>CM036620.1:64033205-65233205 GCA_020746105.1 Trogon surrucura
AGAGTATAAATATTAATATTATTTTTAAATAAATACAGCAGATTGACAACAAAACAAAACCCCCAACCTGGCAGAGGTCAAAAGATAATAGCATCAAACCCATAACCAGTAGAAAAATTTTCAAATACAAATCTACTCCCACTCTTATTGTAACCATTGAGTTCAGTGGGAGTAGAACAAGGCACACATTTATTGCATTTTCTAATGACAAAAATCCCTCACTGAATAAAGAAAAGAATATCAATGCGTCTCCTAGTGAATTTAATGATAGGAAATGACCTTGGGTGGAAGTTTTTTCGTGGATATTTTGGCTCTGATAAAGTAAATGATTGATTTTGACCTTCACAACAAATTCATGATTGATTTCCATCAGAGGAACTTTTAAAATCTCTCCATCAGTTCCCGCTATGGATGCAGAAAGACTAGTATTAACCAAGTTGCACAATCATACTCCCCTCAAAATATTTATTTACCTTATGAATGGAATTAATGTTTAATCTACATTGGCTTGAAAAGGAAATGTAGTATTTTCCTTCTGAGATGCATCAAAAAACCTAATGACTTTGTTCTCTTGACATTAGACTTTGGTAAACCTGTCTTACCTATATTAGTGTATCAACATAGTGATCAGGGGAACATAAGACTGGAGGAGAACATAGAAATATCAAACCTTGTTACCAGATGGAGTCATTCTCATAGTAGGTGCATTTATTCTATTGTATTAATAGCCCACAAAGATTCAAACAGTAATCATTTCACATTCCATACCTTATAGATGATGGAACAATTCCTAAAAATCAATAGGAAAGTCAAGTATATTAAAAGGTGTAGCCACTAATAGGCACAGCTGTTAAGTCCACAGTCCTATCAGTATTTAATATTCTCTTCTGTGTATAAACCAACTGCTAGCAATACAAAGTGCAATATGCTGTAAACAGATGGCATTAATTTGCTCACTTTAAACTTCACCTTTGTATAGGAAAGAGTAGGCATAATATATTTTCCCTAAAGTTTAAGAAAGTGTCTTGTAGAGTGAACTAGGAGTCAGAGCTGGTATCCATTGTTAATGCAACAGATGTGTTTATATCTAAAATATTTCTTTAAAGCTAAACTTTATTAATAACAAACATGACTGGGTCACAAAACTGTAATATCATTCACTGTAATGCCAACAAGTTTTTTTCCAGTTATGCACTTTCCTTTTTCATTTGTTTACTTATTCTCATTCCTGTATAACAAACTCAAAGTTTTGGTTACTGAATCTTAGAACTAAGAGAGGAAAAGAGACATGTACAGGACATTCAGAAGATCCTCACTTCACTATTATCACTCTGCCAGACAAATCTATTCTATTGCACTTTATTTAACCATTTGACATTAAATTTGTAGCTAAATGGATTTTTTTCAAGAACTGAAGGAGAAAATTAGGAGTAAAATGAGTCAACTAAACAAACACAAAGCAAAAATGGGATTGCTGAAGTAAAATGTTTTTCTTAAAATATATGAGTTTTTATTGGCATGTTCTGTATTCTAGCCAATAAGAATCATAGAATGGCCTATGCTGGAAGGGACCTTAGAGATCATTTTAATCCAACCTCCCTGTCACGGGCAGGGACGCCTCTCAAAGAAGATAAAGTATAGGGAGAAAGTGGGAGCTCTATGGCCCTTCTTGAAAGATATAACAATCCCTGAAACAGAATCCTCACTGGGAGTGCTTGGATACTTGCCTCTACCTTTCTTAATGGAATCCTATGACCCAAAGGTGACATAGTGGTAGAGAAACACTTCCTTCTGGAAGTAGGAATGTCTTCTTTTCATCTCAGTGAGTCAAATGGTATAGAGGGCAGGTGAGCAGCTTTTATTTTGAACTCTCATCCTAGCTCTTCAAAATGAGCAGAAGTTTCTTCTTTCCTCCACTCACTCAGTGCAGCAGAAAGAGGTCTCTCAGTGCTTAAGTATCCAGAATCCGATAATAGCACTGTATGTTCTCTGTGTTATTCTTGTCTGGGATGTCTAATTCAATCTTTTTTTCCAAGCTTCTCCTCTTTCTAACTATGCAGATGTTCAGGTTTACTGAAGAGCAGAGCTTCAGGATGCTCAATGTTCAGCAGCTGCTGGAAGTTGTTTGAAGTAATGTCATTCCTTTTTCTCTCATTGTTTCTGTGGCATACATTTTGGATCTTTTGTCAAGAAATGCTTTGTACATTTAAGACTGTAAAGTAACAGGTCATATTAGTAATTTAAGAAAAATATCCTACAAGGGTTCTCACAACTATAGCAGAAGCATTTGCAACAAATATTTCCTGTTACTTCAGCAATCGCATACCAATGGCAATAAGCTACGTTGTTGGATCAGTGTTTTTACAGTTTATGATGTTTTTATTGTGAATTGTTGTGCAGGGAACATGCATCTTGGGTGGAGGAGGGAGTATATTCTAAATAAAAGCTGCTTAAAGCATAAATTCATTGATGAATTTGAAGAAAAGTATTCAAAGTACCATATTTTCATACTTCTCTTTCTAAGGAATTGGGAGTTAAAATGACCACAGAAGTTTAGAACAAAATTAAAAATCCTATAGGAGACTGAAGAGCTCTCTGAAATTTGATGGGTGTACACCCAGTTCTGAACTCAAGAGATTTTTCTAAGTTCCCACAAAGGCATCTTGGATTCAAGTGGCTGAACATCTATGCTCCTGGTAACTTCAAAGGACCTGGACTAGTATTCTGGGGAGCAATGAGTGCCAGGCTGCTCCTTGAGGAAGGATGAACCAGGAGCCAAGGGTGGCCCAAGACAGCTGGTGTCCTCTCCAAGAAGCACCTGACTGTGACAGGTAGAGAAGGGTGCCGGTAACAAGATCCCACAGGAGAGACAGTAAAGGGACAAGCCAAGATCAGTGTCTGTCCAGGAGGAACAGAAGACAAGAATCAAATACCAGCACTCCTCCAGCATCTGTGGCACAGGCACTGATGGTCCCAGCTGAGCTGAAATGGGGCCACAGGCAGGGTGAGGGGAGGCCCAGGTGAGGCTGGGCAGGAGCAGTCAACCTATAAGTACCTTTGTAGCAGATAGTGTGGCCCTAAGGATTTAAATGGGATTTGAGGACTACACTAAGGTGGTGTTGATTCTGACAAATCCTATCTCTGAGCAACTGGATTGGTAATTGTGTGCTCTACACAGCTATTTTAAAATTAATTTCTTTTCTTCTTAATGTCATAATACTTCAATGTAAACCATCTTTTAAGCTTAGACTTACATATAAATACATAGAATAATTAATTTGAAAGAGACTATATAAACTTCAGCTGAGGATTTGCCACAAGCTTCAAAAGAGAGATCTTCTATTCCTTACTAAATTGTTTTGCTACAGAGAGACACTACATTCATTTATATAGAGATAAGAGTTGTATATGTTACAAGCTTATATAAAAAGTTCCTCCATGTAACCCTGTTAAGAGTCATAGAATCATATTCTCTGGGATAGTACCTGACAGTCTGTTATTCTCTGTTATTTCTAGCCACATTCTGTGTTTTAAACACTACCATGGGTATCACACATAAAAAATTTGTCTCTGTTTGCAATTTTACACCTTGTAAGGGCACACTGGATGAAAGACTCGGGATAGTAGGAGCATTTTGTTTACCACTGCATGAAGTTTTACTGGCTTACCTTGTCATCTCCTCATATCAGGGACTGCTGGGACAAAGATCAATATAATCTTTCTTTAGTGATTCAAGAAGTGAGAGAAAAATGAGTTCAGCTTGACCTTTATGAGACTGCTGTGATCAGGATGTTTAGGGGAAACACATGGAGGATGACAGGCAGAATATCAATCATTTTACCAAATGTGTCTTCTTCATCAGTTTAAAGAATTGGATCTCAGGATAGTTCTTTTCCCTTGCTACTTTCATTGAAGGTTTACTGCAATATACCTAACTAGCTTTTGGAGCTCCTAACTGGAAATTGCAGTCTGTCACATAACTTTGTCGTATTATTTATGACTTCCTCATTGCAAGATTGTAGTTTAAAGATATGGTTTTAAAGCATTCCTAGCTTATGCTGTTCCACAATGCAACATCATGAGCTTGAATTAAGCATTCCTATGTGAGCATGTAACACAATGTTTCGATATCCAAGCTGAATATCCTTTTGTCAACAGCTTTTTTTTTGTTATGACCCATAAAACGTACAACCTGACTAAGGAGTAGTCTTTCTCCTATTGCTGTGCTACTATAGCTATATAGAGCCCAAACAATCAAGCTATATCACCTCTCCCTGAAGGTCAGCATATCTGAGCCCTTATTTTTCCCACATACTGCTGAAGGGCTCTGTTGGGGATAACACAAAGCATGTGTGTTGTCTGGGAGTTTGGAAATGGATGAGAGTGAGTTTTCCATTAAGACTGAAGTAAGCAGTGGACTGTACTTGTTTTATTTGCAGGTGGCTGGAAAAGAGAATTTCTCTTTGAATCATTAAGTGCTACTGGGTGTTTATTATACCACTGGCTCTATGCTAAAGTACCTTGGGTCTTGTGTAGATATATTTTTAGCATTATTTGTGTGGAGATAAATGTTTTATCTCAGAAGTTACTAGGCTGGCCTAGTTATCTTACAGAGAAGAAGCTGTATATATGAAAGATACTCCAGGAAGATATCTGTGTATTTGGTAGCTATGGATTTCTCAGGATGCGTTCAGTCACTATTTGTTGAAAATTGAGAGAGGTGTTTGCAGATTTCCTCATTAACTGCTTAATTATCATGTGTGTAATATACTATTAAGCTACTTTCTCTTTTTCTAGCCTGAGATCTTAAACATTGAATTCCAGATTCTGATAATCATAATAGTGGTGTGTGACTCAAATTATTTCAAAATTACACACACCACAGTGGATAACCACTTTTTCTCTGGAGGAAATAGAGAACAGCTGGACATTGAAAGCTCAAGATCAGAGTCTGCCTGTAAAACAGTACAACATAGTTCCATGTTGATACTACCTAAGGAAATTAAATTTGGACACTATGCTCTGAGATAATATTTTCTCAGGCCTAGATCCTCTCTCTCACTTACTTGCACAAAGTAAAATCAGCTCCATGACAGCAAAAAGAGGAAAAAAATGGAAACATAGTTTCTGAATTTGTATGGTAAAAGTAAGTCAAGGACAATTCTGGCCTGTAATTTTACTGTCAAGTTATATGTTTTGGGACTACTAAGCTCACAAGGTCATGTGTCATTCCAGCACTTCCTGGAAATTATAATATAAATTCTGGATATTTTTGTACTTTCAGAAAGTCTCTTTTGCTTAAATTTTAGATAGTAAGCTTGTAATGAAAATTAAGAAACACAAGTTCAATTAGTCAGCTCAATTACTCCATACAAATGTAAAGTGGTGCCAGATGTCAATTACGTTAGTCATTATTATTATGGATTTTCTAAGACTATATTACTTTTCCTATTTAATTATGTTCTCACATGTTTTTATTCTCTTTACTGGCAATTATTACCATGACATCTTGATCCTAGGCCTACAGGGAGAATGGGTGAGTGTGGATCTCCCTGTCTTTCATTACTTTTTCGGAGGCAGTACTAGATCCCTCGTGGATCCCCTTGCAGAAACAACGCAGTGCGATATAAGTGATGAGGATCTATCATCCTTCTCCTCTGACTCCTCTCTCCTGCCTTTCATCATGGAACAGAAAAGACATGGTCTTTCAGTTCATTCTACATAAATATTTGCAGGCCTAACTGCTTTCAGTGATGCTCTATCAGGATAAAGCTAGTCAGTTCATGTCATTAAAATACAAGATTAGAGGCTGCATTTCTAATCCATGCTTAAGAAAGCTATTCTCAAGATGAAGTAAAACTCTGTGGACCTCAGTATAGCTGAAAACTTCACACTCCCTTGAAAAATTAGTGTATCCACTCACATAATCTGTTTAATACAAATACAAGTTTTATTTGAAAAATAATATATTCACTGCGCTTTTTACTCCTCAGTTAAAACCTTTATTTGGACTTGTTCTTCAGTGAGAATGTATCCACTCTGGTACATTCTTGACATTTCCATGGACACATATTTTTTGTCATTTTATTATATCTGTTCGTGGTTTGTCATAACAAAGCACCACAGGATAAAATATGATCTGTCTTACAACATGTCTTTCCACCTTTTTTTTATTCCCTCTGAATATGCACTTTTTTTTTTTTCCCCTCAAAAGTAAAACCTGGTATTGCTTCTATTCTGCAATGAGGGCATCTATCTAAGAAACTTTTTTCAGTCTTTTACTCACAACCAGGTGTTCATGCTAATTACTGCTAACTGCAAAATTTTCGTAACTGAGTCATTAGATTCTTCCAGACTTTTTAATGTAATGGGCTGTCATCAAACAAATGATATGAGATAAAACAGTCACAAGATTTATAATTGAGTAATCTAAAAAATGTTTAAAATGATTTAATACCTTATATCAAATGTCTGACATAGTGATAAGTGAGGTATGAGATCTATCAACAGGAAGAAAAGAGATTAATTCATGACCAGTCAAATTACTGAGTGTTATTTAATATCCTATTAATCAAAGCTATATCCTGCCACCTCAGTAAAATCTTACAACCTTCTCCTCACAGTCGATCAGTTTCTACAAGTCTTTATTGGATGTGGTTTAAACAAAATTTAACATTGATGTTTCTGTGGAACAGATTAAAGAGAAATTCACATCATTCGCTTCTATCAGTCTTATACGGTACCTTGAAAACCACAGAATCACAGAATGTTTGGGGTTGGAAGGGACCTCGAAAGATCATCTACTCCAACCCCCTGCCAGAGCAGGATAACCCAGAGCAGGTCACACAGGAACATGTCCAGGTGGGTTTTGAATGTCTCCAGAGAAGGAGACCCTGCAACTTCTCTGGGAAGCCTGTGCCAGTGCTCTGTCACCTTCGCAGTGAAAAAGCTTTTCCTAACGCTTTTTCTGGAACCTCCTGCTAAGAAAGAGAGGGAGAAGAGTCCCTGAGAAGAAAGGAGAAGGTGGCTGCCTGAGCAGGACTTTTCCCTGGAGCCCCATGGTGGTTGAGATGGCAGGAAGGTGATTGTCTGCCATCTGAGGGGACTGATGGCAGTGGGATTGTCCAGCATGCATTGGTACACGCAGAGCCCCATGCCAGACCAGACAGAGACGGAGCATCAGTGAGGAATGTGCCTGAAGCAATCCGTGGCCCCCATGGACTCATGAGGGGGAAGAGGATTGCTTCCTGTGAGGTTGACACCTCACAGCAGGAGGGAAAGACTACAAGGAGTCATCTTTCTCAAGGAGGAGCTGTCATGGACAATGAGAAGTGGACAGAAGGACTGCACCCTCCACTGCCTGTCACCCTTGCATAAATGAGCGGGAAGGAGGTAGCGAGGAAGATAAGAGGGCTGGAAGGGGGAAAAGGTATTTAAAACTGAGTCATATTTATTGATGTAATTCCTCTTACTTTTCTACCTCGTAAATTGTGGTGGTGAATTAAATTTATGTTTTTCTCCTCAAGTCACTCTGGTTCTTTACCCATCATTTTAAATGTTAGATTATTACCTTCCGTATCCTTAATCTCAAACTCTTGAGCTTTTTTAGTTGAAATTGTCTCCCTCCATATCACTGTGGACATGGGAGTGGGGCAAGGAGCGAGCTGGAGGCCGCATAGTTCTTTGTCCCAGTTGGCTTGAACCACAACAAGTATGCTCGGTTTGTGCTCTACAGCTCAGGCAACTATTGAAAAAATTTGTTTCTCACTTAGTTTACTCTCTCATCCAAGCAATTGCACAAGACATTTTTCTGTTCCTGTACTCCCTAAGTTTCTTTGTATTTAGTCTCTCTCTCTTATTCTGTGTTGGACACCTTTTCCAGTTTTGTGCCATGTGAATTTTTACCTTCATACTTAAACATCCAAAATTCATTAGAATTGATTAAAACACTCCCGACTATTTCAGACAGGTGTGAGTCAATGTTAGTTTTTCAGTTGTAGATAGCTCAAGCTAGCCAAATTTAGTTCTCATCTCAAGTAGTACTACCTTTTGGTTTCATTCCATACACTCTCCAAAAATTTTCTGCTATCCTTCATCCAGCTGTATTAAACCACATATTTCAGCAAATATTTCACCAACACTATAATTTTGTTAGTTTTAACAATTGCTGTGCTATTACAGACAAATTCATTCAAATCTTTAAGTATATGCCTATCCTACTTCATTCTATGTCTTTTGCCTTGTTTCTGCTTGACTTTATTAGTCTACAGCTTCCTGTACGGTTTTATCACGAACATAAACCTATTTTACTTTCTGCACCAGTCTACGTTATTACTTTTCTTTCTTCCTTACTCCTCTTTATCTGTGTTCACCTATGCTTGCTCAAACCTCCTCTGGTTATTCTTATATTCAGTTGAATTTCAAAATCACCACTCTGCTCGACTGCTTTCTGCAATCACATATTATGCTTGTATATTTCCCAGGCATTGAGAATAAAGTTTTGGTTTCCACATTTGCCTTTTTTCTCATTAGAGAAATAGGTTCTGGACACCATCCACTACCATCAGGAAGATATTTCTAACATGGATTGTACTGTGCAGCTTGTGGATTCCCTTGACTGCCAGTATTGACCTGTTTTCAAAAAATAGATGCAGAAATAGCTGGATAATGTTTAGTAGAGAAATTCCTATCTACTCTGGCTTTTGACTTAAAGCTGCTTTTGTTTCTTTCTTTAAGCAGCCTCAGTAGAATATGTCTCTTTCTTTTTTGCTTTTCAGTCAAAATCATTTAAAATGCTCTCTCTTTTTCTTCCCCCCCCCCCCCCCCCCCCCCCCCCCCCCCCCCCCCCCCCAGGGAATTCTATTCTTTCCTTACTGTTTCATTATTCTATTCACAGACTGAGAACTTTGTATCTTCTACATTTTTTTTTCCTTTCCGATCCCATTACTCTCACCTATAGTCTTTGCTTTAGTATTTCCTCTTTCTTGTTTTAAGTAATGTTTTTTTAACTGAAGCACACTGAAGAAACTTTGTTGTATATAAAATGTTTTAGTGATGTGAAATTGTTTAATAACTATATTTAAAAATATAATATGGTTTGTTTAATTTAATTGATGCTGATTTGATAATATAATTGAAAGTATCACATAAAATTGACTTTTCTTAAAAAATGACATGTTGCTTCACTTTTTCTTAACAGCTTTAACTCACAACTCCCTATCCCCATAGACACATGAGTTTAAGATCAAGGTGTAACAATAATTCATTAAGTGATCAACATCACCATGGACTTTTGCACTGCAATGGAAGTGCCTATCTTGGAAGAAGCAAGTTCTTGGCGTGTCCTGACCCTCTGTTTCTGCTCACATTACAGCCCTGTAATGTGATACATCTGGGTGATACAACCTGGGTGATACACCCAAATACCCACATCTCAGCCTGCTTGGAGAATCAGCCTAGGAGCAGTGCTTTACAGACAGACGGGCAAGTCTGGCACTTACCAAATCCTTGCAACTGTGTTTTGTAGACACTATGGAGTCAGAGAATGGTACCCTAAAGGACCAACAATGGTAATTAAACTTGTTACTATTTAAACTTCAGTGATTTCAGAATTTTTTGAATGAACATGGAGAATCCAGAAATCATCCTTAAAGCTATTTGTGTGCTCTAACACTGGGTTCTTTCACCTGTGTATCTCTGTAGAAGTAGCAACTACATCTATTTATTTTTTTCATACACATAAATTGCATAAATCTACTTCCTACTGATTTGATATCATAATCTAAACTCTAGGAGATACACTAGAAATACATAAGCTGAAAAACCTGCATCCACTTTACCCACTCTGGAATAAAACAAGTTCTAAATGAGTTACAGGAATCTGACAACCTAACAAAACATGCAGTGAAGCAAGCATTACTGAAATGCTTGAGAGACTCTTTGACCAGCAAAAGGGAAAAAAAAGTGCAGTCATGTGCAAATAAGCAGAAGATAAGAAAGACAGATGTTGCATTGACCTCCCACTCACTGGAACTAGGTTGCTAGTTTATTCCTCCTCTGCAGCTGTTGGCAATGGTCAGGTGGGAAGTCAGTGCCTAACAGACATCACAGTAGGTACTGCTATAAATTAGATGACATCTTTATGGAAGAAGTCCAAATATGATTTGAAAATATAGGGTACATCACCCTAGTCATACAGGGAGATGATTTCAGTTTCAGTCATTCCACAAAAGGCAAAATATGTTGGATATTTGGCAGAGAAAAATAGATGCTGGCAGCATTTCATGTTTCATGAGAGAAAAGAAAAATCAAAGGCATGTTTCTACCAGGTTCTGACAGTGGCTACTGAAAGACAAGTTCTCTGGTAAGTAGTTCACGAGCAAACATCCTGTTTCTCTTTTCACTTCCAGCCTCTTGTCCTCCCCATGCTCCCAGCCCCATGTGATCAACATGCAAAAGCACACAAAGTGCGTAGCAGGATAAGAAATCTAATGCAGCACGCAAGTAATGCTTTGCGCAGAACTACACTAGACCATACAGCAACCTGGTAGGGGCCCTCAAGCACTAAACCCCACTCAGCAGCATTTGTTTTTCATTAAAATACTGGAGGTGGAAAATGGTGTATGTTAGGTCTGATGTGTAAGATCAGTCTTCAGAGTACTAGTTTTACTACTACAAGACAACTTTACAAGTTCTCTCTTTTAATGGCTTGAACTGTCAAATAACTTTATTTGTTTGAGATGCTCTGCAAGATTTTTGACTTAAATAAAATAGCCTAGTTCTCCTGTCTAGCAGAGGCCAGCAGCTAGTCTTCATATCCTAAAGGCAGGCATTGCTACCAGAGCATAGAGGAAGAATATTTTCAGGACATCCTCGTTAATCCCACAGTTTTGCTGTGGTTACTGTGGCATTCATGCAGCATTATGCTGTAAACTCCCTTTAATCTCCATAGAGACCTAACTACACACTAGGAAATTATGAGGATGACAAACAACATACAAAGACTTGGAGCATCATGAACAATGAACAACATAAAGAAAAGCCTCCAGCCTCTGGATAACACCTGATACAAACTGGAAATTGTTGTTGGCAAGAAAAATGTTACATTGGTGGAATCAGTGAAGCCTTTTGAGGTGACTCATATGATTGTTACCCTGAAATCTTGGGCTGTAAGTTATATCAGAAAACAGAGCAGACAGAAGACATAACAGGTGGCATTCTTTATAACAGGTATTACCTACTGCAGAACTATTAATTGTTTGGATGTTTGGATCCTGCAGTAGCTTCAGATGAACATGTTTGTGAACATTGTCCATAAAAGGAGATCTGTAGGAGTTTGTGACAGGCCACAGACTTGCACCAAAACCATGATGAACTGTTCATTGTCTGTCTGGACTGCACACAAATTAAAAAAATGTACCATGGAGGACTCATATTCAGTGAAATCTTGAAGATTTCAGACAGGCCATAGTAAAATGACTTTTAAGTATTTAAAATGACTTTTAAATATTTAAAATGACTTTTAAGTATTTAAGGAAGCATACAGGATAATTTTTTAATTAGCTAAGAATGAGGAATGCAGTCCTACCTGAAGATGTAGGGAATCCTACTTCTGAAAATACCTGGGGTCACAGCCGGCTGTGAGGTCTTGAGATGCGTGTGACAGTAAGGGACAATAGAAGCCTCAGAAGAATGAATTGGGAAAAATGAGCAGTAACCAGCCTGGGACTTTTACACTAACGTGCATTTTGTGGGAAAATAAAACTGGCACCCAAATTTTGAGGAAAATCAAGAAAAAAAATGCTTGGAAATATTAGCACTTTCAAAAGCAAGCAGTGGATTCTGCGCTGAACTTCTTTATTGTCTTCATATCAAGGCAGGATATGTTTCTGGATAAGATGATTTATGAAAACCTGCTTAAACTTGAGAGAGAAGTATCAGAGTTCAAAATTAACTCTACAAAATGTAATAGTTTATGATATAAAACAGGTCAGACAAGGTGATTTTTTGATTTCTACTAGTGTTAATCTCTATGAATCTATGAAAAAAAATTGAAGAAATATAATAACGATCCACTTTATTACAACATTTCTCTGATATCGGGAAGCATAAGTTGCCAAAGGGGTAATAAGTCTGAACTGATGTCAGTGCTGTTGCAAACCTTGATTGTTAAAGATGACAGGAAAAAGAGGAATTTTAATTGCTGAAGTGCTTCCACAAAGTCTGCGCTTTTTTTGTTGTTGTTGTTAGAAATGTGAAAGCAAAACTTAAAAGAAATTGTATCTACAGGGAAACAACATGAAATACTTAAATACACTGACCACGTGTTTAGTTTTCCTCCCTGGTATATTTCCTTGACATCTGGGTGATTTGTCTTTTGCTTAATAAATAAGACAGAAAATGAAATTCTGCAGTGACTTGGAGCAGGCACAATGAAAATACTTCGTGTCTTTGATTCGTTTTCTTTCTAATCCCCTTTAACCTATGTGTACTAATAGTAAACTTTTATTGCCTTTATATGCCTTCACTATGGAATTCATGGGCCTAAGACAGTAAAGGAGAAAGAAAATATTTATTTTGTTTATGTAAGGTGCTGATTACATGTGATTAGTTGATTAATTCACTGTTGATTAACTGTTTATTTAGCATACTGTACTGGGAGCTCTGGATAGCAGAGTTCTGTTTTTGATCAAAGTCTATAATTACTGTTTAGTCATTAAAGAAATGTTAATACTAAGTGCTCATATCATGATAATGAGTCAGAAGTGCAGTAAAAGCTGAGTAACTCTAAGACTTGGATGGTAAAACGTCCTCTGTCTTGTGCAAGTAAGAAGTTTAGAAGATAGCAGTGAAATAAAGGCTAGAGAATGAGAATTACAAATTAAAAAAAGAGAAATTAGGAAAATGAGGAAGAGTTCCATGTATATTTACTGTTTTGTTTACACATTTCAATTATTGCTTACATATATTTAATTTTTTTTTAATTTGAAGAAGTTTTGGGGGAGTTAATAACTGTAAGGGTTAGAACAGTAAGGGAGAGAAACACAATAAAAGGAGACTGATAGTTGACACTTAGCAATTTTGACTAACAACAAACAGGTTAGTCTTCAGGAAAAGTCTTTAGGAAATATTTGAAGAAGAGTGTAAGAGAGTGAGGTACTTTTCCATATCTTCTGCGTGTGAGAGACTCAAACCAGGAAAATATGAAGTTGTCTAATGTTAAAAGATGGATTAATGAAATACTGGAAACAAAGATGAAAGAAAGACAGATCATTGTTCTAAGAAGTGGTTTACTATATGTGTAATGCTAAAAAGTATATAAATATTATCTTCATGCTTATAATTATGGTATTGAGCTTTGAAAGGCTTTGAAGGAAAAGTCAGATTTAGGAAGGGAAATGAAGATGAAGGGAAGAAACTGAAAACAAGGAATTACAGTCTGAATGGCAAACAGAGAGGAGAACTAAAGATTTTGTGTCTTATAATACTATATCCTAAGATTTTGGGTTAGAGGAAGCACCATAATTTACAGGAATGATGTTAAAATAAAGTTCATCACTAAGAAAAATAATATTTATTCTAAAACCAAAATCCCCAGAAAACAGTCCTGCAAAAATGTGTGAAATAACAGATAGATGGATACATAGATACATAAGTGCACATACAGGTGTGTATGTATGTATGTGTATCTATATATACATAAAACCCACAACATTAATTTTATCAAGAAATTTCTGTTCCTTTTTCATGACCATAAAGGGATTTGAGGGTTCCAAGTTCAGACTAAGTAGTGGTGCTATGGCTATCTACATTTTCGTAAGGTAAGTACTTCTATCACTGATTTAAAAGAGGTAAAAAAATTGCAGGAGGATCATTTGGCTATTTTTGTGGTGATTTATTTTCACCATATTCTTCCATATTTATCTTAAAATTCAAAGTTTGTCAGTAGGCAACTGAAGAAAAACTTTTCCATCAGTTTTTATCAACAATTTGGAAAGAAACAGAGATATTGTAATAGTTTGTGTAACAGTTGGAATAAATATTTCAACTAATTAATAGCTGGAACAAATTTCAGAAGTTATAAATAAAAGTATTGACACTTCTGAAATACTTTCTCCTTCATAATTCACTTACAATGGTTACAACATTTTATATGAATATCTCAACTACTATTTTGGCATGGTAATATTCTAGTATGTCTAGATGGGTCTTTCAGGTAAATGAATGAAAGAAAATGTCTTTGTTTCTAATTACTTTAAATTATATGCAAATCCTAAGACTCGATCCTTTCCTATAAGTCTTTTTGCAATTGTTATTAACCAGTCAACTGCAGAAAAGACCAAAGTAGGGTAAGGTTTTCCAGATTCAAACAAGAGGAGAGAAGATAATTTCTATATTGATAAAATATTCCAGGAGGAAACCAGAATGTGAATGAAAATGCAGTTTGACTAACAATAATGGTTCTGTTCCTGCTGGGTAACTCTGATACTCTTCCAACACAGTCAGAGGCACCAGTTTCAGGGACCCATCGGTGTACATTTAGTCCTCAAGACTGAAGAATTTTGGAGAGGATAATTTTGTTAGAAGAATTTTTAGCCCTCATCACTGTCTTTCACCACCATCTCCTTGGGAGGGCTACTGGGGGCCCATCAAAGGCAGAATCAAAGAAAACTCCTGGAGTTCATTTTAGCTGGAAAGAAATTGTTGAACCTGGAGCCAGACATCTCTGTAACAATGCTTTGGGTGCTGATGAAGAGAAATCTGGCATCTCTTTCTAAAGTCCCCTTGCTAATATCTTCAGGCTGTGTGGACAACTGCCAAATGGAACTTTCACCTATAGTCATTATCGCCTATGTGTGCGTTTGTGTCCTTCCTGCTGGAGAAATCCTGGATGTTTGTACGCAGCATTTTTTGAGTAGCAACTGGAAAGAGCCACATGTATAAATAAACATTTTTGTTTTCTCTGTCCCTGGATAAAGGCAAGGCTCCAACTGAAAAGCAACTTAAGGAACAGCCTTTCCTTTGTTACAGTACAGTAATTTGTTTGATACACAAGAAGACAGACGGGAATGGGAGTTACCCTTGTAAATTGTTTATATCTGTGGTCTGTGCATACATGTTTTTGTTATATTTGTAATGTATTTTTTTAGACAAGTATGCAGGCCCTCCTTGAGAAAAAAATTTAATTCACATGTTGATTTTTCTCAGTACATGCAATGAACTGCAACAAACATGCTGTTCTAAACTGACAGAAATCCACCAAACACATTAATCATTTTGTGTAGAGATGCACATTTGAAGAATTTCAAGTAAATTCCCTTACAGGAAGCAAAGAAGAAAAGAAAACACAACTGAGATAAGAATTTTTCTTTATAATAGTGAAAGTACTCAATGGTCAAAAAATGGAGTTTAAATGCATTTATTTGTCTGTATATAATTGTTCCTAGAAATACTTAAAGAAATTAAAAAATTATGGACTGTGTTCTTTTCACCTTGTGTTTGTCATACAGTTTTTCTAGGAGGTATGGTTAAAACATTTTCATAAGATGATACAGTAAAAGTCTTTACAGAGAAATTTTGAAAGGTTGTATAGTTTTATACGTCATATAACCATCAAACAAGAGCATGCCATGAGAATGAGTGACCAAAACACCTATGATGAGATTGGAAAATCAGATTTTTTAATGCAAGTGCTATAAACCGAGAGTAATTTAGGTGTTTAAAGTTGTACATCTGCATACTCAGCACTTGCAGAACTGCGTATATTGAAAAGAGTCTGTTTGATTTCATAGCCTGAGATATATTTGAACTAAAATAATAACCAAATGTGACGTCCATTTAGGAACAATTAACGAATAGAAAAAGAAGTTAATCTTATACTTTTCTAACAATTTCCCTAGCTTCAGTCTTTCTTAAAACTAGCATCAGAAAACGCATAGATAAGAAATTGCAATAGGTGGTCAATATTCCAAGATCATCTTTCCTACAGAGAATGAAAAAGAAAATTCAAGAGGAAGGAGTGCATTTCTAGAGCAGAATGCCTTTGACAGGGCCCAGCTCCTGAGTCATAATTTCATGTTTCTTAATCTTGGCAGTAGAAAAAAGCGCTTAGCAGAAGAACATTTTAAAGTCCAGATACACAACACTTCAGAGTTCTTATCATAACTTCTCTTTTTATGTCTACACGATTTACAGTGTTTGCAGATGGAAGTAATTTAATACCATGGTGATCTTCCATCTAGCCTGTTTCCTTTCAGTGACCTTATGTTTACTATAAGAAAACACCAACAAGGTGTCTGATTTCTCCATGGAAAAATGGTAACCATTTAAAACAAAAAGATTTTATCCAACAGAATCATAATTCTTCCACTATCCTCATGCTTTAACAGAAGTGCTCATTTGTTCTGAGGGAGTGTTTTAGTAGGAGACAGAGCCAGCTTGGCTTTGTTGCAAAGGACGCACTTAAAATAAAACAAAAAATAAAGCAATAGTAAGAACCACAGGTTTTATGTTTTAAATGGATAGAGTTCTAGTTGGAAAGGAGTTGATTACATATTTCATATCATGACCTCACATTCAACCAGCCCTTCCTCACTTGCACCCTAAAAACATCCCACTGTGGTTCCTGGCATATACGAAAGGTTGGTTGAAATTTGCAAGCTAAGCATATTTCCCAAGAACTTGGACAGAGAAAAATGGAAATAGGATCGCAGAATCCTGTTACCCATCCTGGAGTTGTAGTCCACAGGCTTAAATGAACCAATCACAATATTACACTATGCAATTTTAGTAACATAGTAAGTTTTAGTGGGACATCTCCAGTGGAATCCTTTAGAAAAATATTTATCAGGATTTTTCTTGAACTAAAATCAATCACAGTCTCGCATTTAATGTAAGTGTAAATATTTTGTAAATGAGATACTTTGAATGTCTACCTATTCATTCAAGCATGGTAGATATGCTCAGAAATTAATTCTGTAGTGTGCTAAGGACGAAATTTGGCAAAGAAGATTAAATAACTGTGCAGAGACTTGACTTACGGCAAAAAGGCAATGAGGCTGTAGATAGCTCAGGTGTCTCTGGAATTCAGTAGGTACTTACCTTGCTCAGCACTTTAGTAGGTACGAGTTATATCAGTGGCAGTATATTATACCACCACAGCTGTGATTATTCCCCATATTTTAATTTCTAATGAGTTATGAAAATATACTGTTATTTTTTGAAGGAAAATAAGTCTGTATGTAACAATTATAAAAAAGACATTAACTATCAAATAACATTACTCCTTTAAAGATTTCATTTTCTGGGAAGGTCTGCCCATGTCGTTTTCCTTAGTCTTTCTTTACTGGTCTTGTTTAAAAGTGTTCTTGGAGTATGGCTGAGCATCATGAAGCTGAAGTATATGCTTAACAATTTTAGTTAGTGAAGAATGAAGTATTGAACTGAGGAGGCACCTGCTCTGAAGGAGCTGAAATTCTTGTGGCCTTCATTCCAATGGTCTGTGAAAGAGAAACTAGGTAGTCCAGGATGGCTACTGTATTTTCTTCACAATGCAGAGCAATTATGTGTGGCTTGTTTTAAAACCTTTATTCAGATGCTTCCCTGGAGAGGCATGCTCTCTCTGAACATCTAAGATTTTAGCTACAGTGGCAGAGATCGGGTCAGGCTTTGTCTCATGAACACACTCACCCATTACTCGTTAAGTAACTAAGAAGATGTGTGAACCAAAGTGTTTGGTAGTCCAGTTACTTGTGGAAAACCAGAGTTTTAGAGATTCTCATACCTGAGCTTGTCTATGGTAATGAGAATGACAGTGAGCTCAGAAAGATCCCATGCAGAGATAAGATAGCATATCTTGATGGCTGCACAGCTAAAGGCTGCAAAAACCTGAAAATATTGCCTGCCGTACCATCATTTCCACAAATAATAAAGTTATGCTTTTGTAACTTTTCCTGAAAGGTGAAAACAGTAAGCATAGGGGGTTTTTGGTAGAAGATAAAACCTCTCCGCGTTCCTTTTCCTATTTTCCATTTCTCTTTCTCTCCACAGTGTTAAATCAGCACCATCATTCTTATAAGAAGAAAAAAACATTGTATAAATAAGACAGCAAGGCCCTCATAACTCACTTGTAGACTTCTCTCTGAGATTTACGGGATTTTGTATGACAAGTTGAGATAAGAACCACATTCCACTTCTTGCTCTTTGTATGATACACTACAAGATCTATACTGATAAGACCAGGGATCCTGTAGTTTGACAGAAGACCTAGAAAGTATAAAGAAATATTTTCATATGATTTTTATAAACTGCCTGAACATTTTCTTCTGCCAAATTATCTTTCAGTCTGTTGCTTTCAGTGGTAACTCCAGTGTTATTTGTATTTATTTTAGAAGTTTTCATAATATTGGTATAACTGATTTTCCTGGAATTCACCTAACCCCATACTCCTTGAGAAATAGTCCTCACCTACCTGGCCTTTTGGAAACATCTTGTGTGGGATCTGGAGAGTAACTGATTTTCATAATCTCCAGTTTCAGTTCATTTTTTTTTTAGTAATTTTGATTCGATGGACTTTGGCAGCCTTGAAAGAGAAAAAGAAGGTCATAGGAAATCCAGTGCATTTTAGCACTAGATAGAGACGAGATGGAACAAAATTAACAGATACAAATGCTTTGAACAAATTCAGATATGTTTTTAAACCGTGTCGTAAGAAGAGTTACCTGCCAGATTTAACTCTGGGAATGCCCAGATTCAGAAGTATGGGGAAGGAACCATACTTTACCTTGTTCAACTTTCTCAGCATGAGTTGCACTGTGGTTTTTGGTAAGTCAGGCCAAAAAAGTTCTTGAACAGGTAAAATTACCATTATTTGTCTGCAAATTTTGCCTCAAGAGTGGATATAGATAACAGAATCATAGAATCATAGAAAGGCTTGGGTTGGAAGGAACTTTGAAAAACTTCATGACAGCATTCCAGTTACTTGCCAAGGAAATCAACAAAAATATGGGACCTTTCCCTTCTTATATCTTTTATTGCTCGTATGTGAGAGATATTAATGGACTTTTATTAAGCACCTCCAAAACCTTGCAGTTTGTAAGTTGCTGTGTAGTGCTGAACAAATAAGGGATCGGCTTAGTCAAGCTCTAAAACTTTAAATCACCTTGCACATCAGAGACTTATTTTAAAGATGAATTGGACAGAGTTGCTTTCTAAGAAGAAACATAAGAAGCATAGCTGTGGTTGCGTATTACATCCTTAATATCTTATCTCATATGAATGTAATTTACTGCACAATGACTTTGCACATGCAAGAGTCATATTTAGATGTGGTACTCTCGGAAATTTATCTTAATCAGAGTATAAGATTCACATATATTTTACATACATCCATACGAAGACAGGTTTGTGCATATACTAGTAAATAAAGGCTATTGCTGAGTGATATTTGCTCTCTTTCCTAGACGTTCTGTCTTAATCAGAAAGAAACAGCATATGTTCAGATTCACAGGTTGTAGTGTTTTACTACTAATGTTATCAGCACTCATCTCCCTGAGGAATGGGGCAAAACCAGCAAAGTATTTGCATACATTCCTTCCCAGTAGTTGGAACCACCCACTAGTCATTTCAGATGACCTCTGCTGTGCTTCATGATGCTTCTGTGACCTGTGAAATTCTTATATGAAAGGAGATATGAAGGGCAGATGAACAAATTAATGTGAGAAAAGGGTAATTATAATTTATGGTATAAAGGATCTAAATCAAAGGAACAAACTTTTATTATAGCAAAACCTCTAAGTAACAATGAAAACCTTATAGTTCATCATGTATCAAAACAGCTCTGAAATTATGTTGTATCCTGAAGTTTAGAGCAAACCATATTTTAGTGATTCATGTTACTTATTCAACTGATTCATGATACTATATATGATGAATGTGAATCAGAGCCAAACATCACTCTACTAATTTTACTCCTTTGATTGCATCTTTATTGAACAAATTCAAACATAAATTAAAACTGACTACTCTTCAGATGCTAGCTTTCTGCACAGTAGTTCTGTGCTCTGTAATCCCACTGGTTTTACACTCCCTCAGTAGTTTATAAATAGATTACATGACACAGGAAAGATATAAGATTCTCAGAGTAAATTATATTTTATTAATTGAATGTGAATACTATGCTCTCATCCATAAATGTATGCATAAAAGCACAGAGAAAGGAAACACTTTCTTGTTATTACTTCTTTGTTTTTTTTTAATTTTATTGATTACATTTTCAGATGGTATGCTAATGAAACAGTGTCATCACTCTTAATAGTATCATGCACCAAATTTGAACATTTCATACTATAATAGGAAACAGATAAATCCTCTTTTAAAAATTCTGACATTCTGCTCATGGTTCTGGAATGAGAAATTCATGTGGTGAACGCTGTTGGAATGTACTCATATATCTGATAATTTTTAGACTTTGAAATAGTTGATATTACCCGACTAATATAAAATCAACTTCTCTTATTATACACAACATAAAATTTAATGGCAGGATTATATGACATTTATCTGGCAATTTGTTTAAATAAAATCATCTAATATATTTCCTTCACTATGATGCTTCATTTTCTCTGCAGATATACAAGCAAAACAAAATTTGTCCAATTACAAATAATAAAATATCCTCCCATTACTGCAGCAGTTAGGTGCCAGTAGAAACCTTGGAAGTGACTGGTGTTTCTTGGGGTAGGAAACTTCCAGTGAAGCCTCTGCTGCAGCCTTCTATTCTTCTGTAATTGTTACATCTTGTCAGCTTCAAACAAGGAGTCATCCTCGGACTGGGTGAGTACACGTATCTCACCCTTGCCATTTGGAAGAATTCCTCTGACTGGAATTCCACTCTGGTGACGTGACAACACAAGTCTTACACAGATTACGTCACCACGTCTGTTATCATCATAAGTTGAGAAACTGCTGGAAGGAAGTGTGTAAAAATAAAATTACAACTCAAAGCATCCTCGTAAAATGTCTTTTGGACAGAACTAATTTTCTCTTCTCTTCATTTCCTCTTCTCTGGAGACTTTCAAAACATGCCTGGATGCATTCCTGTGTGGCTGCCCTAGGTGATCCTGCTCTGGCAGGGGGGTTGGACTAGATGATCTCTAGAGGTCCCTTCCAATCCCTAACATTCTGTGATTCTATGATTCTATGTCAACATCATTATTCTCAAAAACTCCTGAATGTAAGTATTAACACGAAGCATATTTTGATATAATTTAAGCAAGATATATAATGGTTGTGCTTTATGCTCAGAATCAAAATGAGAGACAAATTCATGGCTCAGAGACATGTTTTTTTGTCCAAGATACAGTGGTAGAACTTTTGAGGGTTTTCAGCACAGGTGAGATGAACAGCTGTCCTACAACCACACAGATAGCTGTTGATGGATTTTATCAAGATCTCTCACATTTTGTCATTTTTAGTTAGAACACAGATGTATAAGTTTTTCTCAATATAATCCAGTGACAAAATGCAAAATGGAAGATGCAATGATTGATAATAAGAAAATAAACTTCACAAGGCAGAACAATGTGAAACCAAAAACATCTACAACCAGAAACAAATGTTTCCAGTAAAATAAATCTTGTGTTTTGTTTGCTTTTTAAAAAAAATAATAGGCATTCTTAATTATTTTTTTTAGGAAGTGAATTTACATCAACATTTGATCCAATAACTCCTAATCTTAATAAAAGCTGCATGTTGCAAAGAATTCCCACCAGAAAGCAGTGAGTCTAGGGTGTCTGGAACACACACACACAAGTCAGGTTTGGCTCAGAATAGAAAGCATTTGACTCCCAGAGGCAATATTTTTACTTTGAACATAATTAAGCTGTATAAATTTTGTAATAAATCTGAACTAAAAATGTGTCTCTTAAGTAAGAAATATTTGTATCAGTTAAAAGTTTAAAATGTCTCATGATTTCTAGCAGGATTTTGGGAAGCTGAGACACCTGTAGTTTCTGTGTTCTGGACACGTAAGGTCGTGTAATTCTTTGCTGTGACCAGTTAGGCAAAACTCCAGCTGGTTGAATAAACGTAATTCCTCTCAACACCCTATCTTTCAGAACCATAAAAAAGAGGAAATACACCTCATTTTTAAAGTCATATCTCACTCAAAAATGTCCTGTCATTATCACCTTAAAAGGATAATTTCTTTGAATTCGGAGAGGAAAATATGAAGAAAAAAATATATACAGCTACAACTGCATTTAAACTACACAAAAGTTTTGATTTAGGTGTAGAAGGAAAAAATGAGAATTAATCTGGACAGATTTATGTGAAAGCAACCTTATTCCCACTGGACTAAAAACCTACAGTATTTATGGCTCAGGGCCAATGCTTTCCACCATCCTCAGAAGGAAGATGAGCCTTGAGTCAACCACCAGCTATGACCTTTCCAGGATGTGAAATATAGATCTTCAGCTGTGTTTAAAATGAAAAGAGGGCAATGCAGTTGTGTTAGCAGGGCCATGAAGTGCCATATGAGCTTGCAGGTACAATGCAAAGTCCTCCATCTGGGTCGGGGCAATCCCAAGCACTGTCATAGGATGGGCAATGACTGGCTTGAGAGCAGCCCTGAAGAAAAGGACTTGGGGGCACTGGTGGACAAGAAGCTCAACATGAACGATCAGTGCGCACTTGCAGCCCGGAAAACCAGTTGTGTCCTGGGCTGCATCAAGACGTGCGTGGCCAGCAGGTCGAGGGAGGTGATTCTCCCCCTCTACTCCACTCTCATGAGACCCCACCTGGAGTACTGCGTCCAGTTCTGGAGCCCACAGCACAAGAAAGATATAAACGTGCTGGAGCGTGTCCAGAGAAGGGCTACACAGATGGTTAGAGGGCTGGAGCACCTCTCCTATGAAGACAGACTGAGAGAGTTGGGACTGTTCAGTCTGCAGAAAAGAAGGCTCTGAGGAGACCTTATTGTGGCCTTCCAGTATCTTAAGGGGCCTACAAGAAAGCTGGTGAGGGGCTTTTTAGGATGTCAGGTAGTGATAGGACTAGAGGGAATGGATTGAAGCTAGAGATGAGTCGATTCAGATTGGATGTTAGGAAGAAGTTCTTCACCATGAGGGTGGTAAGACACGGGAACAGGTTGCCCAGAGAGCTGGGGAAGCCCCATCCCTGGAATTTTTCAAGGCCAGGCTGGATGAGGCTCTGAGCAGTCTGATCTGGTGGGAGATGTCCCTACCCTTAGCAGGGGAGTTGGAACTAGGTGATCTTTAAGTTCCCTTCCAACCCTGACAATTCTATGATTCTATGCAGCACCTACTCAAGACCCGAGCTCTGCATCAGCAGCTGGACACTAGGTTTGGATGCACTAGACTATCTAGTGCCACAAGCAGACAAAACATTTTGTGAAGTCATTCTTCCCTGCTTAACCCTACTGTTCTGTCTTGCTGGGGTGTAAATATACAGTGATCTCCTACCTCCAGGAGGCCAATCCTCCTGTTATCAGCATACATGAGGTCAACATTAAACTGAACTATGTCACTAGTCAGAACTGCCCAGGAAAATTACAGGCCTGTTCACATCAATGTTTATAAGTTTTTATGTGTATATACATATTTCTGTACAAATCAGCTAAACAAGTTTCCTCACATATGTATCACATCAGTTTAAAACAAGATATTTGCTTTCTTCTCATTGATATTAACAAATCAAAATGAAAATATTACTAGATTTTTAGTGCACTCTTATTCATGTAGTAAGTGCCACCTTAAAACTACACATATACACAGTAGAGCACTGTATCAAACTGCCCTCATCCACACTTCCACCTAAAGACTAAGCAGAATGAAAAGAGGTTGTAGTACAATAAATGATTCCTCTGGAAATAAACAAGCAAGATGGAGTTTCTCCATCAGTTCTTCTTTAACTTCCAACCTTTTCTCTGTGGGTTATATCTCAAACTACTCTGGAAATCAAGGTTTCCTACCAATAAGGTTTGTTGACATTTCTATGGTTAAAAGGCAAGCCTTGCTATCAACATTGCATTTTTCGTCATGCTTTTGTGTGTTTAGACAGCTTGGGATGGCTTTTTCTCTCTCTCTTTTTTTTTTTTTTTCCTTTTTTTTTTGCTAGAACATGTAACTTGCTCAGATGATAAATTTATGAAGATTTAATTCCCACAAACTTCTAAATGAGGCACATAGTTAAACCAAAAGGCTATTATTTCTCATGGGATTAAAGAATATGCTTTATGATGGTGAATTAGTGATTGAAGAGAGGATATTTTCTGTTTCACAGAGCACAAGTCAGATGCACAAACTCAGTGACAATAATTTTAGTGGTTCTTGACAAATTCAAGACCATAAGGTCACCTACATCCTGTCCAGCTTCTGTAACTCACTGGTGAACGTGTATTACAGGTCTCCATCTGTACTTGGTCTCCACAGGATGTGATTGTACTAATCCATACCAGAAAGCTTGATTACAAGCTTCAGCAGGTTTTGGTCTGAGTGCTGGATCTCCTGTTCCAGTCCCCTGTACGACAACCGGGATAGCAGCTGTCACAATCAGCATGTTGTACCAGCAGATCTCTGCAGACCAGCTAGCATGTCGGATAAAATACCAGAGACACTGAGGTTTCTGAGGAGGACACATGCAGGTGTCCCCCTGCATGAATCTGCATGGGAGAACCTGAAGAAAAATCAACCTGTATATCCTACATCCACTCTTCTTGGGATCTGCTTGAAGGTCCAGCATTGTAGAGGAATTTCTTGTGGAGCAGAGGTGCGGTATCCCTTTAAAAGGTTTGGGCAACCCAGCTTAGGCCTAAATAAAGGCTCTGTCCTTGGACTCGCCTTGGGGCACGAGGAAGAGGAGGAGGAGGAGGTTTATCTGGTTTTGTGAGAGCCTTGTCGGACGGAGAAGGGGGAGCAAGAGCCGCCCGCGTAGTTGAATGGCACTACCCAATAAAATGCTGGCACGTGTAAACCTGTAACTGACCAACTCTGTTAAGGGGCAGGTGCGTGGACGCTGCTTCACTGTATATATTGAGCTGTCCGGAGCAACAAAGGGAGAACGACATGTAACCGCATCGGTGGGATTGTCGTTACTTGGCCGGCTCTCTGAAGGGACTCTCTTCACAGCATTCTCTCTCAAAGGGCCACTTTTTGACCCTCGTACTTGCAGTGAATGACTGCTTCCAGGCTTGTGCTTTTAATTTGTTCTCTCAGACCTTAAATCCATTTAAAGAATTCCCACTCACTTCAGGAGGCTATAGATCAGGCATCAAAACTGTTACCCAGCGATTTTTTTCTTGCTAGACAATTCCAAGTGAACAATCCATATTCTTTTTCATTATTTCCTCTTGGGCTGTAGCTTGGGCCAAATGTTTATACCTTTAAGTTAATTTAAAATGTTCAAATTAATTAATTTTCTGTTCGTTTGGGGCTTCATCACCACCACTTCTCCAGGCAAGTTGTAAGCAACTATCCTTAAGTTGCACCTGGCCAAGCTTGGGCAATACTAACTTTTTGTTTTTCCATGCACATTCCCACATCCCTTCCAGTCTCTCTACTCTTGCTTTTAGCATTGTTTCCCTGAAGTCAGGACAGCTACAGCATCAGAGAGTTGATGCTAGTCTTTTGAACCTGGCATAGGTTATAACTGTTGGTTGTGGAATTTTTTGTGGTGATGATCTTCTGCTTCCAAACACAAGAACAAACTGTAGAATTTTATTACTGAATAGTAACTGGGTAACTCAGATTTTGTATGGGAAGTACTGTGCAGGAAATTACCACGGATAGCTCATCCTCATGAGATTTCTTGTTCAAATATGCAGAACCATTAAGTCTGGCTACATTATTAGCGATTTTCCTATGATAGTTTACATCTCAAAGCTTTTGAAATTCTTTTCATATGCAAGATAGAAATGACAATTCCATATCATATTGAATTTTCCTTCTGGAAAATGTCTTTTTTTTTCTTCTTGAAAAATACATGAGAATAGTCATTCTCGTATTTATTGTGCCTAATTATGCTAGAGTGAACATATTATTGTGAAGTGCTAAGCTAAAGGTTAGCAAGGAAGAAAAAAATGTTAAAAATTCTTGACAGTGGCTGGATAATTGCTATGCTACTAGTACATGGATCCACTATAAATTAGAAATGAAAAATTGTAGGCGTTTTCATTTTGTTTTTCTGTTGAAGATAAGACAAATTGGCATTAAATTACTAATTTGATGCCATGGTTACTTCTAGTTATTCATATTGTTTTCATGAACAAACATGTTGATTTTGCTTTAACCTGTTCCTAGTCTGCTACCACTGTAACTATGGATTTCAGGGAGAAGTGGGAGTTAGGGTTTTGGTGTGCGTTTTTTGTAGCTTTAGTTCTTATATTTAGATAATTTTCATGGCTCATAGAGCATGTCACCATTACAGAGATTACAGTAAGAATTGTTTACCAACCATGCAAATAGTTGAAAATAGATTTGCTATAGGGAGTAAAACCATGTTTAAAAGTAGTGATCAGAGACTATAAGCTAAGATCAACACAATTTATTTCAATTTTCAGAAAGACTTTTGCAAAATCCTTTGGAATAAAAAGCTACTCAGTATAACTTCATTGGTATAAAGCTGATAAATGACGAGGAGAATTCAGAGACTAAGTCTATCATTAATTTCCAGCATGGAAAATGGTCAACAGTGGGAAATCTCATGCTCCTGTATTAAGTACCATGTTTTTTGTTATACTGAGCAATCATCAGGGGAAGATGGTGAATAGTATAATAGAAAATATCTCAAAACTATTTAAGCCTTAAGAGAAATTGTGTGGTTTCTGAGCATTATGGCTATGGTCCAGCAAAGCTCTTAGCACTTGCTTAATTTTAAGCCCGTGAGTGGTCTTATTGCAAAAATCCTGAATATATAGCATTCTGTTTTCTGCTTGTTAGATGTTGTTAAAACTCCTTGTAAAATCTTGCAAGCATTTTTTTTTTTTTTATTAAAACATTATTAGCTATAGTATTTACTTAGATAATGACTTTTATTTCTTTGAAGATTCCTTTTTAAAAACATAACTGACCTTAAATGCTTTCTCAAAAGTTTGGAGCATCAAAAGTTATAGGGATAAATTCATTCTTCCAAATCCTCTGGTTTTGGAAAGGAAAAAATGTTGATAACATTATCAGCAAAAGCCAAAGTTTGAAACTGTCTTCCACATTAAATGACTGTAAGAAAAACGTATGTAGGGCAAACAGTATCATCGCTCATCTGGAGGGCTCTGGAACACTGTTGGTCTATCACAGATCTAAGTCACATTTACAGCAACATAACTCCACACAGAACACCAGGAGATTGCTTGTAACTGAAAACACTAAAAAGACAAGGAGTACAAAGAAGTTAAAAGTAATTATGCCCATTGTTACTTTATGAATAATGCTGCTTCCAAAGGATAGCTTTTTTCCTTTAAAATCCATGATTACACTCTAAGATGCAGACTCAGTGAAATCATCTCCTCTTCTCAAGCACTACTCAGTCCACGTGGTGAGACATACTCTGTAAGACATATAAAATTTGGTATTCTACATATCCTGCCACAAACACTGGTTTTTGCGTTGTGCGTTGACATGAGTTTGATTTGGAAATGTTTACCATCAGTTATTTTTACTGTTTTCTACCTTTAGTCCACTTATCTACAATGCAAACACCTGAAGGGAAGCAAGTGCAAACACATATAACATATTTTCCTACACAGCCAGATAAAAAAGGCTTTTGGCATCACAGGTCTGTATGAGACAGACGTGGAAGGACTGGAATAATTCTTAGTAGCTTCTGCCCTTAGCACTGCTGAACGTGCTGTAATGGTATGATCGAGGGTGTTATTTGCTCTTTGTAACATCGCTGTAGTAACTTACATTTGCTCACTCATTGATGTGGAGTTCTTTATGCAGATCCAACAAGACCTCATGTTTGCATAGACAAGTTTGGACGGTAGTAAATATAGTGATGGTGTTACGCTCTTGGTTTCCTAACAAGGAAAAGTGTTTGTGTGAGTGTGTTTGCAAGTATGAATGTTTCAAGATAGTACATGAGATAAATGAGTGCAGAACTCGGAAAACTCAGAGGTCAGGTTCTGTTCACGTAGAACAGAGAACGATAAAAAAACCCCTTATTTTCCAGGAAATCCAGATAGCGTCCTTTGAAGTTTCACATAGCGTCTGCTTGAGTATCCAATTTTTTATTCATTCTGTTGTGAAAGGACTTTATTTGGAATTACCATTCAATGCTAAAAGACCTTACAAAAAAGCTAGGGAACTTTATACGTATTCATTTTCTGGTAAAATTGTTTTCAGAGCTCACATACCTCAATGCTAAATGCCATAAATTTTCACACATTTCTCTGCTGTGAAATGGGATCTGACATAGCTATAATTTTCTGCTGCCATAGATTCATTTCTTACATGAGATCCTTTGAATGTCACAGCTTTCTCGTAACACTAAGAGCTTTATTTTGTTTGAGGGTCATTATTTTCATCAAGTAGTCAGGTACGCTGCTATACAGCACCTATTGTGTGTCTACTGAAAAGGACTTGGGAATTACAATTCTTTAGCTATCTCTCTGCCCTGGCCTTCTGCCTCAGCATTTGTAGCATATTGATACACTGCAAGTTATGATCATTCTACTACCTGCTGCAATTTACTGAACAAAACACTTCTGTATTTGCATGTGGCTCTGTTGCGTGTGTTAACTAGTAGGTTCTTCAGTCAATTATAAAGATCAGCTATAAAGGTAGGTGGGTGATTTCAAAAGTATGAAACGAAATCTTACTTAGCACCAGTTAAATGAGTGTAAGGAATAATGATATCTAGACAAATGAAACAGAACTTCAGTGTGATTCTTCCTTACTAGCACTTTTGACCGGCACTCCAGTGCCTGAACTGTGACTATGGTCCAATTATAAAGTTGTTCTAGGATATAAGGTCCTTAAAATGTAGGCTGGAGACATTCCTCTCACTCACATAACTGCTTAGTGATATCTATAATTTCAGAAAAGCATATATTATCAAACAGTCCTTCACATGTACCTATCAGTATCTAAATCTGTTACAGAATTTTACTGTGTATGGCTGCCTTTTTTGAGTATGAAACAGATACATGTTTCTCAATGGGAGAAAAGAAAAAAACACAATGGATGGAATCCAGTGAAAGTCACTACTTTTAACCAGGATTTAAACATTTCATGAAACATTTGAGCTAAAAGAGTAGATTCACGGATTAATTAAACCCGACAGCAATTTTTTCTTTCTACACACAGTAATGTTAGAAGTTTCTTTGCATTTTCAGTATCTGGGCAGATAGTGTGGCAAATGCTGAAATTTTACTGGAGGAAGTTTGTATATATGTTAAATATATTTGCTGGCAGGAGTCATTGCTGGGCCACTCTCCACCATCTTTGGTAAGTCGTGGGGAACAAGTGAGGTGCCTGAAGACTGGAGGAAAGTGAATGTCACTTCAGTCTATAAGAAGGGCAGGAAGGATGACCCGAGTAACTACAGACCGGTCAACCTCACCTCCATCCCTGGAAAAGTGATGGAACATCTTATCCTTGACGCTGTCTCTAGGCATATCAAGGACAAGAAGGTTATTAGCATGGCTTTGCCAAGGGGAAGTCATGTTTGACCAACCTGATAGCCTTTTACGAAGACATAACCAGGTGGATGGATGGTGGCCATGCAGTGGATGTGGTCTATCTGGATATCAGCAAGGCCTTTGACACCGTCTCCCACAGCATCCTCATAGGTAAACTGAGGAAGTGTGGTCTGGATGACCAAGTAGTGAGGTGGGTCACTAACTGGTTGAAGGGAAGAAGCCAAAGAGTTGTGGTCAATGGGGCAGAGTCTGGCTGGATGCCTGTGTCTAGTGGGGTCCCTCAGGGGTCAGTGCTCAGGCCGGTGCTGTTCAATATATTTCTCAATGATCTGGATGAGGGATTAGAGAATGTTGTCAGCAAGTTTGCTGGTGATACAAAATTGGGAGGAGTGGTTGACACACCAGAAGGTTGTGCTGCAATTCAGAGAGACCTGGACAGGCTGGAGGGCTGGGAGGGGAGAAATCTTATGAAGTTCAACAAGGGCAAGTGTAGAATTTTGCACTTGGGAAAGAATAACCCCATGTGCCAATATAGGTTGGGGACTGCCCTGCTGGAGAGCAGCGCAGGGGAAAGGGACCTGGGGGTTCTAGTGGACAGCAGGATGACCATGAGCCAGCAATGTGCCCTCGTGGCCAAGAAGGCCAATGGCATCCTGGGGTGTATTAGAAGGGCAGTAGCAAGTAGGTCAAGAGAGGTCCTCCTGCCCCTCTCCTCTGCCCTGGTGAGGCCACATCTGGAATATTGTGTCCAGTTCTGGGCCTCTCAGTTCAAGAAGGACAGGGAGCTGCTTGAGAGAGTCCAGCGCAGAGCCACAGAGATGATGAAGGGAGTGGAGCATCTCCCTTATGAGGAAAGGCTGAAGGAGCTGGATCTCTTTAGCTTGGAGAAGAGGAGGCTGAGGGGAGAATGTGTATAAATATGTCAAGGGGGAATGTCAGGAGGATGGAGCCAGGCTCTTTTCAGTGGCGTCCACTGACAGGACAAGGGGCAATGGGCTCAAGCTGGAACATAGGAGGTTCCATAAAAATATGAAGAAAAACTTTTTTGCTGTGAGGGTGACAGAGCACTGGCACAGGCTGCCCAGGAAGGTTGTGGAATCTCCTTCTTTGGAGACATTCAAAACCCTCCTGGACATATTCCTGTGCGCTCTACTGTAGGTGATCCTGCTCAACCGGGGGGGTTGGACTAGACTATCTTTAAGGTCCCTTCCAACCTCTAACATTCTGTGATTCTGTGATTCTGTGATTGATAAATATTAATTATTTTATTTATGTTTTCCTTAACTGGTATTGGACAATTTGCAATTTACATTTTCTCTATTTCTTGTTGAACTGTTTTGAAGAAGAACTGGAAAAAACTCATTAGTTTAACCTTCATTTTCTGCTGAAAGAGCTTTGTGCAGCCAGCAAGGATTTCAGTGTTCTTTTGCTGGTCAACGGATGTCAAATTTCAGGATCTTTCTCCCTTTCTTATGACAGAGGGTTAAAAGTCTTAAATACATAATAAAGTCATAAATTTAATAAATACGAAGTTCAGGAATCTCTTCTTCAGCAGATGGCTGAAAATTGGGAGTTCAGAAATCAAAGTTCCATTATTACTGTTGTATCCCAGGAAACACGTAATCTCATGGATATCTTTTAACTTTTTCTTGAAGTAATACATTTGAGTTGTTGGTTAATGTTGATGCTGTGAAAAGAATTTTATCAAAGATCACATCAACAATCAATCTTCTTTTTTTTTTCATAACTCTGTGACACCTGAGAAAGACCATATGACAGTAATCAAAATAACATTAGAATTACCATGTGAGTGTATTTAATGCTTGTCATTTATTCTTTTCAGTTCTTTTTACAAGAATGAAATTAATTTTTTGTGATTTCCTGGCCTCAAAACTGTCACAAGAATCTTGAATCAAAACTGTAAGGCTTAGATATTAATGTTAACAAGTAATCTGACAAAAGGAGACACATGAAATTTATTCACAAATTTCTGTTGCTGCTCTAGGGAAGACAATGTACATAGAAGTCAAATCCTTGTTATTTTTTTTGTTTTCTCTCTTTCTCTCCTGATTCTGTTTTGATTATTCTTCCTAGTACTTCTGTTCACATTTGTACAGAATTATAGCTGCTTAACAACGTGAAAACTGTCATACTAGTATAACTAACCAAATTCGTGGTTTGGCTCAACGTTGTGAAGTTTATTGTGCTATTTTCTATCAATAGCACAGAAATAACCCATGAAGTGCAATATATTTTAATGTCGCTTCCTGATCACCTGAATTTTTTTTTTAATATTGTCAGAATAATCTCAGAAACATTTTTACATGGAATGATTGCTCTTCTAACCAAGAGATGATTTACATGTGACAATTTGGTAAAAGTGCATAGCTTCACTAAAAGCAGAAAATCTATCGTGATTTATACCAGCTGAAGGTGTAGCTCAAAAGAAAATCAAACCAGCACACGCTCCCTCCAATAAGTGAGAAAACTGCAAAATAGACTAAGAATTGATCTATCTCATATATAAAGTTTGCTTTGTTTTGTTGTTGGTTTTTTTTTACTTTCTCCAAAGAGGTACAGCTCATTTTGTCTCAAATGACAATTTGAGCACTGAGTAAGTTTGACTGAAACCCAATCAGATGCTAACTAAATGAGAATACTATTTCTCATGGGCAGGATAATTGCAATTAATAACCAACTAATTAGAACATAGAGTATTCAAATGTTTGTCTTGAGGTTTTATATCTAAGAGTTTTTAAGGGTTACCCCCTATCTTTGGGACAAAGGACTGATTCATGCTGTTACTGATTTATATATTAATGTCATTAAAAAAAAAGAAAAGTAAAAACACAGTCTGTGTCATGGAAAACACAATGCTCTAGAGATTATTTTTCTTTGTTTATATTATGAAGATAAAGTACACTCAAATTCTGCCTCTGCTCTCCTAACTCAGGGCCAGATTTTTAATGATATCTCACTACCTAAGGTTTCAGACTGGCACCAAGATTTATTTTTTTCTCTTTTAGATATGTTGTTGTGGAAAATAAAGCATTTGAGGCATCACTCCTAGTGAAATTATTTCCTTAAGAGTCTAAGGTTTTCCCAAATCAAAGAAGTTCTATAGTAGTTACCTAGCATCTGTACAAACCAAGGGTATTTAGATACATCACTCTAGCTGAGCTGATTACTCTGCAAGCCCAGGACGTTCTAATATCAACTGTGTCTGTCTCCTGTGATCATACAATCATAGAGTCATAGAATGTTAGGGATTGGAAGGGACCTCGAAAGATCATCAAGTCCAATCCCCCTGCCAGAGCAGGAATGCCTAGATAATGCTACACAGGAACGTGTCCAGGCAGGTCTTGAATGTCTCCAGAGAAGGAGACTCCACAACTTCCTGGCCACAAGGGCACACTGTTGGCTCGTGATGACATAATCAATGTCTAAGGAAGAAGTTGTAAGTTTGGAGCAATGACATTTTTAGGTTAAATGTGGATTCTTTGTCCATTTGGTGCATAAGTACATTAAAATTGCCTGAAGGGATAAGGAATCTGGTTCTTCTAGTGGTCTTTGATATGATACCTGCTGGTGATAGTTACAGTTGACATAGCAGCCAAGGGGCTGTACCAATAAACAAATTTTAGATCTGTTTTCTTGCACTTAGTTCCTAGCCAGTGTTCACAACCTACGTAACTGAAGTTTGATTAAGGTAGACAGTTATGGCGTGATACTTTCAGGCTTGCAGCTAAGTTATTTAATAAAAAAAATTCTTTTGTTGCTTTCGGATTAAAAGAACTCCAAAACAACAACAAACAAACCTCAAGCAATATTTTGTTGTTTTCAGTTAAAACCAGAAGCTGCTTGGAAAGTTAAGGGTCTTACATGATATATTTACATCCTTGTCATGGAAAGAAGATGTGTTAAACCTGTTATAATAGAGAATGATGGAGACACTTAGGTACATGCATACATTTAAAAATGTTTTGATTTTTTTTTCATTAAAGAACAGCTATGAGAAAGAAAAGAATGACTGTGCATCAATGACCTAACATTAAAAAAAAATTATAGAATGGCCTAGGTTGGAAGGGACCTTAGAGATCTTCTAATCCAACCTCCCTGCCATGGGCAGGGACGCCTCTCTACTAGATCAGGCTACTCAAGGCTCTGTCCAACCTGGCCTTGAACACCTCCAGGGAGGGGGCAGCCACAACTTTTCTGAGCAATTTATTCCAAAGTCTTGCCACCCTCGTACTGAAGAATTTATTCCTAAGATCTGATCTAAATCTATTCTCCTTCAACTTAAACCTATTTCCTCCTGTCCTATCAGTGGACACTCCTGTAAAAAGTCCCTCCTCAGCCTTCCTGTAGGATCTCTTCAGGTATTGGAAGGCAGATATTAGGTCGCCCCGAAGTCTTCTCTTTTCAAGACTGAACAATCCCAGCTCCCACAGCCTGTCCTCGTAGCAGAGGTGCTCCAGCCCCTGGATCACCTTTGTGGCCCTCCTCTGAACACGCTCCAACAGATCTATGTCCCTCTTATGGTGGGGACACCAGAACTGGACACAGTATTCGAGGTGGGGTCTCACAAGAGCAGAGTAATGAAATCATTATCTACGTGACTTAACTAGATGATGACAAGAATATGTCTAATATGCTTACACAATTAATTTGTTAAACAGTTTTAATTAACACATATGAAAATCATTGTGCATGAGAAAAGATCTTCACCAAGTAAAGTGCTCTAAACCTCTTAATTAACACTGATCATTAAAATATATAATTTTTGCAATCATCCCTTTCTTTGTCAGGAAAAACCAATAGTTTATTAAGGACATTAATCAATATGAATCTCTTCCTGCACCACTACAATGTACACCTTTAATAGAAAATGTTAAAATGAGATATTTACTGTCAGTGAAAGTACATGTTTGTCATCGTGTATATGATTGTTATCTTTCTATTTGTATTTCCTTTGTTAGTACCTGAAAGTACTCAATAATTTGCAATACATTTGGAAACAGGTTTATCCATTGCACATTATTTCTGTTTCTAATACAACATTATCACAGAGCATACCTTTTGAAACAAATATCTTCCTATTTTTAGCAGCTAAATGCCTTGAATTTAGTGTAATGGATTTCACTACAACCCTACAGTTCAAGTAAATTGGATTTTAATTCTAACAGATACAGAATCTTAAGAAAAATAAAATAAAAAAGTGCGCTGTCACTAATGCAAACCTTTCTCTCAGCTAGATTTACAAAACACCATTGAGATGCATCGTCCGGCACCCTTACATCACCGCAGGAGCTCAAAACCCAGCAAATCAGAAATTAACAGGCCCTTGGTATTTTCGTCAACTTTTAATCAGACAAACTTCCATTGCCAAAAGGAGGTGAAAAGCATGAGGATAGTGATCGGACAGATACCTTCCCATAGACAATGCAATGAGGAATGGAAAGGCAGTGAAAATCTGCTGGATTCTATGAAAGAGTACTCTATCACCTGGATTAAAAACAAAATCAGACCAAAAGAATTTCACCCTCTCTAAACATATCTGCCTTGTGATCACCCAAGTCAGAGCAGTGTTTGTAGCCCATACAGACATGCTTGAACTGTTGAGACATACTCATACTTACAGAGATGCTCAGCTGACGTTGTTCCCTTTGCTGTTATTGATACTCAAACGTTGTTAAAACTAACTCGTGTTTGTCTTCAAGCTACAAGCAGATATCCCAGCTACAGCAGAAGCAGAGAGGCAGTTAAAGAATGGAACATCTGTAAAAATTAAGTGCAGAGGCAGCCGTTTCTAATCAATCTCAGGGCATGTCTGCATTGGCAGACTGTAGCAAGATGGAGAGATAGAGAAAATAACAAAGGTTCTAGAATGAGAATTATAACAGTATGTGAGAGTATTTACATGGATGCTAACTGCCCAGTAATGCAGCATTTAATTCGTACTTTTAATATAATCTTTACTGTGTTTTTCTGTGGATAATAAATCAGGAAGACAAACTCTGGTGAGGAGAGTTTTTATAGCCACAACAAGTCAACATCTGAGGAGAAAAAAAACCTCTTGGGAAAAGAAGAATCTGAATATGGGAGAATTTGGGCCAAAAGAGAGCTGGGCCCTGGCACATAAAAAGACTTTGGACTCTCTACAGTGGAAGAACACTAAAAATGTTTTGCAAAACAGTCTTTGTTAGGAAATGGGATGAAAAATAAATGGGTGGGAAGGAGAAAGGGGAATATATCTTTTCATTAACTACTGTAATCTTTGCTTCATCCTCGCTCTCACTGTTCCTGTGGTGATTGGGTCACTCTGGTGACCAACTGATGACACTAATAATGTAGTGACAGCTTCCTCTGGAGTCTTTATCTGCATCCCTCAAGCAAAACTTTCCATTGGAGGGCTGCCCCTTCGGCATTTCAAACACTTTCTCCTACTTTCAGTTTTACAATTCAGAGTGATTTAGTTTCTCAAAGGCAGTTCATAAAGTCGAATCATTAGTTGCATCCCATAGGCTGAGGAGATACTGTTTCTGACGTATACTTCCTCTGAAGCTGTGGAAGTTCACTTACATTACTAATGAAGTCAGGACTCATATGAAATCCTGATATTCAGTTTGGACAGCTGGGAACACGTTTGCAATAGTTTCTGAACTGTTGTTAATTCTGACAGATACTCCAGGATCAGAAAGCATTCTGGGCAGAGAGAAGAAATAGAGATATTTCCAGGCAATTTCCATCATACATGTAGCAAATAATTTCATTCTGAATAATCAAGAAAAGAGCTCAAATCCTGTCATATTGAGGATTTTATTTTTGTAACTTTGAAGGAGCAAATAACTAAATAAATTTTAAAAAATACAGCAATTCATCTATTTTATTCTTTAAGTCTTCATTAATTTCCAGTAGAGTTACTAACTCCTTGCTGATCATCTTAATGAGTGTCATGGTTTAACTGAAGCTGGCAACTAAGTATCACACAGCTGCTCGCCCACTCCTTGCGCCTCACCATCCACCCACCCCTCATGGAATGGAGAGGACAAATGGAAGAAAAAATAAAACTAATGTTGAGGTAAGAACAGTTTAATAATTGAAATAAACTAAACTAAAATAATAATAGCAGCAATTAAAAGGGAGCTAATAGAAAGACAATGATGCACAATGAAATTGCTCACCACCTGCTGACTGATGTTCAACCAGTCCCAGAGCAGCAGTCAACCCCTCCTCGAAAAGTCCCCCCAGTTTATTTATTGAGCATGATGTTTTACAGAATGGAATATTCCTTTGGCTAGTTTGGGTCAGCTGTCCTGTCTATGCTCGCAAATCCTTGACTTAGGATAAGTATTGCTTAGCAACAACTAGAACATCAGTGCATTATCAACATTATTCTCGCAGTAAATCGAAAGCATAGCACTGTACCAGCTACTAGGAATAAAATTAACTCTATCTCAGCTGAAACTAGGACAATGAGAAAACAATATAAAATTCTTCTGGCCACATAATGCTATGAGATGGCCTAAAATTGTCAGGAGAAGATTCTAAACGTTCAAATTTAAAAAAACTTCTATGTTTCATGTCCAAATGTACTTGCCAAGATTAATTGGAGAAGAGAAAATTCTGTCCTTTACGATACAAAATCTTACTTAAATCAGTGCCGTGGGACAGCACACATGATGTAAGACCATTAATTCACATGTGCTTAGAAGCTTAAAGACACCAGCTACCAAGTTCTAGAATCATAGAATCACAAAATCATAGAATGGCCTGGGTTGGAAGGGACCTTAGAGACCATCTAATCCAAAGTCCTTCTCTGTGCCCAGTTTGCAATTGTGCCTGGGATTGGCCCGACCCAGGTGAAGGACCTTGTGCTTGGACTTGTTGAACCTAACGCGGTTTGCACTGGCCCATTTCTCAAGCCTGTCAAGGTCCCTCTGGATGGCATCTCTTCCCTCAAGGGAGTCCACGGCACCACACAGCTTGGTGTCACCGGCAAACTTGGTGAGAATGCACTCGATACCATTGTTCATGTCGCTGACAAAGATATTGAGCAGCACTGGACCCGGAACAGATCCCTGAGGAACTCCATTTGTCACTGGTCTCCATGTGGACATTGAGGTGTTGATCACAACTCTTTGAGTGCGACCTTCTAGCTAGTTCCTTATCCACTGAGTGGTCTAGCCATCAAGGCCATGTCATGGAATCATGTCTCTCCATCTTAGAGACAAGGATGTCATGTGGGACAGTGTCAAATGCCTTGCACATGTCCAGGTAGATGACGTCAGTTGGTCTTCCCATATCAACCAGAGCTCCAACTTTGTTGTAGAAGGTCAGCAAATTAATCAAGCATGATTTGCCCTTAGTGAATCCATGTTGGTTGTCACTGATCACCTCGTTATTTTTTATGTTCTTTGGTACTGTTACAAGGAGGATCTGCTCCATGATTTTACCTGGCGCAGAGGTGAGGCTGACTGGTCTGTAGTTCCCTGGGTTTTCTTTGCTTCCCTTTTTAAAAATGGGGGTTATGTTTTACTTTTTCCAATCTGTGGGAACTTTTCCAGTTTGCCACAACTTCTTAAATATGATGGCTGGTAGCCTAGCAACTTCAGCCGCCAGTTCCCTCAGGACTCATGGGTGTATCTCATCAGGTCCCATGGACTTGTGCATCTTCAGGTTCTCTAGGTGTTTCTGGACCTGATCTGCTCCTACCCTGCGTGGTTTTTCACTGTCCCAGACTCAGCCAGTTACCTCTGTGACTTGGGTCGTGTGGCTCAAGTGGTTCTAAGGATATCGTTTATCCTTACCCACCTTAATGTGTTTCCTCTGGGTGAACTGCTACTAAACTACATCATGAAAATTAGGTTAGAAATAAATAAGCTTAAAGTTTAAAACATTACATTGGTTAGCATTCTCTTATCTAGATGTACCACACTATTTATCTTTCCGAATAGTTTTACAGACAGGCAAATCATTTGCCCTGTCAGGGATTTAAAAGTTCTTGCAACAGTGAATCCAGAAGGAGAAATCATACTTCAGAGATGTCACTGAAGTAATTATGAAGTAATCTTTTCAAAGAAGAAGGACATCAAAAAGATACTGCAAGTGATGTCTTAGACTTCTATCCTAGATTTTTTCTTAGGTTCCCTCAGATGGGTTTTTCTGCGTCACTGATTAATCTTTCCCTGTAAGACTTTTCTCTCTCTCTGGGTCTACTGCAGCACACAACTGCTGCTTAAAAAGCTTGTATATTGTCACTCCTTCTCCTACAGTTGTAAAAAACCCCAAGATCAATTATTTTACCAGGTTAGCCACCTTTTACGAGATTGTGTTGAATGACATTCTTTAACTCAGCTGAGGAAAATACACAAAGAAAAATATTTTTTTTCTGAAAACAGGGCTAGATTTCATTTTCTTCCTGGTTTTGCACCTAATGTAGGTAGAGGTTGGCTAGAACATGACTGATCTGCTCTTGCTTCCCTCAACGTGTTCTCTAAAACACTGAAAGAGCGCTGGGAATGTTAGCAAATGTGTTTTTTTATGAATGGATTAATTCTACTAGGGTGTAGCAATCCTTAAATGTTACATCTTCAGGTAATAAATCCACCTCTGCTGTTATTTTATAACTTTCAGTCAAGGTGAACTTAATAATCCGGTCAGTTATTTCTATGCCCTAGAGGGGTAAAAAATAACAACCTACACATTGTTCATTGAAAAGGTTTTAATGTATCAAGACATTTTGTTCTCATGTAGTCTGTATCTTTTACTACCTGATAAACTGGAATATGGTGGATGGCTCTCAAAACCTTGTGTGAAGCCACCTGTGAAATCACGATAGCATAGGAAAGCATGGGGCTTAGTAGAGATAAATACATGCCTTACAGCAACAGGACATCTGTGCATCTACCAAAGAGGAGCCCTACTCAAAACTGTATGTGAAACTCTTGGATATTCAGCCATGATCAGAATCAGAGACTGCCTTATCTTCACAGGGATTACTAGAGAACTGCGCAAATGATAAACAGCACAGCTACAGCTCTTGCAATGTGCTAGCTCTTTGGCTTTTTAGCCATAGCTCCTTCATTCACTTGGAGTCTTTCCTCTGACGTTACTGGCAAAGCTTCAAGATGAGAGCTGCCAGCAGTTCCAAATCTCCCAGCTATAAGCCACAGGAAGAGCCTGGAATGGCCCTGCCAGGCATAGTGCTCCAGCAGGCTGCTCCACACACATGAACGCTCCTGTGGCCACCAGACTGCCTGGAAAACTACCCAGTTTGGCTGTGCTTGCTCATCCAACCAGTTCCTGCCCTTCCCCTCTTGCCACAGTGAAAACAGGCTGCTTCAGGCAACAGAAAAGTTCCCTAGCTACTACTTCTAGAAGAACATCTTAGAAGAATGAAGAATAAAAACAAACAAACAAACAAACAAGCAAAAACCAACAAAAAAATGGACCAAACACCCAAAAGGAAACTCCATAAAACTTACACGAGCTTCACATTATCTTTCCTGAATACAAAATATTCCTAAGGCTGTTCTCCTCCTCTAACACTGAACACACACCCCTGACCTTGGTTACAGTCTCAGCAAGCTGTAAGAGAAGCATGATAACCCCTGCAAGCTGGACCTATCACTATTCAACCTTTGTTCTTGCACAGAAGAAACACAAGTGCAGCCTAGGTAGTCCCAGTCTTAGGATAGACATGGACAATCCTACTGACAACTCCCCAATACCTTCTTACATGTAAGAATGCTTTGTTACTTTCATGGTGCCATTATATCCTTGATCTCTACTGTGAACATGTCCAGTGATAGGCTGATTCAGCTTTTACGTGTGTGTTAGCTCATTGAGAGTAAACTTTTAAGAAAGAGTTGGGGCAGAGATGTTGACCCAGTGTGAGGCAGGAAGAGGAGGCACAACGTCTTGCTTGGGCTGAGCATGTCTCATTTTCTATGTTGCAGTAGCAGAAGCAACTGAAGTTTTGCTTCCAGCTCTTTCAGAAATATGCCCAAGAGCTTGACAGAGACATTGGGTCTACTGTCTACCCGGTGTCTCACTGTGAAAATATATTCACAAAGAAAGAAGAAGTAGCAAACTAGCAGCTAGAAAATGAATGAGTTCTGAAGGAGAATAGTGTTCAAGAAACATCTTTCTAATGGAAGGGTGGACACACACAAACATTTCACTCAAAGATTATCACATCTACTCACATAGTTCTTATTTTCTCAGCATTCTCAAATTTAGTACTTTTGAGTCTGATGACCCCAGAGGCTAAACACATAGAGAACAGTGACAATTACTCTGCAGGCATCAATTCTTGCACTGCAATTTCTTTGTCCAAAGAACCTATTTTCTTTCCCAATGGTCCTATTCTGTTTATGGACATAATCAGGCCACTTTCAAGCTAGTGATCTCCTGTATTCCTTCCCCAGCTTCCCTGTCACAGGGCCTCACCATCAAGCTGCCATGCTGGGGAAAAAAAAGAGGAGGGAGAGAGGCAGATGTACTCAGTTACCTTATAGACTTGCTCTTCCCAAAAGAAGGGCAAAGTTTCTTTGCTTCTGAAAAAAATCAAAGAAATTTCTTGAAACATTTAACAAGGATTGGGATGATCATAACGAAAATTTCCAGAGTTACTTTGAAATGTTGTCAGCAAGTATAGGAACATGTCTGGGATGACTCAGGAGCTTGAGACTGAAGGGGAGAAGATTCAAAGAGAGCAAAGGCCCAGGCCAGTATTACTTGAAGAGTGTTTCTTGGTCTGCTGGACATACACATTCAATAGTAATAGTCATAATGACAGACCAAAAGAATAGGAGCTGTGTCTCTCCCATTCAGGGTGGGAGGCAGGGGAAGACAACATTGAAGGGTGCTTCTCTGCAGTGTGGAATCAGGAGGCAGGAACACCAGCAACACAGGGAGAGATGACAAACAGCCAGTGACAATACTCCTAGCACAGCAGACACAAAAGGCACCAATGCTTGTCTTTGGGGTCCTTACCATAAGAAGGAATACCGTGACTGGCTCGTTTGGGTCACGTGATCCATCCTCTCCTCCCCATACGTACAGCTGCCACTCCTCCCCCATTGTGATTGCCACATGGTCTAGGCAGTCCCAGAGAACCTTTGTTAAGCTGCTCTCAAGTCAGGACACCTATCTACTGTTGGCAACCATGGTCTGACTTCATTTCAGAAGGTCGCTCATAAAACGTTCCAGAGCACTGGAAGAGATGATGTTTTTTTCTGTCAAAATTCTGTGTTTTCATCTGCAGGAATAGCAGGTACAGGTGCTATTGAAGCACTCTTTCTTGATGAATGTGAGTGCTCTTGCCAGAAACAAAGGAGTTAATAGCTGGTATTTGTGTCCTGATTTGATCATCTGTGGAAGGAGCATTTTTTTTCCATTGTGCAAGGGGGATCATTCCCTCTTGTATCCCCAGGGATATTTTCCATTCATGTAAGAGGGATCATTCTTCACCATCCTTGTTGTTGGGTGATTTTAAGACTTGGAAAAGCCATATGAGACCTGAGATGAATGGTAAGGAGAGGTCAAAAAACAGAGCACAGACTACTACATGTGTGTACTGTGGACTTTCCTGGAAGAATGAACTACCTTAATATGTCCTACCTGTTTTTTATTCTTAGAGCCACCTGAGGAGTAGCGGGAGAGGCTGATGACCATAAGGTATGTGTTCGGTCTCACTAATTTAGAGAATGTCACATGTCTTTCCTTGTATCACAGCTTGGGTTCTCTGTCTGACCAGGAACAAGGTTGTTGAATCAAATGGGCCCAATGAATACCCCAACAAGTGGGAGCACTGTGTGGTGCCAAAAGGGCCTGAAGTTCTGGGGTGTGGATCCGAATGCAAACTGGGATTCCTCTGCTGGAAATTGTCTCAGAAAAAAGTCACAAAGCAGTAAAGACGTAACTATACTATTTCCTGTATCCTGGATTGCAAAATGGATGTTCTTATCTGCAAAATCTGAGACTTTTGAATGACGGAAAGGTGTAAGCATTTTAGGAGTTTCTCAAGTGATGAGATTTTGATCTTTTTCCAAATATGAACAAACCTCAAACTCTGGTGATTTGGCCATTTTTAATTGCAAGAGTTTGTAAGGGAGTACAAACACTTAAGGTAATGCTTGTCAGTGATGGACAATGCTATCATCAGGGATAATGTTGTTTAGCAGCTAAATGCAATTCGATTCTGACAGGTAGTCAGTTATAATGTCAATTATAACTGTTGCAAAATGTCAAACATAAGTAAAGAAAATCCAAGCAGAACAGTTATTGTTCCTGAAAACTGTATGACATTTTTAAGGAAAGCTATTGCCTTTTTAAATTTCAGCAGCATTAAAATACAGAACAGCTGCTCAGTCACAAAGTGTGCTGTTTTGTGAATATTCTTGATGGTTTAGAACTGTGGAGGTGTTTGTCTGTCTGTCTGGAGCATATACTAAAAAGCATTCTTCCAGTTAGTTCCTTAATGCAGTGTTTTGGAAGCACAATCTGAAAGTGAACTGACTAGACTAATAACCATTCATATTTTCCCTTTACTTAAGCAGAAAAAAGAATCTTTTCCACGTTGCAATTAAAATCATTAATTTGTTTTACGTCGTAGTAATGAATCCCTCTTGCACTTCCTTTTCAGTTTCCTCCTCTGCAAGCTATTGCATTACTCAGAACAGAATCTACTGAAAAGCAAAATAATTCACTTTACATGAAACTTGTTCATGAAAATGATACGAAGGTAACCTGCTTCCCAGCTGCAAGAACTTTGACGTGAAGCAGACAAATACGACACAGAACTGATATTTCATCCAAAGGTACATAGCTGTGGCAATACTCTACTGTGCTTTGCAAAATGCTGACAATTTCTCTAGCCAGTTCAGAAAAGTGGCTGAGAGAAGAATGAGATTATTATCTGTGGGTTTTTTTTAGTAATGAAATGGGTCTTTGGCTTGTTGCAACATGTCAGCTGAAAGCTCCAAAGAATGTGTGATGAAATGGACAATTTTCTTCCTATTAACATAAATGCTTCGCTTCTAAGGAGCACATAATGATCAAAGCATATTACAACAGAAAAAAAAAGACTTTCTGATGAGGGCTTTTAAAGGTCTAAAAAGAAGGCAGGTGGCTAAATTGGGACCTGTATGGAAGTTCAATATCTTAGTCAAGAACCATGGTCTGAATACTATAGCTTTACATGCCTTTCTTTCTACAATATTAATGTTCCCGAGCACCTTGGGAAGCAACTCAGTGTTTATCTTGTACCCTAATTGCTCTGGTTCTGATCTTGGTCCCTCATTCACCTACTTCTTTTGAGAGGTTCATTGCAGGTGAATTGTTTAAACTACTGTTTTCTGATCTTAGTTCGAGCCTGTAGCCTTCACATGCTGTTAGATTCAGCACTTAAAGGATTAAATCTCTGTTCAATGTTTCCCTGAGGAAAATGGTACTCATCATGCAATGATCCATTCTAAGCATGTGGTTGTGTTTTTTTTTTTAAAGTGTGGGTTCAGTGCAGAAAAAAATTTAAAGTGTGTGGGCTGAGAGGAAAGGATGAGAATACTCCCTTATGTAGCTTTCAGCTTAGAGTATGTGGCTAGAATGGAAGTAAGGGATTTTACCGAAGGATTAGTTATGGACTTCCCTCAGTTACAGGGTCTTTCTCCATCTACTAAGTCACCTGAAAGGGGTCTTCCTGGTTCTTGCGTTGTTTCTGATGCAATGAATTTGTGTAAGTTTGATCAGGATGAGAGGGCTTCTGAATGAAAGTATTTTGCAATCACTTTTCAATTTACCTGCAGATGTAACTAAGGCAATACCTTCAAGGACATAACAGAGATTAGTCTCAGACCTTCAAGAAGAAAGGCAAATAAATTGCAGTGAGAATTAGTCAGAGCAAGCTGCTCTGAAAAAGTAAGAAAACCGATTGTGTTATCTCAAGGATGGTAACTTATTTTATTTCTTTGCAGCACCAGTGACAGAATGTTTACAAATGTATACATATTTTTTAAGCTGTTGTGTGGTCAGAGTTGGGTAAATTTGGGAAGCACCAGTAAAATTTCCACAACAAATAGATCATAGAATCATAGAATCCAAGAACCATTCAAATTGGAAAAGATCCTTGGGATCATCAAGTCCAACAATTAACCCTACCCTACAAAGCTCACTCCTAAACCACATCCCCCAACGGGACATCTAAACGACCTTTAGACACGTTCAGGGATGGTGACTCAACCACCTCCCTGGGCAGCCTATTCCAATGTCTGGCTACTCTTTCTGTGAAAAAATTTTTCCTTGTGTCCAGTCCAAACCTACCCTGTTACAGCATGAAGCCATTCCCTCTTGTTCTATTGCTAATTACCTGGGAGAAGAGACCAGCATCAACCTCTCTACAATGTCCTTTCAGGTAGTTGTAGAGAGTGATGAGGTCTCCCCTCAGCCTCCTCTTCTTCACAGACCCAGCTCCTTTGATCAGTCTCCATAACATTTATTCTCCAGGCCCTTCACCAGTTCCATTGCCCTCCTCTGCACTTGCTCCAGCACCTCGATATCACTCTTGTATTGAGGAGCCCAAAACTGGACACAGTGCTCAAGGTGTGGCCTCACCTGTGTCAAGTACAGGGGGACAATCACCTCCCTGCTCCTGCTGATATAGGAAAGCTAGACCAGGGACATTATAGGGGGCAGTGAATCCCTCAGCTACCTTGCTCTGCTACGGTCAGTTTGGGATCATGTGGTAGACACCTTCACTGGGGATATCATGTCTGTGCAGTGGAGCAGGCAGTAGTACTGGATGTGGGATTAGAGAACAAAAAAATTTCCCTACAACCCTGAACACATAATCTAAATCCCACAGAGAAGTGGATTTAAGACACACCCGACCCTTCAGCACTTCTCTATTGCCTAACAGCAGGTTGTCCTCCTGTTCCTTGCTATTTTAGATCCATTTTCTGAACTGATTAACTCTCCACATGCACTGCAGAGAGAACCTTACACTAGATTCTGTTACTACCCTGAGGCCCAAATCCTTTCAGTATGTCTTTCACTTCATATGCAACAGTATTCTAAAGTAAAATGTCTTTATGGTGTACAGAGGTTTCTTTGTCAAGGTTCCTACGTAGTAACCGAGACGATATTGAAGAGTGTGAATTACATTGCTCTTAGTGATCTACACATATTGACAACAGAACTTGCTTCCTGTCATTGCAAAAGAATCTTGCTCCTAAAATATTTGTGAAGTCAGGAAAAGAAAATCAACATCTCTTAAGTATAGTAGCCAGTAAATAAGTAAAAAGACAAAGTATTTATCTGCACATAGCTCTTAAAAAGGGAAGAGAATTCCCTTAGAAAGAATGGAAAATTCCTTGCTAGAGTTTCCACTGATTCTCTCTTTGGCCTATTACGGAAAGAAAGTAATAGCATAAAATCCACATTTTGAGGGGCACTATAGATCTTTTTACATGTTTTTTAGAAAATTTAAACTCAGCACTGTAATAAGTTGATGTCTTCCTGTCATCTTATCAGATAAAATAAACAGAAATTCCCATTTTTTTCCAGTCAGAATTGTAGATCCATCTAAGATTTCCAAGGCAAATTATCTTAATACTGGCTATCAGCGCGCAGGTTTTTTTCTGTGGAGCTGTTATTGTCTTCATTAGACTATTGCAATATCTTTGGGTATCCTTCTAGGAGAGTACAAATGCATCCATACATGCAAAACCATATATTTCTTTAAATACAGCAATTTGGAAGATGCATATTTAGCATTTAATGGTGTACTTGATCTTAAGTACTACAGTATGAACCTTACGCGGGGCGCAAGCTATCCAGACGTTTATGAAAATTGAAATTGAAATTAAAATGCAATAGTTTAGCTTTGTGGGTATTTTTCTTAATTGCAGATGATAAGGAGCTGAAGAAGTCATTACATTTTGTCATTCTAATGGTCTCCTCTGACCCATCAGTCTGCCTATTCTAACATTTTCACAGCATGACTGCAGATTTTATCTAGCAGTCCTTGTATCAAGCTTAGCTATGTTTGGATTAATTCAGTCCAGAAGCCTTTTCTTTTTGCGTATGAGTCGTCGGCTCTGGGTTTAGTCCTCTTGTGTAAATAAGCTCATTGATATTATTTTGGTTTCTAGTGGACACTTATCCACACTGCAAAACTTGGCATTGTAACATATGATTGGCAGCCTGATGAAGAGAAGCCCAGAGCAGGAACAGCAGGAGTTTTGGAAGGTCAGGATTTGCACTGGCTGAGCTGTGCTGGAGAGCTTGTACAGAATATTTGCATAATTTGCTGTGGAAATTACTCAGTTCTCACAAATATTTTGAAAAGAAAAAGGTTCTCTGGATATTAATGGTTTTACAAGAAATATTCACTAATCTCATGCTTTGAGATTTAGGTTGTTCACCAAATACCAGTGGAATAAAGGGATTTTACTCATTAAACCAAAGAAAAATGCTTTGAAAAAAAGAGTAAGGGATTTTTGTCCCCACTGTGTAAAATCAGGGTGAATGGGATATCACACTGAAATCACATTGTGTGGAATACTATTACAATATTGTGACTTTTATCAATAATTATTTTATTAAAAGATGAATAAGAAGTAAAAAAAAAAAACAAAAAACAAATAATAGGAAGAACATGAGAGTGGGAAACTTGGCTTATATCTTTTTGCTGCCACAGGACTACTTCTGGAAACTAAGGTAAATTTTTTTAAGCTAGCACAGTGCCTTATTCCGTACACTCTTCATGAACTAATCCGTGCACAACCGATATAGGGTATCATGAAAGACTGGGAAAGAACAATCATTGAATTGAGGAATCCGTTGCTATGCGATGTTATGAAAGGCAAAATACAAATTATCTTAAAAAGATGGTAGAGAAAATGATGGCAGAAGATCTTGGTGGGGATATTAAATACCACGCTCTGGATACAAAATTCAACTCAGGAAGTTCTTAATGTGTGATTATCTGGAGATCTAGCAACAGTCATGGGGAATGATTTTATTTCTTTTTTTATAATAAATTTTCCTTAATCATTTGCTCATGGCCACTATAAGAGAGAGAATAGCAGAATCTGTATCCTACTCCACAACAAGTAAAGGATCTTACGATTTCTAAGTACCCAAAATTATACCATCAAGTAAGCCCGTATAGGATTCATTAGTTCTGAATCAATCTGCACAAACAAGGGGAAGCTCTTTGCCAAATGAAGCAAGATCCCAGAGTTTGTTCTGCAGCAGAGCTTGGAAAGGGTGGAATAATCAATATATTGGTGGTGGGATAGAAGGTGCAATATGGGGAAGATTCTGGGCATTGTTTCAGGCTTTGTGACAATTTACAATTTAAACTTCCCTCTATAGTTATATAATCTCTCCTGTACGCTACAGCAAGCTCAGCTTTTTTTTTTTTTTCTTCCTCTTCCTGCTTACAGTTTCTCTATATGTATTTAGAGATGCAACTTGGAATTTCAACCCTCTATTTAGGAGAAAAAGTCAGCTGTAATTTTACCTACATTCTGTACAGATATTTGCTTGGGAAAAAACCTTTTAGACCACTCACTCTTCAAATCTAGTTTTTATTTATCACATAGCCACCACAAAAAAAAACAAAACAAACCAATTAACTATGAGGTATTACAAAATATCATGCAGGACATCATAAGAAATGTAAGTTGGAGCTACACCCTAGGCACTATATCAGAAGAAATGCATTAAAGGCAGGTCTTTCCTTGGGCTCAGTAGCAGTGAGCATTCTATATTTGCCCATTTACTGAGGATTGTGACACTGTTTCTGTTCAGCTGACTTTCACAAAAAGCTTTTCTTCCAAAGCTGGAACTTTTTACCTTCTACAGCCTTGAAAGTAGCTTGCCCAGAAGATCCTAGCAGGCATCTCTCACCTAATCAATCCTCTAGCACTAGAGCAGCCATGACAATTAATGGCACATTGGTCTACCCTGCTTTTGCCTGAGAAAAACACTTTTCTAATCTTTCAATGACTGAAAATAGCTTTTGTCTACCCAAAAACTGATTCAAAATAGAGGTAAGTAAGAGAAATGTAACAGTCTGTGAAATATATGAGGTCAAATTTGTGGCCCTCAATGCTTTTGCAACTATGTTTTAGGGAAGAGTTGGAGCAAGCTTTTTGTTTATTCTCAGACACAGATACTTTAGACAAGAAAAAGCAAAAGTTGGTTTGGGATATGAAAAAGAAATAGAGTTGTGGGGTACCTGAAGTGTCAGCAGATGAAATCCTTCTGTTTATTGTACAGATGGAGGAGTATGGTTTTGACTACTTGACCTTTTGGATTCTGGATCTGAGAGTTTGATAAACAGTCGTCATAAGCAGAAAGTGCCTCTGAGAACACATGATGAAAACCACTGGTGAGACACAATATATTTATTTAATCGTCGTGGCTTATATTGGATATCTGGGCTGGAAACCATAGCTTGTAGAAATGCCAAAATGAGAGAAGTATATTTATTTAAAGTATTTATATATGCCAGGGGTTCCCTAGACGCGTGAGATTCTTCTATGGGAGGGGAAAGGCAAATTGTAAATTATATATTCTAACCCTGTCACTCTGAAAAATTGTAACCCTCTTTTAGCTCTCTGGCTTTAGAAACAATGCATACGAGGTCTTCTTTGAAGATGACAGTATGTCACATTATGTAATGTCATGGGAAAATTGCCTATCAGATAAATTTGTATAAGCTCTGATGACGAGGAATATAAAAAATATTGAAATTAAGTACAAAATTGTTAAATTTGAGGATTTTTTTATCCTTTTGTGTTATTTGGAAATTCACCTACTTTTGTCCTCATCTTTTCCCTAAGTGTTGTAACAGTTTAGAGTAAAAATAGCCCCCTAATTTTATCAGAATACAGATTCATTTTCAAATAGAAATACATCTAATTTTGAGCAAAAATAATCCCCTTTTTTGGGAAAAAATATCCTGGCAACTGAAAATTTTCCAATTTACCTAATCCTATAGCAATAAAATTTATAATATCCCATAGTACATTTTTGCAAGACAAACTTCTTAAAGAAAATATCATAGAGCTTTATTCATTACTTTATGCATAAGAGATCTGAAAAAACTGTACCAGAAGCCCAGTGGTTCATTTTATACATTCAAAAATCTGGAAAAGGAGGCTTGATTCTTTACAAAGTCCGTAATTCAAAATACTTACACCCAAGGTTTATGTGCATAGTTATGATCAGAATCAAATTTATATTTGTAGCAGCTATTATTTCTTCCCCAGTTACCTAAAAATGATTCTATTCCATGTTAAAATGAGTATTTCGTGTCTCATGTTAGTATAAGGATTTATGTCCCACTGTTTTGTTCTTCAGTGGTATTTCTGTATGTACCACGTAAAGGATCACGTGGCTCACACAGTACAGTTAGTATTTTGAAAGGCTGTATCACGAGTACTCGTGTTTGGTTCTCATGGGCTTAATTGCATGCATAGAAGAAATACCTTTTTTTTTCTTTAATTTCGTTGTGGAGACTGTAGTGATGAAGCAAGAGATTTTATGTTGCTTGTGGAATGCTTTTTGCATCTTTTAAACAATGGCGATATGCATTGCTGGAAGAGTTGTCATTTCCAGTGGTAATTGATTTGCATGGCTGCCATGGTGTAACATGTAAAATCATGACAGCAGGGAAATATGGGTACAGGCAAGTCACCGCTGTGCTTAATCTGGGATTGTTAGTTCATCATATTTTAAAGTTTAAGTTGCACTTGTCAGCTGGGATCATGGACTGCCTGATCCATTAACTACCCCCAACCTTTTCATTTTCCAGAAACCGGTGGCATTGGTGCAGTGCAGTGAATTTACCGGAGGACACCCTTGCCCTTGAGGGTTATGAAGACTGCAGGAAACCCTCTCTTGGTTATTCTTTTTGAGGGTTAAAGAAAAGAGAATGTTCAGTGTATTTTAAATACCTTAAAAGAGAAGTGGGTGTGGATCACTGGCAACATTCCTGCTGCTGGCATGTCAGTCACTCCATGAAGTTCCCCGCCTTGTCCCAGAAATCGCCCTATTTCCCATGCATTCTTAAATGCTCAAACTGATCTTGCACTTTTCAGTACTGAGTCAGTCTGAGCCAGTTTTTCCTAAATATGTGGTCCTAATCTGTTTGACTCCCTGCTGCATCAAATATGATTCTGGCATGTTAGCAAGGGACAGTAATATCAATCTACTCAGGGTCAAAGGAGTAAAAGTGCGACTACTTGGTTCCATTTGTGGGAATACGTGACTAACAATAACATTGGTAACAGCAAGCTGTCCATGCAAGGCAGATTAAAGTAGATGTAAACTATTTATATACATCTTTTGTAGCGATATAGTTTTCTAACAAGGAGATCAGAGCATTTCCTAGCCAGAACTCAGGCACTCCCAGTAATTTGGCAGAAAAATGTGGAGGAAAAGGAGACAGATGAGTATTGTGAAACATTCTGTTTCACTGATTTTATTTAAATGTAAATATTCTCTGTAGGAACAATAGGAGGAACAATTAAAATAGGGTGAGCCAAGCAGTGCTGCAATATTTATGAGGTATTTATGCCTTTAACTAATGTTTTAGACAGCTCCTATGTCCTGTGATGATGGATTTATTGGAACTAAACACATAGATAACACAGTTTTATCCAAGCACATTTTCATTGCCAGGTAGCATTGACTTTCATTCCTCTCTAAACACCCATTAGTTTGAGTTTCTGCACCACAGCTGATATCTATTTACGCCACTTCATAGCTGGCTGTTTCGTGACAGTTCACCCATCTCCCCACTGACCAGAGAACCCACCAAGAAACCCTTCAGCAGCCAGAGGACCTGCACGTGGTGACAAGCGTGTGCTGAGGACAGCTGGGGCTGCTGTGGGATTCCCCTAGTATGCTCGAGCCCGGGCTTGTCGTTGGTTGGCACTGGTGTCCCCAGCCGGGCAGCCTCTCTGAGCGAGCACATGTGAAGGACAGACCTCATGGGTCAGCTCACCGTTTTGGAGACAGTTGGGAGAGAAGCAACAGAAGGGTGAGTTTACGTAGGCTTAGGAAAACCTGTTGTTCCTTCCTTCATTATCATGATGTGCTTAGTGTTCAAGCATGGCTAGGCTAAGGAAGGAGACCAGACCTGCAGAGAAGGACTTGGCATTACTAGTTGATGAGACACTCAACTTGAGTCACCAGTGTACACTGGCAGCCCAAAAGGCCAACCATGTCCAAGAGAAGCATAGCCAGCAGGTCAAGGGAGGTGGCCAATTAGTGACAGGGCAAGAGGGCACAGCCTGAAACTGGAAGGTTTAGGTTGGATCTCAGGAAACACTTCCTCATGGAGAGGATGATCAGGCATTGGATGCACTGCCCAGGGAAGGGGGGGAATCACGGTCCCTGGAGGTGTTTAAGGAGAGGCTGGATGGGGCACTTAGTGCCATGATCTAGCCAATGTGATGATTTTGGGTCACAGGCTGGACTTGATGATCTCAGAGGTCTTTTCCAGCCTCAACAATTCTATGATTCTGTGATGTCCCCTAGAGTCACAGCACTGCCCCAAGGAGCAGAAAGAGAGAGGAAAAATGGGAGCAGATGGAGACTTGCAGGGGCTTGGAGATGACTGTCTTTTCCTCTGTGGACCTTAGGTGTCACAGCTGAAACCTGAGCTCTCACCTCTGGAAGGAGCACAGGGAGGAGACCAGGAGGGAACCAGAGCTGGCTGAGAGGTGACCAAGGCAGGAGAAAATGGCAATGGATGGTGGTTGTTTTCCTAGCAACAGGAGATTGTCCTTCCAAAACATTATGCACAATTAATGGAAATGAAAAGTAAATGCAAGAGCTATGCATTCTCTCTTTACTTATTCATGCCTAGTTTTTTTGTCTTGTTCTGTGTCTGCTTAAAACCAGAAAGAAATGCAAGGAATAAACCTCTTTTAGGTAGTAATCTGACATGGCTTTTTCTCATCTGAGTCTAATAGTTTTAATGTAGATAAATGACAAATAAGTTGATGCTGACATCCTTACTATAAAAATCCGAAAGCAGAGAGTCAAGGAAGAGAGAACAAATACTAGAAAATAGGAAACGTCGGTTTGTAATGAAAGGAAGATACAAACATAATATTTGAAAATATTGTATTCTGTTTCTCTCAGTTCAGAAAAAAATCAACAATTACATTGAATGCTTTAAAAAATTAGGTAGAAAATATTAAAAATAAAAGCAAATTTTAAATTACTGTTGACTCACTAAAAAAAGATTTGTATTGTGCTCAAGGACAGTCATCACTGTAATACCAAAATCCCTGCATTGTGCAAACTTACGCATTGCACAAGTCCCCACAAAAAATTAAAGCTGAACCATGCAGCACATTTGCCAGATTCAACAAATCAAAAGATTTGGACTAGAAGCAAGTTCCAGAGCTGAGGACACCAAAGAGCTAGGTTAGTTGAACTTCCAGGAACAATTAGAGTCTAAAGTGGAAACCTAAAGTTATCTGAGACTTGTTATAGTATATCTCTAGACTCCAAGGGATACTATAAAAATTATCACAGTTCTTCAGGTTTTGGGGCTTTCTCATTGTGTGGAACTTTCATTTATTTATTTTATTATTATTTTTAAATGAGACATCATGGAGAAAATCATAAAAAGACTGAGTGGAAATTACTATTTTCCCTTTGTTTTCCTGTCTCCTCCCTTCTCCAAACAAATGGCCAACCTTTTTTGTAATCTCCCTTCCTGTGTGAGCTGTTTTTCTTTTCTGACTCATCTCTTTCTCTCTTTGCCTCATGCATATCCTTTGCTGTTTTTCCTGAGATGAATTTTGATCTCACCCTGAGGACTTTGAAGACGTATGTGTTCCTACGGCAGTTACGAAGGATGTGGACAATCGGAGTTACAGCAGACATTGTAACAAATGCCAGAAATGGTTTAAAATAAAAGAAATGAAAGAGACCTGGGAGAAATAAAGTAAAGAAGGGAAAGCCAGGTTAAGCATAAGAGTTGAGTAACTGCAAAAGATATTTTTTGCCAAAATATTCAAATTTTTTTCCTAGTTTCAGCATAAACCAACATGAATCGCTCTCTTTTTTTCTTCTCTTCTCCCCCCCATTACAGCTTGTTGTGAAAATCAATAACACATACAGAGAAAAAATCCAGTTCCAGTTCTGCAGTTCCTTCTTTTGTAATCTGTGCTTACCTCCTTGCTCTTTGGTCTCTGGCAGATGTAGAGTTGACAGCCAGGCAGAAAGCATAACAGACTTTTTAATTAAGATTTGATACTACTTTCCTCTGAATTTGTTTGGAATCAGTATTTTGTAAAAGACGCCTGTCTTCAAGAATAAATGATCTCAGTAGATGAATGTGTGCTATTTCTTTCTAATAAATCTTTATTTGTATAAATTCATGTTATCATATGAAAAGTCGCAAAACAAGATATAGTGTGAGAAAGAAATGACAGTCAAATGTTACTTACTATGCTTGCTTTCAGACAAATTATTTCAAATATGAAGTTCACATGTTTATTTGTAATGATATAAAATGTCAGGAGGGATAGGAGTATTTCAAGTTGTGCACAGTCTTTCACTAAGAGTTTCAATATGATTAAAAAATTTAGTTTTTTTCTATACAAGTAAAACACAATCTATAGTGGACCAAATGGAAAATGACATTTAGTTTGACTAAGCTGTGCTATGAATTTGTCTCTCTTTTTGACAAATATTGGTGAATGATCACAACTATTTTTGAAGTATTTGATATTCCAGCTTATTCACTGAACTATTAAGTTTTTTAAGCTTCTTTGCAACTTCCTTTTTCAATTACATTGCTTAACTGAGACTGATTCCAAAAGTTCTTTCCTGTTTCCTATACAGTTACTGTTTTCTATACGGTTGCAATGAATAAACTTTTCCAGTGTGAATTTGAAAATGAGTAGTCAAAGTAAATGGTGATGGAAAGTGACCACATGAAAATCAACATATTTCTACCTAAAATTTTAACAGTAAAACTGTCCCCTTGGAGGAAGATATTATAAGGAGAACAGACAAACTAAGAATTTTTGGTTCATATGGACTCTGCTTCTAAAGGCTGATGATTCAGACCCTGCAGCAGGTTATAAACGGCACCTGGCATCTTCAAAAATCAGAAGTCTGGATAAACGAACTCCTATTCTGCCAGGCACAGTCTTCTGTCTTGGAAGAGCTACTCAGACATCGAACAAACCATTGAGTTTTATGGGAATTACTTACACTCAGAAGTAACTAGGCTCAAAAACTACTATAGAAATTGGCAGTAAATAAATAGATACATCGTTCTTTTTTACATGAAGAAAAAAAAATCTAACAATGATCAGTCATGGACCTTAGTCACTGCTGTGTTTTTTTAAAAATATTGTGAAGTGGAGAGTATAGATAATCTTTTGTGGGACCAACAGGTATATAGGTAAACTCTTGAACTTATGATCTTTTAATTAGGTGCTCTAAATCCAAAAGGCTATTTTTGAAACTGTAAGAACTAATCAAATATTAGACATCAAAATTACATTGTCAAACTGAGAAAACGGAGTAAAAGCATACAATATGCAAGCAATTTTTAAATTGATCACTTCCAATTTTCTGATAAGATATGGTAATGTGATGAGATTTTTGAAGTACTAATTCTTAATGTTCAGAGATTCAACCTAAAGGACTATAAAATGCAAGTTAAAAATTAATTTTATAAATGTCTGAGAAAAGGACATGTATCATGACCTATTTTTAGCCCACTCAAAAAAGCAAGCTGCTTCTACTGAAAAGAAGTGTCCTTTTGAAATTACATTATTGATTAAATTAGCTTTTTAAGCATCATTCTTACCTTTTATTCAATTTGATTTCAGAACATTGTAATTTCAAGAAATTTTTATTATTTTATTTAAAATCCTAAACATTTACTATAATTCCCTTTGGGAAGTAGCAAAAAAATTGAAAGGCAACTTTTCAATGGATCTAAATTATCTCTTTGGTATTTTTTTTACTACTGTGTTTTGAAACTCTTCTTCTAGTGTGTCTTGAATTGGGAAAGCAACTGAAATCACTTCACATGTGAGAGAGCCTATTTTTCTTTCTAAAGTATTATCACATTGTGTAATTAGTTTCTAATGTATTCAGTTATATTTTAATTTCTACTTGTCTAGTAAACATTAATCAAAAAACACTCGAGGAAGTTTAGAAAGAAATATGCAGAATCTAATAAATTAATCTATAAGCAACTATTATGTCTAGTATGAAAATGATTGTTCAGGTGGTTCCCTAGTTTCCAGGATGAACTATCATGTAAAGTTGTTCTAAAGCAAGGTTCATGAAGATATCTCCAAGATACTGTTTCTCACACTTGCATGTCTTAACAGCTTCACAGAATGCTAAGGATTGGAAGGGACCTTGAAAGAGCATCTAGTCCAAACACCCTGTCAAAGCAGAATCTCCTAGAGAAGGTCACACTGGAATGTGTTCAGGTGGGTTTTGAATGTAGCCTGTGCCAGTGCTCTGTCACCCTCACAGTGAAACAGCTTTTCCAAATTTTTTTGTGCCCCTTGTCCTGTCATTGGACATGATTGAGAAGAGCCTGGCTCCATTCTCCTGACACTCACCCTTAACATGCCTATAAACATTAATGAGGTCACCTCTCGAGACTCCTTGTCTCCAAGCTAAAGAGACCCAGCTCCTTCATCCTTTCCTCACAAGGGAAATGTTCCACTCCCTTCATCGTCTTTGTGGCTCTGCGCCGGACTCTCTCAAGCAGTTCCCTGTCTCTCTTGAGCTGAGGGGCCCAGAACTGGACACAATATTCCAGATGTGACCTCACCAGGGCAGAGTACAGGGGCAGGAGGACCTCTCTTGACCTACTTGTTACTCCCCTTCTAATACACCCCAGGGTGCCATTGGCCTTCTTGGCCACGGGGACACACTGTTGGCTCATGGGCATCCTGCTGTCCACCAGGTCCCCAAGGTCCGTTTCCCCTACGCTGCTCTCCAGTTTCATCAACCAAAGATTGTCTGGGCCCTGAACTCAAGCACCAGAATTTACACATAAATGCCTATGGGTAGTGTTTTCTAATGGCTAGGAGCCTCTTAAGACCTAAACCCTGCCATTTAAATACTAACACTACAATTTTGGAGAGTTTAGTTTGTGGGAATCTGAGCTATAGGGTCTAGATTGTACTGGCATGTGAATAAAGGCCTGACTGACAAACAGGCTTTAAAAAGAAATACAATGAAACAAGTGTTTGGTTCTGCTGGTGTAGTGCTAGGGCCTAAATCATAGGCCCTGCACTGAAGTTGACCTATAGATAGAATCACAGAACAGTTCAGGTTGGAAAAGACCCTTGGGATCATCAAGTCCAACCGTTAAACCTACACTACAACCATTAACCCTACACTACAAGTTCACCCCTAAACCATATCACCCAACACCACATCTAAGCGACACTTAAACACATCCAGGGATTGCGACTCAAACCACCCCCCTAGGCAGTCTGTTCCAGTGTCTTGCCACTCTTTCCGTGAAGAATTTCTCACAACTCCAGACTACATAGTGTTAATCAAATATGTGTTGTATTGGTAATCTATTTTAGCATATATGTATATATATATTCTAATGCCAATCTGTAAAAGCTTTGCTGTAAGATTAAATGTGTGGTGGGAACCAGCAGGGTGATTTTTCTTTAGCTAAAGGCCAGGTGCAAGGCTGGTAAAACTAGCTGCCTCTTGCTGTGTTAGAGGTACGTTATAAGACTGTGAGACCAGAGGCCTGTCTTGGGTGAGAAGTATCTGATTAAGGACCAAAATAGATAGGGAGACTCCCTTGTATTCTTTCTTTAGCCCTGGCCAAGCTGTGGGAGGAATCCAACGGAGTGAACAACACCAGATGTTCCCGCGTTCGAAGTTATGTATGGCTGTTTATTTAATAGTATAAAAGCTGGACCCTCTTGCAGTGACTTTGGAGACCTCATCTACAAGTGGACGCACTATGCAGGACTTTCCAATTGCCAGGACGGTTCTCCAGAATCCTCACTGTAGCAGGGGCTCCCCAGTGACCGCAAATCTGAATGGTGATATTAGGGTGATTGGTGATGTATCTATAGCTAACTGCATATAGTACTAATCAGGTGCATTACCCTGCTTGTTCTTCTTGCTGCTTAAACTGGAGTATAATAAGATTGCCTTGCCTTATTCTTGTAATACGTTGAAATAGACAGTAAAATAAGCTTATCATTCTGTTGGTGCCTGTGTCCCTCTTCTGTGTGATGCCCCTCCACCCCGGCCAATTAGCAATACAGCTGGGAATGTGTTGGCTGAAGTGTAATGCCCAGTTATTTTGAGCTGGTGCTGAAATTTTCATAATGTATTAGTTGCAACTTCTTCCAAGGTCATTGGCATTTGCCAATACCTGCCACCACTCTAGCATTTCCCTTCATTCCCTCCTTTCCCCGTCTCTCCCTTACGCTGGTGTCCCCCAGTTGTATATATGGGTAAAATCACTGCCCTTCATTTGCATTTGTTGTGAAATTTATAATTAGCTTTCTGGTGTGCATCATTTCAAAGTAATCCTTGTCTTTGTAACCTCCAGACTTTGTTACTGTAATTCATTCAATGTGGAATTACACATGAAGGACATTCAGAAGCTACAGCTGGTGTGCTGTGCAGAGGCCAGGTTGCTTGGTGATGATAGCTATAGAGAGAATACTAAACTTCTTTGGCTCCAGATTTGCTTTCAGGATGTTGCTGCGTCTATAAATAGCTTCTTGATTTGAGTATGTAGTGTCTGAGCAGCTTCACTTTCTCTTTGCACTTCTGTCTCAAGTAAGAAAAACTGCCTGTGTTTAGAGACATAGTTTCACGCAGCTCTCCCTAGCAGGGACCACAAGTATCTTTGAATACTTTCGTCTTTTACAGGTACAACCATACGTGTTCCCTAAGCACCACCCATACAGCTGATTTAGAAAGCTTTATTTCTAGGAATTCCAAACTTTCTTAGTGCAAGTTCTAATTCTTCCTTGTGCTGTTAGGAATAAATTCATGTGTTTTTTAAAAAATATCTGTGATTATTAAACTGTGCCCTACTGGTGCTGGCATTATAATGTGTTGAAGTATAAACTTGTTAAGGCTTATAAATACAGAAATCTATGTAGTACTATTAATCTTCACGAACTCTGCATGTTACATAATCTTAAACATGGTTTTCTTAGTCTTACCAAAAAGGGTCAAAGGGAGCAGCAGTAAGTGATGCAGACAAATTGCTCTTTGGATATTATACTTGTCAACATGCTTTTGCATCATTGGATTATACTGATAATTAAAAAGAAACTCTTCAGAACCTTAATATGATCAAGAAAGCCAGCAGCTTTCAAACCACATGTGGATATTGATTTCAAGTTTCAAACCCGTCCATGTTTTGAGACTAATTTAGCAACTATTACACTTGAAAAACAACAAATTGTGTAGAAGTACCCCTAAGTCCCAGTTTGCTTATTTAACTAGGCACTCATGCATTCCTGTTAAATCTGGTTTTCATGAAAGTCAATTTATTTGTTCATTATGTGACATTTGAAACCATTCAAGCAATTGTGAGATGAGATTAAAGTCTCTGCTGAAATGTTTCACTGATCGGAATGTTTTGGCCACTTTGGGAGGCAAGATAAGACATGGTGATAGAGTGTGAAAATGCATTGAAATATTAAAGCCACTTTATTGATAACATTGTAATTTTCTTGTGATAGTACATTGTAACATTTTTTTTTAGGGGGAATGACCCTGACTTATTTAGAACCTGTGGATCTGGAAGACTGAAATTTAAGCCATTTTCAAAAGAAAATTATCTGATAACATTAACTCTGTTCCCCTGCCAAACAAAATTCCATTAACCAACTGAAATGGGACTTAATAACAATCACGTAAACCAATTAGTCTCAATTTATAACTCCATTAGGAGTGTTATTCATCACCACATGGCTTTGTAGAACTGTGCTTCCCTCTGACATGAAGGAGATTAAATAACAAATATGGCCTGGGGTGCTAAACAAAAAATGTAAATGCAGATTGCCTAAGAAAGATTTACATCACTGAAAACAGATAATTTTGAAATCTCATATCTCTTACACATTCAAAACAGATTTTCTAGACTTGAAATCCCAAATATATCTGTCTCTGAAAATATAGACGGTGCCTCAATTAAGAGTTTCACAGTGTTTAAGATCAGAGGGGCATCTAAATCATCTGAATGTTGTCTAAATGACAGGCCACTCACTCAGTCATCAATATACTGATCTAATAATGTTAGTTGGAAGAAAACATTCATGTCTTTATTAGGATGGGTTTTTTTTGTGTTTTTAGAGGCAGTCACTACCACTGCCCTTGGGAATTGATTAGTCTTACCCTGGGATGGTCCTGTTTAATGACTTGTGATCCCTATTAGACTAGAAGATAAAAAAATTATTAGTACTGGATTGGCCAGTTTTCCCATTCAGTTTTCCATCTATAGCCAGTCACCAATGTTGCACAGAAGAAAAGTAGAGAGGAAAAAACCTTGAGACCAGGATTCTCCCTGGATGGTCAGTTGTTAACCTGAAGCACAACAGATACTCACAGTTATTTTCTAAATTCATATACTGAGTGTATTTTGATGCAAAGCAGAAATCTGTATTCCTTTTCTCCTTAACTTTATCCTTTTTTTTTCATGCTTAGTGAAAAAAGAAAATATGAGACAAGTTGTCGCTTTCTTTCAGTGTAAGGTCAAGGATTTTAGTATAATCTGTCATTGCTTTCAGGAAAGGTACATGTACAGCCCTCAGCTGTTACATCCAAGTGAAGACAGGTTGTGATGACCTTTGAGTGTGGACATGGCAAAGATGGATCAGAGGCTCAGAAGGCCAGAGCCCAGGGCTCAGAACTGAGCCAAATGTACAGCTGGATGTTCAGACCCCTAAATTCACATTCTAAAGATTTTTTTTTCAGTCTAGTGATCATTTCTGTGATGTTCTTCAGAATATATTTATGGCATTCGTTGAAGTATGGACCCAAGAAATGCATGTAATTTTTTTATTGAATCCTTAGTAGTGCTTTGTACAGCATCAAGATTTTTTCCCTGCTCCTACACAATACTTCTAGAACTCATTTAGCTCTTACTGGCACAGCTTTGCAGTGAGTCCGTGTTGTCATGTTTATTTACGAGGACCTATAAATCCTCTTCTGTCCCAGTGTTTTTCACAAGGGTGTTTTACTCTGTAGACATAACCTGCATCTTTTAGTTTCACAGAATATGCCCTATTGTATTTAAGCATATTAAATTTTGTTCTTTTGGCTTGTGACTAACCATCTGTGCAATCAAGATGGTGCTATAAGATTTAACTGGTGTTATTTTTTACTACACAGTCCAATTTTTGGTTATTTGTTAACTGTACTGCTATTACCTAGATCAGGGAAACACTGAAACAGTCTTCAGTGGAAGTGGAAACCTCTCAGGTAAACTTCTCTGTCTAAGACAACTCTTTATTAACAATAAAATTTTCAGATCTAAAAATCAGTATTTTTTCCTGTTAGATCCTTAAAATGAAATATTTCAGCTGCTCTGGTTTCTTGAGGAGGTTTGAAACAAATTGTCAGAACCATTCTGTATGAAAATGTTTTTAAACAAATATGGTATATACTTCATCAACTTCAATGTTTTAGAGAAGATGTAAAGGACTGTGAAATTATTTAGTTTCCTTTTGGAATAGTTTCTGTATTCAGAAATGTATTAAAAATAAGTTTTTCTGTTTGATTTATTAATATGAGAATTTTTTTTATTCCAAACATACATACAGAAGTTTGTTTGGAAACCACTTTTAGTTTTAGGGGGCTTGTTTCATTCTGACAATTTTTCTTCTAAACCCCTCAGATGGTCACAAAACAGTTAATGCTCTTCATATATACTAGGAACATAGCGTAAAAGAGTTTTGAATATGCACTTTAGTGTAAAGGGTTCCTTCAAAGTGATTCTGTATTTTAAAAATACTGTTTCCTGAGATTTAAAAGCATGAATGCCTATAGTCTATAATTTAATCACTGTAATCTACTCCACCCAAAGCCTGTTGATGGCAATTATGAGGTAAATGGAAAGTTTTAGAATAATTGTAACCATAATGGGAAGTCACATGCATGATGTTCTAAAGTGATCTGTTCATGTGGAATAACTGAAGGCTGTAGATATTTCTACTGTTTTCTGCTGGGAGTGTTATTATATATTTGACAGATTCTTAGGATATCGAGATTAGTCCTAATTACACCATAAATATTACTCATGCAAACAAAAGACAGTCTTAGATGAACAAAAGGGAACCTAAGAACAAGAACGGTGAATACCGAAGGTTTGAAAAAATGAAAGTTAACTGATGATCAGTATTTTAACCTAAATTATCTCACTTTCATTGCTATCTGTTAGTAACATATGTAACAAACAGTTTAAAGCTTGTGAACTTCCTTTAAACTGCAGACAAGCAGGCTTTAATAGACTTTTACCTTTGTTGGTATAAAACAGTAGAAGCTTCTTTGTCTTATTCCCATCAGATGGCCAAAAATTCTTGCTGTAATTGTGTTTCTACTTTGGTCTCTTCCCAAATGACACTCCTCAAATAGAGACAAAAATGCATTTTTGCTTTCAGAGATGTAAGATACTGTAATAATTTAAAATAGTACAGCTGTGAAAGAAGGACCACCTCATCAGGAATTATAATTTTATTCAGTGTTACATCAAAGCAGCCTCATTTGATTCAGCTCACAGTTGACTGGAATGGAAAGAAAATTGAATGACAGTATTTTTCAATAAATGATGTGTGATATGAGCCAGCACTGTGCCCTTGTGGCCAGGAAGGCCAATGGCATCCTGGGGTGTATTAGAAGGGGGGTGGTTAGTAGGTCGAGAGAGGTTCTCCTTCCCCTCTACTCTGCCCTGGTGAGACCCCATCTGGAATACTGTGTCCAGTTCTGGGCCCCTCAGTTCAAGAAAGACAGGGAAGTGCTGGAGAGAGTCCAGCACAGGGCAACTAGGATGATTAAGGGAGTGGAGCATCTCCCTTATGAGAAAAGACTGAAGGAGCTGGGGCTCTTTAGTTTGGAGAAGAGGAGGCTGAGGGGTGACCTCATTAATGTTTACAAATATGTAAAGGGTGAGTGTCACGAGGATGGAGCCAGGCTCTTCTCGGTGACAACCACTGATAGGACAAGGGGTAATGGGCTGAAACTGGAACATAAGAGGTTCCGCTTAAACTCGAGAAGAAACTTCTTCTCAGTGAGGGTGACGGAGCCCTGGAACAGGCTGCCCAGAGAGGTTGTGGAGTCTCCTTCTCTGGAGACATTCAAGACCTGCCTGGACATGTTCCTGTGTGGCATAGTCTAGGCATTCCTGCTCTGGCAGGGGGATTGGACTTGATGATCTTTCGAGGTCCCTTCCAATCCCTAACATTCTATGATTCTATGATTCTATGATATTGAAGGGAACTACGTAGAGAACTTTACAGCCAACATGGTTGAAACAAGAGAATATGAGGGCAGAATGGAAGGCAGCAGAAGTTGTGGGCACAATGCAGGTACAGAGCATGTATGACCTCCAACTGGGAACTTCTTTCAGCTGTAATGGTGTGTGCACAGAAAATATAAATCCAGAAACACCTGCATTCCAAGATGTGGAGAAAACTGCAGGCTCAGAGAGAAGGCAACATAACTGGCACTTTTCTCAGTATGTTTTGGGAAGTTTACAGGCTGCAGATTTTTTTTGATGTCACAACTAACCATATCAAGAGAGATCGTAGACTGTTACATACATTTCTCCATGCACTAGTTAATATTCCAGCAGTGCATAAGATACATAAAATATCTTGAAATGAATATTTTGCAATCTGTATTTCTCTCACTTGCGGTTTTATTCCTTGTAACTTAAGTATCTTTGGGTCCACTAGTCTGAGGTAAAACTTCAGTGATAACTTAATGCCTGGTGGATTCAAAACAAGTTGAAAGTGTGAATGGTATTTCCTTTAACTGAGGTATTCAGAGTTTATTTTTTTTTAATTTCTCCTTTGTACATTTCCCATTGATTATTGAATTTCACTTTCACATTAGTATTTAGGTACCATTCCAGATAATTTTCCTGAGTAGTGCTGTTTACAGCCATGAAGTAGAATAATGTGATACTTGATAATTTCAGCCTTTGTTTTATTGATGTGAAAATTTGCTGCATATGACAGTAGTTGATTTCTTTATGCTATATTTTGTTCTTTTTTGTCTTTAATGTATCCGTTGACTGAAAATCTAAACAAGGATTTTAAAGTATAAGGATAATTTCTGTGTTGGATTAACCTCTCTTTCAACTGTAATTACCTCAAAACTGGAAAAAATCTGCTAATGAATGAATTGAAACTTGACAAAAAATCATATTCTTATTGCTGTTTTAATTTCTGCAGTATTTTGATATCATGTCTTTTTTGTATCTATTCTGTCATGCTGCAGAATCAATGCTATAGCATTTCTCTTCTAAAACATTGAGCTCCGTTTCTAAATAACTTTCTAAAAGACAGTGAAATGTGAGAATCTTCCCAAAGAGCTATGCTTCCCAGTTTGCTATGCTATACAAGTATGCATATATATGCATATAATATATAAGTTGTACCTGAATATGTCCTCTTTCAAGCAAGACATTCAGTCTTGATTTAATTTAAAGACAGTATCCATTTGTCTATAATCTCCAGCTGTTTTCATGCATAACATAGACAAGGCAGGGTTACTCCTGTGTTTAGAGTATCAAGATCTGCTGTATCTACTCTACATGCCAGGTATATTTCATGTTTGGCATGTATCAGATTTACTGTGTGAGAACTGACCATTCATCTGCAATATTCTAAGTAGAAAGATGACACCTTTCCAAGCCCGTCCAAGCGACTGTAAATCCAGGAGCAGTAAAAGGGCCTGAAAGAGATTTTCAGGGAGAAAGTAACTTTGGAAGACTTGGGATTTTGAGCTAAAAAGAAGACTGAGAGGAAAAACAGATTTCCAGTGAGAATAATATCCTTTAAGGCCTTGATAATGGAAAACAAATAAAGCCATTCCTGATTATTTTATTTCAGTTGAGATTGGATTACTATTTCAACAGGACTGACCATGAATTCTGTGCTCTGTGGGAGATGCCCTCAATAGGAACATGGTTTTGATAGCGTATCTCCAAGCTTCTCTTTCTAAACTCCAGCCTTAATTCAGCAATCTCTTGGACTGAGATGGAGTCAGCTACTCTTCAGGAAAAGGTCCTGCCATCAGTGTAACTGGTATGAAATAGTTGGCTTTGACATTTAGAAGTGTGAGGAACTGATAGGAAATGTGAGTGAATGCATTCATATTACTTAAACTCTTCTTTGCATTCCCTCTAGTGGTTTTCTAATAAACACTTAAAATAATGTTATCAGTAAAAAGTCTGACTTTTTGTCAGGTGTAAATGGAAAATACAAGTTCAATGTCCCACTTATCCCAAAAGTGTGAGAACATATTATTTCTTTGAATGGAGTGACTGTAGAGGAGTAAAATGTAGGCTTTTATCATCTTCCAAAGTCATGATGTATTGAGAAATGACAAAGATCTCACAGCTTTATAAACATAGCTGTTTAATTTACAATACCTTGTCATTATGTCTTATAGAAAGACAGATATAGGAAAGTAATTGCTATAAAAATAAAATGTATTTAAACAAGGCAAATTTATTCTTCACACTTGGGCTGTGTAAGAGTCTTAAAAATGAAGTACAAATACCAGACACTGAAAGTATCCAAAATCATTATATTTACCAATTCTTAGGACGTTACTTGGCTGGCTCTCATCAGTTCAATCATCTTTTCTCGTGCTCACCTCTGAACAACCAACCCTTTCTCAGACAAAGTAGATATATTCTTCTACACACTGTAACAATCCAGAAGCTTGTGCTAACTTCATCACATCATCCAATCTGAATTTAAAAACAAATAAGTACTAATAAGACATAATGATGGGCTTTCTCAGATTTATGGTGCAACTGTGCACTTGCAGAGGAGGGATGCCTTTATTCTCAATTTATTTTTTGCCTTCTGGGGAACAAATATTCCAATGTACCTACTCTATTCCCTTTCTTCCCAACAGCTCTTGTCTGGTTCTCATTTTAGACTGTGATGAATTGACGTCATAGTTGCAATTCTGTGTAAACATTTCACATCTGAATGTGACAGGAATAATCCAGGAATATGATTCATATTATTGTTCAAATCTGAACTATTCACTTTATATTTGACTGATTTCTGTAATATTACCTTTAATTAATAATTAATATTTTTTTGAAGTGATATAAGCTTAATACTTTTCCTGGTCCTTGTAAAGAAAAGTTAAGACAGTTCAGGTAAATCACCAATTACTGTAATCAATAAGAGCTTGAGCAGAACAAACTGAAACCACAATATTTTTTTTTCTCTGATGTTACCTAAGACATAGATATGAATAATAATACACTTCAGGTGAAAATTACAGTTTGCTCTTTGGACTTGATCCCAAAGCAAATGACATCAGTTAAAAGCCTCTTTTCCTTTGTATTATGCTTTGGAGCAAGCCTAATGACATCAATTAAGAGACCTTTTCCCCTTGTATTATGCTTTGGAGCAGCTCTTAAATTATAAAGATATAATTACTTCAGTTTTAATTTTCCAGTATTGAGCTAAAAATCAGACCTAACATATTATCAAGCATTCTACATTTCTCCATCTCAGAAATGGATGGGCACATCCCAGTCATTCATTATCTCTGCCAAAAGGGTAGGTAGTCTCTCCATAATTATTTTTCACAGGACAATGAACGAAATAAAGAGTTTATGTAAGGTAAGAATTATTAAATATTTTTTTACAGATAAATCAGAGAAGGTCAAATAAAACAATGGATTTTAACTTGGAGGATTAACTAGGTCATAGGTACAGACTGCAGAGTTTATTGTCGGTGAATTTATCACTCAGTAAGTTTTTACTCCTTAGCAGTGACAAATGGTCTGAATTTTACATAGATTACAGTTTTGCTTTCCTATGGTAATAATGTAGCAAGATTTCCGTGTCACATTACTGGACACATCACAGCAACATTTTTCTTTTTCTGTTTTAATTCCTACTGAAATAGACAATGTTTTTGTGCTGAGATACCTCATTTCCTTTTTGTTTAATGACGGAAATGGGTGATGTAGGCAGGACAACAAGAAATAGATGGTAAACCACAGATGTATCCACATGGGAAAGAGGGTGTGTAAGCTGCCTTCTCCTAGTTATTTCACGCACATGCTCTGCTCCCCATAATATACCCTGTTTGGGTCTTTTCTGGACTAACTGCCTCTTCCTGACAGAAGGAAGGACCTATTTTCCCACATCACTGGGCAGTCTTTCCTGCAGCTGCCAGAACTCAATGTTACAGTCAGAAGATCCAGCTTCAAAAGTTACTGGTCTACCATTGACAGATGTACAATTTGCACTTTTTCCTCATCTTTTTCCTTGACAATCTGAAATTGGTAGGTGAAAACAGCCTCTGAAGAAAAGAGGGAAGGAGCTTGGGGCTCCTTATGTGTAAGATAACAAAAAACCACCCTTTTTGCTGTGTCCTCAGCCCATGTAGAAATGGTGAGGAAGAAATGGAGGAGGAAGCAATGGGTTTGGGGTCCAGTTGTGGAGTGACAGAGTTTGATGTCAGTCCAGCAGCTTATGAAAATATTTAAGGAAGGAATCATAACCTGTACTGTTGGTTCTCATAGCAGTTAAATCTATAAAGATATGTTTTAAATTCATGCTTTGAATCTCAGCTTTCTTCCTATGCATCTAGGACAATGAGAGGTCTTGTGGAGCAATAAATCCATGTCTGACTTGACACCTGGGCTGCAGTTTAAATTTAGAAAGTCTACTTGTCAAAAATAATTTGTCTGCAAAATAAGTGTTTGTTGTTACAGTTTGTTATGTTCAAACAATAAAATAAGGGTGGAATGATCAACACAGGAGTGTTTCCTTATTCTTGTGGTGAATATTTTCTGGTTCTTCTAAACAAGTCTGAGCACAGACTCTGAGTCAGCAGCAATTGAAGTGTGTGGAACATCTTTACTGGAAGCTATTTTTCTGGGCTCTTGGAATCTTGCTACCTAATTCCTGTGGGTGTAAATGTACATTATGCACCAACAGCCACTGAGAAATCTACCCAGGGCTGAATACCACCTAAAAGTGTCAGCAATAAAGACACATTTGACTACCCAGTTTATTCTGACAAATTCTGGGAAAACGTTAGTAAGCACTTCTGTAGACACTAGTGAGAGGCAATTCTATTTCTTGACACACTGCTAGAAATAGAAAGGAATACTTTAATCCTATGGATGACAAATAACCTGTTTGTTTGTGGAGAGCTTGAACTTTTAGCAACAGAGTTTAAAACAAACTCCCATCTCCCATGCTAGACACAAAGTTTGTGAATCTGCTGAACATCCTCTTTGCTAGTTATAACTTAAACATATAGATCAGACATAATGTGCATACAGTGTTTTGTATGGGCTACTCAACTGTTCGGTTATTCTGACTTGCTAAGTCTAGATTCACTTAGCGGGAAAAACAAAAACAAACCCCTAAACCAACAAACTTCAAAATATGGTGTTAAGATGTGTTTTAACCCCTATGCATATGACCTTTGTCACGCTCAGTGAATTTCTCACAGATTTTATCCTCTAATAAGGTGCTTTAAAGCATTTTTCCCAGTATTTTATTTTACTTGGAAATGAGCACCTTCAATCCCTGAAAGCCAGATCTCATCAAAATAATACTTACTGACTGTTGTTGGCTGGTGAATGACAATATTGAACATATTGTTCATAGAAGGTGGTCATACTTTGCTCTCCTTATTAGCTTCAGTTTTATCTTTTTAATTTCCTGTATGTGCAACAAAAGTCAGAGGATTTGGCAACCACTGATAGAAAGGATTAAAACGTCAGCGGCTGTTGGAGATGCTGCAGTTAAGAAAACTTCTGCAGAACAGACACTGTTTCTCACTGACAGTGTTAATATTTGATTTTCTTTTTTAGGGTACATCTGCGTGGTCTACAGCATGGGTGCTACTGAAACTCAGGTACCAATATCTTTACTAACTTTCACCTGATTTAATCAGTCATGGTGAAAGCTAGAATCATCCTGCAGGAATTTGCAGATGGTGTTCAACTTTGTTCTGACATAAAAGTAATGGTCAAGTTACTGTCTCTATCCAAAACTCCTAGCTCAAGAATCACACAAGATACAGTCACAATTTGCACTGCCATACACATATTTGTAATTAAATTAATCTATAAAGAAGTTAATGAAACATAAGGATACTTTTGCTTTTTCTTCTTACTTACTTTTTCTCTTACTTCAAAGTGCTAATATGTAATGTCATTTATTTACTTAGATCCACCTGGCAAAGTCATTCTGTAGTAATTTCATCCATTTATTACTTGCTGCAGAGAAAACAGAAACTAAAGATGATAATAAAGGAAGTCACATCTGCTGGGACTCATTCAAAACAAATTTATTTTAGAGGCAGTTAATTATTCACTTCAAACAAACTTTGGTAAAACTAAATATATTTGTTTATAAGAAAAATCAGATTAGAGGATGACAAATGAGCAAGAGAGATTTTGGTCAGGAAGGACAACAATTTTGCCTAATTTACAACATGCAACAAACCTATGTCTATATTTGTATTTGCTAGTCCACAATACATTTAATAACTGTAATACAATGACTCCCATGCTATCCTTATTGAAAGTATATGAACTTGTATAATATTACAGCAATTTTCAGTCTAGTCTTTCTGGACTTGGACTGATTCATAGCGACATGTTAATGATTTTTGACTTATAGCAAAGAGCTAATATTGAATACAGAAAAAATTGTGATGGATTATCCTATCATAATGGTAAAATATGAATTTGGTGTTGAAAATGCAGTTGCAGAAAAAGAAAAGAAAAAGAAGAAGAAAAGAAAAAGAAGAAGAAAACTGAAAGAAGAAAGGAAAGAGAAGAAGTAAGAAAACATGAAAAACAACAGAGAAAAAAGAGAAAGGAGAAACGAAAAAGGGAAAGGGATGGGAAAAAAAGGAAAAATAAAAAAATTTAAGTGAATTAAGAAAATATAAAAGCTCAGGCAGAAGCAAAAGCAAGAGTAAAAGGAATAAGAAAAAATAGAAAAGAAAATGAAAACAAGTAAAAGGGAAAAAGCAAACAAAAAAAGAGTGAAATAAATAAATGTTTTAATGGGAAATTAAAGATCCATGTAAATTTTCTTTTAAAGTTTTTCAAATTTTCTTTTAAAGTTATTTTCCCAAAATATTTTTCTTTCTTTGCTTGTTTTTAAATACAATGCTTTAAATTTATCTATGATAAATATATCAATATAGCCATGTTAAACAAGGACTGGGTCTTGGCTGCTACTCAGTCACTTAAGTAGAACAAACCTTCCTCCTCAGTTCCTTAGGTAGAACAAACCTTCATGTCCATTTCACAGTTACATGGATAACAGATAAAATAGTATTCCAGGCAGGCAATAGCCGTAATCATGATCCAGTATTGCTGCTTAGTTGCTGGCCAAGGCTGGAGATGGCAGTAGGGGAAATAGTGCTCTGCTGCTCCAGGGAACTTTTGTGCCTTTTCACATGTCTTATCAGCACTTCACAGGAGCATTTACAGTCCGATTCCTCTAAAATCTGTTACTGTTGGGATGTTTCTTCATACATTCAGACACAATTAGCCATTTCACAGTCCTAAAGCCAAGCAAGGACAGTTGAAAAATAAATTCTGGGATTACAAAGCCCGAAAAGCTTTTCATTTTGCCAGCGTAAACTGCCTGAAATATTTGCAACAAAGCAGATCTATTATCAGCTTGGCATTTGGACAGTGGTAACACAAACACTTGTGAAAATCTAGGCAAGCCTGGAAGATATTTATCATTTTAAAATCAAAACTAGATGGTCACATAATTTTGTATTGTTTTGACTCAAAACTAAGTGGAGCTTTCTAATTGTTACTGAATTTGATACACCCACCATACTAAAGGACACAAGTTGAATCTGAATGCTTTTGAAAAGAAGTAATTCTATTAATTCTGAAACTAATCCATATTTAAAAGGGTTTGCCACAGAAAGATCTACACCTTCAACTGCATTACATACAGTAGGAACAAAGTAAGTCTTGTCTCTTCCTTGAAGACACACCTTTAACTGATTATGTTCTTCCACTTCTCCCTTGGAGAAATATAAATATTATCCTAGTCAAATAATCATCTTGATCTCTTATTCTGTCCCTACAGTGATAATTCACATAACATAATATAGATTTATACACTACTTTATTTGATGACAGTTTTACCCATCTAAGGCAGTTATCACGTTATTTATGACCTAAACACTGGAAGTGATACCTAATGTATTTCTTTTCACTGTACATAATATTTATAAAGTATAACACTCCAAAAATGAGTTTTGTAATTCTAAGCAATTTGTCTCAATAAATCTACTGTTAATCTACTGCTAAATCTAATTTCACATATAAAATATAACAGAAAAATACAGTTAATTTTATAATTTATACCAAAGTATTTGCCATTTTTGTACTATTAGACATTTTCTTTCTGGGGGAAGGAAGATAGAAAGGAAAATAGAACTGTACAATAGATCTTTCCATCCATGATTATTAACAATAACTCCATTTTATTATTGTTCAATGTTATTCTTGATAAACCATTCTTCATATGGCACTCTTTCAACACATTCAATGTGTTTAAGTAAAATGTTTCTTGTTATTTCCTAGTTATCTTTTGGGGAGAACATAAATTCGATATTTTCAAATTTCCCATTAATTAGTGATTTTTTTTCTCTGTTTCATCTTTTTTTTTTTTTTTGCTTTCTTTTGGCATCAAATCACTTTATTAAGACAATATCTCACTGAGCTGTCCACAGAAAAACTTTCTCTTTACTAATTTCAAATTTAATCAAATTCAATTTAAATTAGGCTTTATAAATGTCAGAGCAACTCATTGTTTCCTTCCAGCAAACACTGATGACATTAATTTCATCCTCCTTAGTTCTGCTAATTAATTTAGCAAAATTCTCTGATTTTTTTCAATCATTCTTGCCTGCAGTATTGCACCTCTTTTATGACTTTAGTTACCTCATAATCTCAATTTCTTGCACATCTAATTACATATTTCTTGCATACCTAATTACATGCAGTCTTTTCCCTATTACTGTCCAATGGGTGCTCTTATCTTTTTACATTGGAAATTAGTGATTTATCACCATATTCTTCATGTATCTTAATGTTTCCAATGCATAGGTACAGTTTATCTCTCCTTTTTTTTTTTTTTTTGAAAATGAGCTAGAAAGGTAGCTGTGAATGATTTTTGCAAATGGTTTTAAAGCACCTTAACATATTGTAACTACTAGTCTAACTATCCACTATTTTTTTACTTCTTCAAAAGAGCTCATTGGAAAGAAATAGCTTTCCTTTGCAGTTTTTATACATCTCTTCTTCTGAAGAATAGTTTTTCCTCAGAAATTACCTTACTATGAAGTGAAACTTGCCAGGGAAGAAGTCACTCATCTTGATGCAGTTTTTCAGAGGTTTGTATAATGAACAGGGATTCTCACTTTCAAGCACAGCAACTGGCTGGAGCAATCTGGGATCATAACAAGGCTCAGGAGTTTCAGATGGATATCAAGAAGTCCTAATGACTTATTGCAATAACTCACTGCATGTTGTTTTAGCATTATCATTCATTACATCATGCTTCTGTTTATGTGTAAGAGCAAAGTCACTGGCTATAAGTTTCATGTTCCTAAAGAGAATATGTAGCATAAAAATATCCAAGAATGTAGTAAAAGAGATGTGTGAGGTTGAGGCTTTCCATATGCTACAGTAGCTTACAGAGTTAAATTAAGGGAATGCTTGAGTGAATGGTGTAACATAGATAAATCTGACAAACACACCTACATTCATCTTTGAGTTTGGCATTTTTATTGACTTCTGGCATGATGGTATAGGAGATATTGGTAGCATAACTCTAGTATCAATCCAAAGTGAAAACGCCAAAGGACCATCTGGCTTTGTAAAAGACATTGCTAGCAATTAGTTATGGAAAAGAAAGGGGGTGGGAGGAAGGCCTGGGACAGGGGCAGCTAACGAGAATCCTCTTAGAATACAGTTCAAACAGCGTGTTAGAAGATCAAAAAGTTACATACCTCCAAAATGATGACAAGTGTCTAGGATACTCATGATGAAATAGTGTCTGCAGATGGTGAGATTAAGGCTGATTTAACAGTTTATAGAGGACTCAAACATCAGACCAATGAAACTGTAGAAACTAAACTATCATGTAAAGGCCGTAAAGCAAAACCCAGCCCAGAACCAATAAATCCTGGAGAAATGGAAGACATTGAATAGCAGTAATGGACAATTAATTTACCAGAGTTCAGCCATTCCCTTTCACTATTTTTATTAGAAGAAGACAAGGGACACACCAGGGATATTCGCTAGGATGGAACTCTCAGGACTGAATATGACTGGGTAAAAACAGTGACTGAAAACCATTATCTGGAGGGATTCTTAGTCAGGGGAGAGTCACACTTTCTAGACACTTGTTTTACTCACTTTCCATAGCTTCATATTCTATATGTTGTCGCTTAGATTCCTTTTCACTTGGTCCTCTGTTTTCTCTTTCTGGAAAGATTTATTTTAATTTATTCTTCAATATTATATTATTAACTGCATTTTTTGTCCTAACTTTAAGGGTATAGGGACATTTTAGGATTTTGAATTTGCTATTAATTTTTAAAAATCTTCCCAAACATGTTTGTCATTGAGTCTTTCCTTCTCTGCTGATATAAGTGAAGTCATAACCATTTGCAAAATCCCTGTGATGACATTAGCCTCAGGTTATTGAAAAGTCTCGAACTGTTACCTTTACTACCTGGTTACAACATATTGTCTACTGCTTGACTGAACACAGAATTTTACACTGAGTAACTAGCAAAACTATGGAATGGGATATTTAGTTCATAAATATATGTGACATGATTTTGTTCAAATAACTGAACTTTTTTATTATTTTCATGCCACTCACAAAACGAAAAAAAACTGTGAACACGTTGGAGAGCAGAGAATCTAGTTCAGGAAGGCATTGGAAGAGGAAAAATGAAAGCATTTGGTCACAACTAAATACAAGATCCTGCTACAGGAAGGAATAGCAGGTAGTTGGAACATTTTCCAAGAAAGTGGCTGCATGGTCCATATTGACTGCATGAAGATGGGCAAACAGGACCCCACAGCCCAATTTGTCTTCCAAAAAAAAAAGCCCTGCAAGCTTTCTTAATAGGTAGTCATGGTGCCTTTAGAAGATTAAATTTTACAATGTTTTTCTATGAAACTCAGGTAACCCTCAACAAGGAACTGAAAATCTGCCTTCCCAAATGCACAGATTTTTGTTTATATTCATTTTGCTAGTCTGTGTTTTCATTGTTCACTAATGTTGACTAGGCAATAGTAATGCCATCTGCATATAATAAGAAATGACTTGAAACTCTCCTCAAGTTGAAGATTTTGGTGGGTTTTTCATGAACTACAAGGTTTTGCCAGGGACTGTGTCAGGAATATCTCACCACCTATCAGTTCCCACAGTATTGCCAGCCTAGTTTTCAAGCCAAACAAATTTGGCCAAGTTGAAATAAATTCTGCATGACTGTTCTAATTTGCAAATGGGTGTGATGAATGAAGAAGCACTGCTTAAACTTCTCAGGTTCACCTGTTAAAACTCCTATGTAGCTTTTATTGCATTTTGTTTCTTGATAGAGTAAGATACTGGAAAAAGATGGTAAGACAAGTGAAGCTGATGTAAGATATGGGAATTATTTACCCCTTTGAATCTGACTTTGCAAAATGGTATGGAGATAGATACCTTGAATTACACAGTTTGGCAGGAATTTATAGGGGGAGCAATAACTTTTCCAATGCTGTAGCTCTCTTGCAGACGCACAGGAATAAATAAATGATAAGTATGATGATGTGTGCACTACTTGTGGGCAACCGGAGATAGGATGATAAACTACAGTTTTGGCTTTCCCCTTACTTATTAGTATTATAACACCATGCTCAACCACAAAAGCTTTATGCTTTTTCTGCCCTATTAAAATGAAGTAAGGACCTTAGTCATACTGCTTCCGTAAAATGTGCTTGGGGTGACTTCTTGCTTGGTTCAGTAGATTTGTTGACAAAGCATATTTCAGTTTGTAGATGCAGAGACAAAGAAGTAATCAGTGGGTCCTTTCAACATACTTAGCATTCTGTATATGTGAACAAAGACCTCCAGTACAACTGGGAGAGAAACACCTTTGCAGATACTTGCAAACAGCTGCCATGGCTGATGCTTCCAACTCATCAAAACAGTTGCTTTTCCAAACCACACCCTGAGTCAGTGCATGTCAGTGCATGTTCTGGTTACAGGGAGGATTATGCACACGGGTATGTAAAGGGAATATCTAAAGAGATATGAAAGCTGCCCAGTGGGGAAAATAACCAGAGCACATGGTGAGCCTTGAATCACAGGACAGGAGACCTGTTCCTAACTGGGTGGCTCTTGAACATCCATTGAGACAGATGATTCACTCCAAGTGACAACTAGAGAATCTTCAAATTCTAAAATTGCGTCTGCACCTCACTGACCAAAAAGTCCCTTTTGTCTGGGCCTTGAAACATTCTGCATGTTCCTGTAACCGTGGCCTCAGTTACCACTGGTTCCACCTCCAGGTTAGCCATCCTGGCCGTTGCACTAAGTGAATCTGATGTGATCCAATTACCATCATATTTTCAGTCCGGGTACTCTTTTTCTTCACTGCCACTTGAAGTTTTCAAAATTATAGATAGTAAAGAATCACAGGGTGCATTTACTGTACTTATAGAAATGCTTATTGTGGTTCTGTCATATTTTAGTGTGTCTATATCAGTTGTAAGAAAATTGGAAAATAAAGCAAAAATGAATTGATGTTCAAATGATAAACCTATTTAATCATTAACAAAAAAAAAGGAAAATCACAAAATACAAGAAACTAAACAAGCAAAATAAAACTTTTAATCTTGTTCTGTGGTTCAGACAGGAGACAGGGAGTTGTTCTTGGCACTGTTGTTTTTTATTTCTGAGAACTCGGTTGGGAAACTTATATCTCAACTACGTATTTAAGTGACAGCACATTGTAGAGGGTGCAGAGCCGAGTAATTTCTTCAGTTTCAGTCCTGGATTAAAGCAACCACACACGAGGTCAATTCCATTTTTTTCTCATATCTCAGTGTCCCAGGCATGCCTGAAAAAAATCTCGGTTTTCATTTCATGAGTAAAAACATTTGGATTTTCCTAAAAAACCCCACCGTTTACTTAAGATGTATTGTTGCTTTGAGAATTTTTTTTGGTCAAAAATATCAAGAAATGGCTTGTGAATTCATGCACTAGTTTTTATAGGCTTTCTTTTTCTTCTTTTCCTGAGTATTTTTCACAGAATTACTGAATCACAGAATCATCACAGAATCACAGAATTGTTGAGGTTGGAAAAGACCTCTGAGATCATCAAGTCTAGCCTATGACCCAGCTAGACTAAGTCTCTTGAAAGGGTCTCAAGTGGGAAACCAAAGATCGTTAGCCTGTTTTTAAGATTTTAATATTGTTTTCACCAAGTGCAGTATTCTCTGAGGAATAAATATGCAAGGCAGTCAACATCTTTTGGTCCAGAGGAAAAAAAAAAAAGGAAAAAATATATACGTGGATTGTCTTAAATTTGTAGTTTTGTTTTTTTCCCTCACAAAATGAATGCAGGAGTGATGTATTTTTTCACTGAATCCTGAAAAACCCCATTGCTATTATTTTGACTGCTATTTATTTTTTATTGCAACACTGTCTAGAGGCCCTAATCAGAAATCAGCATGGGACATAACAGGTGGCTACTAACAGATGGGGAAAATACAAAGTAACAGCAAGACAATTAGGCTTGACGTAGTAAGCCTCAGTCACAGGACGATGGATCAGCCATTGCTACCTAAAAATACAGTAAGTTGCCATAGTCCTCTTCTTACATTAAAGTGTGGCCTCTAACTATTCAGGAAACCACTCAGAATAACTTAGCATGTACTCAAGGCTAAAATGGTTTAAAGAAACTGGGAATTAATAGAAAGAATGTTAATAATGTGATTTTCTGATCTGTCTATGGTAAGCATTGGACCCCCTTCGCTCTCCTTGTGAGTGTCTGTATAGCACACACAAATCAACCTGACCGCTTACATGTTTGTACAGTTTATAGTGATTTAACCAAAAACGGCACTTTGGGGAACCGGTTGAGCAGTTTTCACCTGAAACGAAGGCAGAGCAATATGATTTGTTGCATTTTTTTTCTGAATTAAATTATTTTAATTATTTTGTAGTTGTTGTTGGCTGACAGCAAACATACAGGTCATCAAAGCTACCTAACGCATGCCAGTTTGGTAAACAACAGAAACATAATTAGTTTTGAACACTTAGCTCAAATGAGCTCAGCAAAAGTTGGCTCCATATTCCTCTATGCATGCTCATTACTTTATTTTTAACTGATAAACATCAGCTGCTAACTTGCTTATCTCACTCTATAAATCATATTCTGCTTTTTCTCATCTCATTCTGAGCTTCTTCTACCTAAACCACCCCTTGCAATGTATGATCAAGGTCAGTCTCCGCTTATTCTCTTTGATGAATGGTTTTGGTGATCCCCAGCCTCCCCCTTTCAGCAGATCACAGGATTGACTCTGATAGAAGAAAAACATGTAATGTAAACAGAACAGGCAGGATGGGAAAAAATGAAGAAGACCAAAGGATATACTTCATCAAGAGATCTGTTTCTGGAGCAGAGAAAGCAAGTATTTCTTAAACTACACAATGAAAACAGAAAGATTATTTAAATTGCTGTAAAATGATTACAAGTGATAAATATTATCAGCTAATATAAATGTCTATTTTATTCATCGACTTTCACTAAAAGTAAAATTATAAGTCTAGTAAACATACAGCAATAAGCAACATTCGTTTTCAAAGGTATTCTGAAATGATATGAGACAACTTGGAGAAAACCTGAGAGTTAATCCAAGGTCTTTGGGTCAGGTCTAGAGTTTCTACAGGAGTTCATCTGTATGAAAATTGCTAGAAGGTCAAGTTATTAGTGCTCTTCTTTTGCTTACAGATGCACATTTTGCTTGTCATTTTCCCACTCCCGAACTACCTGGAAGTCTTAAATCATGTTATATAGTGTTTTTCTCTATTATAAAAAAGGAGTAGCAGTAGGGAGGTGGTGTGTTCCATTATATTTACAACTGTATTTTGGATGTCAGTCACAGCACCAAATGTCAAACTGTGGAAGATATTTTTGCAGCAGCATCTGGTTCTTCACAGATCTCCAGATGCTGCTATATTGGTGGTTTTGGAGTTGTTTCTGGGTCAGTTATTTTGGGACATGAATTGTTTGACTGTTTTGTCCTCTCAGAAACTGTTTTCTTTTGATTTAAGCTATAATACTTGAGATTTAGATATACAATTCCATGTAGAATTGTTTTATATTATACAAAAAAAAGTAACAATTTAGGAAGGTACACAAAGTAATGTAGTATACATAACTCGAGCAGAATCTTTTTTTTATGTATTTGCTTAGAGATATGGCTCTCACATTTCAGAAAAAAAAGGGATCTATAACTATTAAACAACAGCAGCAAAGTACTTAAACAGCAATGAGACTTAAACAGGAATCAGAGTAAAAGCCATTGTGGTTATGCTGCTGGCAAAAATAATGCTATTCTTAGTAATGGGAAAACAGATGATACTTTAAGATCCAAACCACAAAAAATGTAAAATAAGGTGTTTGGATTCATCTGTGGATTTAGTCCTCAGCAAAGGACTGTGGGCAGTTGCATTTTGTAAGGAAGAGGGCAAGGCAGGAACCTTCAGAGCAGGGCTCATGGACAAGGGCAAACACAGTAGTCTTGCCAAGATAATGACAATGCCAGCATGACTTTTGGTGCACAGGATATTTAACACAATGATGCACTTATTTCTTTTTCAAAATACATTTCAGAAAGACCACATCCTACTTGCAATTTTCATTTCACAGCTCATCAGTAAGGCTGTAGAATGTGCCACACATTCTGCAGAAAAGCTGTCTTAGACTGTTTGAGAGAGTCTTTAACAAGTGTAGGGATTGTTTAACGTATCTTTCTGCCTGCAAAACCACATCCTTTCATTAGAGTGAGTCCAATAGAAGAAGAGTAAACATGCTTCATAGAATCATAGAATCATAGAATCATAGAATGTTAGGGATTGGAAGGGACCTCGAAAGATCATCAAGTCCAATCCCCCTGCCAGAGCAGGAATGCCTAGATTATGCCACACAGGAACGTGTCCAGGCAGGTCTTGAATGTCTCCAGAGAAGGAGACTCCACAACCTCTCTGGGCATCCTGTGCCAGGGCTCCGTCACCCTCATAATGTAAAAGATCTTCCAAATTACCCCAAACTGGATTTCTTGTCCTTATTAATGTTATTATTTAAAATAACCAATGTCTTGGACCTTTTTAGAAGTTAAATGCAATCCTGGTTCACATCGGGAAGATTATAACCTTTTGTTTCCCACAAAAAAAAAAAAATCTCTTTTTTTCTGCTAGCATGTCATGGTTTTAGGGTTTTCTGATGCTAAAAATAAGGTTTTTGTGTATCCAAATGAGCATTCTTGTGTACAACTGTATTGTACTGTGTTAAAATTGTGGCATTCGAGTAAAGAAAGAAAAATTTACTTGAAGTGTTAATTGTTAAAAACATCAATTTGTTCAGAGATGGTTAGGAATTTGAAACATTAGAATTTGTCTCAGAGATTAGTCCTCACAGAAAAGTTACCCTGGTCGAAGGTATACAATGAAATGACCAAATATTAGCACATGAGCTTCTAACTCACCAGATACTCCAGCAGTTCATCCCACTGATGGCTGACAGAGCTCCATTTTTATGCTTGTAGCAATTTTGAACTCTGCCATCTCAAACCCTAATACAAATGTGGTTCCAGCCCATGGTATGTACTTACACATGTGTGTACCCACACACATGCACGTAGATGTCCTTTGATTACACACACAAGTTGGTTACTGTTTACTTCAGGGTCATTTTTTCAACACGGAAGATTGCAGGTGAAAGGAGACATGGTGGCTCATGGCAATTAGTGTAAGAATATCCACGTTATCCAGCAGCAGAGCAAATGTAATGTCAAAAATAGACCTGTTTCTCTCTCTGTAGCCTTTAACCATACAAAAACATATTTCAAATCACAATCTTGCATGTGTCAATCACATGCTTTCCCAAGAAAGAAACAGTTTGGAGGGAGTGTAATAAGAAAGATATTTTCAGAGTACTAGACAGAAACAGTACTGCAAAACACTGTCTACTCAAGGTTTAATCAGGAGCCATTAAATTTACTGGACAGACTCCTACAGGTTTCTAATAGGCTTTGGATTAGGACATCAATGATAACCCAGTCAATGTAACTTATATTTTCTAGAGATATGATGATTAGAATCAGATTTTTCTTCAAAGCAAAAAAAAAAAAAGTAACAACAACTTCTCCATCCCACAGCCTACCACTCAACATTATTTGCATAATACTGTTATCATGCAAAGTACAGACAGAAGTATTTAAGATAACATTTCATATTAGGTAGATTATTTCATTCCAAAGAGTAAAGCAGCCAACTATCTGGTGATGGCTTAAAATTCATATTTAATGAAAACATTACTTGTCAGGTAAACAAACACAGAAGCACAAAATAGTTCAGAAGATAAAGTTAAAATGTAGGTAATGAAGGTTCATGGAAAATAGTACAATGAGTATTAACATACAGGTAATAAAAAAAGTAAAAAAAAAAAGTGGCCATGCTTTTATGATACCACAAATTTACATTCTTCACGTCTGAAATGAACAGAATACAGATACATTAATTCTGTAGAAATTCTTTGTATTCATAGGTATTCACAGAGGCAACTTTAGTTTTCAAAGATGCTAAATCACTGGAATATGTTTAAAGGAAGAATTTGAAAGATGAAATATTATTTCTGGGGCAGAAAGCTACTCTTCATGTGAACACGAAACCTGTAGCACTATTGTACATTCTATAAAAATACCTACACACATACTTTAAGCTAAGAATATATTTAAAACATCTCTAGTCACCGAGGCACAGGTTTGCATTTAATGTTTTTGCTGAACTAGGTACAGCAAAATAGATAACTAAGTTATGTCACAAATGGAAGAAATCTACAATAATGATGGTAGTTATATAGAATTTCTAAGTTATAAAAGTGAAGATGTGCGTCAAGAAAACTAGTAAAGAACATATGAGAACAGATTTGCCCTATTCTGTACTTCTGAATTCTGAAAATCCCCCAAATTAAAATTATTTTATGAATAAGAAATGTCTGTAGCTATTTTGTTTTCTAAAGTGAGCAATAAAATTTGCACAAGAAAAAAAAGAGGTCAGATTGAGCCTTATGCATCTGATACTTAAAGAAAATGTATTTACAATACATTTAAAAACTGAAGTGCTGCAATTTGCATGAAAACAAGGTAGCAAATTTAATGCAACTTGTTAGTAAGTATGACTTGGTAAAACCTCTTGCTGAAGTAAGTATACAAGCATTGAAAACATCCAAACTAAAACAAATTATTATTGAGTTTCCATTTTCTTTTTTCCTGCTATTTCCAATGCTAGCCTAACAAACCACATTCTTCGTCTTTCTTTGCCTCAATTTCCCCATCTGCACAATGAGTACTGTGATATTTATAACCCTGGAAAGTCCTTTACGATCAGCTGACAACGAGATGTTAGATACCTGCTAGACATTCTCGGTACGGCTTCCCACTATGTGTTATTCACTATGGAGAACATCTGTAGTCTTAATCATAATGATAAATGCAACATTTTGAGTTGCTGAGTAAAAGAAAACGCTACATACAATAGAATCTCAGTCATTTGTATTCCAGTGACACTCACAATGTGCTAGCCACTTCTCTTACACACACACACACGTACAGACAGGCCCTGAAGATTGTGTTTTAAGGAAGTGACAGCAGTGCTTTAATGACACGTCAGTAATTTACCACATCAGAGACAACAGCATGATGCATGCTGTTAGGCATAATGCATCCTAAGCATGCTACATCTATTCAGAGATGAGTCCAGAAAAGCCTTTTCTTTTATGGAGATGCCGAATCTGTAGGAAAGTGTTTAGCTGAAAGCACTTGTAAATACATAACTGTAAAGCCTAATAAATACTAAATAATAATATTGATTACTAAAAAGTGTACCTGTATCAATTCACCATCATATCAGATACCACGCAAGAATAAAATAAAATAATCAGAGTTTTAAAAATTCACCTGGTAAGTGAAACTAATGATGAAGAAGGAGAAATGGGGTTTTGTGACACAGCCCTGCTTTTTTACATTGTTTTGATTTAGATGGCCTCTATGATCAGTTTGCAGGTGGAAATATGTTTTCCCAAGGGATGCAAAAACACAGCTTAGTAGCATTCGCTCAGCTATTGTCTTACAGACATCATCTCATGAACACTTAAGTTCCAGTGATTTTTATAGGGCTCTGTAAAGGCTTCTTGTTAAAGTTTACTTTCCTCTGCTCACAGTTATTCTGTCTTTAAATCAAGGGCATGTTCTGCCTAAGGGGAGAACAGGACTTGCATATATACTGGCTAACATCGTCTCCACTACTAATTAGAGATTTGATTCTATCCAAACAATTTTGAGTCGAATGGAACTTCCAATCACAGGATGTTTGTTGTTGTTTTTTTTTTTGTTTCTTTCTTTTTTTTTTAAATGAAATATTAACAGAATCTGAGGGGGGAAAAAAAACCCCAAGTCTTAACATTTCCTATAGCTTAATGAAGCTCCAGTTTCTCAAAACTGATTGCAAAATATTCTCTTAAACCTCATGGATGCATGAGACATCGAGGAAGAAATGGGATTCTTAATGCTGGAAGACTTCAAGAAGAAACAAAAGGTTATCTAAGGGGATAAAAGGTATTAAGCACATTTCTTTGGCTATATATTTTGAAAAGAAAATATGGAGGACAAACCGGCATTCAGTAAAGTGTATTTTCTTTGTGAGAGAAAAGTTTTATTACAGATACTTGTAAACTCTTTCTTAATCCTGATTTCTGTATAACTTCTTCACCAGCAATTCCCATTTGTATTTTCCTGCACTTGCAGGTAGGTTTCTTGTTAACAATACTTAGCTTTTTAAATGCAGCAACAAATTTCATGCTATAGCTTTTAACGTAACACAGTTCTTTTCTCTCTTTCACCCTTTGTCTTGGTTTGAGAGCACCAGGACAGACTTTCTCAGGGGCTCCTGGCCCAGGGGGCAATCCCAGGGGGGAAGGGGGCAGTTGTGCCTATGGGGAGGAGACAATGGGTCAGGTGACCCAAATGGGCCAATCACAGTGTTCCTTCCCATGTGCTCAGTATATAAGGGCCCCTAAGAAGTGCCCTGGGCCTTTTAGTGCTGCTGTGCTGGAGGGTTGTTGTGGATTGACTTCATCTCTCCCTGTGCTGCTGGTGTTCCTGCCTCCTGTTCCTAAACCGTAGAGGAGCACTGTTTGGTGAAGCAGGCTATCTTCCCCTGCCCCCAACCAGGGTGGGAGATGTACAGCTCCTTTTCTGTTTTGTTTTTGCTTTGTTTATTTGTTTGTGTGGATTTGTTTGGGTGTTTTGGTTTTTTTTGGCTTTCAGAAAAGGTGGGAGAAGGGATTACAGAGAGCATCTGTCAAAGTACAGTGGCTGGTCCGGCTTTTGACACTGTTTCACTTAATAACACGCTCTGAGAGTTTCCTTTTAGTTTGAGGCTTACGTGGACGTTGAGTACACTGTTGGTTGAAAATGTCTTTTTTTTTTTAAATCTACCTGTATTTAGATGCAGGATATAGTGGATCTTTAGTACAATTTACCTGAAAAAAAAAAAGGGAAATAAGGTTCTGACTAGTGAGGTTTTTTAATTTTTGTTGAAGCTTTCAGTGGTATTGGAAATTTTCTACTCTCTTATTCGCACTGGTAGTTGTAACAGTGAGTTATTGCATGGGAAACTTGCAGTGGTTCACCACTGACCCTGAAGTAAATGGATTTTACTATTGATTTAACTGAAGTCAGCTTTGACCTTTAAACTATTACAATCTCTGAATGGGTAATTTATCCTCTTTTGTGCCTATTAAGGTGTGAATCAGTTATATTTCTGTGGAGAGAAGTAAGTTTTAACTTTGCAAGTGTCCATTTAAACCTTAATCATGAATAAGCTAGGAGATGTCTTATCAACCTCTTTGTAATAATCTTTTTCTCTGTTTGTAAAGGGAGAATGGAAGGATCTTGATCATGACTTGACACTAGCACTATTAAAAGAAATTGTTACTGAGATTGCTATGAAAAGGTACAGGAGAACCAAGGTATAAAAAGTGAACTACAATGCAACTCTCATTTTCAATCAACAATCATATTTTTTTCTGGTGGTCCTTGAATATATAGCAAAAGCAGCTTCTAGAATTACTAAAATGGAAGTTGTTACATGGTTATATTTACATACCAAATGTGTTTTCTGGAAAAGAAAAAATTGGTCTAGTTTTCTGTTAAATAAAAACACTTAAAGGGTGCAGTTTAACTTCCATTTATTTTATAGCCACGCAGAGATCAAAGGTGAAGGAGAAAGACCTTTAAAACTCCATTGTTTGCTTTTGAATAAAAAATGTTATTCCCTTTCAGATATATTAAGGCTTTTATTTCAAAGTAATATCAAAGCACTGGCATGTTGTGTATTTTGGATGGAAATTACAAATGTAATTTTTCATTTGATTACACTCCAAAGTTCACTAAAGAGGAATCCATCCCCTGAATTCTGTACCTGTTATCCTGGATCAGGCCATAGTAATGCATTGGTTTAAGCTCTCTGTAGATTTTGGACCACCACATGGAAAACTAGGTTCCACTGTAAGCACAACTGAATCATCATTTTGTTGTGTTCACACTGAGTCCAGCATCTTAGGGAATATTTGGCTATATCCATTACTCACCTTGATCTATGTATAAACTATGGTTATTTTCTATATCTTCTGAGAAACTAAAATGAAGGGTGTTGAAGTATAAGAAAAAAAAATCTGTACAGCTTAGTTCTATCATTAATAAGAATTACAGTCTTAAGAAAGATGGAATAGTTACTTCCTGCTGTGTAGGGATGGAGACCAGGTGCTGAAGTTAAAGCAATGCAAGTATTTTAATGCTTGACATATTTGGAAGATCCATCCAAGGCTTCTTGTGACAGAATATTGCTTTTGCTGGTGAGAAGCTACTGTAAACAAATCATTAAACTGGAATCAATTTGCTGAAATAAAATTAACATGATGAAAATAATTAAGAGTTGTAGAAGAAAGCCTGGAGCAAAAGGTTCCTTTACCATCTCTCCTACTGGGTAGGAATCACTGGCCAAAGAAGACATAAATTTACATATTATAACAAACCTCTTACAACTACTAGAGTGGTGCACAGCAAGACATCCTTCTCTTTTACCCTTTGGAGTCTGATTTGGAACTGCTCTGTACAATGTTGACACAGTATTGATAGAAGAATATCCACAGCCCTAGATTTCCGTTGACTGGGAAACAGAGCATTTCTCACATCTTGTATGCTATGCAAACTCAGGAAAAATACCTGAAGGGAACCTACAGGAATATTGGAGGGGGACTTTTTACAAGAGTGTCCACTGACAGAACAGGGGGAAATGGATTTAAATTGAAGGAGAATAGGTTTAGATGGAATCTTAGGAAGAAATTCTTCAGTATGAGGGTGAGAAGACTCTGGAATAGGTTGCCCAAAGTTGTGGATGCCCCCTCTCTGGAGATGTTCAAGACCAGATTGGATGAGACCTTGAGTAACCTGGTCTAGTTAAGAGTATCCCTACCTGTGGCAGGAAACCTGGAGTAGATGATCTCTAAGGTCCCTTCCAACTTAAGACATTCTATGATTCTGTGATTGGTAGCTCCTATACTGTAATATCACTGATGTCTACTTAAATTCCTACCTTTTCTATCCTGTCTGTAATGTGGAGACTTAGACTGTCTGCTGTCAGTAACTGTAATTCATCTTCAAATAGCATACTGTTTTTTGACCTGCAAATAATGAAAAATAGGTGGATGTGAAACACAGCAAAAAGATAACAGCAGTAATGTACTGGGCGCACTCCTCCTTTGGTTTCCAGAGTGGTTGTTGACAGGAGCAGGCTAGGTTGGGCTGAGAATGACAGTCCTCATTGATCTTCAAGGAATTCAGTAACAAGGCTAGCTCAAGGCTGGTAGTTATAATTTCAGAGGCTAGTGATGGTGTTTTCAGTAATGTAAAAAAAAAATCTCAGTAATCTGGTATTTATGCCAATTTCTGGCTTAAGATACTGTATTTTAATAGATTTTCCCACATGGGTATTTGGGCTCTTTTTTCTTTTCAGTAGAGGTCTGGTGTTCCTGTTTCCATTGCTATTAATGACAATAGTAAAACTACTTAAGATGATACCATGAAAAAGTATCAGCACTACAAGCTATCTGAGATATAGAACCAGGTAAGGTGATCCTCTGTGTGTGTATGAGATTTTAATCTTTGACAAAAACAAGACCCACTGAAATAAACAGAAATAATTTCTCTGATATTGATCTTGGACTAATTTCAAAAGAGAATCCTACATAAATTAGTTAATATAGTAAAGCACTCTGTAATCTATAATTGTCTTATGTTATGGGATCCTCTTAATACCTACAACTTTTTCTGTATTGCATCATTAACATGCAGAATACATGCTTTCTTATGTTTTTCATAAAAATTTTTACAGAACTGATTATTAAGAAAAATTTACTTTACAGTAAAACTGTTTGCAAGCTCCTCTGCATAATTTAGCAGTAATTTATAGAGTGACAGTTGTAAGGTAGTCCCATAAGATGAAAAGACAGAGGAAATATAATTTTTCAGGAAGAAAACTTATGCACTGGCGTGTGACTTGCATTATTAACAAGATTATCTTGTAAGATGGTCTTGTTAATAATAAACATGCCCAGTTATTTCACACTGTGTTGGAATGTTGCTTCTTTACTTAGCCTCAGTCATGAAAAGAAAAATTAACAGACATGAAATTAACCTTTTTTGGAAAATGCCTTAAAAGGACATTGCAGTGTAGATAAAATATAGAACCCCAGACCTCACAAATTTTAAATGCTGGAAAGTTTGACCATTCAAGAGGAAGTTTCTTCTTAAGTAAACAAATGTTGGAAATCAAGGAAATATAAAATTAATGACATACAGACAACATACATCTGTTGTCATAGTCCTTCCACAGCCAAAGAGAAGCTGAGACAGCTTGCCATTTCTTTTCAGCACTGAATTTCTGATTTTTTTTTTTAAAAACCTTATAGTCTGCTTAACAAAGGATTTTTGACTTGTTTTCCAGGTTACATGTTGAACACTGACTGTCTTCCTTCTTGGTTGCAGAATAGATTAGGAAGGAATTCCAAGACAGCATAACACAAGTATATTTGCAGCAAGTTCCCAGAAGCAGCCTAAGGGTCAAAGATTTTCCTATGCTCTAAAGGAGATGTGTAACAGAGGACCTAGTCAAAACAAGAGGGCAAATGGAGGTTAGCACCTAGCTGCACACATATATAGTATTATCACAATATATAACATCTAAAATCTGGAATTCTGAAAAACAGGTTGAAGTAACTCAATGCCCACAGATGAGGGGGGAAAGACCTCATTAGATAATAGTTGTACTTTTCTAATGTGATTTGGGAAATAAGTTTTTCAAAATGAGGAAAATAAATAACACAATCTTTCTTAGACTGCAAAATTGTGCAGCTTGCTAGATTGGGTTTATGATGTAAATTATACTTGAAAGCCTTTGTAATGAAGAACACTTGTTTATGTCATATGTGTTTGATTTACTATTCAGATATAGTCCCAAGTGGAAACTTGTGATTTGGGATTAGTCCATAACTAATGATTTGGATATGAGTTGAATAAATGAAGTGTCTCACTTGTATCTAGCTAATTAAATACTGAGGAAGAGAGAATACTTTCCCCCAATTTCTCCATTAAAAATAAAAAGACTGCAGTTGTCTGCATATGACATGTTGCTATTATCCTAGTATTGCAATGATTCAAATGGATACTGAGGATGACGAACACTGACAGCAATGCTCTATTATGTACAATGAACACCTCCAATTTTACTTTTTCAAACAAAAGGTGTAGATTCTCTGTGTATCTTTGTAATACAAAATTCATATGGACATTTAAAAATCCTAAAGCTTATACTGACAGACAGAAGAAGAAAAAGATAAACAAAATAAAATAATATGAAAGCCTGCTTTCCCTACACACACACTTCCTGAACTGAATTTCAATTTGAGACAATATTGTCCCAGTCTGCTTGGAGGAACTCTGCAGAATATCTAGACTAAGAGCTTGAAGCTAGTTAAGGGTTTGACTTGTTTCTGAGAGATGCAGCTTTTTTATTCTTTCTATTTACACTGGGTTAATTTCAAACTTTTGATTAATGATACATTTTTGATTAACTGATTCATTTGGTGTAGCTCTTCAGGAAAGCATGTGATCCCTGTGCTGCTGGCTGCATGTCTTTTGAGTGCATTTACTTCTTCCATAGTAGCAATTAACCATGAAGATGGAACAGAATAGGCACAGACTTTTAATATTGAAGAAGCAAGAGATGGAGGAAAGACGGATGAAAGGTGCAGAACTGCATACTATCACTAAACACCATGGTGCATACAATCATTCTCCCTACATCTTACCTCTTGCCAATAAACATGATATTTAAAGCATGCATTTAGAAAAAAAAACCTTTGTATTTTTCCATGAAGACTTAATTAGTGAAGTTCTCTCTCTGTATGCTTGTTCATGTTCTCTACAGCAATTTTCATGTTCTCTACAGTTCTTTTCTCACTATGCCTTTAGAAAGTTGGGAATACTTAAGTCAGGACCACGTACCCTCCTCACATGTCAACTGAATCCCTTTGTCCATTCTTCACTGAACATTTGCATATAATGTCCTTTTAATCCTAATGAGATACTACATGTGCAAGAATGTTTCTTGTCACCAACAAGAAAATGGAAGACAGAAGCTAACAATAAAAAAAGAGTTATACACTTGAGGTGTAGAATGGCTCAGTGTGTTTGAGGTGAGCTTTTTATAGAATTCATTCTGAGGCTATAAACATTCAGTAAAAACCTTATTTTTCTGTTTTGTTGGTGGCAATGATCTGAACAGGCTAAAGGTCCCTGAGATGCAGCTAAAGAAATACGTTACCATATATAAGTTCTTCTATGCATTCTATGGACTGTTGTACCAACCTGTTGCAGGAAAGAATCTTGAATGACTACATAAGCAGTCAAAAGATAAGAATTGAAAAGCAGGTATAAAATTGTCAAGGCAGGAGATTATAAATATCCTCTAAAATTATCTGTCTTAAGGTCTGTAATCAGTGTCCTGTGTCTGTTAGTGCAAAGCAGGAAGCAATGAGTTGAATTGTTGCAAGAGGTATTTCGCCCAAGAGTAGAAGGAAATGTCCTAACTTTAATGGCAGTTAAATTTTAGAATAGATTGCTTAATGCTTTGGTCTGTTTCTTCTGAAATTTTCAGAATGTTCTTTTTATTCCACCAAGGGCTGACCAGCACGCACTAGCTTTCACAGATGACTTTTAGGTGACTACTGCTGAAGAAACAGTTCATGTATTAAAGTAATTTTTCATATTATTAACATTAGTAATACTGCTTTTACTACTGATACTTCTACTACTATCTTTAGGCTGTCTTTGTGTGACCTCTACTAGAAACAGCCGTCTAATATTCAGGTATTGCTGGCAGCTCTTAGAATTTTAATTTAAAATGGAAGCAGTAAAACAAAAGGTAGACTATCATCTATTGGTCAAAAAAGTTTGCAATTTGATACAGAATTATAATCAGAATACAAAGTACATAACCTGATCCTCAAAACATTTACCTGCTAACCTTAACACGTGTTTTCTTTTTCTGTTAAAACACAAAGAATTAGCAGCAGCCATAAGAGTAATGTGGTAATATTTCACATACATAACCCAAATTACAAAACCTCATCATTAAATTTACTCACTAAAGCATCATAAGATTTAGGGAATGACCCCTGTTTTCCAAGCAGATTACAATCTTCATATGAGAAATTTTTAGATTTGTGTTACAGGATAATTATATAGAGAAATGTTAATGCAATATTTAATAAGTGAAATCGACTAGAAATTAACATTTACCCAAGTTGCTCTGAAAACATGAATATTATATAGGAAGAATAGACATTCTCTTTTTTTTAGCAGAGCATTATTAACCACAGTAAACACAAAAAAAATTCTCATTTTTTTCTTCAAATTAGAGCATAAGAAAACACTGGGAAATTCAACAAACAGGGCCTTTGAAGTCATAAAGGAAAGTTATAAAACTTCCATGGGAAAATGACAAACTATTTACTGTAGGGTGTTGCTCAAACTTGCATTGCTTTTACGGGGCAGAAGGCAACAGTAATTTTTTAAAGCTCTTGTTGCAGTAGCAGGACATGTTCTTGCTTTCATAGACTCCTTTCTCAGGTGGTTGCCACATGTTTGGCTTCTGTGCAAAGGTATATTATTTCATGACTTACCTCTCTGGCACACAGTCTGGTTGAGAATGTGGAGATTTCTTTTAGTATTAGAACATTTAGCCATTCTGCAGAATAAATATAGACCAGCACAGCAGAGGCTAAACTGTGGATTACAGAAGAGAGAGGAAAAAACTGAAGAATCAGTCCAGGTATAGATTCTAGCCACTGCTCAGAGGATTTATACCAGTCTGGAAGTAAAGAAGCAGCTATCAACGTGCATTAAGGGACTATCCCAAAAATAAACTTCTAGAAGGGAATTTTTAGTTTATAAAGACGCCTGTTAAAAAACCCAACCAACCAAAAAACACAGAAGCTGGCGTGAGTGATTTACAAGACCCAGTGCTGTCTAATTCCAAACCTTCAGAACTGATTTTAGGATTGCAAAAGTCCATGAGTTGTCCTTTCCACCACTAGTACTAGAGCCAAAATAGCAGTGTACCCTCCACCCATCAAATATCTTTTTTTAAGCTGATCTTGTGGAACTCTTCCCCGAGGTCTAAAAATTTCAGTCAGCTTGTTTATTCATTTTGCACTTTTGGGACCTCTCTGGAGCCACAAGCAAATACGGCCAGAAAAACACTGTGAGAGGCTGATTTTATGGTATTTATCATCTGACCAGAAGGAATTTCAGAATTCTCCCAGAGATGTTTATAATCAAGAGGTTTGTATAACACGAGAACTTATACTTTCACTAAAGCAGTTCATTTGCCAACCTTTTTAAGTTTCACTGTCACTAGAACTGAAATTATCTCAATTCATACTGAAGACAAAAAGAAAGGTTCTCGTGTAAAAATAAATGCCTAGTGCTGTATGGAAATACAGCGAGGTTAAACAGTCCTTCTTTTCAATGCACGGCAAGTAGTGGCTTGAGTAATTCTTGATTCAGTAACATAAGCAGAGTTACCGATCTGTTTTTTTTCTGGTTCTGTAATTTTACGTCTTTTTTTGCCCATTGAGTCTCAACTGGGTATGTTAACAGTATATTAGAACTGTGTAAACTGTGTTCCACTTTTCTTCTTCATTTCCTATCCATGTAGCTGTTTAAATTATTTTTTTCTTATTGTCCCCTTCAGAGGGAAGGAATCAGAAGCCTGAGAGAGGGTTGACAGTTGGTACCACACTTGTTGCTGGGTTTGACTCTTGCTGCTACACCAGTATCCTTTGATGGCTTCACCAGTGAGGACTGTGAGCCACACACAGAGGTCAGTTGTGCTAACCTCCATGGGACAGATTTTATCTGGTGTGGCAGTGCAGACTCCAAAGCAGCTGCTAGCTCATGTCATCAACACATCTGGCTCTATGTATCTTGAATTTTCCTTTTAGCAGCATAGATGGCTGCGTGTATATGCAAGAGCAAGCATGGAGTCACCTGCTCATGAGGCATTAGCTATATCCTTATAGCCTGAATGTGAGTCTCGGAAATATTTTCCCTGTTTTCTTGTCCCAGTGACAGGACTTCAGTCTGTCTTGGGATGCAGTTTTTCATACGGGGCAAAAACCTGTCTCGACTGCTAGCATTAACATTTTGCTATTGGTTTCAATAAAGGCAGAATTTTTTTTCTAGATGATCAGCGTAAGGAGCTGAGGGACACTGAGAAAACCAAACTGGTGGCTGTTGCAAGCTTGATATTTCTGGTAGGAAATATATGATTTATTATTAATTTATAATAATCCAAAAGCTCTTTTGAAGCTGTCAATAATGATCTGTAAGAGCCCGGGACATGCCATGCTCTTGAAGATAACTTCCTGCCTTTCTCATTTATGTTTTCCTTCCATTACGTACTCCCATGAACAAATTCTTTATAGAATTAGTTGTAATTCTTAAACAGAGTACCAGTCTCTTTTTTTGTACAGTCAGATTTTAACTCTCTATGCAGATTTACATTTCCATCCATCAATATACTTAAACAAGTAATTTCTTATATTCATTTAGATACATAATATTATTGATTGCAAAAAAATACTCATGTGAGGATATATTTTTAAGTAATTATGTATGAAAGGAGGGTCATAAGTCCTATTGCAAAGAGTCTGAAAATAAAACCTTAGTATCAAAAATGTTTATTAGCACTCCTTTCTTCAAAAATGTAGAAAGTAAATAGCTAAAATTATTATTTATCACCTTGTTCAATAAAACAGGATTCTGCATTATGCTACTATCATTGTAGCTCACCAAAGAATTTAAAATTAGTTGAATTCATGCTGAAATACTTTGCTGAGTCAATGCCTAGACAGATAATCCATAATTCACAGGTATAGTGAAAGGTTAGGACTTTCAGGTCAACTCCATCTCTGGCCTGTGGAATTTCATGCGAAAAGTTAACTTATAAGACATAACAGAGTTTGTTAAGTATTCAAAAGAGTACTTTTTTATACAGTCTATAATAAATTCACTTCTCTATGTACTGTATTCACTAGAGATTCATATTCTCCTCATAAACCCTATAATAAATTTTTTACTTCTGATTTCAAATGCTGTGATACTTTTTGTAACAATAAATATTGTCCCAAAGGGACTGTGAATATGTTGATCACAAAAAGCATCTCATGGGAGCTTCTACAACAATGAAATAAAGACCTTTTGGTTTCTCACAAGAAAGTGAGGAGAAACTCTCTTTAATATGTGTCTACTGCACATTTTCCACATAACTTAGTGACTTACTTAGCTACATGAAACAGTGGTTTTCTGTTATATACAGAAAAATCCAACTTTCTTTGTGTACAGGTTTAGTGGCAGATAATGTTAACGAATTAGGCAATTTAAGACTGTACTATTTTGAAATATTTTTAAATAATGCTTCTTCTAGGTATTCTTCCCTTAACTCCTCCATCAGATGAGGAATCTTGAATAACCTAAATAGTGTTCCAGATAAAATTTTAAGTTGGTGTCTCATTCCTGTAATATCTCTAATTTTTTTGGACCAGATTTAACTTCTTATATATCCCAATCCCGTATTACCCAATTAGATTCATCCACACCTCTAAATTTGGCTTGGACATAGAGATCTGCAAGTTGGATTTCACTTCAAGTTTGCTGATGGATCTCTTTCCTTCCTCTGTGGATTTAAGTTACTCATATCCTACCTACTATTAGACGATCTGTCTGCCTTCAGCTTATTTATTCTCAGAGTCCTGCAGAGAGATATTTCTTGCACTAAGAAATGCAGCACAAAGAAATCAAACAATCTAAGGTCACAATAATGACCCTTCACTGCAGTGGAGGAAAATGACCTCTAACTCTAACCTTCTGTATTACTGCAGACTACTATTATCATTCTACTGCTTTGTCATTCTCCCATTGCTTTCTATATCTCATCCTTAATTTAACTCCTGCAATTTTTCAGTCTTTACTTTTCCTTTCTTCATCTCACTTATATACTCCACCTGGCAATCTGCCCTGCCCCTGAAACCAGAACCCTTCTTGCCTCAGTGTGCACTTGGCTTAATCCTTTCGTATAACTAAAAGCACCTGCCATTCCTTTGCCTTGCTCTGGGTAGTATTTTAAGGTCTAAATAGGACTCTGCTTTCTCCCAAATTGTTGCTTGCTTTTCTCAAGATATCGTTTGACTTCAAGAGAGGTGGTACGAGGACTCTGTTTAATAAAAATCAGTAGCAAGAGGACTATTTTAGAAGAACATTTAGGTTATCCTTGACATATCAGGAGAAGTAAAGTAATAAAAGCCCCTTTTCTTTCTGAAAATCTTCAACCCCAGGCCACACTCGGCAATGATCTGGATGGCCACAGACTCAAGGGGATTTAGTACAATTCTTGTCATTTTGCAGATCAGTGCTGCAGTGGGTTCATGACAAACGTACACCAGGTGCAATCCAGGGGAAGGTGCACTGCCTTCAGAGTGGCCGAGTGAGATGACAATCCAGAGGACGGGACAGCATGAGCAATAACAGCAACAACAAATCTGTGGACGCTGATGATGAGAGACAAGTTTTCAACCCACTGGGTGTGGTTTAGTGAATAAATGACTAGCTAAACCTGCAGCACTAAGGGGGAAGTAACTTCTGGCTTATCCGAGATCTACTACAGCCAGAATCCTTTCTCTGGTCGTACTCTAATTGGATGCACAGGGAATAACACCTATGAGTCTCTAAACACTGAAATACGAAAAAAGCTCCCATCATTTCAGAATTTCAGCCTTAATTGTGTTCTTATCAATGTGCAAACTACATTTATTTAAAATTTTTCAGGATCACAGTCTCCTTTCCTGTGATATCCTTGTATTGTAAACTCCGAAGTTGTGTGTGCTCTGTGATAGAGTTACCTATGCCTAGATAAGCCATTTTTATGTACTGCAAGATGGCGAAAAAATGCCTATGGCAAGTCATGAAGGAACTCTTGTGATCAGAATTTATCTTTCCTTTGGTAAAATTGCAATTACTCTTGACTGGAATTTAAATGGAGAGAAAGAAAGAATCACACAAAAGCTTAATAAACATTTCAGAAATATGGTCCCATACACTCAAGTTTACTCATAAATGTGTGTTCTTAATCAGGTATAGTCATTTAAATTATATTATAAATACATTAGTGATAATATATTTTGGCAAGTTTTTCAGAAAAGTAACGTAAGGACCTGAAGAGATTCTGGACCACTAGATTACTATTTTGCATGCAAAAAGCTATTTAGTTAAACAGCGTTGTGGGCTTAGTTGATAATACATAAAACTGCAAAAAACATTGCTTATTTAAAACCAGTCATGGGATATTATTAAACTCACATAAAAATTATATGGCTCTAGACTTCAAAAATATCCTACAGTTATCTTCAGCTAATTAGTCCTCTGAGTTTATTGATTAAATTTATTTATATTGTGTAGATCCATAGAGATTCAAACACCTCATCAATGTGGCTGGAAAAGAGTTGAAGGAGGAACTTCCCCAAAATCAACAGTTTAAACACTTGAAAGTATAGGTATAGGAACAAATCATAAATTTTTGAACAGAAGTAGTGGGTCATTATTAAAACCTAGGCTACAGGTCTTTATTTTACTAAACAGTAGACATTCTTACAAATTAGAAATATTAGAAGATCAATTACAAGCACTTAATAAAACTGGTTTTGTCTTAGACTTTCACATACAGTAGCAGTGTTCGGCCTGCCTGACTTTGCAAAGGTGAACATTGAAAACACTTTTGAACAACTAGGTGCAGAGCTTTGTTTGGGTTGGTGGCTTCTTTCCTCGCACTCCTCACAAGATTAAGAAAATACTAAGATTAGTCATAAGGTTATGATGGATAATTCTTTTCTTTATTCTTTCTACATAATGGTTCTGAGTGATTTAATACTGGTAAAGGGAATTGTTTGAAGGATTAAAAAGAAAGACAGGACAACACAGAGTTTAGAAAGAAAGCGGTAGGGCTACTTCAGAGTTTCTAATAATTCTAGAATAAAATCTAACAGTGGAACAAGATTCTAGCAAATTGTTGTTTGCTCCTGTGTATGTGGTTTTGCCCCTTAATGGCTGTTTATGCACCTCCTATTCATTTCTTCCCTTCCACTGCTTTCCTAGTCCTCTTCTTCCAATAATGCTTCTCTCTGCCTTGTGCTGTTCTTTTGAGGATTCCTAATTCCTCCACCTGCTTTCAAAACCCCCACACTTTGAGTTTTTCTGAGACACCCCCTTGTCTGGGGGATTTTATTTTTTTTTTTGTGAGAATTAGAAAAATGTTGTCAATTGTATCTTTTTCCTTGTTTTCATGAGCAACAACTAAGACCAGAGGGAGAGTTTTTATGAAAAATTATGAAAACTTGGTAAAAGTGGAAGCAGTTTTCCCAGTGAAGTCCAGTCATTGTCAGAGAATAAATGGCAGATTAAAAACCTTATAGAGACCATATACCCTTATACATTTGGTAAATCTGAGCTAAATCCAAAAGATTAGATGTTATGAACCATAAGAGGAAGAAGTGCACATGTATTTATCTAAACACAAGCCAGACTTTGCCATTAATAATGATATGTTTCTTCCTAATCTTTCTCTAATAGTATAGCTAGTCAAACATGAACTAAAATTAATATTCTAAAGAACACAGTCAAAATATCCAATATACTTTCTTTTTTTTTTTTTTTTTTGCTAGAAGGTTTTCATACAGCTGGTATTAGTCACATAGTTTATCACTTCTGAAAGGTTTCCATAAACTTTGTGTCTCAAATCAAGTTTTTAGGTGTAATCAAATCAGGCTAAAAAATAATTTTAACGTGAAATATAAATATTAAATTAATTGACTTGGATATTTGGATAACATTATTCAGAAATCACAAATAAATATGTGATTATGTTCAAACTGCTTGAAATTACAAACTGACATTTCTGGGTAGTTTCTTACATTGTATTGTAGTCGAAATTTTCTAAACAGTTTTCAATATATTCATGTACTCATACACATGTATACACATCAGTCTGATTCTCCAGATCAGTGTCACAATGAAAGACCAGTTTTCACACTGTCATTCTTAGCAGTTATACTGAAATAGCATTTGTCTACACTTGGTACAATAGGACTGTGTGGTGGGTGGATATGTACACATCCACTGAATGTAATTGATAGTTTATATTATGCAATTATTGAACAACTCTCGTAAAAATGAGTAAGGTGACTAGGAAGCAGAAAGGGAAGCAAACTGGAAGGAGAAACCTTTAGTTATAACAAAGCAAAGCAAATTGTCAGTGAGCTTATATTTATTACTATCTTGCATGATCTTCATTTAGTAAGTCGGTAATATGATAAAGATCCTAAGCTTAAATGGAATGTGTGTGGTTTAGCATGTTTTGTTAATTTTCCAAAGTCAATTTATATGTAGAGAATTAAAGAGATCAGACTGGATAGGGTTAGTTAGCCCATGGACTGATTAAAGAACTTTAGCTGCTCAAGGCAGTTAATGAATTTACATATATTTTATATTCATTAATTGATTAGGTGAAATATAAAAGCCCAGGATACCTGTATCCATGCAAAACCATCAATGAGTATTTGCATACAAAGTGCCATTTCAAAAGACAGACAAGATGATTTGTGGTTATTGCATAGTCAGGTAGGAGGAAACCACGATAAAATAGAACCGAGAGGAGATGGGACTGAGGGATCCTGTGGCAAGAGCATTCCCTGAAAATCTTGACACTAGCTCTTGAATCCAACATGTCCTAAACACATAGAGTGAAATCCAGAACTGAAGATAATATTGGGAGAAAAGAATGCTGATGCTGTGTCCCTAAACCTCTGGGGATCCATCCTGGGAACCAGCACCAGACTCGCATTTCACAACAGCCTGAACTATGGAAGTGTCTTCCTGATGCCAGCTGTAGCCTCTCATTCCTTCCCAAGGTGCTGACTACACCTTGATGGGAGCCAGTGTAACATGTCTAGAGCAAGTTTTTCCAGCACACCTTTTGCATGAAAAAAATCTACCTTTTTTCTTTTTCTTTTTTTTTTTTCTTCCCCATCTGCAGTCAATACTTTCCAGATTCACTTCTTAATCCTACTGAATAAACCTCTCATTTTTATGCTCCAGTCGCTCTGGTGGAGACCTTCACAATGATTTGAACATGTAATTTTCTGATAGTTTTTCAACAAGCATGAATAGATATCAACACGTTCCCTCAATCTAATACAAATGCATTGTTCAGACCAACCATCCTTGTCATGCCTATGAGGTTGACTGCAGTGCACTGTAATGTTTTTGTTGTACCTGTTAATTTACTGACAGAGCAACGCAAATGTGAGATAGTAGATTTGCTTATCGTGTTTCTGAGCAAAGATGAAAGTTGCAAATCATTTGGGATTTTTGCAACCAGCATCAGTGCAGTACAGCATGCTAGAAGACAGCAGAGCACTGATAAGTTGACACTGACTGGTGTACACTGAAAGTATTTCATACACCTTTCATCAAATTAGATCTATAATATTGCATTGATGATACTTAAAAGCTTTTTTTTTTTTGTTTGAGACGCTTATGCTTTTATTTTTTTTTATTTGCACAGAAAACAATTTATTCAGAAAGTTTCATGACTATGAATCTGGAAGTTTCAGGCTAATACTGTCCAAGTTTATCTGTTTAGAGATATTCTACCTCAAATCAGGAAACAAATGTTCCAATACATTTAAAAAAAAAAATCCCAAAATTACAAAAAAACCCCCAACCCTCAATTTAAGAAGATGACCAAATTCACAATTTAGACAAGTAATTTGTGAACTATAAACACAATGAAATATTCTGCTGAACTGGTGTATAAACAAATGGGACAGATTTGTAGGAATCCAGACATTAATTATAAATGAAGCAGGTTACTGTGGTGGGGAAGGGTCTTCATTTCAACCCAGTTGTCACGTCTGACAAGCCAAATACTTTTTTTTATTTTTTTTTTTAACAGATTTGTTGAAGTTCAACTCCAAGCATATACTTTGTGGAGAAGTGTTCTTTTGGGGTTGAAGGTGTCCAGCACCTATGGGCAAATTTGGACATATTGTTTCATGACTAGACTAAGGAAATGAACAGTTTAAATACGATGTTAAGAGTGATCAAGATCCCCAAAAATATTTCTCAAACTGGTGTCTGTATTTCAAGTGCCTAAATTCCTTTGCTAATAAAGTACAAGTGGCACGCCAGTGAACTTGCAGCTTTCCATCAATTAATATTTCTTAAGTGCCTAATTCTTCTCCTACACTGTGTACAGAACAAGAATCTCACTCAGCTGTTCCTGCTGGGGAGAAAGACAACTGAAGTCAAGGAATTGATAAATCAAATCTCAATCTTGCTTTATTATCTAAATAAGTACTTAACATTACTGGTTTTCTTTTCCCATGTCTGAAGATTTGGCTAAAGGATTTTTGAGTTTACTTAATAATAATCAGGGAATTTATTTTAACAATATGTGAGCCTACAGCTTTTTTTAATAATTCTCACCACTGCAAACTTCAGGTCAACATTGATTTGACTGCCTACATGTCCAGAAACTGTTTAATATTCCAAATAATATAAAGGCACACTCATGCATTTATTTTTCTATCCCTTTGAAAACTTAATTTTTGTGTTTGTGTTTGACACAAGCGATCCATTTTTAAGCAGAAAATCTCAGCTTGATAACAGTGCATAAAATAAACTCACATGAAATGACCTACAGGGCATTAATTAGGCACAGATTATTTCAGTAAACATAAAAATCCCTTTGGCTTATTTTGGCCTAAGTGAAACAGTTCAACACACCCCCACATAAATGGGAGCATGTGAGAGATGTATTCAGGATTACAGAGCTCATCCTTCCATTTCCTCTGCTCATCTCCCTTAGCTGATAGCACTTGCAGGCTATGTTAATGTTATCATCATTACACACCCTCTGACTCTGCCTTCGGGGAAGGAAAAACACAAGCTAGAGTGAAAGATTTCTGTCTGAAAGCCTGTTTGAGAGGTCACCTGAGAGTTACAAACAGAACTCCACTGTGTTTTCCAGCTAAGGGTATTTGTGAGCTTGTGAAAGACCTGTGGAGGTGTACAGCAGGGTATAGGCAAGCTATAGCATTTCCATCAGAAAACATAGGGGAGTCTGGAAAGTTAAAATTCAAAGGCTGAATAGAAGTCAGTCAAAGCTATGAGCAAGAGACCATGAAAGCAAAAGGCAGCTGGAACTGGGCTGTCTTCCAAAGGCAAAGCACTAGTGATTGATGATTAACAAGACCATATAATATCCTTGTATTCGTTTGAGGATTTTCTTATTGGATATTAGTTAACTTTTTATTCTGTGTGGAGTCTACATGTTCAAAAAACCTTAGGAAGCATTAGGTTTCTATTCGTTACACATCAAGCAGCTTCCCAGGTTGTTATTGGGTGAGGATGCTTTACCATTCTCCCAAACACCAGACGTCAGTAACATTGACAAAATGCCCTGCACAGGAGTTCTCAGTAGTTCAGTGTTGGGCAGCAGGGATCCCTCCTGCAGTGTAACATATTGATGCCTGGGTGCCAGCTACCTGCCCTCTCGTTAGCACAAGGACGCTTGCTAGCCCTGTCAGCAGTAGCGAATATTACAGGGGACTGCCTGGGGAATACATGCCATGGGCGAGGTGCCCTTCCCTGCCAAACAGTTTGCAACCACTGGGTGATCCACTGAGTGTTCTAGGAGAGACCTCTGACTTCAGAGCTATTACTCTTGTTCCTGTCTTGGAACGTCACAGGTGTGATGTCACAAGACATTGCCTTACACATGCTGTACCACCTTCTTACAAGTGCAGCTCTGGCCCTAAAAATATCAGTTGAACTCTCTTGGTGGTGATTAATGAGAAGGTTCCTTCGAAATCTTTGATTATCTTGTAAGCACATCATCTCCTTAGAACTTCGTTTGACGCTAACAAAGGCGTGTTTGCAACAAGTACTGTACTGCAATCCAAAACACCTTTCCAATTGAGTACAAATTTGGAGACCAGAATGGAGCGAATAGAATAGTATTCATAACATAATGCCAAGGCAATGGATTTGTAAACACTCTTCTAGAATTACAATGCTGTCAGGTCAATGGATTTATAGCATACTGGAATACGAGACACCAGAACAAACATCCAAAGCATGCAGATAGGTTTCAAATGATTCACATTTTGCAGTGTTTTGTGTTACTTTGTCAAATTCTTTTCCATGTTGCCTGTACTCTCCTATTTTATATTCAGCTCAGAAAGGCCTTCTCTATGTTCTTGATATCCTCCTCTGCTTTAAAACAGATGTAGGGTAAAGCATTTACTGAATTGCATCCAATATTCTACGGAAGAGAAATAGTTTTGTCTTGTGGTTGCTCATCCCTTCCAAAGAGGCATTTTTAGGGTGTTTTATTGTTGTTGTTGTTTTGGGGTTTTTTGTTTATTTTTATTTCAGGAGAATGAAAATAAACACACAAAAATAGCTCATGTTTGCAAGTTTGGCTTTGTCACTAACTCAATGTGCAGCTTTACACACATTATGCACTTTGCATAAAAGCTATTGGTGGCTTTTGTAGAGTCAGGAAAAATTTTTGTTTTGGAGGAAGGCTCTCTGCAAAGCACTTTCCCAAAGAAAAAAAACTCTTAAGCAAATTGCTGTGCTTTACAGGAAGAACTTTATAACCAAAACTCAAGTGGTTTTGAATTTGCTTGAAGCAAATATAATTCAAAACTTTAAGGTATAATTAAATAGCTTTGGTTGGGATGGATGTGCTCTCATGGTAATTATACTATTAATGAATTTTACTAACCCCTGAAGATTTTCACATCAGAGCTGGATTGGCTGATCAAGTTGGGATCATTTGTTTTCATTTTTTTTTCTTATTTGTTTTGTCAGGTGAAAGGAACTGTACAGAAAACATTATATGCCTGTTATTTAAAGAAAATAGTAAACATTCTGAGCACTTTCCAGATGTCATAGATCTCTCCACAAATTGATATTCATTCACAATGCCTTCTGAGCATTCATAACAGCACAAAACCTGAAAACTCTTGTTGTGAAATCACATCACATGATGTAATGACATTCAGAAAATACTCATTAGGAAAGGAAATAACAGAAGAGATATACTAACTTTTCATGGTTACATTTAGTCTTTTACAAAACATTGTATTTCAAGGTGGAAAACAAAAAAAAACTTGCAGAGCAACTTTCATCCAAGGTACCTTTGAGTGCCTGCTGTTCTTCAGAGTGTAGGTTACAGAAGAAAGCCTGTAATGAGGTTTTAATCCATAATCACACCTCCTTAGCTCTCTTGTGCTTATGGAACATTATACTGTCTCTGTAAACAGTTGTAATGCTCATGGAAGAGATTGTGAAGATCACCTAGTTCCAAACCCCTGCTATGGGTGGGGACATCTTCCACTAGACCACGTTTTTCAAAGCTCCATCCAACCTGGCCTTGAACATTTTTAATTCTATTGCCTCTCTTTTAGGCCAGGAAAATCACTTCCTGAACTTCTTAAGCATAACAGAGGAAATATGAGAGTGTAATTAGTAAGGTTTGATAATGGTGTTTTGTTAATTCATACATTTGTTTATTAGGAAAGTTGCATCTGATTCTGTCTTTGAGTCACTTAAGTAAACTGAGAAGATTAAGCTTTTTTTTTTTTCTCACTTCTAAAAGCACAACATTACAAAAGGATAATGTGAATTAGTTTCATAAAATGAGGGCAGATTTTTATATGTATGTAAATTTATACTCCAATTCTTATGTTAAATCATTGAATCTAATTTCTCTGTTTTTAAGATTGGTAAACTGAAATTTGAGTCTCAGTCTGGAAATGAAGTTCCCAAGCTTCCTTGACAGTGTCTGAAGATTTCGTAAAAAAAATATTTATTTCCAATTTCTACTGTCATGGGCAGGATTTGGGTCTGCAGATCTTACCCAGTGTACAGACTATTTGTACTTAACTATTTAATCTGGCTACATTAAGGTTTCTGGCATAAACATTTCTTACCTGCAAGTAATTGATGTTGTGAAACTGGAGAAGTATTAGAAAGGTATGTAAAGCAGATCATTCCCTAAACCATGAAAAATCATCGCATCTGAATAGATATAATAACTATTACATAATTAAGTTATACTCCTTTTCCAAATCCGAGTATGTGCGTGTGTAAGAGCACCTGTTTGTACACATTGTAGCTAACGGTTCTCGGAGAAATGGAGATCTGTAAAGCAGGTGTGGTTTCACCAATTTATGCAATAACATGCTTTTCCTATACTGTCCGTGTTAGAGAAATACCTCAAAATAATTGTGTATTAAGTAGTGGCAGCTCTAAAGCTTTTCAGCTGCTGGGGATCACTACAGAAGATTTTGACAGCAGAACTGTGTGTTTGCATTTTTATAATACAATGGAGGTTTAATATGACAGCTCTGCAAAAAAATCAGGGACAGAGTGTGTTATTAAATATCATGAAAAGAAAATCAAGAAAATAATGACAGCATAGAGTGTTTTGTTGTTATATCCTGGAAAAAAAGGAGAAAATGGACAACAACAAAAGGGCTGGTTTTTGCAGTGCCATGGGACAGTTGGCAGTTTTGGGGACAGCCAGAGAAGTCGTTGTGTGCTATCACAAGGGCACAAGGTACTTCCCATTCCAGACTGAACTGTGGACAAAGGTGCTGTTGGTTCATCTATTGCTAGTATGGCTATGAAGGATAGTGAAAAGTATTGATTAATGCTGTAAATAATAATTATTTTTCTGTTATCTGGTGTGATATCTGTGCTGTACTTCTTCAAGTAAACTAGATAGTGTTGGCCAGACAATGAGCTTTTGTTTGCTTTTCTGAAAGAATTGGGATTTCTGAAATCACTATTTTGTGAGGAAAGGCTCTAATCTTAGCAATGACTTCTTTGATCTTGTAATGTGTTTAGTGAGAAACCATGCACAGACTGTTTCAAGCAGGATATTGGGTTGATTCAGAAGTGAAGGTGCTGATCCTATTGCTTGAGAAGGCCGAGTTTAAGCCACTGCTATGTGACTTTAGATAAGTCACCAGTCCTCCAAGTCCAGTTTCCTCATCTCACAAAATACGAATAAGTGGTTTTTTTCTGTCTCACAAGGTAACTGGACAGCTAAATACATAAGAAACGCTTGAGAGCGCTGTAATAATAGGGCACACGTAGAGCACACAATGCTTCAGTAGAGAAATAGAAATGTTAGCACTAAGAAGTACTGTGCTAAAGTAGTGATTGTTCAGAGTTAATGTACCTACTTCATGTGGTTTTCAGTGGAGAAAGAACTGTGTAATGTTACAGTGATGAAGTTCTGTTTTAAATTCCATGTGCCCAAGGCTTAAACTATGAAATTACTGTAGCCACATCTGTAGTGCATTTAACCTAAAGAAAGCCACTGAAAATCTGCTGTTCTAAAATAAAGTTTTAAGAATTTACATGGATGTAAAAGGATTTATGAAATGCCATTGATGTTCAACTTTTAATACTCACTTTTCATTTCACAAACTTTCATATACTGTTACTTTTGGTTTATTTGAACTGGATTAGACAGGACCGAAAAATGCTTAAATGTGTGTATGTTAGTCTCAGCTAGTGTTTCTGTGCTTTGCTGTTTACTTCACCTTTTTTTCACCTCTTCACAACTTTTTGAATTTTAAATTTTTTGCTGTAGAACAGGGCTTTGCCAATTTTAATTAGTTGAGGATCTGACCAGTCTCTCTTTAGCTCAGCTCTCCAAATCTCCCTAGATCTTTTTAGGCAACATCCTGGGGCCAGAGGCATGTCCAATTCTGGTTGCTGTTACACGAGGCTCTTAAGTAAGGGTAAGTCATTTAAAAACAACAGCCAAATAGGATGTTGAAAGAACTCTATGAATCTAAATAATCAAAACAAGTCCCTGTGTATTCACAGATTCTCTTTAATGACTATACAAGCCATGGGCTGTTCTTCTCTGTTCCTGTTTATCTGTTATGTCCCAAATTCCATTTAAGAAACATTTTACCCTGGTATTAGGATTTGTTGATGGGAATGCAAATCGTGTGGACAGAAAACATTGCAGTGCTTGAATGGTCTAATAATGTATATCCAGAGAACAATGTGCTCTCAGGGAACTTCAGACACTTTTTCTTAATGTGTAATATAATCCAGTCATTGCATAGAAAGTGACATTACCTAAATAAAGTCAAGCCAAAATTTCTTCTTGTTGCTGTTTCTTTAGTTATATAAGACACCACAACTGTAATGTAAAGAGACAATTAGGAAAAGCAGAATACTTACACATTCTTTGTTCTAACACAGGTTGTATTTATGCTGGGAGATTTTTAAGTAAATATCATTTATTTCTTAAGGGCATATGCCAATTTTTCAAACAAAAGTTCTTATTGAGAAAGGGAATTCTTAAAGACCAATATTTTCATCAAAATTTAGTCTTGTTTTAAAAATTGGAAAAAAATTGAAAGGACAAAGAACTTTTATGTATGTATTTAAGAATTTTCTTTTGCTGGAAGAGTGAAGAAAGTAAGATTTTAATTTCTCAATGGTATTTTTAACTCTTTTTTTGTACTGGAGAAAGTGAGCAAATACGAATGTGTGTAGGGGGAGTGTTCCTCACTATCATAAATTTGTGACTAGTCAATACGGGGCTTAAAAAACTATTAAGAAAATAATTTTCATATACAAGAACCTTATAACAAGGTTATAGAATTGCTTTCCAAAGGAGTGAGTCCATTATTCTGAAATGTTGAAAGATCAGAAAGGAAACAAATGAACCTGAGACTGCAATACCTCCTTCCCCTCTGTGACAAGATGGAAGGGACGACCTCGTATGCCTTCTGTATCTCTAATTTCAATTACTCTGACATGAAATGTCCCCCTGAGGTAGATGGCTGTCTCCTCATAGCCATTTTGCTTTCCAAATAGTTTTTCCAATATGCCCTGGAAAGGTCTAAAAACCTCTGAAGCAGAGACATCAAGACTGCAAATCCAAGGAACTTTTGTTTTCTGGGCAGCAGCCAGATTTGATTTCTGGTAATTTTTCAGCGACTCTGGCTCTTGAGAATTGTTTTCACCAAATCAACTTGTGCTGCTAACAGCTCTCTGTTCTGTACCATAGTCAGCATGTTGTCTAAACAGACTATTATGTGGAGCCCTTGCTCACAGAAGGCTGCTACCATGGAGCTGACAGGAGGCCAAATGGTAGGCTGGAGAACTGCCAAAGTTCTCCTTCCCAGCAAAGCCTGGAGGAACCTTTGACATTTTTTCACCAGCAGGATCATAAGACATCCTTTAGGTCTAATCTCACCATCCAGTTGTTCCATGTTGAGGTGTCTCTTAGGAGATGGAGTCCTTCATCCAGCTATGTATGTATTGCTATAGTACTCTGGTGTTCAGTTTTTTCAGATTTATCAGAGATTAATAATCTCACCCCCGTCCTTTTGGGCACTAAGAACAAATTTCTTGCAAATGTTGTTTGGAATGAGATATTTTTTTATCATTGCTTGCTTTATCATAAGGGAAATCACCTTTTTTTCTTGTATCAGACATTGATTTAAATTATGGGAAGGGATCTGGGAAGCGAGAAAGCATCTGCCAAATCTGTCTATGTTGAAAGTGACAACCTTAAATTTTACCGAGGTCTTTGTTTCTCTGTACTCAGCTGTTCAAGCATCATTCATGTGCCCCCTTGATCATTTTGGGGGCAGGCCATCTACGCTTGAGTGCTGGTTTTGGCTGGGGCAGTTAATTTTCTTCACAGTATATGGAATGGGGCTGTGTTCTGGATTTGTGCTGAAAACTAAGTTGATAACACAGGCATGTTTTAGCTGTTACTGAGCAGTGTTTATATGCAGTCAAGCACTTTTCTGCTCCTCACTCCATCTCACCAGCAAGTAGGCTTGGGGTGCACAAGAAGCTGGGAGGGGACACAGCTAGGACACGTGACCCCAACTGACCAAAGGGATATGCCATATCATACGACGTCATGTTCAGCAATAAAAGCTGGGATAAGAAGGAAAGGGGGTGGACACTGAGAGGTGTGGCATTTGTCTTCCCAAGTCACCGTTACACATGATGGAGTCCTGCTTTCCTAGAGATGGCTGAACACCTGCCTGCCCATGGGAAGTGGTGAGTGAATTCCTTGTTTTGCTTTGCTTGTGTACATGGTTTTTACTTTAAACTGTCTTTGTCTCAAACCACGAGTTCTCTCAATTCTCTCCCCCATTCCACTGGACGGGAGTGAGGGAGAGGCTGTGTGGGGCTGAGTTGCTGTCTGGAGTTAAACCATGACAGTTACCTTCACATTTCATACTTCAAAGAGAGAAATTTCCTATACTAACTCAGTATTACCTACCAAAATCTGACTGCTGCATTGGTCAGGACATTGAGGACATTTTGATACAGAGTAGAATGCTTGTCTTAGTGGAAGAAAGAGTAACCAACTTCTTGGGTGAAAGTCTTGTATTCTTGAGTTTGATGAAAAATCCTTCTGTAGGTTTTTCACTTTACTGAAGTTGAAGGAACAAAAAAGAAAAGAGTGGTTTGGAAATTTGATTTTCTGTCCCATCAAAAAAAAATCAAGTTTAAAAACAAGAGTCCAAAATCAGGACAAAGTGCTTATATACAATATTTTGCATGTGATTATATTCAAATAATCCAATTTTTTGGGGCTGGTTTGACTGTTTCGTATAAGCTTTGAACCTATTTACTTTTTATTATAAAAGAAAGTAGGTAGTTGTATATATGTATTTGGACAAAAAAAATTAAAGTAATTTCCAAAATCCACTTTGGGATTTGATTCATAGACATTATTAATTATGGAACTTTTCAAATGTGATACAGTCTTCACAAAATTTTTTGATCAATTTTGCTGTAAATTGACTTGATAGTGTCCATATTAGACTGTCAGTTGCATCTGTAAGATCCAAGGGGCATTTTCTTTTCACATAGACTACAATTATTATAAATTTGACACTTTGTAACTTATTAAGCCCGGTGGCTTTAGGAGTGCCACCATTCTTATTCCGAGACTTATTACCCACTGTACATCAGGCAAGGCTCATGATAAGGTGCAAATCCACTGCTCCCTTCCCCCCCACCCCCCACCAGGTCTGAACTGTGTTATTAGTCTTGCATTACTGGATATTTAAGAAAACAAATACTACACAGCTGAACCATGTTGATGTTAGTGTCTGTTGGTTTCCCTACTTCCCACACTTCAGATGCAGAAATACTTTTGTATGTGTTATCTGTCCAGCTTTTAATTCCATATAACAGATGATACAGAAAAGCATTTCCTCTCTCTTGTTCACTGAAAGCAGTGTAGGACTACTATTTTCAGCAGTGACTTTTTGAGCCTTTCTTTTCTTTTGCACAAAGTGATTGTTATAATTTACATAAAGAACAGCAGTAAAGAAGGAACATTTCTGATCATCTAATCGAAGTGCACAGTAAGTGTGAGCACATTACCAAACTAAGTATTTTTATTGGCAGTTTATCATCTAACTTTTTGTAAATCAGGACTGAAGACATCCTGAATTACACATGAGTCTGATTAGAGGTAGTGTATAATAAATGAAGATTATTTTGACTTCTGCTTTCAAGTCTTGTTGTTGTTTTCTCTCATCCCTGTCCACTTTATGACCCCTCTCTTATCTTTAACATCCTACAAAAAATAAATATGATCTTTGCTTGATTTGTAGAATGTTTTGTATTTTGTATCTGTCCAGTGCATCTGGATTCTGAGATTTTTTTTTTCCAAATCTGGAAAAAGTATGATGGTGTTGGATTTGCTCCATGACTCCCTTCTCTGATCCATTGTTTGAACTATCATTTTTATCGGACAGTTTCTATTCAATAAATCTACTGTGTCAGCCATCCTCAGATTTGATTTTTTTGGACATGACCTTCATTCATCTATATTTCACAACAAAGAAGGCTGAATAATATGAGAAGTTTACCTAACAGAATTGATTATCTCAGAGGTCTGCTTTCTTAAACACAGCTGCAGTTCCTAGTCCTGTCTGAAACATAGCTTGCCAACAGCAAAGCAGACCATGAACTTATAGTACCTGGTTACCACATGTGCAGAGATTCTGATCTCCACAGAGGAAGCCCTGTTGTTAATGTAGAGGAAATTTTCATGTCCTCTGTATGATTTTATATTCTATTGATATGACCAACTTTGTCTAGTTTGTAAATGAAGTATGTATGCATAATGATAAAATGTGTTTTCCTTTTTTTTGTTTTTTAAAAAAAAAGGTTTCTTCTAACTGCCTATATATTTCATGGCCTTTTCAAAGGTTACACCTACTGCATGTAAAAAGCTGTTCCTTCTGTAATTGTCTTTCTTAGGGAATCATCTAATTTGCAATAACGAGAAGTACTGTTATTCCTCCTGGGTATAATCAATCTCCTTGATCCATGGGCTGCTTATATGTTCGGCAACTAAGTGAGCTTACTGTGCAAACTTACCAAAAGAGCCTCTACCTCTACCAGATGGATACCATAAAGGCTCATTATCTCCAATAGAGAACCAGAAAACATGGGTAAGATCCTCCCAGGGCCAGCTCAATTTTGGGAGCAGGTCAGTTATGTCAGTTACACGAGCTCTACACCACAATCCCAGAAAAAAAAACCCAAAACACACACACACAAAAAAAAAAAACCAAAAAAACCCGCCAAATCCCAGAACCCCACACCAACAAAAAAGAAACCACAAGTTCTAGCAAAACCAGTTTGTGAAAGTGATCGTTCTCTAGGATGCAGATCTTTGAACATTATAAGGAGATGTTTTTAGCACTGGCTTTTGAGTCACGAAGTAGGGACTTTTCTCAAGGAATGGAAAAAAAGGCTCTTGCTAAGTATTGCTGCTGCTGCTACCATATCTCTCCATGTGGGTCTGGTGAGGTTTATAGAGTGGCCTCACATTCCAGGACTGGCTCAATGCAAGCCTTTATTGTCAGCTTGCTGAGACCCAATCCCCTGGCTCACATTCCCAGAGAGAGCATGTACCTGCTCCCCATAGTGGTCTCCGGTTCACATCCAGTGTGCTCATGCTTGTCTTCGCTGAAATGGATCCTCAGGGACCATCCACACTTTTTAAGTCTAGGTCTTTAACTCAAGCTAATGGTTTTGAGTCATTCGGCCGTCAATGGCAAACTCTTACTTTCTCTACTGTGACTATATTAGAATCCTAAATTTTTGCTTAAAGCTCCTATATCAGATGTGTGAAGTTAGATGAAGTGAATAACAAATATCTAAACAATCTCCGGTCTTCAGCAAAAATTTAAGAATATGTATAAAATGCTTACCTTTCAATTAATAAATGAATCTGACAATAAGGCTTCTATTTTATATTCTTGTTGTGAAATTTGTATCATATTTATTTACACTCATTTACACTTCACTACTTTTTGTGGCTGATGGTCCAGAAAATATAGTAGATTACCTGTGATGGCTAAAACAGAAATTATAACTTCTCTTATTATTCTCTCTTACTTTGTGTCATCCCTAAGATCAGAGTCCCATTTTCATAGAATCATAAAATGGCCTAGGTTGGAAGGGACTTTAGAGATCATCTAATCGAACCTCCCCGCCATGAGCAGGGTTGTCTCTGAACTAGATGAGGTTATTCAAGGTCTCATCCAACCTGGTCTTGAACACCTCCAGGGAAGGGGCATACAAAACTTTTCTGAAGAATTTATTCCAGAGTCTTGCCATCCTTGTACTGAAGAATTTCTTCCTAAGATCCAATCTCTATCTGTTTAATTTAAATCCATTTCCCCTTGTCCTATCGCTGGACACTTTTGCAAAAAGTCCCTCCCCAGCCTTCCTATAGGTTCCCTTCACGTATTGGAAGGCAGCCATAAGGTCCCCACGGAGTCTTCTCTTTTCAAGACTGAACAATCCCAGTTCCCTTAGCCTATCCTCATAGCAGAGGTGCTTTGAAAATACTACATCAGAGTCACTTATCATACCCTTTATTCATTTTAATAAATAAGCAACATATAAATTAGGATCAGAACAGAATACTATACCTTAGATTATACTTTCAAAGCTGAAGTGTAAAACACTGGAGGTTCATTACTGGTAAATCAGTGTAGTTTATGACAGTCACACTTTCCGAATAGTGTTAAAACGAAACCACAAAGTGAGTCTGAATTTGTGAATGCAACTCTAGAATTCACTTCAGGTCCTTTAAAAATCTATTGCCTGTAGTCTTTTTATCAGACTAATGTTATGCTAGTAATTCCCACAACAGTGGCTAGTACAGAAAAAAAAAGAAAGGAAAAAAAAGTCTTATTTTTACTAAAAGCAATGAAAGCGATGAGTGGGAGGGTGCTAGAAAAATATTGTGGATGCAAATTATGGTCAGAGAAGAGGCTTCTTGATCCTACAGGAGTTACTGCAGGATGCTGGACATGGGGCTAAGCAGGCAGGAGAACATGACCTGTAGCACAGGTCAGTTTAGAAACAAAAAGTCTGGAAGGAAAACAGAGGTGAGAGCAAATGGGAAAAGAGAGGAAGTGTCAAGGAGAAACGCAAATATAGGGAAGAAGGTTTTGTTATTTTTTTATGCACATTATAATGATGCTAGAGCACTAGACAGAAACAGGTATTTTGCAAACAAAAAGATAACTGTAACAGTTGTCCTGAGGAGCTTAAACATATGGGGATAAAATCTGAGACAAAAGACAGTGATTTGAAATGCAATAGCCTAAACGTGTGGGAATGGTAAAAGATGTGCCACTGAGTTCAGTCACAGAGGGGAGCTGAGATGCACCATATATCAAATCCACAAGTATTTGAAGTTCAGAGTATCGCTATGCTCTGCAAAGGTCTTTCTCACCTCAGTGCTTTAAAAAGAGCAAAGAGACAGGCAGAGCAGAGGCTGTAGATAAAGGAATATTACTGAAATCTCTGAGACAAAAAGTAGAAAATAATCTCCGCTGACATTTCTCTTTTAGTCTGCAATTACTTTTATCTTACAAGTTAAGCTGGTCATGTGAAACATGCTTTGCTTTATTGATGTAAAAGTAGACAACAGCTGATAAACTTTTCGTTCCCAAATTCATTTTCATTCCAAGAGAATGATCAGACTCCTCTCAAAGTAAATCTCACTTAAAATGCTATCAGAAAGCATTATTTGGTAAAATAAACTAATTTGTATGTCTGTTTTTCATTGGTACTCTCACTGCAGCCACATTTTATGAGTAGAGTACAAGGATATATATAATTTCTATCAATTTCCTGATCAGTAAGTAGCTGTTGAAGACAACGTTTGTGTGGGGTTTTTTGTTTGTTTTTTTTTTTTTTCACAAAAATAAGGGCAGTTTTCACCATGCCTTTTCTGAAAAAAACACATGACTTTCTAGCATTCAGCATAGTGAATATATAGGACTACCTGACAGTGTGAAAGAAGGCTTGTACAGCAAAACATCTCCCAAGACTTCCAGGTATTTTATGAAAGAGTGAAATAGTCATTTTACAAAATGGTTTGGCAATATATCTGCAAATGTCTGTATGATTTCTCTATCTTTTCAGATATAATTGAGGATGTTCTTTTTTTTTTTCATATACACACCTTGTCTTTTCCTGCAATCTGTTACATTGTCCTCAATCATAACTTCTGGTACTAGTTAGGCAGGTGAACTGTGTATTATACAAATTCTATGATTTACCATAGAACAGTTTAAAGAAAGTATTTTTAAGATAATTGACTGTGATTTCTCCGAGATTTTAAATAACACCAGCTATTTTTTTTACTTTAGTATTCATAAAGGAGAAGTTTTCCGGTGCTACATAGGCCATACAACGAAAAAGTCGGTACAAACAATGTTCACTACACTGAAGGAAGGTTAATTTTTATATTCTTCAAAACAGATGATACTGGTGTGTTTTACAAGATGTTCTTGGTGATAATTTATGGGGAAAGTGAAGCCAAGAGTTGGAAACAACTTCTTAAGGCAAAAATTTTGCACTGACATAACCTGTATGCACCGTTGTTTAGGTCATTAATCTACCTTCCTCAGAATTAATCATGCTGAGAGGCTTTTAAACAGGTCAAGAACCTGGTTTTGTTGTAGTGGTTAGTTAGTATTGCTTGAGATTTAAAAGAAAAAATAGAAGAAAAATTAGATAATACTACGAAACAGGGCAAATGTTAGAAACACAGTAAGTACTAGATAGACACCTTGACAAAACCGGGATCAACATATTGTAAGTGGTTTTCCTAGTTAAAGAAATCATAGAATCAATGGTTAGTACAACCTGTTTTTTCGTTGACAATCAGTTATGAGACACAGCAAACATGGTAAGAAATACAATGTCTGTTTAATATCAAATAAGTTGTTTACTCTAAAAGCTACTAAACCATGGGAAGCCTATCACTATGTTTAAGTTGTAATTATTCTCCAAGACAGAAAACACTCAAAGCAGAATTCTAAGGATTTAAAGCAGATTTTGTTGTTTCCAGCCTGTGTCCAGATTCAGAGTACAACTGGATTTCACATGGTCAGTGGCCATGTTACGTAGATTATCTACACAATCTGAACTCACAACTTTCATCAAGATTCAGTTGACCTTTTTTTGCTCATCTTAATGAATAAATAAATAAAATAAAATAAAATTTTAAATATTTTCCTTCGGAAAGAGCATCCCAGACCATAAGCCTGTTTGTATGGGTTCCTGAAGCATTCTTCACATTCCTAGCTCTGTGATGAATACAGGAGATCGGAAGTTGGGATACAGTTAATTGTTACAAAGATCCAAACACAGAGAATAGATGCCAGGCAGATAGAGGATATGAAAAATCATATTGCATTAAATAATTTAATAACAGTGAAAGTAATATTTTTTAAAAAGCCCAAATAATCAGTGGCCTTGCAGTTAACTGGCGTTTTCTCAAAACAAACCATGTATTGTTTGAATGCCTCTCTCTAATGAAATCTGCAGAGACCATATGCCCTGGATAGAAGACCAGAGGAACTTGCCATGACAGGAATTACAAGTCACACAGTCCTGCCTAGGACAAATTTTCAATAGAGTTTAGACTTTCACTTTTTTCAAACTTGTGTGTGTTTCCAGAAGAAACAAGCAAGTTTAGGAATTTTTCTAATCAATTTCTGACATCACTAGAATGGTTCTTACTGACATAGCACTGTAATGTATCATCACATAATTAACAGGAACAATGCAGAAAGCAGCAGATAATGCACCCACAGGAAAAGAAGTTGGCTGTAAAATTGTCTTTTCTTTACAGTCATTCCTCAAAGAAGAAATACTTTAAGTCATATATTTTGATGAAATATATATATATGATGAAATCATATGATGAGTACAGTTGGGACATGTCAACATATAAAACCACTCTACAAAGAAATGTTTAAAATTTAACACGTAGTGCACTTCCTTTTAAGATTTTATGTGTATCCTTATGGATTTGTGTATCATCACACAAAGACAGGAAATGTCTTGCTGCATTTCTTCTTTTTATATGGCTAGTAAAACCAAGTTATAAAAAAACCAAACTATTTGCATTAAATGTGTTAGGATTACCTTTTCACGGATAGATACTCTTTTCAGTCTCTGTCATAAACAAATAGCCTTGGACTCATAAAATTTCATTTTTAGATCTGCCTCTTGTTTAGATTTCTAGATAAACGTAAGAAAATCTGTAGAGAGAACAAACATGGCCCAGAATAATGTTTCCATCTTTGCGTGAGATTTACAGCATATTCATAGTGTTGTATGCTGTGACCAAGGGTGGAAAACAGACACTTTGCTTTTGATTGACATTTTATTTTTCTATAATTCTTGGCCATTGCTATAATATAATAGGAGGTCATATATCAACAGTGAGTGAAAAGATATGTAATGACCATTACAATATCATATTTGGCAGCTGCACTGAGGTGCACTTTGTGTTCCTGAGCCAATGCACCACTCTAAGGGCCTCTCTGGAGTGCACTGGTGAATCTGTATTTCTGCAGGAAGAGGTTTCAAGTATGTACTAACCTTTTCACGCTTGAATCCCACTGCTGAAGTAAGAGCCAGAACATCACAGAACAGTCTTCCTAGTACCAATTTCAGGCAACAGGGGTTGGGGAGGGCAGTGTCACTCAACAGCAAAATTTAGAGAAGAGTTAAAAGCGGTATGAACTGACAAGTAATGTGAGATCTAATCCTATTTTGTTCTCAGCAACTTTTTATCACTAGTAGTCCAAATTTGTGAATACAGTCATACTGAATTCCATCAGTGACTTCTCACACTACAGAGTTTGCATTACTTACGCACTTGAGGTTAAGCACATACATAAACACTATATGACAAATGTCATAACTTATGTCTTCACAGAATTTAAAGTAATTTATAATTATTTATTATTTGCAGGATGACATAGCTGGAAAGAGGTGTTCCTGAACTTGTTTCTGAAGATATGCCGGTTTAGTTCACTCGGTTGAGCGTGGTTCTGAAACACCAAAGGTCGCGGGTTCGATTCCCATTGGGTCCCCATGTGTTGCCTGATCTAGTAGAGAGGTGTCCCTGCCCATGACAGGGAGGTTGGATTTAAATGATCTCTAAGGTCCCTTCCAGCCTAGGCCATTCTATGATTCTATGATATGCAGGTATTGACTTAATTGTTGTGACCTCAAATTCCAGGAGACACAGTGTCAGAGCAGTATATAATTTCTTTTCAAAAAGAATTAACACATTCGATAGAAATAGAGTATACCTAAACATGAGAGATATAAATTTGAGGTGGAAATGGACGCAGTGAGGTATCTATTGCCAAAGTTGTTATCTGGATTCCAGGATTATTTCTACATTTCTTTTCACATTAAATAGTTCCCCTGCACCACTTAAAAAGGCCATGGCATTCATTTCATTTCATGGAGAGTGAACAGCTTGTTACTTGGATGGGATAGAACTTATTCCCATGCGTAATTTTTTTCTTTCCAATTACAAAATATTTTAAGATACCTGAGAAAAGTTCTTCTATGCAATGTGTTAAATGGTTTTTAAACAGGTTGGACAAACTTTTTTTTCTAAAATAAAATAGAAATGTTTACCATTAACTCATTATGTCAGATTTATTTATTTTATTACAAAAGACAGGCTGTATTTTTTTTTTCTTGACATATGTTCTGTGCTTGATCTTTTGCAAGTATTTGGACAGATTTCTCAAATTTTAGGATAGACCAGACTATAGTGTGATAGATGTGCATGTAAGGTTGGATCTAGATCTCTCGTTAGTGGCATATCTTTCAATCACTGATGTGTGGTAACCACATAAAGGTAAAATGTTTGATTTTATCCAACAGCACATCCTCTTGTTTATAACTTTTAATGGGCTTGTATCATTTTCCATGTATTGAATAGAAATCTAATCAGCATCTCTAAGCCTGACATTAACAAAACGCAAAGTCTAGGTAAGTTATTATGCAGCTGAAGGAACTTGTTCAAGATATCCTGGAGCAGAAATCTGCTTTCAGATCTGTGAGAGAAGCTGCAGTCATGACAGGTTAAAGTAGTCATGATAACAGGAAAAAGTAACTGAACCAGAACAATAACTGCTTGACAAAGTACATTCCTTGAATGACCTTTTGGTGTTCTTGCAGCTTCTGATAATCCAAAAGGTGGAAAACAAAAGACTTAGCAAAACTTGTATTGAGCAATTCAAATAAATCTCATGTTGAAAAGTTCACAGCTTGAAAAATCGCTGAGTATAGTACTGAAATAAGCCGTCCTAAACACAACCAATTGCTGTTTGCTACCAGTCACATTTAAAGCGAGTGAATAGGTTCCTAGGGGGAACACACTGTTTTAAAGCGGCTGTTGACTTGCTGATGGCTGAGTACAGGAAAACCACACACAAAATAAAGTGTTGAATGTTCAATAATGATGCTTCTAAACTCATATAATAAGCTTGCTACCTCACTTATTGTATACTTAACAGACTTTCTCACAGAAACATCTGCAAAGAAAGTACAAAACCAAAATCTTCTTCATCTAGAATTTTGATAAGAATGCTGTGTATTGTTTCTGCTCAGAATCTTCAGGTCCTACTTGAACTAAGAGGTGAAGAGAAAAGGATATCTGTAATACTATATGTTTCATGCAAGAATGTGTTTGATCCTGAATACAAATAATATGAATTTTGAATTTATTATTCAGCACCAATGAATTTCCGAGCACATTAGATATTACAAGTACTTCCTATTCTTCATGGACATTTATACATCTGCTTTTCAGGATCTCTTACTATTCAGACACACTTAAGTGAGAAAGACAGCTTAGATTATCACAATACTGTTGAACAGTATGCTTTTTTTGTTCCCCTTCCATAATTAACAGAATGCTTATGATAAACATTTTTGTGCATGGATTTAGGGTTCCTATGAGATGTCGTTAACTCTACCACAACAAGAGACAGAGAAGACACTGAAGTTTGGCAGTTTATGTAACAAGAGGAAATCGGCGTTCAAGCTCTGCCCATGTGCACAGTTAAATGCATCAGTAAAAGGGAAATAAATTTCTTTCCCTGGCATTTTTCTAGATAATTGTTTCTAAGAAGTTCTGAAATAGATAAAGCAATGTTTTTTCTCTTGGCTGATCTACATAATTTTGTTTGTCCATTGTGAGTAGTTTCTTTTCCCAAATCCCTCCCTTCTTTGGGAAATAAAAACAGCTGTATAAGGCCATACTAAATATCCATCTCTTCAATGGTGAGCAGTGATGGATGCCTGGGGAAGGGCAATGAGAGGTTGAGCAGTCTGTGAGGCTTCCCCTGTTTGCTTCTACAGCCTTCTTCCCCTGCTGGTGATGCAACAGTGGCTGCACCATCAAGATGCTCCCTGATGACTGAATATGTTAGCTTGCTTTCATATGAGCAGAATTATAATCAAACTTTAAGGATATCCTTTCCAAAAGTCCTAGGTGCAAGAATTCACTAGAGAATGCCACAGCTCTTTGGGCATGTGTTTATCTTAGGAAAGAAGTAGACTTTGTGGGTGATGTCATGGACCAAGATTTGAAAGACTGCAAGACCTAATCTAAATGATAGGTGCCAGTCTGGGACTTCTCAGCTTTATTTACATCCTCTGCTTCACAGAGAGAACAAGTGATAGGATGAGACTAAGAAGTTTGCTGATGTCATGGTGTAGTAGGGTTTTAGAGATAGAAGCCTACTTCTGCACCCCAACAGAGGGTGGGGCACAGACACATTTCACAGCTGAACTGGGAATTTGGCTTATCCTCACTCCTGCGCTGGCAATAGTGGGGCAGTTCCAATTCCATGGAGAGATGAAGGATCCTGGAGGAGGCTCTCCCATATCCTTCTTCTGCAGGAACGCAAGCAATTTGGAACCAACCACAGCAAAAGGAAGAAACCAGTCTACAGCTGTGGAATGGGGTTTTAGTGGGGAGACTAGGAAATAGTTGAGTGGTTTTGAAGATTCAGAATAAAACAGCAGTCAGAGATCCATCTTGGGAGGACTTCAGTCAGTTGAACAGCATGACTGGGAATGAAAGGAACATGTGGAAAAGAGTGTGAATGAGTCTCTTTCCCCATGTGAGTATCATTTGAAAGGGGAAAGAAAAACGAAAGGCAGGAGAGGTTAAACTGACTGTTAAATAGAAGCACATTTCTTGCACATAAAGTTTTATTGTGAGGGTTGTGTTTATGGGTCTATTGAGAAGGGCTGATTAAATGGCAGGTTAATAAAGGGACAGCATGTGGTTTCTGACCTAGGTGGAGAAAAGTTATAAGGTGGGAGAAAAAAGTCTGACTGAGGGCCAAGTATGGAAAGAGGAAATCTTACATCGACACAGCTCATAATCAGTGCTCCTTATTTAATATGGAGGAAGCTGTTGCAGAGATGAAAAAGAAAAGTGGCATGGTCCATTGCTTTACCACCAAGGCTAATAAGTCCGTGGCTGGGATCTGTTACTAGACTACAGTCAATATCCCAGGTCCCCATGACTTCCATGTCCCTAAGTTTCAAAACTTGTAGCTCAACACAAAGAAAACATGCTATGACACTATTGAAGCCAAATGTATAAAGAACTGAAAATTTTGTAGGTAGCTTTGTGTGTTTAAACTTATTCTTTTATACAGGTAAGGGACCAAAATCTGAAGTAAGAAACCAGCAAAAAATTTATCATGATGCTCTTAGTATAAATCCATACAATGATACAATTGTGATATCACTGGATAGTAGGTTGCTGACAAACATTTCTTTGATGAAATTAAAGGCAATTTAGGGATTTTAATGGAAGCAAATTAGAAAACTGCAGTGTCCAGTTTGTCAGACCTTATCGTGGACTTCCAGTATCTCAAGGGGGCCTACAGGAAAGCTGGTGAGGTGCTTTTTAGGATGTCGGGTAGTGATAGGACTACAGGGAATGGATTAAAGCTAGAGATGGATCATTTCAGACTGGATATTAGGAAAAAGTTCTTCACCATGAGGAGGGTTAGACACTGAGAGGTGGTGGAAGCCCCATCCCTGGAAGTTTTTAAGGCCAGGCTGGACGGGGCTCTGAGCAGCCTGACTAAGTGGGAGGTGTCCCTACCCATGGCAGGGAGTTTGGAACTAGATGATCTTAGAGGTCCCTTTCAACCCAAACCATTCTATGATACTATGATTGTATAGTAGCACTTAGATAACGTGAGCTGCTTGTGGTAGTCACTGTAGAATTTGGCCAAAACATGGTCACATCTCCAAGAACCTAAAAGCTGACATTTTTGTCATATGTCTACAGTCAGCCAAGTGTCTTATTCTGTTTGAAACTCCTGTCATCATTCTCATTACTGAAAGCTAAAACATACCTATATTAGAAAGAACAGAAGTAAATCCATTTGCTGTCTGTGTGTGCAACCACAGGTCAAAGTGTTTAACCCTGATGTAACCAGGTTTTGCCAAAGCTTCTACACATCTGTGACATCTACGTTGGTGTCTGCCAGGCAGACTTGCATCTGTGATACTTCTCCTTCTCTGTTGATTTAACATTTCCTGAAAATCTCATTTGAACTACAGTCTTGGAAATGCCTGTTTAGGATGGCAAGTTATCATTTCCAGTGTTTCATCAGCACTTTTGGCAAATAGCACTATTTCAGCAGAACTTCATTATTTTTATGGAAATTTAGATGTGCTGCTCTGTAACGGAACATAATGACAGGATGCCCTCAAGTGGCAAAATACAAACTCCACCCAGTAAAAATTAAAGTGGTTAACATATATAGACATTCCCTGCTAGAAGACACCCTGTTGGTTCATATATCAACACACTAGATGAACTTAAGTATCTCCAATCTTAAAATGACATAAGGAAATGAATTAATATCACAATAATATAACCTTTATAAGACAAGAACTGGGGCAAGAAAGGAAAAATGAAAGCTTGTCTAGCATTTAGCCTATGTCAGTTGAGTACTTCTTGCCTACAGTATTAACTTCTAGTTCTTTCACAAGACTAGCAAAATCTTCATATAATTTTTGGTATTTCTATATAGGGACTATTAACAGACAGTGTAATTACAATAATTCTCATATATTTCCATTAATTCAGGCTTGAACCTTCTATCTCAAAACCGCACTGTACCAAGCCCTATGAAAGTTAAGTACATTAATGTATTCATAAAGAATCACAGATGATGTTTTGTAGGTTCACTCTTCTTTGGCAATACAGAGCACATTTACACAAATCATTCTGAATCCACAAGAAGCTGGCTTGCACCAAGTGACAAACCTGGCAACAACAAAAACAAATATTTAGTAGTTGATATAAATTTATTTTTAAAAAGTTCTTCAACTCTTAATAAGAATTTTCATTTTTACCCCCAAAAAAGCAACAGAAGATTTGACTCACCTAAGTTCTTTATCCCAGTAACTCAGCAGATTTTACAATGAATAGCACTACTACTTTGGTAATATAGTTAGTCTATCTTACATGACATATGAACAATAGGTTTTGTAATTAAGACAGAATATGCAAGGTTGGAATATTCATTAATAATTCAAATACTTCCATGATTACTCTGCTAAATAGAACAGAACAGAACTGTGTAATAGCTATTGCTTTCCCTTTGAAAACTGTGGGTTTTAACTAAGCGGGTCTGATACAAAAAATATTGGAAAATAAGTAATAAGTGGGTTAACTAATACTAAAACCTTCCTCTTTAAAGTCACTGTTTTGTCTAATATCTGAAGTTTCTCTTCATTAGGTCCATAATCTTCTTGAAACCTCCCATTTCCATGAAAGCCACAAGTATTTCCACGTAAGTTTTTTTAAGTGGGTAGCTCTACATACATTCATGAGCCTGATGTGACATCATCCACACTGCTTAAGGACAAAGGACTTGTCTTTATTAAAACATCGTGCCTTTCAGTCGCCTTTTACTAGGCTAAGGCCTATAGTATTTCTAAAAGTAGCACACTGAACATTTTGCATGAAGGCTAAGAGGTTTTAAAACAATGTAGATAACCTCATTCTGATCTCTGGGAAAAAAAAACAAAGTTAAACAGAAAAGCTGTGAAAAAATCATTAACGTTACCACAGGTGTGGGAAATGATGCTGGAATAATTCCCTTTTTGCACAACACTTCTTTCCCTGACTCCCTGCTCAGGCGGCTACGTGCCCACATAATGTGGTCCCTGCCCTCTTACTCTCCCCTTCTGACTGCCTGGGTCAGTCTTTACATAAAAGAACCCAAGTTCCACCTACAAAGCCGTCTCTCTGTCTTTATTTTCATGGCAGACACTTTTATATCAGAGTACTTTCATCACAGTGGCACCCATACCAGAGCCACAATACTGTAGTTAAGGGTCTGTTCTTTGGCATTTCTATTCTAAAGCACTATTGTATGAGGTTGCTCAGCAGCTAAAATTCCTTCCATGCTGAGACTTGGCATACAAGTGCTTAGCTCAAAAGCAATTTAATTTTTTTAAAATTTTGTTTTTAACTCTTGGGTGTCCCTTTCAAAAATGTAAAGGTGAAAAACCAGCAAATGCTGGCTATCTTTGAGTGATTGCTGGCTTTGTGGCGGTGTGACTGATTTTTACAATGAAATATTACATGTTGTTCGTGAGTAATGTAGATTAAATAGTTTTCAAGGATTATCTGAAATCCTTGAATTGCCCTCTATGAAACAAGTAAAACAAGATACAGTTGTAATTTTGTCTTATGAATGATACTGTATTTGCTAGAGTGTGAAGGTGCTGTCCTATAATGATATTTTATAAACATTATAGTGATAGCTATTTTAGATTTATAGATAAAAAGAAGTAGATAAAAATCAGAATATCTTTAATACTGGCATAGCTTTGGCCAGGAGCTTTAGGAGACAGAATAGTTACCACATGGAATGAAACAGAATTCTTGCCTTCTTGTCCCCTTGATGAAACAGTCTATATAGCAAGGTTCACTCTGAAGATTTCACACCATCCTTTGAAGCCATTGTCAGGGGCAGCTCATAGTGGCAAGGTGCCAGACTGATGGACTTTTGGTCTGTTCTTGTGTGGCTAAGAATGAAAGGGTGCCGAGCAGCTTAACGTGAATTAATGGTGCCACTTTAAATTATATCACTCTTATTTCAGAAAAGGCAGGAAAACACTGAACCACATTACATCAGCATATTGATTTACAGTTCTTATGCACCCATAGACATTACTAGTAATAGAAAAAATAGATCAAATACACAAAAGGGTTTAAGGTTGGTTTTATTTTTCATCTTTTAAGAGGTGACTAAACCTGAGGGGTTTGTTTAAAGAATTGCTGGCAGATTATTTAGATTTCTGGGAACAGACACAGCCACTAACTAACAGTGGGAAGTGATAATATGGGAAGCCATATCATTTCTTTTGGACATCACAGTTTTGCTTGAAATCTGACACTAGGATGCAATTTGCTGAAGGTATACTGGCCAGAATCCCTTGATTACTCTCAACTGTTAAATGCCAAAGGCAAATGATGCCCACATTTTCTAGAAGTTATATCGTTGGTCATATCTGAGCTATCTAGACTGGTTTTTAATCTTGTTTGCACACCTCAAGAATGATATACAAGCATATCTACTGTAGGTGATCCTGCTCTGGCAGGGAGGTTGGACTAGATGATCTTTAAGGTCCCTTCCAACCTCTAACATTCTGTGATTCTGTGATTCTGTGATAGGTGACCTCAGTCCTTTTCACCTGCTGTGCAGTTTTCCCAGTAAACATTGTGATCCAGTAAATGACGCTGTCTTGAAAAACCTACTCATGCTCTGAAACTACTTTTTCACATGTTTCTTTTGAATAATAGTCTTTTGTTTACTGTCCTTTACACTTTGCTTATATAATCCAGCATCCTCCTAAAGATACATGGAAAGCATTAGGTATCTGAAAAAGGTTTGTATTTACATTTTTCTTTCTCGGTTTTTCAATATAAACCCAAGAAATGTTGGGTTTATACCTTTAAATACATCTATTTCTCCTGCCGAGAAGACAAACTGACAAACTGAAATACCACATCCTACTTGATGCTGTGGTTCCTCAGTGAGGATTACAGATAGGTAGAAAAACTGTGGGCATGCATAACACTTGAGAATTGAAGTGTGGTTTCTTCTCAGAAAGAGCTGTGATCACTAACAAGCTGGTTCTTTTAAGCTTCTCCTTCTGGGAATACCTAGCATCAATAGCATCTCCAAGAACATGAAGGCAAAATACTCGTGGTCCAAGAAAAAAAGACATGAACGAGAAAGTTCAAAACCTATATATCTATACTGGGAAAAAAATATTCAATTCCACTACCTTCCATTTTACCACAAAATTAAACAGAGAAATATAGTTGGAACAGTAAAAAAACTCTTAACTCAAAATCAATTGTCTGCAAACAGTAAAGAAAACCTTTTTGAATATCAGACAGCTATGTGGGTTTTTTTTTTTGTGTATAAATATCCTCTTTTTCAAGCTTAGTCTAGTGTGATAATCAGCTTTCCTTTTTAGCAAAGTGTACAAAATATCTGAAGAAATTAGACTGCATTACTGTCTAATTATACCAATGGTAATTTTCAAATCAGAGCTACTGTATTTTCTGGAGCTATGCAATCACAAATTAGTAAGCTCTTAAATTAGTGGGCTTCTGATGGAATCACTGGCAAGGTCTTTAACTACAGCCCAACAGTGTGAACACACTTCTGTAATACACCCAATTAGAAAATCATTCTGTTACTCATTACCCAATTAAAGATTGTTTTTCTTTTTACACAGTTTTACATGCATTTGTGTGAGTTTGGGTGTTTATGAATATGTGTATCCTGTAGAAGTAAAAGAAGAAGTACTTGTTTATAGAGTATTATTTCTGAATTATGAAGCTGAAAAGCTTTTCTTCACACAGTGGATATTTATAGGGTTCTTAATTGTGCAGCAAATGCAGGTGATGGATGTGTAGAGATTGAAACCAGATGCCTTAGTCTCTTGATCTTTAAATTGTCAGCTAGTGGCACTCTTTTTTTAACTAAGTCTGTTTAATCATCTCTTCTTTCAAAAGAATGTTCCGTGTTTTGCTTTAATGATGGACACTATTTCCTGCCTTACAAGCTGTGAAGATAGATGAGAAATTTTAACAAATTAAAAAAGAGATAAGGAACATTCTGGTTAAACGTCTTAATTGTTTGAAGAAGAAGAGTGAACGAATACATCGCAAAATGATAGGAGAGGGCCACTGTATGAACAGCTGAAAAAAAAAAAAAGTAAAGCCATTTTTGTAAAGAAGTGATTACACTAAATGAGTCATTAAGAACATTCAAATTCATATGAATTATTGTGAGCACAGAGAAAAACAGAGAGGCAAATCAGTATAAGAAATTTGATGTAATGTATGGTTTTAATCTCTGGGTATGTTTTATGCCAATAAAACTGATTTCAGTTTTAGTTTCAGTAACAGTAACTTTATAAAAATGCCATAGAATACACAGAACTTGATTTAGTTTCTTTCTAAATAAAGAAATAATACTCAGAAGGGAAAATTATTATTTATACTAGCTACTTATTAGTTTTTTATCTTTCTGTTTTAAAAATCAAAATTTTCTCTCTGAGAAAAAGATAAAAGTCTGTTTCTTTGTGTTCTAAGCACAGGAAACACAAAAATATGAAAGATTCTCACCAGCTGACAACAAGGAGGAATATCTGGGAATATTAATTGATTGCAAGACTATTGTGAGCCAGTAATAGGCTGTGGCCGCCAAAGAAAAGATGAGTAATATCTTCAGCATTTCAAAGATACATAGTGAAGTACTGTGCTGTAGGACAGATTCCTCATCTGGAGTTCTGTGAGCAGTGGCAGTGGGTGCTGAATAACAAAGGTAAATCCAAACCTGAATGAATTCAGAAAAGGATCATAATCAGATAAATAAATGATTTATCTTATGAGAAAAGAATTTAAAAAATCAAAGCATACTTAGTCTAATCGGTAGAAGACTGGAAGGGATTCCACTATTATCTGTCAATGCCACAGATACATACAGAGAATAAAGCCCAACTTAACTGGAGTTAAATGTAAGCCCAGAATCAAAATGGCTATTTTAATTAGGAAATTAAAAGGTTTTGAAGAAAACCCTTCAGTGTGGTTAAAGGGAAGTAGTGCAGTATTTTTAAATGTCCATGCACATGAAGATGCTTCCAGTCCTTCCTTCTCTACAGATAACTACCATCTCAATTTCAGTTAAATGAACACCAAAACTGTGCATGTATTGTCAAATTTTTTCAATGTGTTTGGTGTATAAATATGGACTGAAAAAAGTGGCTTCTCTCATTTACTGCTTCTTCTCCAGCCAGGTACAACCTGGTTCCTGCAGCATCATAGTACACCTTCACTGATCTACTCACAACTGAAGTGAGCATATAAAGAGTAAAGCTAATGTAGGACAGTGGCTGAAGCTGATAGACCTTTACATATATAAATCCAACATAGAGCAATCAAGAGAAGGTTTTTGTATTTGCATTCCGCACACAGCAACTTGAGTTTCTGAGTGTTGAATTGCATATGTACCTTCACTGTTCTTTTTTCCCCTGTGATGTGAGGGGAAAAATATGTTACCATTTACCTCTAGCGTGGATGTATTCCTGACCCTCTATTTCCCATGTACTAGTCGCTGTACAGAGAGGAAAAACAAGAAATAAAAAAAATCTTTGCCTAAGGGTTTTGAAATCTAAGGAGCCCTTTTAATGTGTGAAATCAAGATAAGAGTTATTACTTGAACTGCTCACAGCTCGTCTACAATTTATAAAGCAACAGCAGAGATATAAGCCTGAATCTCTAGGGGAAGATAAAAGAATGGATAGGTAGCATCACACTCCTGAAATCTCACTCTGGACCTAAAAGCAAGCCCTCTTGGGTAATGGTGTGTATAGGGTTCATAAAGGATGATAAAGTGTTTACACTTCTCTAATTACTTGTGTGAGAAAATGTTGTACATCTGAAATTTGGGAGTGCTAGATTTCAGTTCAGACAAAATTAGCATTTGCAGCTGGGCTCTTACCTTTTACACACTGCCTGACAGCAGCTGATAAACTGAGAGACGTGGGTCATCTTTCCAGCTGAGCCACCCATTTAATGTTTGGAAAGAAACCTCAGGGAAAAAAGGACAGTATTGCAAACACAATTATAAGGATCTTCTAATTGTTTATGCATCAAGATAGCCCTGGAAAATAAATAAGGATATTCACGTTTTTTCTCATACGTCACCACACCTCATATGGCATGTGTTTAGTGGCTAAGCCTTGAACACTGGCAGCAGAACAAGAGAAACCATGTGAAAAGATTAGCCAAAAATGTCAGCTTTAAATTTAGAGGGCTAATACATTCACTTAGAATACAAAATCCCCAGAACAGACATAGGGCTAAAATGAAACCAGGTCAGCTAGAAAGCCTTCTTTGTGTATAGAGTTGATAAAGTTGCTTCTTAGTCACTATCAAAATATGTCTGTTCCATGGTCACATACTATCTGGAAATCAAAGCAATTTGATTTGCCTTCTGCACATGCTGGTAATGCTGAAAAAAACCACCAACCTGTTTAAGTGCCTGAATACAAAGAGTAAAACTTTCTTTCAGGTATCTCTGTTTTGTACATTTTGCCTTATGTAAAATGTCATGGAAGCAATGGGCATAAAGGACCTTTTCGGTGCTGAGAATTTTTGTACCTGCTCATTCAAAGATGGGGTCACCACAATAGGAAATGTTAAGTATTTGGCAATTCAAATAAGGGACTGGAGCTGCTACACTCTGTATATGCTGTCAGACAGACAGACTTGATAACTACTGAGCTGTGCAGACCCTGTGTTCTTCAAAGATATTCCCCTTAAGGAACACAACTCATTATTTCTTTTTTTTCAATCAGACAACCAAAGTGAACTACATCCAGACATGCCAATTGTATATAACCTATTCTTTTCCCACCTTCTGTCCCTTAGGTTGCATTTCTTCAGGTACAAATTTGAAAATTCTCAGGGAAGAACAGAAAAGTACTTTTTATTTGCATCTTGTTCATGCCCACTAACTTAAATTAGAGCAAGATTAATTCCTTTATAGTAAATTAAAACTATTCACATCACAACCAGAATACCAGGTGTGGTTAGATGAGTCATTTGAATAAACTAATACAATTTTTGTATTATTTGATGCAAAGTGCAATTTCACTGTATTAAAATATGGCTGAATCATGTACTATACTACTATAATTCTCTAAGTTCATGACCGTGCTTTTAATTAAAAAATCCATTATGCTGCTTTTGAGTTGAAAACTAGGATTATTACTTTTTTAAGCCTGTCTGTCTTTAGAACTGTAAGGGCTAAACAGTTGAGTGAAAGCTACTTATGGCCTTGAAATTGGTAGTAAGCTCCTGACACGTCTGGGACAAAGATTGTTTGTTGATTTACCCAACTCTGAGGTAAGAAGAGACTTTTCTGTCTAAGTATGACAGCTTTCCTCTTCAGCCAAGCTGCTTGAGGTTCTCTGCAAACGTCTGTAGCTGGCAGAAGACAGGATTTCTGAATATCTCTGTGATGCCTCAGAAACTTGATTCTGGCAGAGTGTAAACCTGGGATATTTCCAGATGTTACTCAGCAGAGTGGCAACCGTGTTTAGCTACTACTACTTTCCCATCTCACACAGGCAGGTCTAGTAAGATGCCCTCTCTCACTGTCCTTGCTACAACAGCTCTTACTCAGACATAAAGAACATGTTAGAATTGTCTTCACTTTATATAAACGTCTTTTAAAATAGTGTTGCAAATCCACAGATGGTATTATTTTAGTATTAAAAAATATCTATTGAGTGAAAACATTTTAATTTCCTTTAGATCACATTTTAACATAATTTCAGAAGCATTAAAACAAACCATATTTATGTCTCTAAGCATTTTTCAACGTGATCTGCATCAGTGTTATTGTTGTCACTAAAAACCTCATAGGTAACCAGTACAGATTTCTAAAATTTCAGGAAGTGTGGTTTAAAATAAACGTTGTCAATCTGAAATTTAGTCACTCTGAAATAGTCAAGACAATAGTCATTTCTGATTTGTCACATCTTACTGAATTGCTCCGCTGCTACTGAATGGTTTTCGAATATGTTTTTTCCTCCTTTATGAAAATACCACTGAAATTACACTAGAAGATAGAGTTTAATGGAAAGACTACAGAAAGTACTAGCAAATAAACCAAGAGAAGTAAAGTAAATAACAGATTTTCATTTCCTTCGCACAGCAATCTGGGGTTTACTTATTACTCCTTTTTTTTGTCAGTAAGGGTCATAACGGCTGTTCTATCCTTTACATGATCTCATCTGAACTAAAATTGACTACAATATTAATCACTTGAATTTTAATTATTTTCATGTTATACCTTTCAGGGTGGTGTTAACAAAGGAATTAAAACTTACTTAAATTAGTCATCTTTCCTATTGTGATTTGTGATTTTAAGACATTGCCTCACAATAACAGGGGAGAGAGATATTCAATCAAAGAAGTGAAGAGTGTGACATACATAAGCAGAAGATCAAATAACAAAATTTACTCCAGAACTGAGTTATGCTTTATGAAGTAGACTTTGTGCTTCACTTACTTTGAAATATAGAGAACTTTTTTTTTGTAATTTTACCTATGACAATCATTCTAGAAATATTTTTATCATATACAATTCCAGTAAGAAATTCAGATATGGAAAAGATCTCTTTCTTAAGGTGATGTGGCCCGAGAATGACGATGTCCAGCCCAAAGAGGTTGTCCCTATCTCCAAGGCTTCCCATGCTCCCAGGTGCTCTGAGGGACACAGCAGTGCAGCAGTCATATTTCCATTTTGGGCAGCGTGTATGTAAACAGCTCTGATGAAGTTACAGCTTAACATCCCACACGCTTGAAAGCAGGAGAAGCATTTTCAAATACCAACAAAAAATAATTGTGATCTTACTTAACTGTTCTTAGGGAGAAGTGAAAGGAAAGAACATGGCCAGAGCCAGACATTCAAGCCAGACTATGATTTTGCAGTGCTACAAATGTGATAAATGTAATCTTTCTTTATGAAACATAAGAACAACACCCTTTTTTGTCAGATTTTTTTTTTCCCTAGTGCACTTTGTGCCATTGTCAGCGTCTCTCAGCACTTCAGATAGTTTTAAGGCAGTGGAACAACTAATATTAGCAAGACTGAGCAGCAGTAAGGTTCATACTTTGTTAGCTAACCCTTAATCACTTTCAGTGAGAGGAATTGTCTAAGAGTAAGTAAGGTTTTCAGCTTACTTGGGTGAAAAGATGAGACTTTCATGTTTGTTTCTTGAGTGTTTAACAGAGGAAAAACATACTGGCACGGTGTTAACTTTGAAGCTAAGGAGAATTAGATGAAAACCACCATCCTCTGGTTTTCAACATTGTGAGCTTCAAGTTTTAGATGAAACTTTCCCGTGACAGCCATGGGAATATTTCTGAGTCAGAATTATTTCCCATCAATGCCTATGAACAGCAGAACCATAAGCCAGATGTAAGACCACTCATCAGGTCAATACTACAGTGACAGAAGCACAGAGTTTTGTATGAGGACAGTAAATTAAGTTTTACTAAACTGTCATTCCCTGGCTGGTCTATGACCAATTCCCACACTTCCTATCGAGTAGACTATGCCAGCTCTGCAGACACAACTCACAGATAAAGGACAACAGACTGCAGTTAACATGACTGTTAGAAACTTAATCACCCTCATATACCTTGAGGATTTTCTCAGGCTGCTTTGTGTCCATTAAAAATTATTTTAAAGAAGGTACTAATGGGGGACAGATGTTTTTAAAAGGATAAATTTATGAACTACAGACTAGCTTAATTTTAATTCCTGGAAAAAAAAAATTTAATCAAACAAATTATTTCTGACTATCTAGCATATAACAGGAAAATAAGTAAGAACCATCAAGCATGTTGCCTGTTTCTGTTTTCAAACTTTTAATGAGCTTCTATACGCTGTCATATAGTTTGACTTCACTAAAATTTCTAACAATATTTTTCATTTGACTTCACTAAGATTTCTAACAATATTTTTCATGGCTAGTTGAAACTGTCATAAGATGAGCTTGCAGATGGATAAAAGAACTTGAAAAATTCTGAAGTTCACTGTCAACTTAGAAGAATGTTCTAAGTAGGTTTTCACAAATATCTGGATTGAAGCTATTCAAGAATGTAATCAGTAGCTGTTTCATAGAATACAGACCCTACCAGTGGGAGTGACTCTAAGCACATTTGAGAACAGTGTTGGGATTCAGTGTTGTCCTAACATCTGAGAAATAATCCTTGGAAAGATGGATACTATTCAAAAAGGACAAATGCAGAGTTTGACAGGTAGAAATAATCAGCCGTCTCTCATAGGAGTGTAAGGGTCTAAAAGTCATGGAGAAAAGGACATATAATTTCTAGGACATCAAAGGCAGAATGTGAACTGTGGTTGCTACACTGCTAAGGAAAGGCAAATAATACCAGTGTGTATAAATAACATAACTGCAAGACAAATGAAGTAGCCCTTTAAACTACGTATTGGTGCCCAGGCCAGTACTTATCCCATCTTGGGCATAACAGTTCAAAAGGATTTTGACTAGCAGGGGGAAATTTGAAGGGGAGCAAAGAAAAGAATCAAAGATCGCAGCGATAGTCTTGTTTGAATCTTTGAGTTGTCAGACAAGCTGCAAAGAGGAAGAAAACAAATCATTCTCATGTTTGCTGTGGACAGAGTATCACAGAATCAGAGTTGAAAGGAGCTTTGAAATGTTCTGCAAGGCAACATCATGTCTTCTAAATATATTCTGTGTTAGACATTGAGTCATTAGTCTGAGTGGGAAACTATTGTTAAGAGATGCTATTCTGATATGTAAAAACCTCCTTCTCAAACAATCAGATCATAGAAAACTGAGCTGACAGAATAAATTCTTATAAAAAATAAATATCTCCTACAGCACTCTACGTCAGAATTGTTATGGTTCCCTGTTTTGAATATCACTTGTTTGTAATGTCCGAAACGTGGATCTTAGCAGGCTGTGAGTGCAAGCTAAGAGAATTTTCAAGAACCTTTCAAGAAAATAAATTCTTCCAGCCACTGTTTCTTATAAAAGATGCATATAAATGTAGTCTCTACTCAACAGCCACTTATTATTATTAAAAACGTAGCAACTGGAAATTAGTCTGAAATATGAAAAAAAGGTAAATTATTTTACACAAATCCTTTAAAAAATATGACTATAGAATACACTGATAAAATTAGGGCCAGCTAGTTAACCTTTAAAAACACAGAACAAGATGAACAACGTTTTCATGAGAGCTTGCCAATCAGGCACAATTTATTCTTGTGATATTATCCTTACTGATGATGTAGCCAGACACAATTTGATCTGACATTTTATCTACATTGTGTGAAAGAAATGTTACTTCATACAAGATTCTAAAAATTATGCCTGTTAAATTGCAGTATAAAAAGAACAGACAAATGAAGACTTATGAATGAAGCAAATAAAGAAATTACTAAGTAGGTAAGTTGTTGTATTTCCCCTATTTAAATTCTGAATCTTATGCAACAAAATCCATATTTTTTTTCTACTAAAACAAGTCTTGCAGAGAGGCTATACTTGGTACACTCTTTGTATTTAGCCACTCCCATTTTTTGCCTCCTTGCCAAGAAGAAAATTTAGGTTTCCTTATTCGAGTTTACTAAATGTATTACAAAAAATAAAATTAAAACATGGTCTTGCACTTTCTGAAATACAAACAGGAAATTCTTGCTGCATCAGTCTCAACTCCTCATGACTATTTTAGATCAAATGCAGCTAGTAGAGACACCTCTTACATCCAAAGGGCTATTTGGTCCACCATACAATGATGAGCAATATGTCACTTCTATAAAAGTAGCAATTTTCTTTCAAATTTTATTACATTTTTTCTTTAAATAAAGTTTGAGAGAATTTACAACCTTCTGAGTTTGTCCACTTCCTCCTAAACCAACTAGTTTAACATCTTCTGAAAGGGATAGATCCATCATTTTTGTCAGCTTCAGGAATACGTTTTCATTGAAAAAGCAACTTGATAAAATAAAAAAGAGCAATAGTAACATGTCAGGCAAGTCTACCCTGTGCTCTTTTGAACCTTACAAAGGTTCAAAGTGAGCTTGAAACAAGAGTTGCACTGAGCTTTTTCTTAAAGATCTTAACTGCAGAAGAGTACCTTTAGGAGAAAATCTCTTAAATTTTATATATTTCAATCAGCTCTTTTTTATTATTATTAAAGAAGCACTTTTGCTACATAAATAAAGAAAAAAGTATATTTAATTAAGTGTATTTACATTTTTGGAGAAAGATTTCTGAAATTACTTTTCTTAAGCTCTCTCTAAGTTTTCAAAGCTTATAGGACTTTAAAAAATAGTTCACATTCCTACAGTTTTAATTGAGCTGTATGTGAAGTTTTATGAAAAAGAATAATTTTGGAAAGACATTGGAGTGTCCAATATATCAAAAGTAGTTGGATAAAATCTTGTTTGAGGTTAACAAGCTATAATTCACATATTAAACTAACTAGAGAGAGAATCCAACAGATAACATTTTTGCTGTGAAGAAAATGGTTCTGTATCACATTCACAAAGAAACGTCATTGGAACATTTCTTTGCATCTTGTTAGATCCAGCAATGTTTTATACGTTCATCATATTATATACTAGGTCAGTTTATTCCACCAGAAAACATTCTGACCATATAGTCCACCCTGTTTCATGATATAGGCATCTGGTCCTCTTTAAAATAATTATTGTTTTAACTAGTGCATGACTTCTAGAATCAAAATATTTTAAGAGATGGAGAACTCACAATACTCTTAGTAGTCTGTTCCAATGTCTAATAGTTCTTACTATTTAAAATTATCAGCCCACTTCTTTTTTTGCTTTTTCTAGCAGTAACTTCCAGTATTTGGCTCTTGTTACGTTTTTGGGTGAAACGTTGAAGAGATTTTATGAAGAAATTCGTCATTCCCTTAAGATTCACTGCAATCAAATCTCTCCATAAGCTTATCTTTGATACTCTAAACAAAGAGGTTTTGAGGTTTTGGCTATAAGGCGTGCTTTCCAATACCTTGATGGTCCTCCTGGCTCCATTTGTAGTCATTTTCCTCCAGTGTATTTGAATTCACTTCAGAGAACTTGGTTTACTCTAAAACAAGAGTGCCTGGTGCTTAACCTACACTACAAATTATGTATATGATGGTAACACTGGGCTTTTCATTCTGGTTACACCATTGAATGTTGCTTGTCAGTTTGATCATAGTGCTAGTCTTGAGTTTTATAGAGAGACTCTGCTGGAATTCTATTTTCAGTAAATTTGTTCCAACATGCACTTTTCATACATGAAAAGTATTCCCATTGAACTGAATAGCAAAGTTCCTATTGAATTCCAACAGCAGAGAGGAGAAAGTGCCAACATTTCTGAAAGACCTATGCCTAATTAATTTCTTCTTGATACTTCATAATACATTTGTTGAAATCTTCCTTTAAAACATTGTGCTACCAAAGTATTGTCTGCAAAACATTCCTTGAGTTAGTAGAGATGTCACAAAGCAAAAATGATATAACTATCAACACAAGTAGACTTTAGATTCTTTAAATGACCTTATAATTTAAATCACTGTGGTTTTAAGCCCTCTATCTTGCTAGGGGCAATTGGAGTTTCAGATTTGCTCTGGAACCTTTCAGAAGTTATTTTTATGTGAGATTGGATAATGCAAGTATTTTAGAATAGAGTTTAAATTTGCTATTAATTCAAAGCAGTTTTTCATAAGTTGTGTCAGTTATCCACAGTTCATGGTTATGCCTTTAAATTTGCTCTTGCCTCCTCATTAACTAGAGATAAACCTATTCACTATGTAGAATGGAGAGGAGACATTGTCCTTTAAGTATTCTAATTATACACTAGAAAATTAGGCATCTGTTCACTGTAAATGCACTTGTCTCATAGAAACAAGTAAAAGATGAAAAACTTCTACAGAGGCCACTATGATTCCAATTTCAGTTTCTCAGGAGAATGCATTACCAGATTAAGGAACAGGTAACAGTCACATATTAGGGAGAAAACAGGCCAGAAAAATCTTCCTGTGCTTCATGCCATGATTTACAACGCTTACATGATTTTGCAAAATAAGCATGTGATTTGGAAAATATTCAGAGGATGTAACGATAATGAGAAACAATCTGTCATTTTATTAATTCCCTTTCAAACAACTGTAGGTTGCTATTAGGCTGCCCGTAGTCTCCTCTTAACCTGACTAAACAAGCCCAGCTCTCTCATCGTCTCTTCATAGGTTCTGTGTTCTGGGCTCCTGGCCATCTGCTGCATACTCTTCAGCTTCTTAACATCCATCTTGAACTCGGGAGGCCAAATGTAGATAGGGTTATCCATAACAGTGCAGACTTATTCACAGTTTCTTATTCACAACTAGAATACATCTGGGTCATATGCTACCCAGTGTGCATTATAATCTCCAGGTGCTTCTCAGAAGAACACATAGCAGCAGACTATTTCTTTATAGAAGTTATTAACATGACTTCCATGAATTGCAAGTGTTTATTTTTTTTTTTAATGCTTCTTCTCCCAGTCATATTTTCAGGCACAGAAGTATTTAAAATGGAAATCTTAAACAACAGAGTACCAGAAAGCAAGCAGGCAAATAAATAAATAAATAAACAAACAAACAAACAAATAGATGAAAAAAAAAAATAATCCTGTACCATTCATTGTTGACAAAACCACACTGACTACACTGCTGTTAAGGAAGGTGTTGGCTGTACATGGAGCAACAAATTGCATTTTCCAATGTGTCATTAAATAGCAACATGGCAAGTGAGGAGCAGGGAGGGGAAAAGAATGACTGCAGAGAGCTTCTCAGAAGTTTAGGATGTGACGATTGTTTTCTCCTGATACAGGGTCTCGATTCCGTGCAGGCGCAGATATCCTACTGAAAATCTTGGCTACGAATTTTTTTGCTCTAGCTGATGAGTTTTAAGTCAGATTCCAGATTTTATAGCTGACTATTTCATAGCCTCTTGAGCCAAAAAATCACACACTGTGCTTTCAAGTCACTGTGGTAGATTTCCATTGCTATTTTGGAACCACCCCAATCCAACAGCCCTGTGATGATACCTGGAAAAGCAGGAGAGCTAGGAAACCTGAGCTGTTCCTTTTAAATTGCTTGTAAGAAGTCCAAGTGGACTCTGATCAGGAAACTAGGGGCAAGATACAATGACTGTCTCTGGTGGTGTATGTCCTTGGGGGGTGATGTAATCTGCTAGGTATGTGAGGTAGGTAAGCAAATAGAGATCTCTAAAATGCAGCTTGTACCTTTTACACACTGCAGCAGCGGAACTACTTGGAAACCTTTGCTATCTGTCACCTCTAAATGGTCCCTGCTCATAGATGCCCAAGGCATGAGGTATCCATCTTATGACTACTGATTATGTATGGATTTTGATATGCAGTTTACAAGTGTTGCAGAGACACCCACAAAAACAGATAGGGCTGCTGCAAGAGTCAAAATTTATTCTAATCAAAAAACCACCAGGCACTCTGACAAAGTATATTCCAGATGTGGGTACAAGTTTGGAATTATCCCTATACAACCGAATTTAGGAATTAGTGGCTATTCCTCTAGAAATATGACCAAAAACATGCACACACTCACTCCCTCAAGGGTACCCAGCAAATGAATCACCCACTGTGGGGGCGAGGCAAAGGCTCACTTGAGGAAGTTGAAATATCACTCACCAGTGGGGGGTGGTTGGAACTCTCAGCCCCAGGAAGGTTCCTTGGGCAGTGTCCATATCCAAGGGGAGGGTCCCTGACTGCAGACCTGCTGCTCTGAAAAGGACTGACTCCAACTAACTCTTCCATGAGGCCCGTTTTATATCTGAATCAAGTCTGTCTGTGGTCAATTTCAAATTATCTCAGGAGCCAGGGCACAAAAGACCAGGTAAACAAAGCCATCAGGCCTCAATGGTCTTCCTGGACAGGTCCTTGGAGCAGGTCTCTAATCAGATCTTTTGCAAGGCCTGGTGTCAGGGAGGGTGCAACTGCCAAAACAAGGTCAGAAAGATTTTTCCCCAGAAATACTCAGATGCATATCATTTGTATTGTTCAGAGGAAAACCATAAGAACAGACATTTACAGGAAAGAAGATTTTGTCACGTGGCACATAACTCTATCTTACAGAAGAGTTTGGAGAAAACTGTAGGAGAAAACTGTAGGGTTTTCTTGGTGTTTCAAGGTCGATATGTCTTGTAGCAGACATTGTTTTTAATTTCTAAGTCTCCTTGAAGTCAATTATGCATGCTTCCATTTCTTTGCATTAAAGATGGGATCTGTCTTGTTTTCTTCTGTATTTCAAGGGCTTCTTACATTGCTGCAGGTTACTTCAGCACGGTATTTAACAGACTGTTCCCTTTAAGTGACTATCCATATTTCAGGTTATGCTTCCTTGAATTGTTAGTGCAAAGTTCAGCAAGATAAGTTTAATATTAGATCCTATAATCATTCTTAGCATCAAATTTATTATTTCCTTGTACTTACCAATTCTCTATAACTTACAACATGTTTCTAACTTAGAATCAGGAGAGGTCCCACAATCTACCGTTGAAATAACCTCACTTGGAATCATAGAATCATTAAGGTTGGAAAAGTCCTCTAAGATCATCAAGTCATTACTTGAAAGGCAATGTATCATAATTTATTATTATTCACCTATCCTACACTCTATCATGTAGCATTACTCAGAACATTCAGTCCAGAATTCTTCTTAGCCTATGGATTATGAAATTACTAAAAAATTTACAGACATCCAGAGCCAAAACCAATGACATAGTCACATTCAAACCTCAGGGTTTGGATCTCCAGAGTTCCCGTGCTTTTATGTTGGTGTCACTTCATTTGAATCAATGGTGTGATATCCTGGAGGATCAGGACATAAAGGGTTAGTGCAGAATCCAGCTTTATTTAATCTTCATTAGTGATCTGGAGGTGGAAGCAAACAGCTCATTAATGGAATTTGCAGATGCTAATAAATTGAGAGAAGTTATGTACCCAAGGGAAGACTGTGAAATAAAAGGGCATCTAACAGGGGTGTAAAATGTGGACAGAAAATAACAATTCAGCTCAGGAGAGCTTATATTAATACAACTTGGAAATAATTAAAAACACAAATAAGAATGCAAATTAATTCCATATCTTAAAGTAGAGAATGAGACATTGCATCAAGAGAAAAATATAATTTCTCTTAGATATGCAAAGGAAACCAGGAAACTGTGCTTAGAGCTTGCCATCAATGATAGGCAAAATAGGTAGATGAAATGCATAGTTAAAGGTGTGATACTTCTGTGAGCTGGTTAATTCTCTAATTCGCTATACAGCCTCAGTGAAATTCAGCAGTGTATTTTCCTCAGCTTTGGTTGTCTAAATACTCTCATTATTTAACCAATCTGGCAGGAGGGTGGAAAGTTTTAACCCAGATGAAAATTTATATGATATATGCATTTTGGAATTTACAAATGGGCAGATTCTCTATGCCTTTTGACTGACTTTTATTAATTTTTATGCATTGTTAAAGATTAAGAATTCTATTAAACTAAGTAAATTTGGGAATTGCTGTTTAAATAAAGAAAGAGCAAGCATTATATCCATTTGGCTTATCAGGAAATCTTTATAAAGCTGTTTCAGTCTTTTAATAGGTTTATTTACAGAAAAAAAATAACAATGTTATTATGTTTTAAACTACATATGATTGGATAAAATAATTATTTTCAATTTCTATCCTTGGACCTCAGTGGCTGAAGACATATATGTGTCAAAATATAAGAAAACCATAGTTGTGTATACATCGTTTTTATTCCTACATCATGTTCTGTGTTTCCTCACTGTGGGGAATAGTATCTCAGACATACGGAGAAATAAAAATCATACTGCTTGCTTTGGCTAGCTGTAAAGACACAGTCATGAGCTCATCAGGATATAATGCCATTCAGATGTGAGCCTGAGGTTTGCTAAACATTGCCAATGATTTTGAAAGCTAATCCCTATTTCTTTTATATTTAGAAAGTTAAAAGTATAATTGAAAACTTCAGTTTGTTTAGCTCATTGTTCAAACATAATACAGATCACTGTATGCCTGATATGTTTTGCAGCAATATCTTCCCTCCAGTAATTTCCTACCCAGTTTTCTCCTTGTTATCTTTTCTCCTTGTTTATTTGTTCGATGTTCATATCAAACCAGAAAACATTCCTGTTCTATTCCCAATACAACCATTCTTCTTCCTCTTCTGCCTGCCTTATATTACAGTCATGTTTACTGCAGTAGTCCGTTCTCCGCTTCTCCCTTCCTTTTCTAATTGCATTGAGGACTATTTGGAATGATTCCCTCTGTCTCTAAAGACTCTTTAAGATCAGATTAGTTGATCATCTCATCATTTTTGCAGTTCCTTAGCTGGAGGTGGCCTAGAGCTTCTCGTTTTGAGCTTGACTTAATATGATGTTCTCCTGTCATTGCCGCTCAAGCATACGTATCACAGCTGTGAAGCTGTGGAACATGCAAGTTTTGGCAGTTATCAAGCTTGCTTTGCATTTGAGGAAGATGAGATAAAAAAGAGCTGCAGCATCTTGAGACACCAGTGATCACATATGGGGGGAGAAGGAAAGAAAATAAAGATTATGCAGTCTTTGACCTCCAGTGCACATTTTTTTTGTGTCTGGTTGCCTAATGACACACATCTGTGAAATCGGCATTGCATGCCCTCAAAAAAAGGGCAGTTCAATTTGCTGATGTTATTGTGGAATGACAGAGCATGATTTGATCAGCATTTGTACAGTACAATTTGACTCAAGAAGAATGAGAAATACCGAAAATATGTAGGTTTTGCAGACAGGCAGAGGAGGATGAGCAATGGAATGGAATTTCAGCTAGTGTGTGTGGCATGTCTGGAATCTTTATCTGAGATACAGTATTAAAATTGAATTTCTCAGAAGAAATATAGGACTGTCAGAGAAACACCACTGGCTGCATGAGAAAAAAAAGTCATTGCTTTCATTCTGTTATTTATCTGCTTTACAAGCATAAATCAGTCATTATGCTTCAACACAAAATAATTAATATGTCACTTTTCTCTATCCACTTCCACAGGTATCCAGTGAGACAATCTTCTTGGCTGTCAAATGCACATACCTTGGAATTGCACACCCATACATTTAAGGCCAGGTTTGCTGTCTTTCACCAACTGAAGTCCTCTCATTCATCATTCTAGGTCAGGTCACCAAAGTAGTGCTGGTGGGCTTGCTTGGCCAGCTTCCCTGTGTGGCAGCTGCAGAGTGCTGACCGTGATTAATCGTGTTGCACTTATAGGGCTATATCAGTTGTTTTGCTTTGCAGATGAAAAAGAACTTTCAAAACTCTTAGGTCTCTAACAAGACACAAGTTGCCTATTTAGTTTCTATTTATCACTAATAGAAATATGTCAGGCAGTGACATTGCATAGATCATAGCTGATGTGATACCATAAATTGATCAAAAATTCATATCTGTTGTTTAATATTGTTGTTATAACAGTGTTATAACATAACCATAAAAATGGTATCATTCTTGTATTTTTGCTTGTCTCAGGATACTGAGGATCATGAAGTAACTTCCAGCCGAACAACCTAATAATGTTTTGAATACTGTAAAATAAATTAATAATTAGGAAATATCAAGATTTATATTTAATATTTTTTATTTTCTCTAAAGAGTGTTTCTTATTTTTTAAGCTCTTGTGGCCGATACCTTTTGCAGTTTGTACAAAATTGGAAAGCTAAAGTCAACTTGGCCAAATGACTCTTCAGATTTTTTAATTCTCTTTTGTCTATAGCTGAATAAAACTCATACTTTTAAAATTTTTAAATAAAGATATAGGCTGGGCCTTTGAATAAGGGTCTACAGGATTTATTTCCCTTCCATCCCAAGTGCTGAGTCCAACACAGTCCTCCTCAAAGCTAAACTCAGGATGGTCTCTTTGGCTGGTTTATGGCCAGAGTGCTTAGTACCATTCCATTGTATCAAGTTCTACCTCATTAACTCTTTTCAAAATCCATTCTAATGATTTAGTCTGTGATTTTTGTAAGAGCTGTTGTCTACCGAAAAAGACAAGGTTGCTTCTCCTTTTCCCATCATCAGCCAGAGTCCTCCTCTCTTTCTCACTGCTATTCCTCTGATACATGGTGGCTGAGCTGATGGTCAGAAATTATTCAGCTGGGGAGTGGAGGGACGAAATTGTGTTTCTCTACTGATATCTTAATTAGTTCACTCTTGGGAAAGAGAAGTGTCTTCACTGACGGAAGGCAATGATGGGAATAAGTTGCAGAGGGGAGGACTGAAATCTGTTCTGACAGCAGAAAGCATGAAGCTTTAGTGCCTGGTCTGTTCTGACAGCAGAAACTCACCTTTAGTGCCTCGTCCACGGCTTGTTGGGTTAAATAGGAAAGTTCCCATTGGGTGGGAATCCCAGAGAATTCTTAATCACGTTCTTACTGATTTTTACAGTGCCCTGTATTACTCATAGCTGAATGCACCACATAGGTGTGAAAATTCAGCAACACACAATATTATGCTGCTTATTCTGTTTTTATTTCAGCATGGTCTACGCAAATTGTCACTGAATCTGCTTCTTCTCTTATTTCTGCCTGTAAGATCATAAATATCTCTGCTGAAGACAATCAGATTATGATGATGCAGAAGCGGAATGAGAGAAGTAACTGAGTGAAGGTTCTTGGCTGGGACATACTCCCTTAGATGTAGCTGAGAGTGGGGTGACAGAGTATGGAGAGCTACTCAGGTCCATTTTCTTTCTGTTTGGAATCTTCTAGACAAAATAAGTTGTTCATAGCCCAGGAAAGCTATTCTCTACTCAAAGTTTCTGTTCAAAACAAAATAAAACCAAACAAAACAAATTCAATGCCTATGTTTGCCTTCACATCATCTGTGAAAGTTTGTCTGTTCCTGAGAACAAACTACATACGAATAAGAGAAGCTAATCGCTCCACTAGATTTAGTTGCATTGTTTTACAATATTTGTACCTTTGTCTATGTCTTGCCTCTCTGCTCATGTTGAATATGTTGGAAAGGATGCATGCCCATCCCTTATCAGCCCTTGCTCATAGGCTTGGTTTTTTACTATTAATCTACTACCTTGCACTACTTGAACTATTACGTTGAGCTGTGAAGTTCAACAAGCCAGATAACAAAGTATGTTTCCTTCTGTATCTCCTGCTACAGGCCAATAAATTCTGGTTGAACAGGTAAGAAGTGAATATAATGTTTTATCATATATTCATTAAATCCATTGGCAAACATCTGTCATAGTCCTAAGAAAAAGAGCAAGAAGCAATATTCTCAGCAAAGTTTGGAGGAAAGAGAGAATCCTGAGGTCAGATTTTAACCTTAGAGTGCTGAAAAAAAGAAGCTATTTTGATATTTTCTTCCCTCACAAAATTCAAAAAATCTGCATTTTTCATATAAAAAAGACAACATCTGGGAAGAAATCAGTTCATTATTCATTTATATTCATAAGAACATGAACTTTAGCTTTTAGATCAAAAATAGGTACCAAACATTTGTTCCCACAAAAGGCACCATGAGACTGACAGGTACACTGACAAAAGATTTGTTTTTGATTTAGTCCCATCTTATTGCGTGTGATTATATCTATTTCAATGCATCATATAAAAACAAGCAGAAGGAAAGTTTTATAGTATGGTAATCGTAATCTAATGCAGTGTCTTTTATCATGCACAATTCACATTCTTTCCGCAGTATGACTAATACATGCAGAGAGTTGGAATGTTTTAACACATACCTTTAGAAACTGGGATAAAAATAAAAGCTATGCACTCAGATAAAAACGAGAAATAGAACACACCAAATTTTCCATTACATTGGCTTTGCTCTGAACTATCAGTGCCATCTGGTTTAAAGGACAAATAGTTGAGAAGAAGAAATATTCAAGAATGGTCTAAGAGTAAGAGTGATCTCCTGGTGGAATAGAAGCTTTTAATACATTTGGTGTCTCTGTTGCTGACAGGGGAGAAAGAATGAAGATGAAAACCAGGGTGTATGGCTGAAACAGCAGCACTTTCATCTTAGGCTGTGCTTTTAAACAGCTCTGCATCCTTCGGAGCCTGGCATACGTTAAATCAGCTCTTATGTTTCTCCATCTGAGTGTAGGGAGAATTGCTACTAGAGAGGAGAACAGGATTAAAAAGACTCAATAGCACGTTTTGAAATTTATCTACAGACCACCTTTCAATCCAGTTGTAGTCATAACGAAATATCTGGCCCTGGTCTAAATGAACAATAGTTTCAACTATTACAGAGCTGCAAGAGCATTGTTGAAGCCTCCTCAACCCCCATATACATCCAAGATTAATCAGAGAAATATGCTAAAAGTTTCTAGTGACTAAATTAGTCTATTTTATCTTTTATGGATAATAGATCGTGGGATTTATGAAACGACTATGAGTCATTTGTTTGTTTGTTTGTTTTCTAAAAATTTTTATATGGCAGCTATATATAACGAACACTGGAATAGGTTTCAACCCACCAGAAACTTTGTTAAAATCTTTGTCGTTCTGTTTTCATACCAACTTGCAGTGGCAACATAACCCAGTGGTGGAAACATGCAAGAAGGAGGTAACAGTCAATAATGAATTAACTGTAGGACAGATTTCTGTACATTTTTTTTTTTTTTTTTTTTTGTTCAGATTTTTAAAGGCATTACAGACTATTACAAAGTTTTCTCCTGAGTTCCTCACCAGCTGAACAATGTCAGAGCTGCCTTGATCCTTCAGTTTAATTTCTTAAATCCATGACTGGATGTGCCAGCTACTCTGCTTCACCTAGATCATGTGGGGTATTGGGGTGACCATAACCAAAACAGATCTGTAATTCTGTAGCTAAGTTTACTTCGGTTTTAGCAAAGCCAAGCTACATTCTCTGGATGAACTCACTCCTGAACTCTTGTCCTGCAGCTAAGTTTCAGCGTGGCCAAGCACACTTTCCTTCTGCTTTTCCATGTTTGACTATATTCCAAGTGTTGCAAGAGGCAGGCATGGAAGCAGTTAGTCCATCTCTCTGCCTGCTGGCAGATCCAGCCCTGCATAGCTCCAAGGCTGATCCACATCCGGCCCTGCCTCCTGGGCTTAGGAGAAGGCAGAAAGTCTGTCCCCGTAAACAAATGGTAAAGAAATGGCACAGATATTCCTTTTTGCAGTATTCTGCATACTTTCCTATGTATTTCCACTCATATTTCTTTTTCTTATCAGAGAGATTGCCTGCCTAAAGTGTGAAGCAACAGTGCTTCCTGTCAGGAAGTGCTGGAGTTTAATTCAAACGCCTGTTCTGGTTTTCGTTTGTGTGCCTATTTTAGGAGAGTTAAGTTGCAGTCATGAAAGGAGCCTAATCCACATGTGCCTATATTATTGACTCACATTCAATTGTTTATATCTCACCGGTAGCTTGATGTCTAATTGCTCTCAATACTACTGAAGAACCCCAGGTACACATCTTCAGGTATTCCATATACTGATTATGTTTTAGATTGTCTTAGCTACAGAAGATTGGTTTCAAAATAAGACACTTTAATATATTGTACCTTCTCCCCATTTGCTTACATATTAGTCAGGTCAGCAGTTTTGAAATAACATTAGCTTTGTTCATTGATGTGTTTGTTGTCATTTGGGGTGCACTAGATCTGGCATCAAATTACTCCTCAACATTCTGCAAAGCATGCTCTGGTGGTAGGAGGATAATCGAATTGTCAACAAAGATCAGTAAATTAATGTTAACATTTCCTGTTTGAATTCTCTAGTTCTTCAAATCCTGTTCATAAGAAGAAAGGCCTAATGGAAAATGTGCTGGAAGCCTGATTGGAATTTAAACACATGAAAAGTGATCTTCTTTGAAACAGACTTAGAAAAGTGGTTGCAAAAATGAAACCCTAAATGTTTGTATGTATTCCTGTACTCACTAACTAACATGTTACCAAAGACTGTCTTCTCCAGAAAAAGTCAGTTTTCTTGCCTTTCTTTTCCTTTCTTTCCTTTCTGCCTTTTGTCTTTTTTTTCATATACTTAGAGACATTAGTAATATAACTTTTCAGTACTTATATTTTGGTATGACGTCTCCAGATGAGATTTTCTTTTTCCATTGTTATATATATTTGCAGAAGTACTGAAAATAAAGACAGTCATTTTTTTTTTGTGAAAATATTGAAGTTAGAGAATGCACAAAAAATTTTAATTTTCCTGATATTTCTGATGTGAAAATTTTTTTGCCCGGAAAATTTGCTTCCCTTGTGCATCTACTTACCAAACAATCTTTAAGTAAATTTGTGTGAGTTTTAAAAGAACATGCCTAAAACAAGACCAAAGATTAGCACTGCAGTCAAAGATGTAGCTTTAATATAATGTCTGATTCTTCATGAGAAAAATGGCTCAGACAGGAATACTTAAAATATTAGCATCCATCCATCTTTTCCATGTCTTCCTTTGACCTCCGTTGAAAAATGTTCTCCCTTAAAAATATGAATTCCCTTACCATGAAGTTGTGCCTGAAAATTCACATGGACTGGAAAGAACAATAAGCCGGAACAAGACAATTATTCATGACCCTCTTGAAAAAAGTGTTTCATACAAGTTACACAGATGTAGGTACATGCCTATCTACCCTCTAGTCAAACAGGTACTGATGGCATAAAAGTTTAAAAAATCTCTACCCATGGAAAGAAATCACAAGATTTCTTTTAAATTAATTAACTCATTGATTGATTAACTAATTTGGTTGTGGAGATGTTTTTCATGACCATAGTTACTTATTTTCTTTGTTTTGGTTTTTTTGGTTGTTGTTGGTTTTTTTGTTTTGGTTTGTTTTTTTTTTTAAAGAGGTGCACACATTTTTCTACAGGGCACTGAGTTTTTTGGGGTGGAGGGATGGGCAGGGCAGGGCAGACTGTTAAATATTCAGGGCAGAGGCAAAGCTAATACCGGTACTTTGCTTCTTGATTACCCAAGAATAAAGTCTGCAGGCTGCTGTAGGATCCCTTCAGGAACTCAGCCTCTGAGAACTGTCTCCTGAAGAACAGCCAGACCCTGGCTGGCTCTTGTCACTGAAGAGACGGAGGAGAACAGAAGGCGACATTAGTATTTGCAACTAATTCTAATGGATCAGGGCTGATGAAAGTGTAATGCTGTATGCACAAGGTCCCTGTAGATCTCTTCCTGGAATATCATGTACTTGATAGATTTGCTGTTTCTGGAGAAGTGTTGTGATAGGAAAGACTGGGTGGGTGGGCAGGGCGGCAAGAGGTCTTCTTGCCAAGTGTTTTTCTACCTGTTAGTGATATGTTTTTTCTAATGAAGTTTTACAGTAGTCTTTACTTAAAAATAAATTGTGTCAGCTGCATTTGGATTTTCAAACTCTTATCTCTGTTTTTTACTGCTGTGTGGATGACATTTCCCAAAACTTTCTGCAATGGCATAGAAGTGTAGAGAAATCTGTGTACCAAGAGATTGCTTTTCTTGGGTTCATTTGTGCTGAATGGGAACAAATAAAACTCAGTCCTGTGGCTGTAACAGTTATCCACTTCTGTTGTTGAGGAAGATGTCTGAATATCCTCTGAAAAAGAAGAGTCTAGAGGTGAGAGTGATTGTGCAAAGAAGGAAAAAGGAAATGAGGGGCATTTGGAGGCTATATGGAAGTCAACATCCTGCTAGAGCTCTACCTCAGGCAGTATTGTCTTCATAAAAACTGATGGTCAGCAAAATCTAAATAGCTAATGCTAAAGAGCATTATTCCTTAGAGCATGTAGAAGAATATAATAAATGCCCCATTTATAAAGCAGGAGGATATATTGTAAATCTTGCCCAGGGTTCCCTGTCAAATAATGCTGTTTGGACTGAACTGCTGTGACCTTGAATACGTGTTCACATATTGGCTGTATAATGCCTTTCTCAGTTAGCAAGAAGGTTAATGTCCAGTTTGATCAATAAGATGATCAATTCTACTTAAGGCAGATATTTGTTTTGTCAAACAATATTCAGTGTGTAATATTTGTTACAAAAATGGGGAGAAAAAAAAAAAGGTGCTTGGTGATCATCAAATTTGCTACATACCAGAGGCTTGGAAAAAACTTTGAATTACATGAAAGTGGAGCATTAAATATGGTGTACCACATACAGACCAAATAACATTGTCATTATCTTTGAAAAATGGCTATAATCTACAGGAAATATGCAGCAGCCTAAACGAAGAAAAAAAATAAAAGGAATACAGGTCTGATTTTCCATAATGTTATTTTACTTTCAGATCAACTCCAGTTTCAACTCACACCAAAACCTGACACAAAGTTACATATAATTTGCCCGTTATAAGCACAGCAAATAAAAGTGAGAGGGTAGAGTCTTCTTTTGAAAGTCCCTAGATTTTCTCATGTTTAGTTCTTTTGGAAATGTACTGGCAATACTAAGTCAATACTTTTACCAATTTTTAGTTGAAAAATTCCTGGTGTTTTCAGTAAGCAAAATAGTACTTTGTATGTTTAAATTAAACAGAAGTTGACAGTGGTTTTTAATCTGAAAATTATTTATTTGTTCTTTTACACTCTTCAGTGTTCACAAGGAATCTTAAATCGATATGATACCTCTGTTTCATAGATCTGTGGATTATTATGGAATACTTTCAGGTTAATGGCCTTTTTGATTGGCAAAGTAACTGGTTTCTGTACGACAGGAGATGTGTAAATAAACTAAGAACAACTAAGATCTGAATCTTTGGCTAAATATTATTCGAATTCCAACACAGAAAGGAGTTGCTGTGATTTTACAGAGGTTGAGACAGTTCACTCTAAAATAACCACAAGTTTCAGTCTGATGTTTCAAGTGGTTTGCAATCTACTCTTATTGTGAAATTAAGGGAAATTAAGGGAAAACCCTTTTTTTTTTTTGTTCAAAGAGCAATTATTACAATAGACTTAACTGAATGAACATGATGAATGTTACTTCATGTACACATACATAATTACGCACTTTACACAGTACACAGATACCTACAATTTTCCCTTATTGCAAAAAGTGAATAGTTTTCAAGATGAATAGACTTAGAATGAGTGATGTGGATCATGGTGATACACTGTCTTAAAAACAGCAAGTTTAAAATATGTGTTTGTTTTATTTGCTGTCAAAAGAAATGTGGTGATGTTATGAAGTGCAATGCTGTCTCCCAAGGTGCCTGGGGTGAAATCTTGAACTAGCTGAGATCAACAAGAATTTTGTCCTTAACTTCAGTGAGTTAGGCTTATATGTGTTTATGTGTTAGAACAGTGATTGGAAGCATAAAATGTCAGTCCCACTTGTCAGGCAGCTCTGATAGCACAAATCTAAGAAATTAGTCAACTAAATATAGAAAAAAAAAAACCCTTTACCATAAGATATGCAAGCTGCAGGACCCAGCAATCTAAACATTAATGATTTTGCTTATAATTTTCCAATCCCTATGTCATGTTCAAGTAGTAGAAATACAAGTAATTTTTTTCTAAACAGATCCAGTGAGAATATTAGCCTCTTATGGCTATGATTCCAGTAAATGTTTATCCTCTGCATGGACACTATGCTAATATTTTCTTTCTACCATTTAAAATATATTATAATAATATGAACCAATGTCTCAACTTTTCACAGCAGTCATTTTAAGAAACAATAGGCAGGTCCCTGAAGGCATAACTTTAATTTACATATGGATTGGAGGTTATGACTGCTACTTATATTATCTGAACACCCTCTGTAGTACCTTCTTCTGAACTCTATAGAAATAAATATTTAGTTAAAATTGTATACATTTAAAAATTTAACACTTAGGTTATATTTTTCTGTGTTTAAAGTTTAGTCCTCATTTTGCGTGAATGGAAAATAGTGTTTAAAAACTGAAAAGTAAAAAAAAAAAATCCACTCCCTGTGAAATACATTTTTCTGCAGCAATAGACATACCATAAGTAATGGATTTATGTCCGACGCTTTGCACTATGAAGCAATTCTTGACAGAGATAAATCAGCCTGAGAAAACTGAAAAAAAAAAAAACATGAATCAAAATAAAGGGGAAAAAAGAGAAGGTATTAAGACCAGATAAGTACAAAAATAACTAAGTTAACTGAATAAACATTATGAAAACAAAATATAGCCGAGGGAATAGTACGGAAGTAGCATAAATACTTCAAAGTAAGTCTTATTTTCATGAAAAACAATACTATGATTAGTCTCAGTTTTCTAGCCTAAAGGTATTTTTTAAAATTCTTTTGTACATTATTCATATTCGTGGTATAAAGAGCCGTGTTGGCTCTGTGATGATTGGTAGTAGAGTAGCAACAGAAAGAGCTGTTTTGCTTTCTGCTTTGCATTCTTTCATTAAAGTGGTCTTGAATGGTAAAGTGGCAATGGAATTTGGCACTCAAGTGTCTGTCTACCTTTGGTCTCGCAGCTAGAATTTTGATTCCCAGCATTCACGGTATCTTTTGAAAATGATGAGTCAGACAGATGCTGGCAGACTTCCAGATCTTGGATATATGTGTGAAAGGGCACTGCTTTTCTTTTAAAGAAGGGGAAGAAGGAAGAAAAAATCTCAGATGAGTAGTCATAGTTTTGTGCCAAGAGAGAGGAAGGATGAACTGAATTTGCATTAGAAATCCCTGAACCAAATTAGGGAGTAGACGAATGTACAGTAGTCATAAGAAGACATCTTTTGCATTTCCAATTCTCAACAGCAGGAGAGGAAATAAAGTTTATAATGATCATTTTTCTTTTAAAGAGAAGTTTTGTAAGGTTGAAACCAATCCTTAAAAAATCAGTATTAAATAGTAAAAGAATTTTTTATCTTGAAAGATATTATCTCACTTTTCACCTTTTGCCAACTACTAGTTAATATATGTTAATCTCAGAGATATTTTTCCTCATTTAAATCTACATAAGCTAGAGATGTGATGTGAATCTTGCCACAGGGATAAAAAAGTGAAGAGCAAAACCACTTTGCCCAGTAAACAAAGGATTGAGGTGTGGAACCTGGGTCCAGTATGGATCTCAACACTCCCTCAAATTCAGGAAAGATTGGATATGATATTTTTCATTTAAACCAGAGCTGCTGATTTCCTATGAACTAGAGAAAGGGTTAAAGGTTTGGGTTCATTCTATGCCATGCACGGGGTGACCTCTTCTGGCCGAGGACAAGAGCATTAAACGTTCTCCCCGAGTTTCTAACTTTTAGCTTAAATCAGATTATTCCACTTTAAAAGGAAGAACCCAAAACTCCATTTCCGAACACTGTGACTTTGTCAAAAACTAGGAGAAATCCAAATGTGAATGGTATTTCATCTGTCTATTGCATCAATCGGGAGTATGCAATGATTTATTGGTATGTACGGTACAGTCCGCGTTACCCCAGCAACAGACTGTTTGGCTCTATGATTGTCACTTTTAAGATTGAAAAAGTTTGGAGTGAAAATCTGCAAGCAAAAATGACAGTTGAATTGTCAACTGTATTTGCAGATGGAACTAGCGCAATTGCATACACAAACGTAAATTCCCCACCGTATTTCCAAAGGAGGTGGTTTTGCCAGTAACTGTTGCTGAAAGTGACTGAAAGAAACTTCAGGACCATCCCCAAAGGGCATCACAGGACAAATACTGTTAGATGAGAGTCCCAAAGGCTAAAGTGAAATCCTGGCAAGCAGAGATGTCAACGGGAGTTTTGCAGCCAGGTTCAGCAAAACCACAGTTCATCCCTGAGACTTTAAATAGTTTACTCCTACTTTATTCAAAAAGTACATTATCACATAAGCTGTGAAATTACTTCATATAAAACATTAAATAAATAATATTTATTATTTTATAGTAATCGTTTACTCAGATTTTCATAGCAGAAGTGTTTTAAAAGTGTCTGCAAAGCAGAAACATGAATAAACCTGTAAACGATCAGTTTCAAATCATTTTGAAAACTGACAACCTTCTTTTGCTATTCAGATGAGAATACAGATGTAAAGTCTCAGTTATGGTTGGTGGTTACCAAACATAAAATACATAAAAGGCTGCCTAGATATTTTCAGTGCAATGGCTGAGGCTTCTTAAATACTGTAGCTGTTACAACAGATGAAGTTCCATCTGTGGTTCGTAGTGAAGCAAGTTTAATTCAGTATCGTGTTCAAGTAATTCTCTGGTTGATGGAGTTTCAATCTATCAGGCACTAAAAGGGGTCCTTTTTCAAGCCAAGGTTAGAAATTTTGTCCTGGGGATGATGAAACCTCTGAATACTGTTGTTGCATGACCTTTGAATAACTGATATTTTATGATATCAGCTCTTGGATTCAGAATTCCTGAGACACAGAAACATTGCAGGGTTAAATTGATTCTTTATTCTCAATTTCTTTTTGAAATATTCTTTGCAAAACACACCTGTCTCGAGCTCTGAAGAACCAGTCCAGCATCATTGTACTTCCTGAATAAACATCCTGATTAGTTTTAGAGTTTATTTAATACCTCATTATTTTAAGCTTAAAATTTATCTTGATAGCATAATAAATCCTTTGATAATATCTATGCTGTGGCATTAAATGAGGGCCTGAAGTTGTACTTGAGGCAAAACATTCTGTCTTCCCCTTGGTTGAAGGCTGATGTGAGAAGTCATCCAGGGCTGAACACATCTGAATTTCCAACAGGTACAAGGTGGACGAGTCTGAGTTTAGATCCCATTCAGGAAGAAGTTTGAGCTTAACAGACTTAAATTATTCATTGCTGTGAACTCCAGCCCAGCTTGGACACAGATAACAGTGTTCTCTAACTGATTTTATTGGTTTAATTCATCTAGGATTTCTCTTTGTGGTTGAAAAGGAGCTTTGAATACATAGGGAAGATTTGGTCACTGGGATTCGAAATGCTTTATTTTATTGAGGAAACATCTGGAAAATTTAGATACTTTCATATATGATGTTGGCAACATCAAAGGAGCACTCCAATCGTAGTCAGACATAATTGGGAAGTCATTGAAAATCTTTCCATTCTAACTTCTAAACTTCCCCAGCTGCTAAGAAAAACAGCCACTGGCAGCCCCACACAGACCTCGTGGAGGGCTCTGCCTCATACACCTCAAGTGGCTGGGAATTTTGCCGCTACCACAGGAAGTGGGCAATTTCCAGGTTGCCTCTATTCAAGAGGAGAGCCTTTGTTAAACACTTGACTTTTTGATTGAAAATATGGAGCATAGAGGGATTAAAGTAAATCAATTCAATCGCCAAAATGAACTCTTGCAAATTTGAAGCTCATTGCCTGGTTCCTCCTGTTTCTCTAGAGGGAACAGAGACAAGGGAGCATCACCGTTGTTGACAGCTTTTGGGCTAATTTTCTCACGTGAACTAATTTATCACATCTAATTATCTAACACTAAGAAATAACTAATGGGTGAGATGAGTGTATAAGTGTGGTTTTGAAAAGGAAATCTCTTTAAGGAACTGCATTTTAAGGAATATATATCTAGTCTTTTTCTTCCTTTCTTCCTTTCTTTAGGCTAGACTGTGCTAAACCCAGTGTCAAGAGCTCTTCAGCCTGCAAAGCATCCAGACAGATTAATCTGATGGCGTACCTTTGTTGTGTTCACAGGATGTAACATTCAAAATACAATCAAGGAAATAATATAAAGGTCTTCCTACTTGGATCTAGGTAGATTTTCACTGTTCTCAAACTACATCTTCCTCAGAAAATACAGACAAAGATGCCCAGTGCTTCCAAACTTCTGTTGGAGTCCATCTGCTTGAGGAATGAGACTTTGGTGAAGGCTGATTTTGGAGTAGTATATCTGCCATTACAGATGTAATTTATATTATCCTTTTTAAAGACTGTCACTATTTGTAAGTTACAGGATAGAAGATTTACTAGAGGCTAGGCAAGTGGACTGTAACTGAAAATTGAGGAAAGCCCTTGAAAGATTTTACCTCTTACTCAGTGGAAGAAACAGGACACTTGATCTGCATGTTTTAATTTTCCCTCCCTCCACAATAAAACTTAAATGTAATCTTAAAACATCCAATGGAATACTTACCTGTTTTGTCTTTGTTACCTCTTCCTCCTTTGAGGAACTCTCGAAGTTTTCCTGTCTTCTTTGAGTATTCAGTTTTTTAAGTTGGTAACGATCAGTACATGCATTCCTAGAGCACAATTCAATCCCGCAAATTACTCTTGAAATGGTTCTATGGTCAGTCTAAAGCATATAGAAAAACCACCAAAATAGAAAATATCAAAACTGAAGCAGTTCATAAGAGCAGAAGATAAGACAGTTCTCAGGACTTTACCTATTTAAAGTGGTCAGAGCTCTAGTTTATCAGGATAACCTTCCAGTCTGACCTTCAAACCTGTCTCAGAATCTCAGCCACTTGGCTATTTATTTCCCTGTGTGAATGAAAGTAATTTCTCATTCGTAGATGTATGGACATTTGTTCTCATCCTAAGAACCTTTACTGGCTAAATTCGCCTTTGACAAAGAAGGTGACCAGGTCTAACTGCAAAGCTAGGACATACCAGATCCTCTTTAGACTACCATTTATTTTTTGTGGTGGGTCCGCTAAAAGAATTTTAGCTTTCTGTAAAGTAAATCAAGTGTCCATAAGCCAATAAATATATGCGATATCTCCTTAATCACAAACAAGAGATAAAGTACTATACTGTCCCATATCCAAGATTCCATAATTGTAAATTTTGAAAACATTCCCAGCACATACTACTGAACAGCTTCACTAATCTGTTAGGAAAAAATCCTACCAGACACTCCTTTAGCTGGGACCAGGGTTTCTGTTTCGAACAAGACAGAACTGCTGAGCTTTTGGGTTCCTCCACTAACACACTGTTATAATCTCAATATATCAGATGAGTCAGTCAATACTACACAGCTAAATGTCTACTCATAGCAGCTTCCAGAAAACTGCAAGGTCTGTCCAAGCTTTCAAATAAGTTATATGTTAGAGTGAAGAGCACTGTGAGTTTAGCTCAGCACCTCACATTCTGGGCAACAGATTTCGGATCAGAAGTCAGGTCAGCATCTACTCCTCAGATCTGCACTTGCACAGATGGTTAGATCTCACATGTCATAAATCAGGTAAAAGATCAAGTTCTAATACATCCAGGAAACCAAGAGGTATATTTAAAAGTCTTACATCATCTTGTCCAGGATTTTCCTTACCAAAAGAAAGGCTTAACCTCTAACTTCAGATCTGGAAGCTACATCATCAATTTAACACCTCCAACTTTGGCAATCTGTTCCGACAGTAAGGTTAGCCTAGCCCCAGTCATTGACTTTTCAGGGTACGTAGGTGGGTACGTAGTCATCCACCTCTCAAGATTATCCTCAAATGTACTTTTAGAAGTGAACCTTCTAGTGTTATATTGTTGCTTTGATTCTTACAGAGTGTTTTAATTTTTCTTATCTTCCTGTCTATTGTTAATAAAGCCAGTCACAATTCACTTATACAGCTACAGAGGAGACGTCTTGGATGCCGCACTTCAGACATGGCAGTCTGTTAAATATAAAAGACCAACTATAATTGGTAACTACTACCCCAAGTTCAGGTAGTGTTACTCTGTCATGAGAAGGGAGCTCTTCCTGTCCTACTGCCTGCTTCAACCTCTACCCTCCCAGGGGAAAGGAGAAAACCTAAAACCTTCCCTAGCCACAAATATGTATGTACATTTCTATGACTTTGGGGGGCTGGAAACATACTAGCCCTAGATGATTCCCAGCACCTGTGCGTGATTTCCTTACAAAATGGGACCAGCTGCCTTTTTAAGGGCCCCAGAACTCCCATGCTCTGCAACACTGGAGTGAGGGAGAAACAAGTTTCTTAAATTTTACTTAGGCAAGCACTAGAGTGGAAGATAAATTAGAGCTTATGGACTCGTGAACAGGCGGTTAACCAAAAAGCAGAAATAGAGTGAGGGCAAAGTTGGGAGGGAGTAATGGGATCTGTTGTAAATCAGGAAAGAACAGTGAAAAACAAAGAACAATAAAGCTGAAGGAAAACACATATTCCAGAGAAGATGTAAAACAGGCTAGGAGGGAAAATGACACTAACCGGGTATGAATAAGGGAAGAGACAAGAGGTACAGTAGAGAAAGAGAGACTAGAGTTAACATAAAAATGAACAAAGTATATATAAAGCTGGAAAGTCATGTCTGCACATAAACAAGAAAATAAAACCCCAACTGTTGAATTGATGTGTTACGTTTACTTTTTATGTAATAAAAGCTGGAAGAATTTACTTGTAAAGAGGAACCAACTTTAGAAATTATTTCAAAAGTGGAACTTGGACATGGTAGACCAGAACAGCTGTTCAGAAGCCATTAGAGTCCATTGTGTAATTTTTACTAAGTGCAGTGCTTATTGGCTTAATAGAGTGCTCAGCAGGAATCCTTATGGTCCCCTCTATTAATCTTGCTGTCAGCCCTGCTACAAATTCCACACTTTAAAAAAATATCCCCAGCCCCCCCCTACACTTAGAGCATGACAAGAATGCAGGGGGAGTCAGACCCACTCTTCCAAAAAGAAAAGGGACTGCACAGTGAAGATATTGTGTGATGCAGAGGTAACAGGAGAAAAGGAGGTGCATTGCTGTGCCTGGCTTCTTCTCATTCCCTTTTCCTTTATCTAAACACCTTATTTTTTTCTGACTCTGTGTTATTTTTCACAGAACCAGTGTTTCCACCTCTTCTAAATTGAAACAGATCTCTCCTTTGTCACATCCCAAAACACAAGGGACACACATTTCTATTCTTCGCTCATCCCTGTCTGCCTCTTCCACTCAAAATGATTGCGTAAGTACAGCTACTAGCCCAAGGACTCAGAGAAATATTCCTGGTGTTTGTTTACACAAAAGACATCTTTAAAAGGATTACTGTGGGAGGGGAAATAATTTTTCCCTCTGTGGTCAAAGCAGAGTATATTAGCTTGTATTTTAAACCCACACCAGTGAACTCACATTTTGGAGTGGTTTTGGTGCACTTTTGCAGTGGTACTTCATAAGCAATATCCATCCACAAGTCAGTGAGCAGAGATGCCTCAAATAGCTAGATGAAAGGTTGTATTGAAAGTATGTGGAATTTTTCTAAAATGTCGTTGTTGACCAGTTTATGCAAAATAGATTCTGACTAATTTAATGTTAAAATTAATGTTCTGTGCATGATAAATTGTCAGATGGGTTGGTTTTGTTTTCTTCAAATTAGGTAAGCTTTGATTTATCTTTGAACTAGGCTTCGGGCTTGGGTTTTTTCCTAATTGAACTATAGTCCTTAGAAAAAGTGCAGAGAGGTGCTGACGTAACCTTAACCACTGTGGTTCTTCTGGCTTGTTCAGCATAGCTGTTTGCTTTGGAGTAGTGGGTTTGGAGAAAAATCTGTGCGTGTCGCTCTCCACAAAGCACGTGAAGGTCTGTGACTTCATCCAGTAGTTATTGCAAAATACTTAAACTTTCATCTGGAGCTGATTGGTCCTTCTTATGCCATATATATTAAACACTGAAATCTAGCTCATCCCACTATGCAACCAGAATTTTGGTATCACTACAGAGCTTCGAATTTTGTCCCAAATCCTGCCCTGAAGTTCATTTTCTTTTGTGATTACCCTATGAAGAATGGTTACTATTTAATTAATTAATTAATTAATTAATTTCTGTCTTTTCCCCTTGAAAAGGCTTTTACTTACCAAAAACTTTCACAGTGCATCTGAGTTGTGGATCTGAAGATGAGGTTGAATTTTCCACGCATAGTAAATAGAATGAATAAAGCAACACACTACAGAATGCTATGTAAATTAGTCACAGGATTTAGGATGTTCGGTTACGTCTTGCATTAATCAGTATGGTTTTAGTTACACTTGCCACAAATAGGACACATTTTTTTATTAAAGGATCAAGGAGCCAAGTTTGAACATAACAGACTTTTCATATGTTTTGTACCTCCTGTCATGACAGATCAAGCTATCATTCATTGAATGATGTGTATTACTCTTTTAACAGTAATATTAGTTTCTTCAGGGCAATGTCATAACAAATAAATATAAAGCATAAATGTGATATCTTTATATCCTTAGCGTCTGAGGTGTGAGATCGCCTACATTAGCGACTGCCCTTGAGCTAAACAAGATAGCCTGAAAACTCAAATTTGTTGAAGATTTTCCTGTTAAGAATTTATAGATAAACCGATGCCAACTTTTGCTATGTGTGTAGCTTGGGATTTTTGGATTTTGTTCAACTTCTAAAAGCCTGTTTTGACAGCACAGATTTGTCTGTGGGTGAAACAGCTTAAAGAGATGCAGAATGCAGCTTTCCATGTATTTGAAAAGAACCTATGAATTTGAAAGGCTTTCTGAAAGTATTATTTAAAAACCATTAAGGGACGGACATGGAGTTACTTGGAGTAAATCGGCAGAGCTCTTTCAAATTCAAAGAACTCACACTGATTTATACCAGATGAGGATCTGCCCATAATAAAAACAGTTTAAAATTTAAATATTTATACAACTGAGGTATTACAGAAAGTTAAAAGATTTTTCTTAATCTTTCCAGTAAAAGTCGCATGACTTTTTGTGGTTACTGCTATGTGTCCACCGTGCTATAATTTTAATCGAGTTTATGGCTCTTAATCTGTTGCAGGCCATCATGTATCTGTATCTGCGTGTAAAAATTCTGAGCTGAACAAATTAAGCTGGATAAAAGTAAAGTTATTTCTTTTCTAAATAAGCTTTAAAATTAACAAAAGATAATTGCCCTTGAATTACAAATATAAGGTGATAAGTAGAAACGCAAGGTTTGTTAAGATCTAACATCTGAACAGTGGAAAGAATTCTCTACCAAAAAAATCTAAGGAAACTTCAGCAAATCTATGTCCAACTGAAGGCTCTCCATAAATCTAATGTCGTCACCCTTTGAGTTCTCCCTCTGGATCATGCTTGGGCCCCAAGTTCCGTGGACTGCTTTTCCCAGACATGTTCTTGTATTTATTGGCAGCTCCGCTGAAGTCAATGGCTTATTCTGTATTGGAGTCCTTATGTGTAAACTGAAGATATTTTAATATAAAGCTCTAGATTAAAGGTGTTTTGTTGAGGATTTCTAAGTGCAGTCTCAAGTCCTGGTCCACGTATACCTCAAGGAACATGTGATTCAATAATTTTAATGTTTTGTACAGTTCTTTGTGCTGATTCGTAGTCCAGATGTTCCAGCAGAAGTTGTCTGGAAGGCAATACTCTGCTTGGGACCATTTTTTTAAATACAAAATAATGAGTAAAGTCATCCGCCTGGAATAATGAAAGGAATTCCCCCTCCTCCATGAGAATAGCTCAGCTTAGTTCACTGATCTAGCAGAAAAAAAAATGTAAATCCTCTGAACTTTCACAGTGCCATCTGATTTTCGAGTACTTAGTAAGTACTGCCAGTTCAGCCAATTGTCCAAGCTGTCGAAGTGTTATTAAAAATGTCTGGAGTTTCTTTACGTAGATATACTGAGTTTCAGCTAAAAAAGTTAAAAGGTGATTAAGCATTGCTGGAATGTCAGTCCTTTAGTCTTTTGCTTACAGGAAGCATACATAAGGAGTTCTCCATTGCACACTCATTTCCAGGGCTCACTTTTTCATACAAATAAGTCTGTACATAAGCTGCACATCTGGAGCTGTTGATCTTTGATTTTAATATGTGCTGAATGAGTTGCCTAAATGAGCATGCACTTTTCAATGGTCTTTTAGGTCAATACGTAGACTACCCACCTTAGTCATACTAAAACCGAACCCTTCCATATTTTAGTTAAAATTTCCCTTTGTAATTCAGTCTATGATTGTTGCTATTCTGAACTTCCAGATGTTTTACTTGGCATAGGTTCATTTCAGAACTTTTTTTCAGTACAAATATCACTAATCTGAACCATTCAGATCCACTAATTATAGACATTTCTGGAATCACAATGACTTCCCCACAGTAACGACAATATATTATGTGCTTTTTATGCACACAGAAATGTAGAAGAGAAATTAAGTTTATCCATAAATATAGAAATTAAAATAGCTGTATAAACCTCCTTCTCCACCCCAAAAATATAAAATTCTTGTGACCTTTTTAAATAGTAGCTTCAAAAGTTTGATTCAGAGTAAGAAGTATTCAGAGATAATGTATATATTCATATTTTTATTATATATAGTGTTCCTTAAATACTCTTAAATGAACCAGAGCTCAAAATACCTGTTACATAGAGAACAAAAATGTTTGAAGTCTACAGCAATGATACCTTTTTATCATATTACAAGATAACTGCCTGAAGTTTGTTTAACACCTCAAGTGTCCTAGACAAATATCTATTTTAGGTATGTATGTTTACATCTGAATATACTGTTAAGTCCCTCAAAATCTGTAATATATTGATCCTCACCAACAATCCTATCAGGAAATAATATTGCTTTATTAGTCTATTGAATCATTTTCCATTAATAAAAAAGCAGTAAACACCATACTAATGAAATTCATAGATTATACTGATATGGGAGAAACTAGTTTTAGATTACGGTCACAGTAATGGAAGATTTTTCATTATAGCTTTGGTTTTACTCACATCTGCACAGGAAGCATGTTCATTTATACATATATTAAAAAGTATGGCTTACCTGACTATAGTATTATGTCAGTTTATAAGCACCATTCTACAAGGTTAGTCTTTTCCCTCTTTATTAGAGGAGCATGTCAAATTGCAGTAATAAGGATGAACGGTAACTTCTAAGTTACCTTTACTAGCATTAGAAGCCCTTAAGTGTGGCATCTGCAGATGAGACAAGATTATATATTATAAAAGCTCAACTTGCCTCATCCAAATGACACAGTAGCAGCTAGTAGCATAATAGACTCTCACATACAGCCAGATCATACCCAGTTAGGCAAACAACAAAAACTACAAATCATAGAATCATAGAATGGCCTGGAACAGTGTCTTGGGATTTGTCCTGAAATTTACCGCAGCTGAACTTTGACAGATAACATTGGGAAAGAATTTCAACAATGCTCACCCTAAGAGGATAAAGGCCTGACCAGGCAGCTTTTCTGGGTTCTATTCCAGGGGCTTCAACCGCTCTGTTTTATCTGACTCCAGCTGTCATGATCAGAGACCAGGCAACAGGTGTCCTTCCCTGGAAGGAAGGGTCAGGGCTCCTGGGAAAAGGGGAACAAGATTTTATAAAGCGCATGCAAGGAGTCCAGCTAACAGCTGATGAGGAGAAGACACTGCAGGTAGGAAGAACTCACTAGTGACTGAATAAAAGCCAGAAGGAAACTTCCAAAAGAATGATGTTAAATCTGTAGGTGGCTAGAAAAAGAACCTTTTTTTTTTTTTTTTGAAGGGAGATAACTCACTAGAATTATTTGTGTGTTGTTGCATATGAATCAAAGACTGTCACATAATGGGAAGTGAACCTAAGGAAAAAAAGAAAGCTTTCTATCTCAAACATTCAAGTTTATTCCAGGATTCTGTTGAGATTACATATAGAGAGAAGGGTCAAACCTTCACTGAGTTTACTTCAACATATGAAAACTTTTACAGCTCAAAATGTTTTTTTCTAGAACATTTAGAGAATCATTACGGATCAAGATTTTTATTCAGCTATTTTTCTCTTTTTGAGCTGAACTTCTCCATTTTTTTTCTTATCATCTATAGTACATGTCAACATTTATGGCCTTAAAATGTGCAAGAGTTTCAGGCAGAATAAATTCAGTCATTATACTTCTATGCTGAAGCAAATCGCCAGTAAAATTAACACTCATTAAACCCAAAAATGTTTAAAACGTAATATCTCATTGCAAAACTGTCCATTTAGTGAAACCCAATTAAAATGCAATTAGCTTTATAAGTGATGTGTATAATATCTAAGAAGGTCAATTGCTCTGCACTTTATAGCTCTAATTTGTTTTCAGATTAGCCAGTGTAAGAAAATTTAGAAGGGCTTTTAAAGTTTCACTTTTAGACAGTATTTGTTGCTATATGTTGCCTTCACTTAGACATTGTTATTAAAAAGGAGAAGCTGGAATAATTCGTTATGAATAATCCTGTGTTTATTTGTCTGTTCTTCACAATATCATGGAATGGTAGGATTTCTAGTAATAAACATCTCTATTTAAAGAAACCCCTTACTTTTGAAGATGCCTAAGTAGATATTTTGATCCACATAAATCAACATGTTCTGACTTTCATGGATACTCAGTCAAAATGTAAATAGGTATCAATGGGAGGTTAGACACCTGTTTGATGATGTGACGAATTGCTTCTCTCTAGGTAGCTATTTCTCTTTACTGACCTGTGAAAGATCTGGACAGTTAGCTGAGATGGATGCCTAGGTTCCACATTTCTTAGATGATCTGATGATACGAAAAATGTAAATATCTCTGCTATTACAAATTCTTTATATTAACTCCTGGTAGCACTATGACCAATTTCAAACATTTGTTATACCGTTAAAAGAAAAAAAAAATTATATTTAAAGCCAGTGAAGCCAATATACTTCTCATATACATTACTTTACAAATGATGAACCAGTCTGAGGTGGAAACTAAACTCTCGGCTATTTTATGAGTCTCTTCAGTGTAAACTATTTAAAATTCCTATTCAACTTTACTGTTCATACTGCCCAGTTTTGTTTCTCGTTAATTACTGATGTGTTAAAAAAATCTCCCTTCATTGATATGCATATCTGAACTTGCTACTTCTGTAGTATGTAAGAAAAAATGTTTCAGTTCTTCTGCCTTTTCAGTATCTATTAAAATGCCACTTTCTCTGTGCACAAATAGGTCTATCATTTTAGAATTTCTCTTGCTCTTATTATGTTTAAACTATGTCAGTTATTTAACTATAAGTCAAGGAGGTTTTCTCTTCAATCTCTCATACATTCCATTCTCTCTTTTTCATTTTCATTGCTCTTTTCTTTCCTATCAGCTGCCTTCACTTCACTTTGGAGCCAGAAAAGCTTTTAACAAAAGTGGTCTTTGGTTTTGAATTTGTTTGGGGCTTGGGTTGGGTTCTCTTTTACATTTTTTAATATTCTATTATTTTTAAGTACAAAGGGATTTAAAAAAAAATCAAATAGTTTTCTGCTGCTATTAGTTTTTCTTTTTTCTTATGTTGTGATTGTAGATATGGTATTTTATTTACCCATAAATTACATCAAAGAAGTGGTTCCTAGCAGGTAACTATGATTTTATTTTATTTTATTTTATTTTATAAAGAGAAAATTGGTGTACTTTCTGACTTCACTGCTCATTTGTATCAAGGAAACATCAGGGAAAAATTACCCTCTGGCCTTATGTCTGGTAAATTATAATTACAGAGCAAGCCAGATATTGTCAAGCTTGGAAGAACTTAAATACCTGTTGTTTCTAAACAGTCTTTTTTTCTCTAAAAATCTTGGACAAGCTGTTTGCTAGTGTCAGAAATAAGTATAATTTTTTTATGTGAATGTTCTTTGGTATGGAATGACTGTACCTGTGTGAAACCATTTTGGATCCTTAGGTTTTTAATGTTTACATACCCTTACTATAATGATGATAAAAATATCGAAGGAAGTCGGGGTATGTGGGTGTGTATATATATACATATACATACATATATATAAATTGTCTTTTAACCTAAGTCATATGCCTGAGCTGAAACTTGTCCCACATCCAATGCATCTGGGGGCAAGCCCAGGCTCAGCCACGAGTTCTGGATGTGCTCTGAAGCACAATGGGGGCGGCAGCACTGGCCGTTGGCCTGCACTTAGCCCTCCTAAACCTGGGCAGAACAAATGTACATGAGAAGGTAGCATCAGTTGCTCAACGTGTGTTCTCCATTGCCCCTCATCTTGCTGTCAATCATCTGCCCATCCTCTCCTTGGTGCACTGTGCAATGGAATAGGCGAGCAGCCTGTGCTTCTGGGGTCTGTAGGCTGCCTGAGCAGGGGCAAGGAAGTTTTGTGTACATCACATGTGGGTTTGAGGCAGTGTGCTCTCTTCTTGCTCTACGCAGTCCACATACATTCCATGAAATGGGAAACATTGTAGAAAATTAAGACTTGTCCTGCTGATTAGTTTCTCCTTAATGACTTTGAGTTTCTAACAAGATGGTTTGGGGCTTTTTTTTTTTTTCTCATACCTTACTTATCATGCAAAAGGAAAAAGAAAAAGAGGGCAAAAAAGAGAAAGAGGAAGAAAGCTTCATTTAAAAGCAAGTATGTTAAAGCTAATTAATACCTTTGTGCTTAGTCTTTTAATGAGAAAATAATTACCTGTGAAAAATACAGCTTAACACCACTACAAAATTAAGACATCTCAAAAAGTAAGCAAAAAACCCATCAGTGATTATTATCTTCTCCTCTGCATGGATAACTGTAAGTACTCTCATGGAAGGTTGCCTACAATGAAGAACTCCAAGATTGTTTCTCTAGTATTTTATTTTCTCATTAATCTTTTTCAAAAGTCTGGACAAATAGTAGCAGATATCAAACACGTTTTTTGTAACCTTTAATTAATATCAAAGTTTTTAAGAGAAACAACCCGTTATACATAAGTCTAGCTCTATTTGTGAGCTTGTAACTAGAGTCAAAGTTGACTGAAGAGGGTCCCTTCGGAGAGCCGGCCAAGTTAACGACCATCACACCAATATGGCTACAGATCGTCCTCCCTTTATTGCCCCGGACAGCTCAATATATACAGTTCAGCAGTGTCCCCGCGCCTGCCCCTTAACAGAGTTGGTCAGTTACAGGTTTACACGCGCCAGTGTTTTATTGGGTAGTGCCATTCCACTATGCAAGCGGCTCTCGCCCCCCCTTCTCCCCCCGGGCCCAGCACCTCCAGCCAAGCATCTCGCAAAGCTCTCACAAAACAGATAAAACCTCCTCCTCCCCGTGTTCCAAGGCAGCTTCAAGGACAGAGCCTTTGTTTAGGCCTAAGCTGGGTTGTCCATGCTTTTAAAGTAATACCACGCCTCTGCTCCACAAGAAATTCCTCTACATATCCCCCTTTTTCTTTTTGGACAACCCAGGCTTCATCCGCTAGCTTGCTTATAATTTTCTTGATTATACTTATCAAACAACTAAACATAAGTAAGCCTATAACAATTAAAACTGTAATAACAAAAAATGCCTTAACTAAACTCTTAATTCATCCTGTCAAAGTTCTCACACCCATCGCCCTAAATCATACTTTGATCCTTAATCACACACTTCTAACAAAGCAAAAGGCAGCTGGTTTCCCTGCCTTGCTTTTAGCTAAAGAAAGATCACTCTGCTGGTTAGTACATAAACCTTAACACCTACTATGTGGCTTTGATTACACAACCAATATAAGCTTCATTGTTAGTCACACAAAGAGGATACATATTAATACAACAGGTAACATTGAGAACAGTCACATTTTCCCATAATTGCTCTGCCATCAGCTGTAAACATCTTCTGCCAGTCCAACCCATGTCGTCGTTGGTAATCGGTACTTCAGGGTCCCATCACGTCACTGGGCAAGACAGAGGGGTTCAACTGACGGGCCCAGTGCACGGTCGTGTTGCTGCTGCGCTGTTGAAGTGACAGGATGCTGCACAGCCACATCATGCGGGATCATGCGGTTCCCAGGTCCCTTGTCCGTTATTAATAATAACAGGACACGCAATCGAACTGGCTGCTTCCCAATCTCCCTCTATTATAGTGTCTCTGATGACACCGCTCCATCGCTGTTGCAAAGGATCCTTTATGGTTCAAGCTTGAAAATCAGGCTTGAGTGAGGGAGCTGATGGTAATGGGGGAGCTGAACTGGTTTAAGGGTTTCTTCTATTTCTTGCTGTCTAGTTGATAATTCAGCGAGTTTGTTCAGCATCTCTTTCAGGGGTTCATCCTGATCTTCCTTCTTCCCCCCCCTCCTTTTTTTTTTTTTTCTTTTTTTTTTTTTTCTTATTATCTCAAGTATTACTTCAGTCACGCTGTTATCACACAGGGAGAGCAGAATTTCCCAGGTCTGTTTTGATCGTACTCTCCCGTTCACTCCCATGCACATCTGGTGTACAAGAAGCGTCTTATCTTCATTCTCACGGACAAGCTCTCAACATGAGCTGTACCTGGCTGGTCAGGGTCTCTTTTCATAATTAGCAAGCAAGAGTTATGCACTTGTTCAGAAAAGAGCTCAGCTCAAGGACGAAAGTCTTAATTCTGCAACGCAGTGCAGTTTCTCCTTTTTCTTTTTTTTTTTTTTTTTTTTTTTTTTTTCCTTCCACCCAGTCGGGACGAGCAGGGAGTTTCTTCCTTTGCCTTTTTCCTTTCCTGCCCTCCCCCCAACGCTTCGATCGCTGCCGCAGCAACTTTCTTTTCTGCTTGCATGATTTCTAGAGTGCGTATTACGGTTTTCCAAACTGTTCCTAGTTCTTTTGCTTCCTTTCCTTCTTTTCCTCCCTCTAGAGTACAGTCCCACAAAAAGTCTCCTACTTCACGCCATTCTGTGGAACTAAAGATTAATGGTGGGTCGTTCATTTTCTCCCGCTTCCGAGCCCATGGGGCTAATACATCTCGCTCCTTTACTTTTCCTCCTCTCTCAGAGAGTATACTAAGGAGGCGAGTTGCCGCGTCCGTTTCCATCGCGGTCTTACCTTGGCAGGGGCTTGATCAGCTGCTCAAGCTCTGGTCTCCGGTGCCCTTTTGGTCACACTCGGAACTCTCCTGCCTCCAGCTCTCCGGCTCCCAAATCGGCTCACGTCCGATGCTTCGGAGTCTTCCCACATTTAAGCAATCCGCATTTAAGCGTCCACAGAGGGTCCCTTGTTCGGGCGCCAGATGAAGAGGGTCCCTTCGGAGAGCCGGCCAAGTTAACGACCATCACACCAATATGGCTACAGATCGTCCTCCCTTTATTGCCCCGGACAGCTCAATATATACAGTTCAGCAGTGTCCCCGCGCCTGCCCCTTAACAGAGTTGGTCAGTTACAGGTTTACACGCGCCAGTGTTTTATTGGGTAGTGCCATTCCACTATGCAAGCGGCTCTCGCCCCCCCTTCTCCCCCCGGGCCCAGCACCTCCAGCCAAGCATCTCGCAAAGCTCTCACAAAACAGATAAAACCTCCTCCTCCCCGTGTTCCAAGGCAGCTTCAAGGACAGAGCCTTTGTTTAGGCCTAAGCTGGGTTGTCCATGCTTTTAAAGTAATACCACGCCTCTGCTCCACAAGAAATTCCTCTACAGTTGACAGCTTATCACAGTGGTGGTATGTACATAAAATTTAGAATCACAGCTCCAGAGGAAGAGTGCAGGCTTAAACAGACCAGAAGTTGAATTTTTTGTTTCAGTTGAGTAATATCGCTGGAAAATAACTTCATGGTTGTTTTATTTGATGACAAATTTGTAGGAGTCTTTGCCTGTAGGAATGTGGTAGGTGAGAGGGATATGGACAGAAATAAAATCCAAGCAGAACAAAAGGTCCACAGAGGACCTCTGTGGCAGTTAAACCCCTTGATTGATGTAGAATTTAGTCTCTTCAGTTAGGAGATTTTTAGTTGGACACTCTGCTTTACTGTCATCTTGTTGCATAAACTTCTTAAAATAGAGGGAAAAAAAAGTCTGACTCCTGAGTATGTAATTTTTTTAAGAGAAAGGAAATGGTTAAAGCCATGTGCTCTCAATATCTGCTTGAAAATCCTGGTGATTTTCATGAACATTGAACCTCACATCTCTCAGTAAAACTGTTCCAAGAATAAGGCACTCTTGAGTGTAGATAAATATGGAAAGATCACATAGGTTTTTCTCTTATTATTAATACTGTCATGGTTGATGATTATCATAAATTGATATTGAAATGGAGTTTGGATGGCATTGCAGAAGTTGAGAAAGAAAAAGCAGTTCAATCAATATGCTATATGACCCTTGGATTTCAAATAAGTGGAAACAGAGAACTTGTTATGATATTTCCTCTGTAAATGTGTATTTAGTAGAAAATATGCATGGAATTAAAAAGAAAATCAGCTGAAAATGTATTCATGTAGCTGATTAGTGCTCATGGAATGTAATTAAAACTGATATTATGATTAGACTGGACAGGGGAGGGCAGGGTGCATGCATGAAAATTTAATGGAATATTTAAGTAGGGATTTTTCAAATCCTGAAATAGATTCTATTTTTTTTAATAAATTTTAATCTATTCTGTAAATTTCTGTACTGCTAGTAAAATCATTTTACGGATTTTTAAAAAAGATGGATTCATTATGAATGGGTAGCAGGAATAAGATTTTAAGACTCTATTTTTCTATTACTTTTATTTAGTATTTCAGAACCACAGGATGTTTGAGCAAAGGCCAACAGACAGTTCAGTCTGATGTGTGATTGCTGAGAGAGTGGAGGGCAACTGAACCTTTGGATATCACAAATGTTTTGGAGGAATTCGAGGAAAGGGTGTAAAGCCTCCTGAGTATTTTCAGTTTCTTCATTTTGAGAGGAATTTGCAGAATCAAAGGCTGTCAAGAAATGATGTGTGTCTGCTGCTGTGAAGATCACCACCATTGAGAAAGGGCAGCATCTCTGGCAATGTGCCAGACCAAGACAGACGTTTGGAAGAAGACGAGATCACTCAGACACAAAATATTGTCATGTCTTTGGATACAATTTTGAATTATCTTAAGAACTCTAGTTTCTAACACTCTTGATCCCTACGTGTGTTGAACCTGGGAAACAAGTTAAAACGAGATCCCATAATCTCCCACAGCCAGAGCTCATGGCAGTTTCCAGTCCTAAATTCATGTGAAGACACAGAAAGCAGAGTGACCTAAAGGAAACAAGACAACTTATTCCCGTATTTTTAGAATTAATTTAAACCTATAACAGGATTCTGAATTATTGTTCTTTTTTTGTGTACAGGATAGGATAGGCAGATACTGGCACCATAAAGACATGAATAAATATGCAGTGAGTATTCACTTCACTGTTTTTGAAGCATATTTGACCTGGAAAATCAGGATGATACTTAAATGACAAGGAAATACATGCACTTTAAATAGAATTTGAAATTCACTAATAATGTCTCTCCTAGTCACACAGAGGCTAAAATCCTTGAGAATAAAAGTAACAATTTGGTCAGAATGAAAATTAAATTTAGCCTCAATCCTTTTTGTGTCAGGAAAGATTTTGACTCCCTGCTCACCATGAGAATGACCGCAAGGCAGGTGATGCCCTTTCAAATTCAAAAGGCACTTTGCCTTTGTAGCATATTTTGTTCAATATCAAAAACTTAGAAGCTTTCTTGATGCCTTTTTGTGCTTTAGTGTCTAATTTCATCCATTCTGTCACAGCTGCTTCCTTACAGTTTCAGACTTCTGAAGCCTCATAACGACCTTTTGAGTTGACCCTGACCCATTCTTCATGTTTCCATGATGTGGTGTCATGACGTTTCCATGAGGAGCAGTCCCTGAAGGGGTTAATGCTCCCCTGCCATTCAGCTGTTAGTTTCTCTTGAATTTCCCTCTAGACTGTCACAAAGGATAACAGAGATGTAATAGAAAGGTCACGCAGGTGCTCCCACAGAATATGTTATTGAGTCCTACCAGTGAAGGAATGTGAGTGGGCCTATTTGAATGAACAATGAGAAGACAATAAAAAGAAAGTCAAATTATAGACAGCAGGCAGGTTTGCACTAAAACAGTAAACAGGATTTACTGTATTCAGAGAGTCTGAAAAATTACACTCATTAACCATGTATCAAGTAAATCGATAATACCATTATGTGTTACAAAGTGAATTAGCTTTAACAGCTATTTCATAGAACTCAGCAGGGACGCGCAGCTAATTCAATTTCTACTACATTGTATTCACACTAATATTGCTTCAAAATGGTATTATTTCTATTTTGCCCTTCATCTATTTCCTCTTCTCATTCAATACTTCTAAGAAAATAAAACGTAGCCATTAAGGGGTGTAGTTTTAACATAAGGTTCAGTGCCACTGCACCTTGTGTCAAACCAGTGCAGACCAAACCTTTGTCTTGCATGTACTCTTAGAGGTGCTTTCATTAGCCGGTCAGCTTTCTGTTCTATGATAGATCAATGACAGCTCCCAATGATTCCTTAAAACAGGTCATCCATGAGGACTGCTGCAGTAAGGATCCTTCTGTCTGTCTCTCTCCTTGCTTTTTCTTTCTTAAAGGCTTCCTGGATTACTATTACTCTCAAGTACAGCAGTTGCGTGTTTAATTGGGAGCCACTAAGTGAAAACAACTTGATGTTCACACCTTTACTGTGCTGTGTGATTTAATTTAATAAATGAGGACAGGAAGGAGGGAGAGATATGAAACGGTTGTCTATGAAAAAAGTGTCCAGTAAATATGGCTGATGTGGATAGCAAATGGACAAAACTAAATAAAATATAAGTAGTGAATTGTGGTAAAGCAATATAAGAACAATATTTAAGACTTTCAATATGCAAATGTTTGTGACAGAAGTCTCAGTCTTTATGAAAAAGAAACCAGGGCAGATATTCAATAGAGTATAACCAAAAAAGTCTGTCATAATAACACGCCAACAGTCATCCACAAAGTCGTTTCCCTTGGTAGAGAGATTATAATCAATTGAATTCATAATCTATTTTTTCTTCTTTCACTCCATGAAGATTTTTTTTTAATAGAATAAGAAAGGCACACTGAGGTTTTTTGTGTTAAAAAAAAAAAAGTACTGAGAGAAAATGAGGAAACTGGAGAGACTTAGGGAGGAAGGGAGAGAATCATATATCATATTTGTTGCATCCCAACCATTCCTCTTCTAAGATTTTGTCCTATATCTGACCATTTATTCCTCTAGACAGATATACAAGGTACTAAATCCTGAGATATATGAGATTACTAAATCTTACACGATAGTCATTGAGGCTCACATCCACAAGCCATTCCCAGCATTCTACTATATGTTGCAAATGAATCACAGAAGCCATATGGGCAGTCCAGATTTCAAACATTGTTGCATAACTAATTTATCCTATGGTAAGGCTCGTGAACCCTTCTGAGTTGCTTCTGTCTCTGAAATTTGAGGTTGACTTCGTTCCTTGTGTGCATTTGTCCAAAATGCACTTCTACATTATTCTAATCAAATAACTGAAAAACAATTTGCTATTAGACCACAAGTGGAAGTCTGCAAATAATCAAAGTTATCAGTCTTCTTAATTAATCATTAGAGCTTATTTACTGGTTTTTTGTTTGTGCCAAATAGCAAAAAGATTGAGGAAACTCTTCATATAAGAGTCCTAAACTAGGATGATAACTGCTGGCAATTACTTGTTCGGTACTGTGCATTACAAAATAATAATTTTTTTCATCTTTTTTTAAGACTAGCTAAAAAAAATATTTGTATTGTGACACATGGACCACATTGGTTTTATTTGGTTACTAGTTGTCCCCTCAGGTTTTTATCTATACATTGATTTTAGGGGATATCAGCAAACAAATGGCTTACAAGTTTGCTTGTTGCAGATTCTTTGCACATGATTGTGTGTGTAAAGTTCAACTGCATAATAAGAGAGTACTTATTAGGTAGGACTGAGTAGTTAAAATATAGGAACACATGTGCTGCTTTTTATAGGTTTTTTTGGATGTTGTGTTTTTTTTCCAGAGGAAATGCCTAACTGGATGGGGAGGCATCCATACTGTATCCTTGAACTGGGGATGGTTTTCAATTGAAAATACATCTGCACAAAGTCAGAATGGGTCACTTTTACAATAGTGGGTGTTTCCAAACTGGTTGTTTTCTTGGTGGCTTATCAAAACCTTGTTTTAATGTCTGCCAGTCTTTTCCATGTAGAATACTGCTGTAGGGGACACAGTATCAAAATGCATAAGAAACTGTTGTACCTAGGTAAGGCATAGAGCTATATTTTTTAGTTGGTCTTCAAGTTTCTCTGAACAACATTATTAATCATAAGAAGATTGAGTAGATCAGCAAATACAATTTATTTCTTGAGAACTTAGAACAAGTTACATGTCACTTCAATTTAAGGTATTAATAAAATTAAAGAAAATTTTAAAAAGGTAGAAGGAAAATGTAAGAGGGAATGTTTTGAGGGAAGTCAGAAAACATGAAACAGAAGCCTGGAAGCAGATGAACAGAAGGAAAGAACTAAGAAAATAACAAGATCAAAGCTGTCGATACATATTGTGAATAAACCCTTTTGCCACCTTGCCCTTTTATATACAAAGCTGCTGTTTGGGACCACATCCTCCTGCATCCAGAGGGCAGCCTGTTATTTGACTAAGTCAAAACAACAGAAGTCCATGGTAACATGCAGACTGCGCTTCTGTCTGCATCACTCTCTAGTTTCACGCATTCATTCATCTGCAGCTGCCTTCCCTCATCTTCAAGGCTACATCAAGGCTTCCTGCTGCCAGGCTGTGGCGAGACATCTCGACTCAGCCGTCCTGGAGACAGAACGAAGGCACCCACAAGTGATTGAAGGTAACAGATAGATGGACTAAGTGCTCAGTAAACAATACATGTGCCTATGAAAAATCTGGTGCCCCGGGCCAACTGTCCATTTGGCCCAACCCCAGTATTTAACAGTTGCTCAAAAATATTTTTATTCCATTATAGTTCATTTTCCCCACATATTTACTGTAAAGGATTGCCATTATGGGTTCCAGCTTTGGAACTGTACTGACCTATCTTGTCAAAACCAGAGCTATGTTAGCAGAAGCTGAAGACTTCTGTGAAAACTACATGTGGATCCTGTTGTACAATAATTTTCTGATGCAAATGGTGGAGGAGCCGACTGGGAGAGGAGCACTGCTGGACCTCATCCTCGTTAACAAGGAGGATCTGGTTGAAGCAGTAAAGGTTGAGGGCTGCCTTGGCTGCAGTGACCATGAAATGGTGGAGTTCAGGATCTCATGTAGCAGAAACAAAATAGCAAGCAGAATTGCAACCCTGGACTTTGCCAAGGCAAACTTTGGATTTTTCAAGCAATTACTCGAGAAAATCCCATGGGCAAGGCTGTTTGAAGGTAAAGGGGCCCAAGATAGTTGGTTAGCATTCAGGGACTGCTTCTACCGTGCTCAAGATCAGAGCATCCCGACACGTAGGAAGTCAAGGAAGGGAGCCAGGAGACCTGCGTGGCTAAACAGGGATCTGCTGGGTAAGCTCAAGGGCAAGAGGAGAATTTACAGATCTTGGAAGGCGGGGCTGGCCACTTGGGAAGAATATAAGGCTGTTGTCCAAGGATGTAGGGAGGCAACTAGGAAAGCAAAGGCCTCCCTAGAATTGAACCTGGCGAGAGGGGTCAAGGACAACAGGAAGAGTTTTTTCAAATACGTGGCAGATAAAACTAACACCAGAAGCAATGTAGGCCCACTGATGAATGAGGTGGGTGCCTTGGTGACAGATGATACAGAGAAGGCAGAGTTACTGAATGCCTTCTTTGTCTCTGTCTACTCTGCCGGAGGCTGTCCTGAGGAGCCCCGTTCCCCTGAGGCCCCAGAGGAAGTCAGGGCAGTGGAGGAGTTTGCTTTAGTCGATGAGGACTGGGTTAGGGACCAATTAAGCAATCTGGACATCCATAAATCCATGGGTCCAGACGGGATGCATCCACGGGTGCTGAGGGAGCTGGCTGATGTCATTGCTAGACCACTCTCCATCATCTTTGCCAAGTCTTGGGAGACGGGAGAGGTGCCTGAGGACTGGAGGCAAGCAAATGTCACTCCAGTCTTCAAAAAGGGCAAGAAGGAGGACCCGGGTAACTATAGACCAGTCAGCCTCACCTCCATCCCTGGGAAAGTGATGGAACGACTTATCCTTGGTGCCATCTCAAGGCATATCAGGGATAAGAGGGTCATTAGAGACAGTCAACATGGCTTCACGAAAGGGAAGTCGTGCTTGACTAACCTCATAGCCTTTTATGAGGATATAACAAGGTGGATAGATGATGGCAGAGCGGTGGATGTGGTCTACCTTGACTTCAGTAAAGCATTTGACACAGTCTCCCACAGCATCCTTGCTGCTAAACTGAGGAAGTGTGGTCTAGACTCTCGGGTAGTGAGGTGGACTGCGAACTGGCTAAGGGGAAGAAGCCAAAGAGTTGTGGTCAATGGGGCGGAGTCTGGTTGGAGACCTGTATCCAGTGGAGTGCCTCAAGGGTCGGTACTGGGACCAGTATTATTCAATATATTCATCGATGACTTGGATGAGGGACTAGAGAGTACTATCAGCAAGTTTGCTGATGACACCAAGCTGGGAGGAGTGGCTGACACACCAGAAGGCTGTGCTGCCATCCAGCGAGACCTGGACAGGCTGGAGGGTTGGGCGGGGAAAAATTTAATGAAATACAACAAGGGTAAATGTAGGGTCTTGCATCTGGGTAGGAACAACCTCGGGTTCCAGTATAAGTTGGGGAATGACTTATTAGAGAGTAGTGTAGGGGAAAGGGACCTGGGAGTCTTGGTGGACAGCAGGATGACCATGAGCCAGCACTGTGCCCTTGTGGCCAGGAAGGCCAATGGCATCCTGGGGTGTATTAGAAGGGGGGTGGTTAGTAGGTCGAGAGAGGTTCTCCTTCCCCTCTACTCTGCCCTGGTGAGACCCCATCTGGAATACTGTGTCCAGTTCTGGGCCCCTCAGTTCAAGAAAGACAGGGAACTGCTGGAGAGAGTCCAGCACAGGGCAACTAGGATGATTAAGGGAGTGGAGCATCTCCCTTATGAGAAAAGACTGAAGGAGCTGGGTCTCTTTAGTTTGGAGAAGAGGAGGCTGAGGGGTGACCTCATTAATGTTTACAAATATATCAAGGGTGAGTGTCACGAGGATGGAGCCAGGCTCTTCTTGGTGACAACCACTGATAGGACAAGGGGTAATGGGCTGAAACTGGAACATAAGAGGTTCCGCTTAAACTCGAGAAGAAACTTCTTCTCAGTGAGGGTGACGGAGCCCTGGAACAGGCTGCCCAGAGAGGCTGTGGAGTCTCCTTCTCTGGAGACATTCAAGACCTGCCTGGACACGTTCCTGTGTGGCATAGTCTAGGCATTCCTGCTCTGGCAGGGGGATTGGACTTGATGATCTTTCGAGGTCCCTTCCAATCCCTAACATTCTATGATTCTATGATTCTATGGTGTATTTCAGTGCAACTTATTTTCTTTCATTGTGTAGCCCACTGTGTGATGATCACAAAGAGTGCTGTGAGGAATGTGTGTGCAATGAACAGCAACAGGCATGAGGACAGCATGCCAAGTTATGACACACCTTTTCTGGTAGAGTATGCCTTGTCTTACCCCAACTAGATATGCACACAATGCTGTGTGGATGAGCATTTGACAGGCTTTCATTGTTGACCTATTTCTCTCTCTTATCGGTAATTTTGGAGCAAAGAATTTAGCCTGAGTGCGGTGTGCCATTCTCATATTTTTTTGGATGTTATTTTTCTGGAGTGTCATCTACAGTAGACAAAATACTGGAGGCTGGCTTGCCAGCTAACAAAAATAATTACATGTAGAGATATTAGGATTCTAAGACTGATATAGCTTCAGAAAATAAAGTAATGTGCAGATTTCAAAACTTTTTTCATAGCTCTGCACAGAATACATGAGTATAATTCTGCCAGACTTCCATCTCCCAAGTCATCTTTGTATCTGTCAGGGTCTGGGAATAGATTTTGTCATGTGTAAACTTGAGAAACTCATTGCAAAGGCATGTCTTTCAGACAGCATTTGTCTCATCCTACCTATTCTCAGCACTGGTGAGGAGCACTGGCCTTGCTGTCAGCTGCTCAGAGGGCTGCTCCCCTCATCCCACATATGTGGGGTCTCCATATTCCCATGCCATGCATGTCGGGCTCTCTCATCCTCCCTGCAGGAGAAGACAAGGTAGAACTTTCAGATTTGTTGTGGTTGTTTTATTTTCTGCAATTATGTTGGGAAAAGCAGGCTGAACAAAGGAGGGTGGTGAGGTTTGAGGTACTTCTTACTTTCTGTAGGTGTTCAGAGGTTCCAGCAGTGATTTGTGGTGATCCTCACAGCCCTGTTTCCTACACGGTTGTGTTTCCTGCTAATGGAGAATCTGGGAGGTGACTTCTCAACCAGAATATTTCTCCTAAAGCTTTGGGTATTTTTTTTATATGTTTACGCTTAGTATTAACAATATTTACTGGAAAACAGTGCAAGGAAAAGAGATTGATGTTCTTGTAACATTTCAAAGTCTTTTAATCATCATGAAGAGGCTGATAATGATCACAGATGTTCATAACCTATAATTCTGCTTGGGTCCATTTCATGGTAGTAGACGTCAGTACAAGGGGAAATATTAGTAGACTTACACTATAACTACACGAAAGCTTCCTCCTCAAGTTGTGGTCCCTGACTCCACAGGCAAGTGATCTGCGTGGCTCATGCCACTCCTTTCCAGGGTGAGCCACTCTAAAGTTGTCAGGTTAGTTCCACGTATCATATCTCTTGCTTCAGGTCTCCCCTGAGTGGTACATGATGTTCTTGTAGCCTTAAAATCTAGGGGGTTTTTTGTTGTCTGTGAAATAGTTCAGGTAGCTTGGAGACTGATACATCACAGTGTGACACTAAGGTTGCGTGGTGTGTTTAGTAGTGCAGCAAAAGAGCTGTTGGGTATCCACAGGTGGAAGGCCCACTGAAATAGCTTCTTAGTGCTGGGAGGTTAGAAAGAGTCCAGCCAGGTGCAGCTTCATCTTCCCGGAGGGATCTCTGAAGCAGATTATCACCAGAACTATACCCACGTTTCATCTCAAAGAGGTGTGGGCAGAATGGAAAGTCAGAACATGAGGGTTGTCTGGAGTTGTCTTTTAACCTGAAGTGGTCCCATGTCATCTGGGTGTTACCTAAGTGTTGAGCCAGGTTTTAGAATTAGTTCACACAGGAGCTAAGTATGACAGTGACCCTTGCTGATTCTGCAAGGGTGAAAAAGAGAAGTCCTAGCGTCTTTCTTTCAGAAATAGTTATGTGGAGGTTGATTGAAGACAAAATCAGAGTTTCTTTTCATTACTTATTCCATTAAACTAGCATAAGAAACTTTTTATTATTGTGTTACATTTAAACTGAAAAAGAAAATACACTCACATCCAAAATTTAATTTCTTACAACCATGCAAATGTCTGGTAAATTTTAGGTGCTACAAAAAATAAAAACTCTACTTTGACTGACCAAGTATTTCCAATAGAAAAGGTCTATTTTATTTGGTTTGGATAATATTGGAGTAGTCAACTGCATAATTGACAAGGATCCCAGCAAGTTTGGCATTATATGTTGAACCTTAAGCTTCTGTGATTACACTGTTATCTGTATCCACGTTAAGGAATACCAAATCTGTTTGGATACATCGCCGTTAGCTACAATTATAAATTAGCATGCAAATGTTTACCCTTTTAGACATATAAATGTATGCCTGCATACTTTTGTATATGGAATTTTTAAAAAAAAGAAATAAAAAGGTGCTGAAAAAATTGGAAATAAATTTTTAAGTCATAATATTCAGATTCCATATTTGTGAGCTATTTTAAGTTACAACAGAAACTAGAGTAAAAAAAAAAAAAAGAAAAACCACAGAAATGAGCATTTAAAAAACAGAGGAAAATTAAAAGTTTAAATTTACAGCATTGGCAGTTTTTCAGCTTTAGTGTGCTAGTTCTGTATTTTTCCTCCTGTTCACAGTTGTAGGATGGTACCAGCTTACTATAAACAATGTGTGTGTAACCAAGCGCTAATTTCACTAGACGCTTTTACCTAGTTTTGTCCAATTTAAGCCACTATTTGTCATCAATGTTTTTCTTTTTTCATGCTCACGTCCGTTTAGAATATACTTTATAAGAAACTTTGAATTACAGATATAGGTCTCTAAAACCAAGTTATCTTTGATATTTCTTTTTATTACTGGAAAATAAAAAGCAGAAAACAGAAACGTGACCTGTAATGTTTGGGCTATTTCACACCCAGTAGAAGACCTCACCCATTGTACAGATGCTGGCATTTGGAATCAGAGGGATAGGGAAGGCACTGAACCCACAGCAGCTCCAGAGTCTCAGGGCCACCTCCAGCATCCCACCTTCACACATCCTGGAGGACACTATCCCTGCCAGTCCCTTTCTTCCTCATCATGTCTCATGAATATGCCACCTTGCAGACAAGCCTAACCCATGTTGCGTATTGTTGGCTCGATGTTCAACTCTACTTAAACTGAGATCAAATGGGCAACTAGAATGGGTAGAAGTAACTTTAATTCTGTAAATGATCTGGATTTGACACAGATGAACAGAATGAAGATTTTAACACACAGGGGGGATGGGCACTAACAGCTTCCATTTCTGAGGTAAAGTGTGGATTGGGGTTTTTTAAGTGGATTTTCATGTAAATTTGTAGCTCTTCTTACCGTTGTGAATAGTCAGTTGCTATGGGAATGTGGCATGCAAGGTTTCGTATTTTATTTCAGAAATGTCTGCACATATCCTGCTATCACAGGCCTTAGGCACCTAGAAGAAACCGAAAAGAAATTAAAGTAAATAATCAGAAGACTGTATGTGTTTAATGACATTAATTTCTATTTAAAATACACATTGCAGATATTCCCTAGAGGATTCTCGAGTATCTTGTCATACAGTGAGATTTTCTAAGCACTGATAGATTTCTAATGACTGATAGAGACTGATATTACTTTCCAAGTGATTGGTGTGGTTTCCTTTCATCTCTGAGTTTCTGTGAAGCAACCCCCTAATTTAAAGTCTAACATCTTTCTTCTGTTCCCATATGCAGCAGATGGCACATGCGACTACATCCTACTTTCTAATTCCTATGTGACATTTATTATTCATCAGAAAGGAAGTTAAAAAATATTAACTGTCCAGCTTCTGGTTTGACTAATCATATAAATTAAAGAAAATATTGCCAGAAAGAAACTATATTTGAAGACATAAAAAATATTAAAAGTATAACATAGGGGCCACCCAGTGGGGCAGCAGTGTATTGTTCTGTCCAAATGTAACTCAGTAAATAAAACGCAATTGTTGAAACTTGATGATCTTTCGAGGTCCCTTCCAATCCCTAACATTCTGTGATTCTGTGATTCTGTGAAAACTCTTGCTTGCCACCATTTTCCATTATAGGTTTCTATCTACATCGGATGATATTTCTCCATTAAGTACTAGGTGAATTGGGTCAGAGCTCAAGTATTGGTGACGATATATTCAAATACACCCAAGTTTTCTTCTATTTGTGATTACAGTTTCATTTTTTAAGGCTCTAGAGAAATGTTTATTAATGCCCCTTTCCAAACTGCAGGCGAAGTTGTCACTTATTCTTGCAGATAATTATCTTAATATGTAAAGGCTAAGGGAAATAGTCTTGTCCAATTAACTGAAAATCTGTATTTTTAAGTGGGTATGGCATACACACCGTAGAACAGTAGACTTAAAAAGTGGAAGATGCTTGGACAGCAGAGCAAAGCTGCCTGAGAAATAAAAAAAAAATTCAATGCTGGTGGCTAGTTTTTCATTCAGTCTGAAGTAGTTCTAGTTGCTGGGTTTTCAAGGACACATGGATGTTTTAGAAATACTAATTCTTGGTATTCACAAGAGCCTTTTTTTTTCTAGTAAATGACATAGGTTTTCTCTTTTTTATTTTTTTAAAAAATTTTATTGTAAAGATAACTAGATCTTACCCAGCTCACAGGCTATGCGTTCCAAGTTTACCCAAAACTGGCTTCCCTGTAAAAAGTTCTGACCCTGATGTGGACTTTGTACACTTTCTAAGCTGTTTCCTCTGCTAATGAGTGGAAAAAAAAAAATTGGTGATACAATTGCAGCTTCTGTTTAGGTTTTCTTAGAAAATACTAGAATTAATCTAGAATTTAGGGTTGGTTTATTTTTCAAAAGTAGTCAGATACTTTGGGTTATGCCTTTCTGCTGTGTCTGCTCAGCCTCTTCAGTTTAAAGAGATCGGTTCCATGGTAACATGTTTTTAGAATATCATGTACAGCTGTTCTTTAATACAAAAACAAGTCAATGTTTAAAATAAAATGGCCTACATAAAAACAAAGAGTATTTCTTAATCAATTCATACTATTGTAGCTGAATAATAGTCATAATAATTGAACAGACATCCATATAATATCTGTTTATCCCCGTAACAGAAGTCACATGTATCTTGCTATATGTAAATAAGAATTTAAAGGAGAAAAGTGCATGTCTTTTAACAGATTCAATATTCTTGAATTTAGAGCATATATATATACCAGTTAATCTTGTATTTATTCTTCACCGTACACCATCTTCTTCTGTGTTCTTAGGTCCAAATGTCTTAGTTACTTTTTTGATGTTGATGATTAAATTCCACTGGCTATAAAGTCAGATTTTCTTAGCAGAGGTTACACTAACGTATGGTTTTAATCTGAATCACCTAGTAGAGAGTCACCTTGATAATAGCTAAGGAAGAACAGATGAGATGCTAAAAATATACCTTTATTCCCTAGTCATGCAGCACCTAATTTTATCATTTGGGGGTTTTTTTTGAACCTTTGGAAAGATATAAGGGCTTTTTTTTTCTTATAGTTCCTGCTTAATTAATAGCTTCAGTCATGCTCATCAGTGATCAACCTTTAAATTGATCCTAATGCAAATGATCCAGGATCTTCAGCTCTTTGAGTCATGCTCTTCTCCAAGAGGCTGCTGTGCTTGTTACGTCTTGTAAAAACTTCTGACATAATTCCTTGAAACTAATCAGAGTAAGGGTGACAGTATGAATATGACCTCTTAAGAACTTCATTATTTTTATATATAAGTGTGGAATTCTGGGACAGCTTTGTGTAAGCGATCTTGAAATCTTAAGAATACTTTAAGAGGCTTTTTTTTTAAAGTAAGAAACAAAAATCAGGACGATCACATAGGACTACATTCTACTGGTGCCACTCAGCTCTTCACTCACACTTTCATCTCATTGAATGAAAAGGATCACCTTTTATTTATACTTATCTGATTTTAAGCTCTTGGTTCATGAAACTTTTATTAGTTGTCACAAAGATTATGAAAGCTTTTTTTTAAGAAATATTTTTTTTTTAATCAACTGTTATCATTATCAGGAGAGGGTGATAGGAATATAAAGTGTCAAACTTTAAGGATAAACTCTTACATATAGTCCTTTCAAGGTTTATGTGGTGATAACACTTCCTATTAATAGTTTTTTTCTCAAAGGCAGTGTATATTTTCAATTTGCATCAATCTTTTACCTGTGTCACCTTTCAGTTCTTCATTAGTTATTAAAATAACTGAAATTTATTTTCCTTAATATTAAAAAGGAACTGACGGATTAATAGGATCATGTTCTTTAGAGCTTCTGAAAGTTACTTGACTTTGAAAGAATGAAATAAACCAGTAATTATTAGTCCAATGATTCCGTAGGTTAATCTAATTAAGAATCCAGACTTGTTATGCCTTGGTAGGAGTCCTAGTACCAAAGGAATTTATAGCTCATTTCACTAGAAATTTGTTTTTGCCATCTGCCTACAGAAAAAAAAAAAAATTGCTCCAGTACCTACAGCTTGCATTGCACTTCCACAATGCATCACATTTTTGCTACTACATCCAGATGGGCTGCTCAGTTTCTATGTAGTTAGTAATATTCTCCAGACCTCATCATAGTGAAGGAAAAATGTTTGGAGTATACTGTGTAATTTTAAAATTTATTGGTTTGGTATATACAGAGTGAATTTCTCCCTCTCGTACTTAACTCCTCCCCATCTTTCGCCCTCTCTCTCTCTAACACTCTATCTCAGATATTAGTATCTTTCATGATGGCAAAGACTTTCTAATAGATATTACGATGTTAACATAATTTTCCATGTTTTTATATCTAAAATATTAAAACATTTGGATTTATTGATGTGTATGAATATAATTCTCTCACTAAATTCAATTGCTATATAATTGCAATTTATGTGATTTCTGGTCAACCGTGGTTTAGGAAAACCACAGTACTTCGATAAATTCCTCTTCTGTTTGGTGATAACTACCCTCACACTTATTATTTTCAAATTTTACAGTTCAGAAAATTTAAGATAAGAATGGACTTACAGTCTATTTCTATAGAACTTACACCATGAATGCCCTTCAGAGACAGGTAAAATAACTCATTATTAATTTGGATCCATTTGTTTCAGATCATAACTTTCATTTAAAAAAAAACAAACCACAACACAGTAAATCTGTTGGTGAAGGAAATATGTCCCATGCACGTATGTTATTCTTCTCTCAGCTTTTCCATACACTTTCTGTTCATCAAACTTAATTCAAATGACAGGTAGGGAGGAATCCAAATATTATGTTTTTCCACTGATGATAGGCAGAGAATTAGAAATCCAAGATACGAATTCCTTCAGTCATTTCCGAGGTCTTAAAAAGCTTCAATTAAACTTGGCTGAACAAAACATAGGAAAATATCTGCACTTGATTATATGAAATCAGTCTTTCCGTGTCCCTTCTGTATGATCCCATTCTTTGTTTTCAGTCCTATCAAAAGGACTGTTTAACTCTTCCAAAACAATATTACCACAAGCTAACAAATTAAGTTTTTAATGCCTAAAGGGTAGCCATAATCTAAATGCTTGGTATTTCATAGCTCCTGCAGAACACTTCTTTACTTGATCAAAGCCTGGTATGGCCAACGGACTCACATTTTCCTCTCTAAGACCACTGTATACAGCAGTCTGCTTTCTACAGATACAGATTCACTTATTGGTGACAGAGGTTTATCATATATTCATAGTCCTCCTCATTTTGCTGTTTGTTTTTCTCATCTAAATGTAATGATAAAGTCTGTGAGCCACAGAGTCACTTAAAGACTCCCTTAGCCCCTCTATTCATTGGCACATAAGAACAAAGACAACAAAATCAAGGCAAAAGGGACGTTACCACTCAAACATATATGAGCTTCAATTTGCAGCTAGTTGTTAAACGTTGCTTCCCAGCAAGCTTTCACTTTATGACGGGTGTCTGAAACTGGTTTGGGATTGTTTTATTTTGTTTTATTTCTAGAAATACAACTCTTCCCAGAAGGTGATTTAAACTGGAAAAAATACTCTCCAATGCACAATGTGCAGAGAATGTATCTCTTAAGTCTCTTGTAAGTCAGGTCAGGCTGGAATTGTTCACAGCAATGTCCTTCCGATGCTGGTGCAGTCCTCTGCATCCATGGATCCAGAACTGCAAGCTTGCAGACGGAGCTCTGAAAACAAGGCTACCTTCCAAATCCGTTGTTTTTTGTTGCCTTAATAAATATTCTCAGAAAGGAAAATCTAATGAAATGAAATTAAATGATTCCACAGGATTTTGTCTTTTTATCCCACTACTCACTTGGCCTTTCTTTGAAGGTTTTATTATTCTCAAACATCATTCTACATGATTCCTATGCAGATGAAACACTAACACAGATGATAATTTAAAACTCTCCTTATTATTCCTCATAAGAACTTCAATAAATCACTATAGTGTTATCATTATTCAGACTTGTTTTGACAAGGCTACAACCTTCATGTTTCAAAATGAGTTAGGTCTGAATTTATCTAAGCCCAGGGTACTTTATGTGTTCTGAAAATGTCATGAAATTTTCACTGCTATATATCTTCATAGTGCTAATTTACCACCAGAACCATATGTTCCTAATCTTAGATTACAGCTGTATAAAACACTCAAAATTGTGTTCATTAAAAGTATGCCTGTGGTTAGGTCAGTCTATCTATATTTATTTTATGTATTAGGTAGGGTTCATATTCTGTTGCCAGTCATTTAGTAGAGACTATAACACACACAGGAACAGCACAGAGGAACTGAGAAGAAAAGCAAATGTGAGTAGAAGACATTTTTTTATCCGTGAAAGGAAAGTTCATATTCTTATTCAAAGGAATGTGTATATATTAAACATTTGCTGCTCTCCTAAAATATAACTTAAATGTTGGCATGGAAATAAAATGCCAAAGGTGATGTTTCAAGGTGTGCATTTCTTTTAATAAATATTCAGGTTTATAGTTTTGGTTGTTTTTAACAAGTTGGAGAAAAAGCCTCAGTACACTGAAGGAAAAAAAGTATCCAAAAGAAAAAGCTCTGGCAAAAGCAAGAATTTTGACCATGTTAGCTTATGGCTCACTGTCCTACTCTCCTACTCTCAGAATGGTTCATAGAGCAGAGAGATGATTGCACATATGTTGTTATAGGTAAGAGTGATCTTTGAAAACCATTCCAGTGTATCATGTGTTACAAGAAATGTCGTGCAGTAATGTTAATTTATTTTTGGTGTTGTTGTTTAAGCAAGCTAAATAGATACATAAAACTTACATGAGTTGTTGGCACGCAAGTTATTGCTTCCTGGGGACTGCAGCAAGTTACTGAAACCTTTTTGAAATGATGTCAGGATTTTTTGTAATTGAATATGCATATTTTACATGTTGGAGGCTGAAACACACTTTTTTTGGCAGGCTTTTTCAACAGATGCACATGCTGAGGCCCTAAGCTAGGAGGTCTTACAGCATACGTAAGTCAATATTTGTGCATAATTTATAAAACTGAGCAGTGGAACATGGCTTTTCCATCAAATTTACACTATCATATTTCCCTCACTTCATTTTTTTGCTTAAGGAAAACAGGATGTAGACGTCCCAAAGACGTCAAGATGTAAGGAAAAAAAAAAAGGAAAAATATAAGATGAAGAACTAAACATTATTTAATTCTAGTAGAAATCAACTTTTCTTTTTTTTTTCTGAAGGAAAAGTACAAGCGGAAAACAGAAACAAAGGAGAGTACTGAAATTTTGTAATTAGTCTTTCAATCCATACTATCAAGTCTCTGAATGTTTCCCTTTAATTAGCTTGTCTTTCTATTTCTTTCAGGTTTTGATGAAAGATAAACGTAGACAAAATTGTACTGAGCAGAAACCATTTACAAAGCATATCTGAAGTGTTCATAATATTAGTTAGAAATTGCCTGTGTATGTTCGAGTTCTTTATATTGCCTTCATGCATTCCAACTATAAGAAAGGGAAGACACACAATAAACCTGTTTGTGAGGAAAATGAATTGCTGTGTCTGAAATACACTGCTATAATGACTGAAGTTCAGTGATTTTAACCCACTAATTTCTTGTACTGCCAAAGTGATTAGAAATTCATTAAAAAATCACGAGTTTAATACATCATCAGCCATTTTCTATCCAGAGCAAAGGTTGAATAGAAAATATGATAAACATTGTGTGACTTTTGTGACTTCCTGCCAAATTATCAACAATGAAAATATACTGTGCAAACTAAACAAACTCTTAAAAAGGAGTAGAGATCTCAGAGGACAGTGGTGTTTTAATTTATCTCCTATATTTTCACAAGCAAAGAATGAGAATCATAAGCTGCTGGGCAGAGAATCAATAAATATTATAATGAATATCAGCTATATCCAGTATTTCACCTATACACAGTGAATGCTTGGTACAGAACAGATTACATGTCCCTGAGTACACTAGGATAAGGGGTTTGAAGCTATTATTGTAGAAAATACACCTGAACTGTGATTGTTGTGATTTAGAATACATTTTCTTAATGACAAATTATACCAATGTAGTGAGTGTCTTATCAGAACCATTCTGAAATATTTAAAAATCTAATAAACTGTGATGAGGATCCCTCATTTTATTATTCCTTTAAAAATGTATTTTTCCATTTGGTCAGATCGAAAATTCTAGAATAAGACCAATACTTGTCCCAGCACTACAATGTGAATGTACACACACATAGACCATAAAATGTGCTGGCTTCTGTTCTGTCTGGGCATTTTTTTGTTCATTTGTTTGTTTGTTCTTATTTATTTATTTTTCAAGTCTTCTGGTTATAGGCTAAGATAATGTTCTATCACTGATTTGGTGTTACCGTGTTACCATGGGATCTGAGTATATGTTATCAAACAACTTCAAGATTTATGAAGAAAGTTTAAGAAGCCTCTGTAGTGTACCGGTTTGTTTCGACCAGTGATGACGGCATGTCATTGATTATTTACTATTTAGAGATGTAGGACCAGAAAAAGACTGAAAAACCATTTTGGTCATCCTAATCTGCCATCAGATGCTTTCAGATGTACAAACCTGAGAACTAGGTTATTCCTTTATTTCTAGTATGATAAAATCCCGCAATAACTGTCTTGTCTATAACATCTTTTATTTCTGCTTCCAGAACAGGGAAATACTGAAATTTTAAAAAAAAAAAAAAAATAAAAGAAAATACGAAATCTGAAAAACACTTACCATGATTTCTAGAGTTTCAGAAAATTTCCTGCTTTGGTTCTGTTTATAATGCCATGAATTGCAATTAAAATACTTTTTTATCATTTCTATTTGGTTAAACTCTAAATATCAAACCACGTAGAAGTCACTAAAAAACATAAAACTGGAGTAAATCTAAGATTCCTTCGTGCAAACTTGAGTGGGTATCCAGATTTTGTCAAATGCACAGTAAACTGACAGTTTAACTGAAAAGTGAGAGAAAATTTGGCAATTTCAGCTTAGATTTAGTTTTAGTATGGAGATTTATTTATACAATTCAAGTTTTTAGTTTGCACAGGAAAAAAAATATTACTCCACAGATAACAAACGAACAACTCTGTCAGCTTCCCAGGAAGTTCATGCTACTGTATGATAAAGAAGAAGAATTATTCTGGTGACAAGCATGGGCTAGCAATTTTAGCAACAGTTTTCAGTCACAAAGTTTAATTTGGACATAAACTTTCTACAGAATATGAAATAATCAGGTAGAAGTCTTCAAATTTTGGCTCCTCTTATAAAAATAAAGGTATTTCAACATGAAGTAGAGGGGGTTTTTTTTACAAAATTCACCATGTATTATTCTGCTGGGAATATTTTAGCTCTGAGTGAGTTGATGTTTTATAAAAATAAAACCATTTCAGCATGAAATAGGGCAAAATCTGTGGGTGTCAGGAATATAGCTGTTGTCACTAATTATAGCCACCAGACCACATTCCTATTAGTCAAAAGACTTTTCATTTCAGAAAAGATATCTGGAGATTGGTGCTAACAAAATGTTATTTTCTAAAAGTCTGTTATTGAAATACTTAAAAGAATCACCTCACCTAGAGTATTGCATCCAGTTCTGGGCTCCCCAGTTCAAGAGGGACAGGGATTTACTTGAGAGAGTCCAACGGAGGGTTACAAGGGTGATTAAGGGGCTGGAACACCCGTCTTATGAAGAAAGGCTGAGAGAACTGGAGATTTTCAGTCTGGAGAGGAGAAGACTGAAAGGGAATCTAACTAATGTGTATAGATATATGAGAGCTGGGACAACCTCTTTTCACTTGTGCCCTGTGATAGGACAAGGGACAATGGATTCAAGCTAGAGCACAGGAAGTTCCTCCTCAATGTGAGGAAGAACTTCTTTACTGTAAGGGTCACAGAGCACTGGAACAGCATCCCCAGAGAGGTTGTGGAGTTTCCTTCTCTGAAGACATTCAAAATCTGGCTGGGCACATTCCTGTGTGACCTGCTCCAGGTGATCCTGCTCTGGCAGGTGGGTTGGACTCGATAATCTCCTGTGGTCCCTTCCAACCCTGAACATTCTGTGATTCCGTGAATCACAGGGAAAACAAGACTTAACTAGAGCTTTCATATTACTGGCAACTTTTATTAGCATTCTTCTGCAGACACTGATTTTAACATCTTGATGTCAGAAATTTCAAATAAAACAATAATAATGTCAAAGATATGGTGTTAGATCTGGCATCAAGAACATAGTTTACATATACAATGATAAACTTCCTTACATAATTGAAAGAACTACCTAAGAATTCAGCTTTATCAAGCATATCATAATACAAACAACTAGAATAATGAGTCTAAGGACAATTTCCCAGTATGCAGATGTGATTAAATTGGGTGGAACATCAAGTAATGAGGAGTAATAAAGAAAGACTTGAATCACTGAAGAAATATGCCTGAGCTGATTTATAGTAAATAGGCTTTGACAAAGATGGATGTATTGTTAAGTGCTAAAAGGAAAGAAACATCGTATGTGTGAATGGAATGGTGCAGAAGTATTCTCATTTCAGACGGATAATCCACACTTCTGCCAATACTCTATACATTGGAGTTCATATATAAGCAGGACTTCATATGTAAATATTGTTCTACAGCAACTGTAACACAAAATGAAAGACTGTGAAGTATCATAAATATACTAATGGAACAGAAGAAAAAAGGCAGAATAAACAAAGGAATAAGAGTGGGAAAAACTGGAAGTACAAAGTGTTTCAAGTTCTTTTGAAACCATTAACCAGCTTCAAACCCAGACTGGAGAGAAGAATCCCACTTTAGTAGGAAGATTCAGTAGATTAAATACTCTGGTTTTTTTCTGTGTATAAAGACTTATTATTCTCTGCAAGATTTCTGAGTTCTGCTTGCTTTTTCAAGTGGAAGAATGTTGCTAAATATTACCTTTCAAAATGAAGGAGCTTTCTTCTACTTCTCACTTTTTTTCTGCACTTCTTTTCCTATATTGAAAAATTCTCAACAGAAATGGAGTTTGGAATTTTATTAAAGATAGGCATTTCAAACTCTAGCTGCTTATCTAAAACTTGAACAGAAACACCCTAGAGAACTCATTGAAATAAGCAGTCTGTACACACATACAGGTACCACAACATATGGGCGTTCTACTCAAGATGTGCATTTGGTGACTGCTAGCCTATATGTTTAGATTTCAACAAACACTTTTTATTCACTAAGGGCTCTTCCAGCACTCTAGAAGGCCCTTCTGATGCTTTTTAATTATCCAGATCGTGCCTAATTGCATTCTTATTCTTTTGTATTTATCACATTTACCACCATTGGCCTGAATCCACCCCCAATTAAAAAAAAAATTATTTTACCTTCAGAGTGAGCTATCTTAATCAGTTTCTCTTGCTCATCTCTTCCACCTCATACCTGAGCAACAACCACAAATGAAACCCAATGGCAGACTTGTGCCAATAGCTCCTTATCCTGTACAGTACACAGAGCGATTCAGAAAAGGAGAACTCTCAATTTGTTGCATCCAGTGATTCTGTCAGAGTTCTGAAACATAATTTTAAAATCCCAAAATGAAATTAAATAACCAAGGGCTATCTACTCCCTTAATTTGGTTGGAGTGACTAATTCCAAAGTTATTGAAACATAATATAAAGCAGAAAAATTACATTTGTTCTCCAGTTCAACTTTTCATTTCCTCATGCTTGAATGCGTTGGCTGCTTGTTACAGCTATCAATACATCTGTGCACTAAGCAAGCAAGCAAGCTGGATAAGTGTTAGCACTTTAATTTTCTTGACTCTTGCAGCTGGTCATTTGTGAAGTGGACTGTAAACTGGATGCTTTTGAGACTTCTATTTGTATCCTTTCCAGGAAAAAGTCTAATGACATATTAAGATGAAATACAACAATAGCAAACAGAAAAGACATGTTTTCCACATCATTTACTGACTGTAAAATGAGTGAAATATTTAACATAATTTGTGCTATATTATTTCTGATCTTTCTTTGCTGAGAGAATTAAAATGATAGTTCCTTATGTTTTAGGCTTTCGTTTTCAGAAAATGGCTGCTGTACATAAAGTAATAGAGAGTACACAAATCCTACTTGTCTCATTTTTTACCTTTCTTTCAAAACAACTTCTATCACAAGGAAACTAGTTTTTATTTTGTCTGACTCTAAAACATACCAGTTCCCCAGGGAAGGGGAGAATCAGTACTTTTTGTCAAGAAAAAAAAAAGCACACTGAAATATGCTTTTATGCATGATTATGAACTTAAATATTAATTTGTATATTATAGTTAAAATTAAAGTTTATTCCAAACAAAGAGTTTATTATGCAAAATTATACAATCAGCAAATTTCTGTAGTATAGGAATACTCTGAAAAACATAAAAAGTGATTTCATAAAGTCAGGACAATACTTCTATTTCCAGGAATAAAAACTCATTTGAACTTAATATCATACAATAACCAGATATCTAACTGCTATTTTGATACTTATACAATATTTCTTTAGGATTTCTGGTATGCCTCAGGAGGCCAAACGCACTTCCAGAAAAGCAGCATGAAGCAGATAAGGCCAATTACATTCCGCTAGGATTATATATGTATTTTCCATCAAGAACTAATACAATTACTTGGTTTCAGCGGGGGTATTTCACTATCAGGACATTCTTGAAAGGGAATCTCAATAGTAGAATTAATATAACCTTCAATAAATATCTCGTGCGAGAGACATGACAAAAAATAATAAAATTACTGCAATTAGATTATGGCTGTGCTAATACAAGTACTGCTTTAGCTAAGTCATTTTTCCCCTTTGTTTCTCTGTACACTCTCTATCTTTTGGCTAATCTGATGACATTTAGACTGTTGAGATTGTCTTTTTTTGTTTTGTATATGTCTAGTCTTTTTCTTTGATATATAGACACATTTCTAACAGTAGTTATTAAAAACAGTGTTGTTTAACTGTATGTTGTTGTGCTTTTCAGTTTTCTCAGTCTTTTCTAATAGGCAAATATATGAAGTCAGAGGGAGCTGAAGAGTACAAGAATTTGAAATTGTATGATTTGTGTCAAGGAGAGTATCAATGAGTCACTATTTTGTGTAAATGCACTGACTCATTTACATTTAAGTTCAAATCAATTAGTAAAGAGAGTGGAAGATGAATGAAGCCATAAAATTGCTTCACCAGAGGTCCCTTTTTTTCACCCCACAAATAAGCAACATTTCATCATTCTATGAGATCAAAGAAATTATACCAAAAGAGTTCTACTAGGAGCCATTGAATGACTGAAGTCAATAAAGAAACACTGATTTCTGTCAATCAAGGATACACATCAAAGCATATTCATTAGCTGCAGAAAAGAGGTTGTGATACAACCGGTCACATACTGGTTGCTTAAGTGCCATTATCTGTGCAGTGCACTGACCATATCATATCCATGGTCACCAAAGATAATAAAGCATCGTAATTTATAAATTACTTATTAACCCAAAGATACTCATAATGTTCAGTTGAAAATTAAATTGATCCTTCCCCCCTCCATGCTTTAATTTTCTGTCTCTGAAGCACCGGTTTTAAACGATCTGATGGAAACATAGACATGTCTTCAAGCAACGACAGCAGGATTTGCTGTGATCCTGCTCTGAACTTCGTGCTTACCTACCTATTTAACCACCTGACTAAATGAACACATCACTGAGTGTCAACTCTAAAGCTTCTCTGCATAACTAATGAAAAAATTATCAATGTCGATACCACAGGCAGATCATCCTTTCCTGGTGTAACAGTATATTATATAGAACAGATGTTAAAAGTGTTTTTCCAAGTGAGATATCCCTCTCTGATTTCCATTATTATTAACAATAATAATTATAAGCATTATAATTTCTATGCTAACCCTACTAAAAACATGTTTTTTCAAGCACATTCGAACAAATTCCATTTTCAGATGCACTTCTCTCTAGACAGAATATTCCTGTCAGGGAAATCCTTGAGCAATACTGGTTTGCTATGTATACAGAAAAGAGCCCAGCCCAAAGCACATCGAAGGTTTTCTGTCCTCTAATTCCAGCATTTGGCTATTTCACAGCACAGCAAAGGGTGTTTGAGCTCAGGCAGCAGTGAATGAAGAGGTTAGTTCCTTTCCGAACAGACGTCACATTCATTTTCCTCTTCAGACACTTTTTTTTTTGCATAATAAATATTAGTTTGGTTAGATAATAGCTGGAGGGTATCTGTCGGTTTGTAGCATGATCTTGAGAATAAAAGAAGCACCTACTGTCTTATAAAATAGAAAATAAAATGCTGCTCAATTTATGAAGCTCTCTGAGGTGCTGAGACTGAATAATCAAATAAATTCAAAAAGCATTCAACTAAAAGAATTCAAGACGAACAGTACTTGCTCCTGAGTTCGTCAGCTGCAGCAAAAATATTTCTCATCTTACTCCCTCCATACTGCAGGAAAACGAAAAAAAAGAACAACACCCAAAACATAAACAAAAAAAGCATATAGAAACTCCTTGTAAAACCATAATCTATGAAGATAAAAACACTTCTACTAATTGACGCCAAGATGAGTAATCAGCATGCTGCACAATGGAAGACCAAAAAAGTTGCTATTATTGTGTACTTTCAGAGTGATTAATACTGGTAATCATAAATGTGTCTTCATAGAATCATAGAATGGCCTAGGCTGGAAGGGACCTTAGAGATCATTTAATCCAACCTCCCTGTCATGGGCAGGGACGCCTCTCAACTAGACCAGGCAACACATGAGGATAAGTGTGTCTTGCTGGGATCCTTGATAATAATTGACGTTTATTATTTTTGATAGACTTGGATAAGCAAAATGCAATCATATTTACTACTGTCTTCTTTTTATTTTCACTTTTTTGCTGTTCAGAGATTTCCAGAAACATGGAAAATAAGGAATTTCACAAAGGCTTATAAGATTTACTTTCTTATTCTTTTTTTTTTTTTTTAATTGCCTGTTTGATGCTTATGTGCATTCACTTTGAAATCTCTAGTACAAAGATTTGCAGTATTAATAGCCTCTAGCTATTTTGGGTCTTTGTCAGCCCTTTTGGAGATAGAATTTGGGCAAATTTTCTCCTCCCCATCTCAATTTATCTTTAGTTTTATAGTTGTGGGTTTAAGGCACCTTTGCCTAAACTTTGTTTCTAACCACAAGGCAACCACCTTGGCTAAAACATTGCAAGAGCACTTGGCCCTCAAAAACCTAACCTTTCTCATGGTATTTGATGTGGAATAATTATCTAAAATTACTTAATTACCTACATAGCATTGTTCACACATCAGAACATCAAGAAAGTTACCAGGACAGCATGCAGCTGGTGCATAAGGAGCTCTCCCCACAAAGGTTTCTAGGGGAATCCTAAGGGTTGGTAGCATTAAGGCGGCTAGATGTTTCTGACTCTAAGAGAAAATCCCACAGAGTGTGGAATGGAGTGGAAATACCATGGTCAAGCTCCGTGAACACAAAGGAACCTGGAGAGGTCAAGGAGCGAGTTGACTGCACATTTACTATCCTGGGTCAAGAGTCGGTCATCTTTTGATAGATACCATCCTTTGGGTGAACTGTGCTCATTATAGTCTCATTACAATACCAAAACACACCTCCATCCCAAAAGCTACCCACCTCCAAGGTGTGACCACCTCTCACTGAGCTTGCACATTGAATTTTTCTAGTCTATACCTTTAAACGCGAAAAGAGGAAAATTTACACCAATCACAACAAATATATGCATGACTAGAGTCACTCAAGCTTCACCTGAAAGGTAACAAATACTATAAAGATGGCCCAAGAGAGGGGGAACTTTAGGAAAGATTCCACCACTTCAGGGGAAATACCACAGACCATCTCTGACTCCTGGGATCAGTTGACAGGCTGAGCCTCTCTTTCCCCCCATAGGGACACCTTTGGGTAAGGTCTGAACACTTGGTCTCACCAAGTGCTGCCCTGGGATACTTAGGAAATCTTTACAGAACTGCTCATAATCTAATATATCTGTAACTATTGCACATGCTTTGCAGACAGTCACTATCACTGGCAATCAAAACGAATTTGTGTATCTGTTGCTTCAATAAACTACATTTGATTCCGATCTGGCCGTGTGAGTCCCTGTTGACACTGACACACAGAGTTTGGCTGTGTGTGTTGCCGTCCTCGTGAAGGCTGGCCTTGTAAATCCAGGGGCGCCGCCAGATCGAAGGCATATGGGTGTGTTGTGTTATTAATGATGAATTGGGCATCACTCAGAACCTAAGCCCAGCCAGTCCCAGCCCCTCTGATATCTGAGGACAAGCTCGAATGTAAGGCAGTTTAGCTTCTGCCAAACTGATTTACCCCTTATTTTTGCAACAGCAGTTGTTGCCTCTTTCCGCAACAGCAATTGTTGCCTCAACCCGACAGAAACTGGTGCCTCCTTTTCGCAAAGGAGATTCTTACCTCCTTTTTGCAACAGAAATCATTGCTTCTTTTCTGCAACAGAAATTGTTGCCTCCTTTCAATGCAACAATAGCAAACCAGTAGTTTAACAAGGAATTTGACAAAAAGAATGACTCAATTAGGATCTTCACGTATAAAAATTCTATAAATATTTTTGGAAAATATGAATATATAAAACTTGCAGCTGAAACATCAATTGTTAAACAGGAAGTAATTAAATGAAAGATTTCCTGAGGCTGGAGTATACTGGGAAGAAATTGAAACATCTAAATCTTGAATGGAATCATGAACTTTTCTATTATCTGCAACCTAAAATTTCAACATACTAATACATGCAGCTCTGACAGTTTACCATACAGCATCTGAATGTTACCTTTGTAAGACGTGAGAAAACATGGACACTGGTTCCCTAAAAGACCTGGAAAACCTGAAGCTATATGGTAGGTGAGATGATGATTGAGGGCAATATCCCATTGCTGAGCTAAGATTTTCCTTTTGTATCTCTACAGTTTTCACCAACCAGAGTATAGGGTGGTCCAACACAGTTTTCCCACTGACTTCAGTGAAACAGGGATTTGGTTTACCATTTCAACATTTTTTCGTATCTAACCCTGATCTGTTTGAGCACATCTGGAGATGTCTCTTGTGAGGCATGGTTTTATTCTGGATGTATTGCTATCAGGATACACTGGAGGCTGACTTGTGAGCACTTGGCCCACTGAAGCCGTTGGTGTGGAAAGTGATGTTGCTGTGATGGCATTCTCCATGGTGGCACTGAATCACTTTTCGTGGGAAATGCCAGAGGTACACAACAGACTCAAGAAGCCCATTGTACAACAGGCATACTCAGCAAGAACTGTGATTAAATATGGCTATGGTAGCCAGAATAAGGTTATGGGCATCTTGGTTGCCAGTCCAGTCACCAGTAAAGTATCTATACACCTTAATATCATGCTCATGTCAGTGGTTGGGAACCGGGCTGGCACTTGCTAAGGGATACGGATATGGAAACCTGTATCTCATCACAAAAACTGCATTCTCCTGTCTTCTCAGACTATCAAAGACACTCTGGCCAGACCACAGTGGAGGTGCCACCTTCCAACTCAGGCACGAAAGACAGACAGTGCTGTTTGAGGGACTGCATCTCCATACCATTCTGGCTCTGTCATAATACCATTCCCTGTGGTGTCTACGCCTTCCTGTAAGAGCTCTGAAACTACCTCCTCTCCTTTCTTCCAAACTGACATAATGTGCTGTCACACTGAGGGCACTAAGGACACACTGGCAGCACCACCAGTTGCAGCCTGTGCCAAGCTGTGGTCTACATCACAGCGTGTATGTAACATACACAGGTCAAGTCAGACTGAGTGCCAGGATTAGGTTAGGCAAGCAACAAAACTGGGTGAGAAACCTTCTTGAGAAAGCTGTCTGTGATACGCTAAGCATGCCCAAATTGGGCACTAGAGCCTAGAGTGCCTTCACTGGAGTAAACGCCAGAAGTGAACAAGCCTATGAAGCTTGTGTCTCCCCTTTTGAAAGCATACAGGCATTAGGCACCCATAGACATTATATAGAGTATGTGAGTAGCCACAAATTTCTTATGAAAGTATAATTACGCCACACTGTTTTGAGGAATTTGTGTTTGCTGCGCTTACAGGCATTTTTCTGGATTTGTTTCTCCTAAGAGTCTTTTGAGACAGGCAAAAACCCAGACAGACTGACTGACGGAATGGGGCCATGGTCTAAGGATGAAGCTGAATGCTCCATGTACAATATGTGTCTTTAAATAGCAGCAGGTGACCAGTATTTTGAGTTCAATGCCATTTTTCAGAAAATATTGCATAAGTTAAATGAGAATAAATGAACTGTGGCAAATATTCTATGGTTATTATTTTTATTGATGATAGTTCAAGCATAAATCTGAATTGAGTACTAAAAATAAAGAAAAATCTATTTAGGTATTTGTTATTTATTGACCTTTCTCTTCACTGAAATATTTATATTGTTTATATAACTTTGATTGTTCATTTTTCCTTTGTTCCAGGAACTCAGAATAAAGATCTGATATTTTCTGTATTTCTCTTGATTGTTTCCAGATATTTCAACGTATGTTTTTGCTATTTTGTGTGTATTTTGTGTAGTCAATTTAAGTATGAAAGCTGATTTATCTGCAACAGACACAAGGAGGGAGATGTCTCATCAGGCACTTGGGAAAGAAAGTACACTTTGCACAAATGAACTGTTAATTTCTTTCCCATTTCAGCACCCATGTGCTCAGGGACATTGGAGCAGCTGTGATGAGAATGAGGGATGTTCCAAATTGGTTGCCATTGAACTCCTGTGATTTTAAAAGGTCACAGAGTGAAGAAAATTAAAAACCTCTGTTTTATCAGAGACAAAGTTACCCTGGCATGGCAATCATACCAACAAATAGCTTTGTGCTCATATCTAACACAAAATCCTAAAACTATTTCTAAAATGCTTTTTCATATTTTTTTAAGGCTGTTATCTCCTTAAGAGTTTGATTTATTATTATTGTGCTTTCGTTTATCTTGTGTTCAAAATTTTATGTCAATGTATTTGTATATTTCTAATCTTTTATTTAATATATTCTGCATCCCTCAAGTATCCGGGTATCACAAGTATTCCCACATAGTCAATAAATTAATTACTTTTTCACTACTCTCCATGCTGTACTAGTTTTGTAAGTGTGACCTTCGGAAAGATAATTTTATTAAGATTTTTCTTCAGCACTAGTCTTTATTTTCTTCTAATTGTAAATCATATTTCTGTGCACGTATCTGAAGAGAAAAGCACTTTCAGCTACTGTCTTACATGAACATTTTCTACTCATTACCTTGTTTTGATTATGCAGTCCCAGAACCATGACAGTAATTAGTTGCCTAACTGCTGCTTAGGCCTAATTTGCCAGTGAAAAAATTGGGAATACAGACCCCTGAATGAAAGTCAGGTATACAAATACCTTTGTGAATTTTGCTTAGTAGAATAGAAATACTCTCATCATGCAAGCTGTCCAGTTCAAATGGGATTCTAAGCACTTTCCACAGAGAGTTTGATTTTTTTTATAGTCCATGGTAAGTATATCACAAGTGGTGATTCAGAGGCTCTCAGTTAAGAGACCTGAAGTTACATAGAATTAATTTTTCTGTTAGTGCTCACTTATATCTTTGTTATTTTAAAGCCATAATGAGTCAAAGCCATTGCAAGGCTCTTTGTTCTCCATATTCGTACTGGCAATACTCTTACAGAATCTCAGAGCCCCCATCTCTGAGGTATTTAATAGTACTTAGCTGCATTTTTTTTTCCTTCTCTTTCCTCCTCCTAATCATTAAAGGTTCTTTTTTTTTTTTTTTTTCCCCAAGACCCTTCAGGTTAACCTTTATTGAATAAGAGTGACTGGAACTTTACATAGTATTAAATGAGGATTGGCTAATATCTGGCACATGGGTTTAGTTCTTCTATTTACTGGAAAACTTCTACGGATACATTATAGTAGTACATTTCAGCAGTTGGCTGAAATACCTTGAATAAAAAGCAAATATCCAGTACTTGTGGTGAGTCTTTGACCAGTTGTCTTCAAAAGAAGAGCCTGCTGTGGAAAATATTGCATTGTTCTAGTGGAGGAGATGATGACCTACCAACTTCACTATTCTCCACACAGATTTTAAGACATGGTATGGATATGGCAATATATGAAGAGGTTAAATAGTTAAAATCCTAAAACTAGCTGTTCATATCATAAGAATTCTGGTATGATGCTAAATAAGACAAATGCTAATAACATCGTCCTCCCATAAGCTGTGCTCTCCGCTTTGCTGCACTAAAACCAGTAAGGAAGAAATATCCTTTGATGATGAGTGCCATCCAGAAATATACGTTCATAAGGTATGAGGAAATGTGAAGTTCCTTGACAGTTTGTGACTGATTTTCACCAGGCAAGGGGATAAGAGGTCTTTTCACTGTCTGAGACAAATAACAGGAACAAAGTAAAAAACACTAAGCTGCCAGTTCCAGCCCTGCTGAGCTCCCCAGATCACACTTGAAGTAATCGTGTAAATCCTCTGAAAGGAGAGGTTTAATGAACTAATAGTCATCTAACAAGTCTAAAGAGGAATGAAGGGTGCTCAAGGTAGACACTTAGGAGACTTAAGATTTCCTGAGTTGAGTCAGATATATTAACAAAGGATATATCAGTAAGACATATGCTGGCTGCAAAAGGTGTATGCAATTTATGGTACCCTGACAAGACCCAAAGGGAGAAATGAATCCAGTCTGCTCACACCTGTGGTCTGGCCACTTCGAGCGTGGTGCTGAAAACACCAAGGTCGCAGGTTCGATCCCTGTTGGGTCCCCATGTGTTGCCTGATCTAGTTGAGAGGCGTCCCTGCCCATGACAGGGAGGTTGATTTAAATGATCTCTAAGGTCCCTTTCAGCCTAGGCCACTCCATGATTCTATGATTCTATGAAAGCAGGACTGAGATGTTTCCAGGAGAAGCCATTTATAGAGACACTGCCTCCAGAACTCCACAGTCTTATGTGAAAGCAGCTCCATCCAAAGGCATATCACCATCAAAACTTCTGATTTAGATTTTTCCTTACAGCTTTTCTAATCTTAAGGTTTCTGTAATAAAGGCTCAAGAGGTTTTAGAGGAAGCTGTATTTGCTTCTCTGCTCCCTGTCCTGTGTGTTCCTTTAGGGACTAAGAAGGAATAATATGATTTCAGAAACAGATGAAATTTTAAACAGAATTTAAGTGAATGGAAAAGTAAAGCACCATGTGACTAATTTTATTTGCCTTGGAAAACTGACTCCCCTGCTCTACGTTGAAATGACTCCCCTGCATTCAATAGTAAAATTCCCCATTACCTTCACATAGATCAGGAATTTACCTCTGACTTTCTGAGGCTCAGCGATGAGTAGGATTTAATACGAGGTTTGTATATATGTTGAAAGATTTCACTAGTAGCTCATTGTACCTGCACAAAATTAGATATACTAAGACTGCAAAAATTAATTCAATATGAAACTTTGCAAAAGAAACAATGTCTGCCTATTTCCAACATTTCTGCAACTAGATCTCTGCAAACCCATACAGACTTTCTGAAATAGAGTTTGTATCTGAAAGAGCCCAATTTTCCCAAGGTCAGATTGCTCTGTGAACTCAGATATGATTTATGCATGGTAACATAGATCAAAAGTGTGTCAGAAGAAGGACATAATTATATGAGACAAAATATGAAAAAATAATGAGGTCGTTTCCTATTCAGGTATCTATATACAGACCTTAATCCTTTCCAGGGAAAGGAAGGTAAGAAACATGAGTACAACAGGGTATTTCAGATCCAATTTTGTCTTGTCCTCTTGATTCTGAAACAAGGATTTTCTGAGGGGAAAAAAAAAAAAAAAGAATAAATTTTGGACAGCAATGACCTTTACTCTCTGACTTTAATAGGATATAAATTAAGTCGTGTTTATACATACAAATATATGTAATATGTAAATATACACCCAATAGGATATAATATCTGGATGAGCAGAAACTTGAATACAAGAAGAGCTACTGAAGTGTATGAAAATCTCAATCATGTGTGATCATATGAGGATAAATACGTAGATATCAATGGATTTTGTTAACATAACTGAAAAATACACACTTTTCTATTTATGACACAGACAATTCTTAAAGCCCTGTAAATACCATGTAACTTTAAGCATTAATAACACAATAAAGACAACAAATCAAGGACAAAGTCAAATTCAAGTTATAAGAAGGCAAACGTAACCTTTTAGTAAGACAAATTTGAGTAACTTCCCAATTTGAATAAAAACTGAATACTGAGTACTGTCACAGGTGAGATGAAGCAAACCTATAGTCGATTTGGATAGTGCAGTTTGTTTAAAAACACACTTGCTCACTGGCTCCTCCCATCACACCAGGTTCCCTAAGTCTCGAGTCCCCACCCAGGTGGTGGATGCTGACCCAGGGAAGTTGAGCAGAAAGTTGTACCAGCCCATGGCATGCTGCTGCTTGCAGGTATCTTGGGCATCACCACCTGAGGTTTCTGGGCATCCCCCAGTATTTGTGTCCATGCAGCTCTCTGATCCCTGAGACCTTTCCCTGCTTCCTAGAACTCTCCTCCAGCCACAATCTTCATCTTCTACTTCCTGGTCTTTTTTTTCCAATATCACTTCCTCCTTTCAGGAATGCCCCTCATGCACACCACCTCTTACTTCCAGCACCTTACATCCCCAGTTTTATCAGTCTAGACAGTCTAGATAAAGAAGCACAATACATGACTTGCCTTCTAATTGGTGGTTTAATCGGTCTATATTGGAAGAATCAGGATGCAACATTTTTATTTAGTCTGGGTTTTAAAAAAATTTACAATCACCCCATACCAGCTGCAGCTAGGAAGTAGGAGGTTTCTGCATGAGAATTTGAAAGTTCAGTTTTGGATACTCACCGTTCCCAAACATACACCCAACTACCTTCTGGGTGGTAACATTAATGATTTGAGCTATATTTTAACCTATGAGTTTTTGATTACTTTCTTTCTGAACAGCTAGTGCTTCTTTCCATCACTGTATTATAAGACCTATCCTACTTCAAAGAAAGAGTGGGAAGGGACAATACTATTTAAATTGCAAGTATCTGCTATTCTATGAGTGAATATATGATACACGTAAGAGTTTGACTGTTATAGAATAAATAAATCATATTAGACAGTATAAAATATATAGTCACAGAACATTAGACTTGGAAAGAAGGCTCAGTCTCTGAGTCAATTCACCCTCTTGGAAAGCAGGATTAAACCATATATTCTCTTGAGCATTATACAGAGAGGTTTTTACATGTCTGTAATTATGAGATTTCCATTACTTTTCCTGAAAGATTTTTTTCATAATCTAATATCTTAGAATCTAGCTCTGGCATCGATTATTTTTTTTCCATGTAAATACAGTGAAATCTACTGACGGTTGATGTGACCTGGTAATCTACCTCTCCAAGCCTGATTAATTTTGGCTAGTAAAATTTATGATATTTAAAATATAAATGTCTATTTTTTATGCAGGTGCTCATTTTGCACTCTGACATGGCATAGCTGATTGTAATTTTCCTTTCTTTTAAATCCTTCTCTGATGACTTTCTGCCATCTACCTGGAGTTGCAAATGTCATGTGGGACAGGAAAATAATAAAAAAAGAAAGAAATACACTGAAATCAAAGTATGAAAATATCAAGATCATAATATTAATATTGAAAGTTACAAGTAATTTTTTAAAAAAAATCAACAGAATTGACTACATCAAAAGAAATATAGGAAATAAATACAAGGAAAAATGAAATTCAACAAAAGAGAGAAGAAATACTGAAAAATCAAGTATTGAAAAGAGTGAAAAAGATGACAAATAGGTGTATATATAGTATAGAGTCATTAAAAGAGATAGTATATTATAGAAACGGAATATAACAACTTATTTATTATGTACTTAGGACACTTAATTACAAGAATTTTAATATTGGAAGAGATTTTAAAAGAAAGAAAATAGATTCTTCTTGGTTTTTGAAAGATTTTAGTTCTTAAATCCAGGTAACTCTCTTCTGAGAAATGCTACCAGATCAATTTGAAATCATTTGAGAAGTCATCACAATAACTAAACAAAGTTGACAGCTGGCATCTTAAGCCTTTCTGGAACTTCAAAATAGCTTGCATGTTTATGAAACAAGAACATATTGGCAATGGCTTTTTTTTTTTTAATCAAACATATCTTTGCAATTTCTGTGCCATAGCACATCACAGCTGATTATATCATATTAGAGTATGTGTTGATGTATCCATAGCAATCATTAAATTCATTCTTGGAATTTGTAGGACACATGGATTCTGCAGACTGTTCAAACATTTGTTCTAAAAGTGCAACATTTTCTTTTTGAAAATTACTTATTTTTAAGAAAATTCAGAGTTTTTATAGAATGTTCAGATGCTAAACAGGTTCTTGCGCATATATAGTTCAGTCTAATGTACTTATTTCATGGTTACATTTCTCATTTGGTGCTCATCAATCTGAATTAAGTATTATCTACTGTGCCCACAATGCACAATGCCTAGCGTTGATTAATTCACTATACACTTAAATACTGCTTTAAAACTTGATGTGGAAGATATAAGCAGTAATTCCATGGGGAGCCAAGAGTCAAGACCCCTCAGAAGTGCAACAGTAAGTGATAAATTAGATTGTTTAATTATAAACATGAGTACAGGTTATTTGTAATCTCAATAAATCATCCAACAATACCTACACTGGGTAGAATTTTAATTCACCTTTTCAAGGAAGAGCCCTGACCTATAATTAGTCTTTATTGAGCAGCTAATGGAAAGATCAGATGATAAGTCTGAAGGAGGAGTACTCAGATGTTAAGAATAGGGTCTTTTATTGAATTTTGCAATAAGAATTTTTGAAGACAGCATTTAGAACCTGTTGAACTATTATACTAGTCCATAGCAGTACAGATGTTGTAGGGAATATACGGACAAATATATAGGTACTTGTTAAGTAATGCTCAGAACCTTATAGGGTGTCAGGCAAGATAACGACCAGACCTTTGGAAATGGAAATCAAATGGATTATCTTTGGAAATGGAAATCTGATTTGCTTTCTAGAATATGCTTTAGATTGATGGGATGAGTGGAAGACAAGCCACAAGAGTTTTGGAGTAATTTCTCCTTATTTTTTCTGATCATGGCAAGTATTTCAAGCCCAAATGTAACACTGCATCTAACGATAGCCTCTTTTTTTAAGGTGCTTTGTGATCAGAGGCTGAAAAAGATTTTGCTCATGCAGAGAATAATGCAAAACTAGGCTTATTTATTCTGATCAAACTTTGTGTGCAATTTATTATTTTCAGACATCGCACGAAATGAGGAACAATTCAGAATGGGACAGAACACAAGTTCTTTTAATCTTTTTTTTTTTTTGCCAACCAGGCTGTGCATGAATCTCCAGATAATTCTGTTTAAAAATCCCTCTGGCCTTTTTTGACCCTTTTGTGGAACAAATTTTCAAATATGTTTTCCGAAAATAAGCTACTAAAGTAATGGCCTAATTTTGACTTCTCATAAATATCCCAAGATTCCTAACACCATTCTCTGTAGTTTTAATCCTATCAATTTATTTTAACTACATTTCATAACAAAGCAACTCTGGAAACTGAGTCTCCAATATATAGTAATTGCTTAGATTGTGACAGCCTCCAGAGAAGCTGTCTGAAATTCACAGGAGTGGCATCTTTACGCTCGGTATCCGAAATATGGCCTTCATGTTATAAATCATTTAAGATGTTAAAAAGCGGTTTGCAGGCAAGGCAGAAAAATAAATAAATAAGCCAGTGTTATTCTAGAGGTAGTGCATCTCACAAGGCTAAGTAAAAGGAGTGGTCTGTATCCATCACATAATGACATTATAAATCTTTGTACCTTGCAAGGCAATGACATGAAAAATTAGGCTGAACAAGCCAGAGATGCACTATTTGTAAGCCTCAAAGGAAAGGTTAATGCAAGTTAAATATTGACATGTCAGCAATAAGGATTATAGCAATTATAAATTTGCACTAATGCCAGCTGCTGTTTAATTATTATGTGACACTGACAGGTCAGCCTGCTAGATTGACAGCTGAAGGCATTTGCCTTATAGGAATTATTCAAGATCTTTGAAACAGGCTCTGATCTCAGTTAGACCAGTTCAATTCTACCCACAAATCTCCTAGAGTCAGGGGACTTAATTCATATTCCCAGTGGCAAGAGCAGAATCCGCTAGTAAGTCACGTGTTGTATTAATTTTCCCTGGTGTCAGGAAAGTGAATAATTAGTTATCATGAAAGCATACAATAACACACTTCCTCTCTTCTTTGCTTGAAGTCAGTCTTCTAAGAACTACACTAGAACATGTAAATACCCAGAGCATTTGCCTGAGAAAAGGGAGAAAAAAGAAAGAAATGTGAATTTCCACTCTAAATGGGAATGTTTTCCTTAATCTCAGTAATAATCATAAATCTTGAGCTTTTGGGAAGTGCTCAGGAGAAAATATATAGACAGTGAAGGAGAATTTCACTATTTTCTAGGGAATAAATACTGATTGAAACAGAGGAGTATTTCTGGAGTACAGGGAAAATAGTAGATTGAACTTCTCTGCTGAAATACACTGGGTCTGATTAAATTATTCATCTGGGAAAATTATTTCAATGACTGCCATTTTGCTGCACTTGTATTGCTCACTAAGCAATACTGACATCCAAAAGCACTCTGAAATTATGGCAGTAAATGCCTGTAAATGACCAACACAAAGCCTGTGAATCAATTAAATTCTTATTAAAGTTTAACGTACTGAATGAAAAGGATTTAACTTGTGGAGAGGTTTTAGCTTAGTCCCTCCACACACACTGGTATGTTTCTAAAAGACTCTATAAAATAGAAAATCAGCGCAGCCATACCTTTTCTCCCTTAAGTTGTATGACATGAAACAACTTACCAATTTCAATGGCAGAACATTAAAGCATGACTTGACACTTTTGAAATTTGTAGATCGTTAACTGCTCTATTTTCATATCTACATAGAACAGGAAATCTGTCCCAAAGCACTGCAGAGTTTCTGATAAAACTGCAGTTTTCTCTCACAGAATTCTGTGGTTTGGGGTAGTTATTCATCTATTTACATGTAGTAAGACGTTTAATTCTGAATACAGCAAATGCTCGAAGATCATCACAGCTTCCCCTTATACTTTGCTTCAGCTGTCTCAGATTATTGAAGAAGCTGCTAGCTGAGCCTCAGCACTAGTAAGTGAAACTGCATTTTAGTTCTCAACTATCATTAAAACTTTTAGCTTCATACTCCTCAGAGTTTTATAGATAACTAAATGGGCTTGGATTTTTTTTTAATTGAATATTATAAATGTTACAGAAACTTGTTACTGGAGGCTTGTTTATGCTTCTGTTTCGGTTTCCCCTCTTCTTACACTCAATTTTATGAACTCACTAGTGGCATGGAATCAAGGTTTGAACATTCCCTAGGATTCACTTGTATTCTTATCTTCAAGTTTAATTCAAATGTAAAATTAAATACATAAGATCAATGGCACATGACTAAACTGTAAATATCTCACCTTAAAGAATTGTTGGTATCACACTTTCTTCCTTAAAAGCAGGATGTTTCACTTGCTAAAGAAAAAAATGTTAGAAGTAACCTCCAAGAAATTTCAAATGCAAAACTATTTCATGTGAACAATTTACAGTTACAAAATTAAAACAAATCAGAAGCACAAGGACGTCTGAGCTTTAGATTCTGGTCAAACTTCTGTTATATGGTACCAAGAATGTATTACACAGGTTCAGGATTTCGAGAAATAAAGTCTACATGAGGCTCATAAAAGCAGATTGTCCTTCCTTGCTCCTAACGAAAACAGAATAAGTGTGACTGGATTCCCTTAAAAAAAACTGCACTCATGATCCAAACTAGAACAACAATGTAGAAACATCCTGTAGTGTCATTCCACTGTGTTCTTCATGATAAATGAAGAGCTGAATTAAGACTTCTTTATGCCAATATATTATGTCAGCATATTGTACTGCAGCAGCTCTAGAGCAGTCCAAGGAGGTGATTGGATCAGTGTCTTTTACCCAGACCTCTCTTGAGCTTTAGAGAGGAAACACTGGAGATGTTCCTAAACTGCAGTAGTTTAACAGAGAATATTTTAAGAGCTTTCATCTGATCATAATGTAACCAGGTGTTTGTATTATTATAAAAGTTTCAGTGTTAGTAATGAGCCTAATGTTGCAAGTAGGCTGATAGAATGAACACAGAGTCCCTTCCAATCAGATAAAAAATGGATTAATCAGATGGCTATGTCAACTCTTTTTCTCCTACACCCAAACTAACAGCAGCATCATTTGGTTTAAAATAAATATAAGTTTATTTCAATTCAATGGTTCAAGCTGTATTTTAATTTGAATGCGTTCTCAATTTGAAAGCACAAATCCAATTTGTGCAGAAAACTAAAGACATTTCTCCAGTTTGAGGTGGAGTGGTAAGGGAATTATGGCACACATTTCAAGGGCAAAAACCTTTAAAAGATTGACCAGTCTCAATTATGTTGTTAATTCCTGAGTGTGCTCATATGAAAAAAGTCATAACAAGATCCAAGGGGCTTGGCAACTGAGAGAGGGCTTCTGCACCTGGCATTGTACATGCTCTGCATCACAAGCAGGCAGAAAAGTAAAACTCTGCATTTTTCTGGAGTACTTCACCCTGCTATAACAGTAGCAGTAAGTGCCATGATAAACTTTGCAGGCGAGGGAAGAGATTTAACTAATATCCAACTTGAAAGACATTGTAAACAAAATTGGTTACAGCATTTTATGTGTTTTCTTTAACGCAAAGGTCTTTAACCTCTAGCAACCATAAGCACATCTTCATTGTACTTCTTCCAGTCTTCACCTGGTTCCTCAAGGGTTAAATATATTTTGTTTCCTATTTAAAGAGTTTCATGTTCTTTAAAGTGTAAGTAGACTTCTCTTGTTTATAGGATTAATATCATTTTCCAAACCTACTTAAGTTAATTCGCGTAGAGACAAGATTTTTGCTGTGCTTGTGGCTCTAATGCCAAGTACACCTTTCTTAGAAAAGCACTAAATTTTAGTTTTTAAAAGCTACTAAAATAATAGAATATATTTATACATTTCTAAAAACCAAAAGGGGATCCAAAATGACTAGGGACATTCCTTGAGATTTTTTTTTTCTGTAGAAAATATTCTCTACAGAAAGCTGGGAAATTCCAGGCTGAATCACACCTATCACATGCCTAGTCTTGCATACTGTCTGAAAGAGTGTCCAACACCAGTTTACCAATGTTGCGTTATCTACCCTGCTGCCATTTTCCTAAAGAGATGACTCTTCTCCTCCTATTCATTCAGGCAGCCCAACTCTGTGGGTTTTTCTGAGGATGTGTCTCTAAATAGAGACTCCCAGGACTCTTTCCTGAATTGATACAACACACCTGTAACATGCATAAGAAATTCAAACAGTCTTCACTACTGTGGTTTAATTAGTATTTTTCACTTCTGTGGGACATTATACTATGAAGTTACTGTTCTCATAATCCTTCAATATGTTCTTGTAGGTTTCTCTAGATTTGACTATTCATGAAATAATTTCTGATCTTCAGGAAAACTTGTATTGTTAATATTCGCTCTGAGTACTTACAAATATATTGATACTAGACTTTCCATGGAGACTTGAAACATTTTACTGTCAATCTGATGCGATGAAACCTATTCACCATATATTTTGTTTCCCCTCATCTTCTGTGAGACACTTATAAGTAACGGCGTATTCCTATGCACAGTTATTACTTCACCAAAATGTTCAATAGACTCCAATGACACAACACTTAGATCTAACTCGCTAGATCTGCTATCCTGGAAGATGTTTCCTACCTCAAAAAGTGAAATTGTTAAAACTTCTTGGACTAACTTGACTGCCTATAAAGTGGACAAAATCATGTTCTTAGTCATAGACAGTTTTTCAGCCTAATTTTGAGAAAAAAAATGAATGTATCCCTGAAAATTCTTTGTGGTATAGAATGAGGTTAAAAAATCATTGAGCTTCTCAACAATATTCATAAATTCCTCCAATGTTCCCTTAATCACAAACATGGGAAAAAAAAAAAAACCCACTGAAAATCTGGTCTGGCATTTACTGTGCAGTTAGAGTAATTGTTATGTACATGTCACTGAAATGATGAAGAGTTTTATTATTATTTACAACTCTGAACACAGCACAGTTTAGTAATGTCAAAGATAAGAGCTGAGCCTGACAGGTAGCTGAAATAAATGAGAGGCAGAGGTAAACCATGAGCTGAAACAGGTTTTTTTCAAGCTTTTCATGTCCCTTTGTGTGAAAATGTGCCTCACACATATTACGTGTTTGCAAATTACAGGGTTCATAATATTTCTGGGATGACTATAGGAAAATGGGTAATGAGAGGCCGGGAACAGAGTGAGCAAATTTTCTCCGTTATTGCATGATGTGGAGACTTTCCTGCAGAGGGTGGGGAAACGATTCTGCACACCTTTTTGCTTTCTCTCTATTCTGGTAAGGCCCTGGGGACAAGGATTACCAGAATTTATTCTTACCACAAAGGTATTTATGGAAAATTCTCTCTCGGTATTCTCCTGTTAGGATTCCCCCCAAAGCATGGCAATAGTCAGTGGAGAGGTGGCATTACTCTCACCCACTTTATGGATAAGCATGTTTTCTTTATTCCCCTGTGCATTCCTGTCCACTGGTTTTCACTGGTCAGTGTGTTTGTGAGAAGTGGTTTATTCTGTGGACACCCAAATGGCCGGGTCACCAAGAAGTCTGGGTGGAGCATTTATTATCTGTTTGGTCTTTATTTTCTATTCATCCTCAACTAAATGGGATTTGTTTTGCCTATCTAGAGTTCCTACACACTTAAAATAATCACAATGATCATTTTTGTAATCTCTAGTTAATCTAAAAACAAAATCAGGTTTGTTGAACAGTTTATACATCCCATAAATTCATGTTAGCTGGCATGAATTGTTCTCCTGTATGTCCCGAACAGTGAAAATTTACCCACTTTTTCATCATTAAGGATAAATGATGAAGGTTTGTAAATTTCATAATCGTCATACTTGTCAATTCTGACTATTGATACTATCCAAACTGTCCTTCAGCCTTCCGGATTTTTTTTTCTGCTATCTCTGAGATTTATTACAAATCATCACCATCAAGCCACAGATGTTAATCAGCCAGCTCTTTTCCATGTATCTCTCCCAGCTTTATGATTTCAAATGTTTTTCACCACCAGACGTTATTTAACATCTTCTTTAGTTGTTAATAAACAGTATCTACCCATCTAGACAATGGACATGTTAATTCTTTCCAAATGTAGGAGTGCTCCAAAACTATTTGATTTTTTTATTTCTCAAAACTTCTTCATCTTCTCCACTTAGTGAATTACCTCATTCTTAAGATTTCTGTTGTTCTAACGAACTCAAAAGATATTCTTACTATATAAACCTTAACACAGAATATTTAATTTCACTATCAACAAGATACACTTTAAAACATCTATTTTTATTGTTTGAAATATGATTCTGCATTTATCATTTTTTTATATATTATGTTTAACCTTTGACTTCTGTTTTAATTTTCCCACCATACAAATATTTCCCCATCACACAAAATAAACTGTTTGAAGCATTTTAAATTTTATTCACATGGTCTTTTGCCTTCTGACTGCTGTCATAATTCTTACTGATGATGTGTTTTCTGCTCTTGTTAGACAATAGTAGGGCAGTATATACTAATGGGTTAACTTCTCTAAAAAGGAATAACACATTACTTAAATAAACTTAGAAGGGAAATGATTGACATTGTGTATAAAGGAAAGTCACAGAGATGTGAAGGAAGGCAGTATCACCTGTCAGTCTTGACAATTTTAATTCCCTAGTCTAAGTCAAACCTCTTATATATTATTTGAATAAACCTTTTTCTGCTATGGATATCCTAAGTTCTTCCTGCCCAAGGCTAACGATGCAATAAGTGCTGGAACCAGTCCATCTCTAGCCTTCTGGAGTTGTTACTGCACAGTAGACTGCAAACCTCCAAGTGCTGCAATGAGGTGAAAAGAAGCACATTCTATGTGGCACAATTACATCAAAATAAATATGGAGTGGCTGTAGTGGTTATATGTTACTCAAGCTGTTCAAAACTTAAAACGCGTTATGGTAGAGGGCCTTTATTTTTCTTTGATATTCATAATCTAATTTCCTGATCCTTAAAAGCAATGGAAACTATGGAATTCATAAAGGCACGTGTGTGCATAGTCTTAAAGACCTGCTGAAGCACTTCTGCAAGATGTCAGATTTGTAAACTACACTCTCATTCTTGCAGATATATTTATAAGACTATTTAGCTTTACAGAATCACAGAATGTTAGGGGTTGGAAGGGACCTCAAAGGATCATTTAGTCCAACCCCCCTGCCAAAACAGTATCACCTGGAGTAGGTCACACAGGAACACATCCAGATGGATTTTGAATGTCTCCAGAGAAGGAGACTCCACAACCTCCCTGAGCAGCCTGTTCCAGTGCTCTGTCACTCTCACAGTGAAAAAGTTTTTCCTAATGTATTTGTGGAACCTCCTACGTTCCAGCTCGTATCTGTTGCCCCTTGTCCTGTCATTGGACATCACTGAGAAAAGACTGGCTCTGTCCTCCTGAAGCTCGCCCTTTACATATTTATAAACATTAACAAGGTCACGCTTTACACTAAGTAAATAATCACACTGAGGATAATGGAACCAATGACTAATCTTATTCATTGTTGGCATATTGAGACATATGTTGTTTAATAATTTTTGTGAAGAAAGTATTACTGCGTTTCTTTTATAATAGCCTTTCACATGCAAGCATTATCTAACAATTCTTTCCAATCTCTCTGACTGGCTGGACACTAATTTCAGAGAGATGCAACCTCAGAAATGCACACATTTGTCTCTTCTTGGCTAGAAACATGACAAAATGTAGAAGGAGAGTGAATCTGGAAACATGTAACAAAGTGTACCTGAAAATTCAGGCGGTCGTAGGTATTCAACGTGAAAAATGAATACCCGGGCTGCACACAGCATGTCAGCTCTTTCCTTAGCTCTTCAGACTGTTGCCTTAAATCTCTCTTCCTAAGACAATCGGAGGTGATAGGATTGCCCAGAATGAGAGAAATAACTGACAGTTCTGTTTATTAGCCAAAGTGGAGTGGTTTATTTCATCAGGATGAAAAGAACCTTCTCCAGGCTGATTCAAGAAAGCATGAATTAATTCTCACTTCTGTGTAATATGTGTTATGTCCAAAAATAAAGCTACAAAATCTTGTAGGTGTTAAAGAAGAAAAAAAGAAATTTCTCCTTTTCTGTTAGAGTCCTTTTTAGGATGGTTTAAGATACATTGTTCTTAACGTATCTAAACAGATTTGGAGATGAAAAGGTCTCAATAGCAAAATAAGCAAATGTTGTGCATGACTTAGTAGTTTACATTACACTTCCAAAACATATCTAATAATTTATTGACATTCTTAAAAAAACTAAGCCATTCTAAAGTCCTAACAGAGGAAAGTCTGCTTTTAAATTAATTCAGTTAATTTAAGAACAAGTAAAAAGAGTGTAAAACATTCCTAAGATTAATTCAAATAGGTATACATTTCACACTTCTGATCCTGGATATTAAATGAAACCAAAAAGGGAATTCATTCCCGCTAGTATCATCAGGAAGCTAAAATATTAATTTAGAGTTTCTTCACAGTGCAAATCTGAAGTCTGAGATGCTTCTCATTTTTTAATCGGATAATACATACAAAATGGGAAGTTGAAGAGTTCCCTATGGAATGCATAAGTAAGCCTTTAATAACCTATAAGTTAATAAAATTATTATAGTTACAGTAATTCATGCTGCTTAGAATGGGCTCTCCCTAAGGCTAGCAATGAAATTTTTTTGGAAATGTCCTCTCCCCTATCACAGATGTGTATGAAAAGTCTCAGGGAAACCAATATACCAGTCTACAAACCAGGAATCTGCCAAGATGAATATTGTTTCTGAACCAACCACCAGCTCCTTGGCTGATGTCAATCAAGACAGTCCCACAGATATTTATGGAGTATCCTGCTGCCAGTGCCTGAGCACTAGTAGAGTGCAGTCTCAAGGCAAAATGTTCTTCAGAAATCCTGGAATCTCAGGGATGCTTAACACTTTTGCTTGAGAAGGAAAGAAAGTTTTCCTCAAAGTATCTCATTTTCTAGTGGAAAAGACATTACTTTTTCAAGGTACATATTTTATGTGTTGATGCAGAAGCTCATCCATCCTTTCTCGTTTCTCTGCAAATAAACTTTGAGACTTTAAGTTAATCTATATGGTGCCAGCCAATACAGAGAACAAATTCCTTTCTCAGTTACGTACACCCATACCTCAGCTAAGGTATCCCTACCTTTCATGGGTTAGTGTTACTCTGGGCCTGAGTGGGTGCTAACAGGGAAAGATGAGAAATCTATACCTTGAAGTCCACCCACCACCAGTCACTGCTGATCTGGAGGTGAAAGTGTGTGTGTTCCCTCCAAGAAGTCTTTCTCATTGTACACGATATGGGTTTTACAATAAAAATAACACCCTAATCCCTCAGACTACATCTCTATTCAAAAGATTGGCAACAAAAATGAACACATATAATGTACTAACAGATGTAAACACACATTTATAAATGTGTAGCAAAATGCCACTTCATCTGGCAAATGGAAATTTCATCATAACATACCTTTTCTTATGAAAAGTTGTATATTTTAAATGCAAGTGTGGTGTACAACTCTTTCTTTTAATTTCAGATCTATTATAGTATACAGAATGTAATCTTTACCAATTCATCCAAATTTGAAAATGTTAGTGAGAATTTTTGAAGAGGATAAGTAATACCATTTTGCTTTTAACGAAGTCAGAATTAAGAGATTATATATATTCATGAGTATTTGAAAGATAACATTTAATTTTTTTTTGTAAAAATCCTTTTGACTAGACAGAAAGTACATGGAAACTCCAGTATTGTACAATGAAAACATTTTTCTTTTTATGGGAATGCAGTGATTCTTCTATTTCCCCAATGGGATTTGAATTAGTTTAGCAAAATGTAGTTTATCCATAACAGCTGCAGCCTGCACCTGTGCAGTATTTCAGAAAATCATTAGGAATTGTATATTACTTTTTCATTGCTATGTTGTGGGGGAAAGAAATGGGCAGAAAGTAGTTACTGAGACCTAATGAATAAGAAACTAATGCAATATCAGTTTGAAGAGGTATTTTTGAGTTATGTAACTAAATGTACAAAAGAATGAAGTTTAAGGAACAAAAATACCATATTTTCACAGACTCTTCTGAATTGAAACAACTAAACTGGGTACAAATGCTTGATGCTTTTAATTTCTTTAAAGAGAAGTTGCAACCTTTCTTTATTTTTTTTTCTTTTAAGAATTCATCACAAAGGTCTTAACTTCATTCTAAAGGCATGAACATAGAGAAGTCTTGTGTGTGGTGATTCAGCTAGCAGGCAAATCAAACTCTCATGATGTTACGGATATCAGCCCTCAGTGAAGGGGATTGGGGAGGGTGCTATGAGTGGTTCAAAATTTGCTCCTTCCAGATACTGATCTCCCCAATGCACAGTCAAGTCATGGCACTCACTGCACTAAGGGAAGAGCATTGTACGTTTTAATATGTTCCAGTGTTTTACTCAGCCAGGGCTGTTTGAGAGGTGGGGGCTGCCTCTACATGAGCCACTCCAGGTCAGAAAGAGCAGGGTGCACACTACAGCTAATGGAAGGGGACAAAAAGCAAACAAAGCCACTCTGTGCACCCTACCCCAAACAAATCCATGTTTGTACCCGCTCTAATGTGTTTTGTTAGCAACAATGTCAGATGGTACAAGCCATGCCTTGGAAATCCAGACCTTTCACTGAATTCCCAATCTCCCTTTTGGTGACAAAAGCATGAGCCAATGACTGTAAATTTCTAACAGTATTTTGTAATTGCATTTGCAGCATTTTAGCAGTTGTTAAAGACAGAAAATAAAAATAAATTAAATATACTTACTTCCATCCATTTTTTAAGGAGGTCTATGGCAAGTTTCCCAGAAAATAAACATAAGTGCATCCCAGTTGAAAAAAAAAAAAAAAAAAAAGGGACAGAATGTCTTCCCATTAAATGATACAGTAACAATCCAGGGTTTTGGTTTGTGTTTTTTTTTTTTTACATTTTTCAAATAGCTACAAAGAAATCACTTAAAATAAAACATAAAAAGAATGAATGCTATTAAAGACTGTCACTAGGCTTGACAAGTTAATGAGAGTTATATTATGAGTGTATTATTGTTTTAGCAGAGTATTATATTCCACTCAGATTCTCCCCCTGACTTCATAGACAAAACTTGCTCAGAAATCTGTGCCAACTATTGCATTAGGTTAATGGGACCATGACACGCGAAATAAAGCAATGTAGTCCTGTTGACCTATCACATGGGAAAGGGATACTGTAGCTAGAAATTCAGAAGGGACATAGATAGTTTTGTGGCTTTTTTTGTTTCAAAATCAGAGAATGAGGTAAAGTGATTAAGATTATCTCTAATACAGTGAACACCAATAAATTAATTGCTGTACTCTAGCAGTGTACATTATCGTGCCTAAGTAGGCTTTTTTCCCCTCAAACTTTCTTTTATCTTTAAAAAGGTAGAATACTTCCTAGATGACCCAACAGTTGAAAAAGTCTCCTAAAGACACTGCTTTCAGTGGTACTTTCATGAGGATGAATTTGAAGAAAACTTCTGCTTTCCTTTCTCTTACCTTAAAAGACAAGTATAATGCTTTTGACCATAGGTACATGAACAGCACAGTTAAAACCTACTAATTTGATTACATTCCAAACAAAACAGCCACAATTACTCGAGCTTTTGTTCAAAACCACAGCTGTGGCACCATTGCTATTGTGTTTCATATAATCATTCTGTGGTTAATGCATTCCCCTTGAATGCAGACTATTACACTGAAATATCTTTAGCCTGAGAGGGTTTATGGCCACAGTCTGAATTCCAGGAACTGTAAGCCTGAACTCTCTAGTCCAAGACCCTTAGAATAGGCATAGCAAGTAACTCAGAACCAGGTATATAGGAGATATGTAGGACTTCCTGGGAAGTGGTACCAGACAGCAGAGGACAGCATCCCCTGACGTGATGTTGTGGCAAGGATGGACTGTACTGCCCATGTGGATGAGTTAAATGAACAATTCTCTAAAGCAATTGCTACAGCCCCTCTCAGCTCTCCTTCTGCAGCTGTGGTGGATTCAGATATCTTTGGTTATGTGACACATGTTGCATACCTAACTGAGATTTTTGATCCTTTCTTAAGCTCACATTCAGCTAAAGAGCATCATTCTGATCATTCCTCTTTTTGACTACTTAGGAGGAAAAAAGATTGTAAGAAGGGCTGTGGGATTTGCCTTTATATGTTCTATTGAGGCTCTGCTAAGATGCATTGGCCCAGAAAGGGAAGATGACTCCCTAGCACTGTTAGCATGTCATTTGCACAGAAGGACATAGCTCTAAGCATTTTTTTTTCCATATATATCACTTTTCTTTTTTGATTGTCACCTGTGTCTGTAGCTATTGCTAGTGATATGTTCTGCTCTTCTCAATGACTGCTTACAGACCCTGTCTTTCTATGCCTTCCCTATACTTAGATGCTGTGTTGCATAACACTGTCTTATGATTCTATAACTCATTAATAATACAATTTATATGGGTCAGTTTCAGTTTGGTCTTTATCAGACTTCCCCTTAATGATTAACCCTTCTCTCCTCTCTCTAGCACATAGTTTCTTTTATTTCTGTCTCAACTGCTGCACCTATTTGAACAGTTCTTCCCTTCCCTCTTTGTGCCTGGTTATGTTCTCTGTCTTTCCTTTCCCTCCAACACAAGTAGGCTTTTGTTGTCTTGTCATAGTTGAGATCAAGGGACTTGAGCCAATTTCTGCAGTCCTTAATCAATGACTTACAGGACAGTCAGTTGATTAAGGAGTGTGAACTTAGGATCTATAATGTCTGACAGTACACATGAAGCTTGCCTGTATCCAGAAAGAAGGTTACACTATTCTAACAGCTAATGTGACTGTTTTCTGATTTTAAAACATAGGTATTATAAGTATGCATTTTTTCCTACCCTTTTCCACATCCTTAAGATTTTAAAACATAGTATCAGGAAATAAATGAAAACTAACATTTTTCTAAATAGTTTAAAAACTGAGTATGTATACCTCTTGTTTCCTTTACAATGATTTTATACTTTACTATTTCTTCTCTTAGCAGGAAGAGAATAATTAATTTCTGCAAAAAAAATATTTTTATAAATGTGTTCATATAAATATAGATTGGAGAAAGAAAAAAGGGACTTAGAATTGGAGAAAAAAGTCTTTGGTAAATAAGTATCATCAAACGTTTAGGTAAAGGCAATTATTAACAGGAAAATTTGACTGAACTACACTGGGCAAGGATTTATGAATGGAACTGTATGTGTGGCACAACTAATTTCACCTGCTTTTGTAGAAGAGCTTAGACTTTCAAGCTGTGTCTGGGCAAAGAGCCATTTTGAAAGGCTTTTAAATCATGTCAACAGAATGCAAATCAAGGAAAAATCTGAAGCGCTGGTATACATTAGGTAAAGCAAATGTTCCAGCTTTGTGCGACATTCCACTCTATCATAACCCTCTAAAATTTTTCACTTACCCATAGTATTTGAGAACGATAGCACAAGCTCATGTGAACTTTTCCTGTAAACTGCAGGTTGATCACCTTTGCCTTGGCAGCAACGTTTGTTTAATCAGCCCGCACTGACATTTCGTGAAAGACACTCATGCCATAGTGTCCTGAGAGCGTGGCCTCTCTGGATTTTGTTCTTGTTTGATCATTGCTCAGATGTGCCCCCCACCCCATTACTCCTTAAGCTATGCTCTGTGTTTTTTTACTGACGGTATTTAAGCTGACATAGCAGCCGAAATGACAAGCAAACAAAGACACAGAAGCCCCTCTGCTTGCAGCCAGCCTCATCCTTGACAGTTTGACCTTGTCCTGCTAATTTTAACTGTCATGCCAATTGGATTTGAGAGCCAAAGCACAGATGAAATCAGTAATACAGAAATATTGCTCACATTTTATGTTCGTGCTCCTGTTTACAAGGAGAAAAGGTAGAAAGAAATCATGTTGCCTAGTCAAGTTTGAGGATATGGAGGTCATTTAGCCAATAGATGTATTCACATGGAAAGAATACTATTAAGTTTCAGTCTGTGAAATAAGCTTATCAGACTGCAAAGAATAGATCAAGGTCTTCTGTAGTAGAAAATGATAACTGCAGTCCTATCAGCAGGAGCAGCTTCTACAAACCTCTCTGATGACTGAAACAATACACTTGAATTTTCTTCCAACAAACAATGTAGCAATTGTTTCTTCACTACATTTTTCTCATAAAGTTTCTTATATGGATTTCGAAAGCTAATTTGGATATCATTTGTTTCTAGTCATCCCTATGGTTTCCCAGTAGTGCCTCTCAAAATCATCATTTTCTCTCCAAATATTTTTATACCCATTTAAACATATATATATATTATATTCTTATATGTTCGTATATGTTATGTTTGTGTATACTTGAAATTCAATAACTTTCTTTGTTTCTTAATAAATTTGGTTTTTTAATAAATTTGTCACTTTTGTAAGAGAGATACAAACAAAATGCTGAATTTCAGGTAGGCAGATAAAGACTGGAATGCAAGTACAATTTCTTCCTTGTTAAGCTTACTGTACCCAGGGAATTCAATAACTCTGTGCCATCTAACATGAAAGTGTCATTTGAGATGCTGTTACCAGAAGAAACAGGAAAATCACTATGTCTGTAAGTGAAATTAGACAGGAAGAAAGAGAAAAAAAATTAATATGAAATAGAAAGTAATCACATTTCTCTATATTCTGTTCTGTCTCAGCTGCCAATTTCTTCTAATTAATCTGCTGAGTGAAGTGGTGTTTATTCACTGCATGAATTCATGGGAAAAAAAAAAAAAAACACAAAAACTGGCTCATGTCTTTGGGGACTTCCATAGGAAAGTGCCTGATTTTGCAGGAACTAGACAATGTCCTGTATCTGTTATTATGCTCACAAGTTTTCACAAGGAACTAGAAAAGGAGGAGTTTTCTTTTTTTTTTTCTTTGACATTTTCTGGTAGAACAACTATTGACCAAATCTAATACATCTTCCTCTGTGCTGTATCCTGTTTGAGTCTGTGTTTACATATGGTCATTTTTTTTGGATACAAAACCAAAAATCTTGAACAGTTCCTTCCCCATTTGTTTACAGAGTTGTCATCTCAACCAGTGACTGACACATTCATGTTTTTCTGAAGATGCAAGAAGCATACTGACTAGCGAATCCAGGCGTATAAAAGACATTTAGCATTTATCTGCATGATGGTAACAACATTCAGTTCAGATTTGAGCTTTTAGTAAAGGGGCTATCATTGTGTTATTTATTTGTACAGTTTTGTGATCCCTGCTGGAGGCTGCTGAACAAGATCACTATAGAAATTAGAAATAATGATTCAGCCAAAGGAAAGGTGTTTTGTTCTCATTCAATGTGCTTTTTAAAGGTAGCATCAGTGCCTGGATTTAGTTATTTATGGCAGAGGTCTATAGAGAAAGCTATTGTACAAGTAATGGATTTTGAAGAAATGGCAGATACAAAGACAGAAAAATATGACAAATCATCCATTACAAAGAAGGGTTATAAAAAGGCTGTGACTTGTATAAGCAAAATTCTAATATGTTCATGGTACTGTCTGATTATTTTCTTACAGTGTGGCCAATTAAGGGTCTATTACTCTTCCCTAACTGCACAGACTTCACAATTATTGAAGTCAGTGCACCTGGTGTAAAGGAGCAAAGAAGCAGAATTTTATTTTCCTGTCTGTATACAATCTAAGGGATTCAGAAAGGTCTCTTTTTGGTCACACTTTGATCCTAGTACACAAGGGATGAAATAACCCTACTCTCTTGAAAAAAAGGATGTTGCAATTCAGCTTTGGTAATAACGGATCAAGCCTTTCATTTTGTCATTCTTGTAAGCAGAAGATAAAAACCCCTCAAAGTAAAGAAATTCAGGGACTTTTGTTATTTCCCTTTATGATTTATTTTTATGCAGAATAGCACACTTCCACAGAATGAAATATTTTACCAACATGACTGAAATACATCCAGGTAAGCCATATACGTATTTTTGGTTTAGACATAGAACTATAGAACTTGAGTGATTGTGAAATTCCCCAGCAGCTCACATAAGATTAGTCCACTGAACTTTTCTCTTGAGGAATCTGATTTAACTTGTAAAAGAATAAAAATTGATTTTTATCTGCTGCCTTAAGTTCCAGTTTTATGAAGTACCATACCATGCATAATTACAGTGCCCTTCTAGTACACGCACAATTAATCTACCTAGAAGTTCAACATTGTCAGAGATATCTAATATAACAAGGGAAGGGAGAAGAAAGCCTCAGCACAGTATTTTTTTTAAAGTACCTATCATAGAATCATAGAATGGCCTAGGTTGGAAGGGACCTTAGAGATCATTTAATCCAACCTCCCTGTCATGGGCAGGGACACCTCTCAATGATCAGGCAACACATGGGGACATACAGAATGATAGTTGGAATGGATGGATAAGGATCATGAAGTTTGACTCCCTGTTCCTCACAGGTCTACCTAAAACTAAACCATATGACTGAGAGTATTGTATAGATATTTCTCGAACTCTAACAGCTTCATGTGATGACCACTTTCCTGGGGAGCCTGTTCCAGTCACTCACCACACTTTTGTTGAAGAACCTTTGCCTAATGTCCAAGCTGAACAAACAAAGTTACCTCAGCCACTCCTTGTAAGGCTTGTCCTTGAGGCCCTTCACCATTTTGGGCAGCCTCCTCAAGACCTACTCCAATAATTTAATCTCCTTATATTGAGGCAGCCAAATTTGCACACAATATTTGAGGTGGGGCTGTACCAGTGCAGTTTAGAGTGGAACAGTCACCTCTCTCAACCAGGTAGTGATGTTGTGCTTGATGAACCCCATGACACAGTTGGCATCTTTGGCTGCCAGGGTACACTGTTGGCTCATATTCAACTTGCCACCAACCCGAACCCCCAGGTCTCTTTCCACAGGGCTGCTTTCCAGCCTCTCATTCCCCAGTTTGCGTGCATAACCAGGATTACTCCATTCCAGGTGAAGAATCCAGCACTTACTCTTGCTAAATTTCATACCGTTGGTGATTGTCCCATTCTCTCATTTATCCAGATATCTCTGTAAAGCCTCTCTAACCTTGAGGAAGTCCACAGCTACTCCCATTTAAGTATCATCAGCAAACTTACTTAATGTATGTTCCATTCCCGCATTTAGAATGCTTTTTAAAACATTAGAGAGCACTGGCTCTAAAACTGAATGTTGGGGAGCTGCACTGGTGACTGGCCACCAGCCTGATGTAACGCTATTTACTATAAATCTTTGAGACTGACCCATCAGCCAGTTGCTCACCCTCTGTACTGTGGACTTGTCTAGCTGTGTGTTGGATAGTTTATCCAGAAGGATACTGTGAAAGACAGCATTGCTAAAATCCAGAAACATCAGCTTCTGTTTTTCAACTAGATGAGTGACTTTGTTATTACAGGAAATTAAGTTGGTTAAGTAGGACTGAATCCTGAATCCATGCAGGCTATGATCAATGACTACATTGTTTTTCAAGTGTTTTTCAATAACTCCCAGAATAACCTTCTCCATAATTTTAAAAGGCACTGAAGTGAGACTGACAGGCTTGTAATTACTAGGGTCTTCCTTCTCACCCTTCTTGAAAATTGGAACAATGTTTACCAGCTTCCAGTTGACTGGGACATCTCAAGTTTCAGACAATCTGTGAGAAGTCCCATGGTAACTTCAGCCCTCTCTTTCAGTACCCTGGGATAAATCCCACCAGGACACAGATTTGAGTGCACAAGTGTAAATCTATGTATGTGTGCATAAGCATACACATGTTTGTGTAAGAAACAACTTTTCTAATCATATCTACATATATATGTGTATATAAATCTATATCAGCTTTGGCTAAAAAATGTCGTATTTCAGTAACTACTTGACAGCACAAGTGACAGAACACCTCCTGACAAAAGCAGTTGCTAGTGTGGCAAATGGATGTATTTGGACACATGAAAATACACACATGAAACACTCAATGTAACTCTCAGACAACTGCAGTGTTAAGAATCAGTGACTTACTACCAAGAAAAAACGAATTGGCATGAGACAAAAAACAAGTGGAGACAAAAAAATAGTTATCACTTGTTTGCTGAAAACCTTAGCTTTTCTAAAACAGATAATGTTTCAGATACTCAGCTGGTGCAAATATTCATAATTCAGATGACAATAGTGAAACCACATAGACTTGTAATAAAGGGAAAACTCTGGTTTATGCAGGTTACACAGCTACGCAGATTATACAGTTATCCAAAGTGTAACTCTTGACTAAAATCTTATTTGAAACTAGCAATATTCAATCATCCCAAGATTTGTGGATTTGAAATATAAGGCCAGAATATATCTTTAATTTTAAATACATTACTTTTTCTCCTGAAAAATGATCCAAAACTAGTGTGTTTTCCAAAGACATGATTTAATACGAGTGTTTTAAATCAGTATGTGATTTATATCAGATGTTGCTTTTAAGTCATCATGATGTAAACACTTTTTTTTTTTTGTGATAGAATGGCACCGTATTTGCTGTATCAAGACTTTTGAAATACGGAGTTAAATTACATGGATAACTGTGGCAGGTGCATCCTTCCCCCATTGGTCGGGAGTGCCCCCCCCCTCTCTGAGTCAGCAGTTGCTAGGCAGATTTCAGAGAATTTTCTGGAAACCTGGGCTGGCTCGGAAATGACCCATCACCCTGAGGGGCACTCCCAGGAAGTTGGCTGGCAGCCACTGAGAGGCCAATATGGCTTGATTGACCACAGCCAGCTCGACTGAGACTTTAAAATGGGGTGCTGGCAGCCATCTTGTGGGAGTTCCCTTGTGGCAGCTGGCTCTGCAGGCAGGGGTACTCAATCTCCCCCCTTAGGCGGCATCCCACCTAAGGACTTTTGTCCCTGGGGTTGAGACTCCTCATCTGTGTAAGGTGAGCGTAACATTCTCGAGATTGAGACTCCTCATCTTTTATAAGGTGAGTGTATTAGGATCCGGATCATTATTCTTTGGTTAGGGTGGGTGTAGTGTAGTTAACTCTTTTCCAATTGATACCCGAACCTTTAATTTTGGAGGTGCTTCTGTTTATTAATAAATCTAATTTAGGCACGTGCGTGAATTTGTCATCTTTAGAAACATGGGAGCGCTCTTCTCCACTTTCTCCACGACAATAACATAAAAGTAGAACAGATTCTACCCTAGATTAGATTCTCATTTATATTGTCTCTGTTATCTTGGGCTTATTTACTAGGGTGATATTAAGTAGACTTAAGTGAAGTCATATTTGCCTTTAGGAGGCATCTTTCCTGCAATAACAGAAACCAAGATTAAAATAAATAAATAAACCCACTTGACCCACAAAACTGAGGCTGTGATGACTGAGGGATGAACATTCTCTACCTATTCAGTCTTAGTTCTGCAGTTTCTACTATAGTAGCCAAAAAGTAATCCACCTGTCACAGGTAGTATAGTGCTCTAGTTTTAGTTCCAAAACTTTTGGGGTTTTCTTTTTTTCTTTTTTTTTTCTTTTTTTTTTTTTTATTCTACAGTAACTCATTTCCTAGCTATTACAGCAATATCATTACAGTCATTTAATTCCCTTTGAGGATTTTAGGTGGGAGGAGTCATTACAGCAGTACTGAGGAAATTTGGAAGTATATATTAAGTACCTAATAGACTCTAACAATCTATCATATCATGTCAATTGACAGTGTTAAACCACTAAAATATTGAGACATGAAATCATTGAGATAATTCTTAAGTACATCACTCAGCTTTCAAACATACACACACTCAAAGCAGAGATTTTTTAAAGGCAGACTTAAAACAGCTGCAGGTTTTAGAAAATATTATTTTGCAGAAGCACCATCCTTCAGTGATATTTCCTGCCAAAATAAGATTTCCATTATCACAGACCATTTTTTTTAACAACTTTGATGGTACATTTCCTATGTCAGAGTAAATTAAAGGGAAGTTTCACGACATGGAGCAGAACAGTTTCATTTGATAAGCTTACATTTGGGGGAAGATGAGGAGGGATAATGGGAGGAAAGAATTAGATGCTAGTATCTAGGAGATAAACTGTAAACTTAAGTATTGTCATTGCATTGCTGTCTAAACTTAGACTCGTGCATGGCCAATGCAACTGACTCTGCAGAACTACTCTGGTAGTAAGATTACTGAACTGTAAACTTTGTAGCATTAGTGCCCCTGACCAATAGAGACCCTTTCTATTATTTTGTGTTCTCAAGTAAAATGTGCATTGCAGCGTAACAGCAATATTTTTGAAAGGGAAGACCATAAGCTGTGCAAAGCCCTTAAAATGCGTCTCCGCTGTCATCACTCACAGGCTGGTTCCTAACATGGGACCCAGGGGACTACCACAACCTTCTTCACCCTCTTTAGACTAGCTGTGACCAGTCTTGGCTCTACTGATCTCAACTCAGCTACCAGGAAAATCTGAGTTCATAACTCTAAGCCATTAAATAGTGGATTGCAAAGTAAGCCAATTATTTTCAGTGACACCAGTTAATAACAGATGATTTTAGCTTAACATATTCATGTAATTGATCATTAGTTCCTTTCCCTAAAGCAAGAGCATAATCCAACAACAGTCCTGCCAATGTTCAAGCTCCAAACATACATTTCATGGACAGCGACCCATCCCTCTCAGCCTGTCTTGGGGAGTCATTCAGGATTTCCTGTTCTTTGAAGTTAGCCTAGCGTAGGCAGGTTTCACACTCATCATATGAGCTCTCCTTTTCTTAGACAAACTTGCAATAAGCATCTGAATAGTGCAGGGATCCAAGCTCCCTATTATGTAGCAGTTTTGTAACCAAACCTACAAGAGGAAAGAGTGAAATAATAATTAAAAACCACTGAAACAAAAGGCTCTGTATCTCACAATAAGAAACTACCAATTGAAAGGGATCAAAAATTCATTCTTTTGATCTGCTTCACAGAGGTGCTTCACACAAGACTATTTTAATTATTGGAATCATTCTGGTCAATGTTGTTTCAATAACACAATATCAGGTCTTCTTTCTTATATTATTTTTTCATAACAGCATTTTCATTCCATCAAATAGGCTTATGTGCATACACTGTACAAGAGACAAATCAACACTGTTAGCCTTTTAATAGCCTCATCAAAGTACTAACAAGATTTTAACTATTGTGTAGCCTGAAGGAACACCAAGAATGGATGAAAGGTTGTACTAACACAGCTTTTAGCTGTGTAGTATTCTTAAGTCTTTAAAAATTGTTTTGATGCGGTTATTCAAAGGACTAATCTTCTTTTCTTGTTTCTACAGTCTTTACTGTGTAAAGATTCTCTCCATCACAAATGCTACAAGCTATCGATCATATCAATGCAATGTATAGTTATCATAAAGAACAATCTTCAAATTAAATCCTGTATGTAAAGTATTTTCTATTCAAAAAGCAATTTTAAATCCCTGAAGGAAATGTGGTATCAAAATAAAAATATTGACCAAAGCTTAAAAACATTAAACAGGGCCATCTTACCAAATAATATGTTATCTTATATCATGTTGCTCTTTCACCTGTCATATTAACTTCCTTTGCAGAAAAACATTATCAAAACCAAGTGACTAAGGACAAAATCATCTAGGCCCTAAAGAGCACATGAGACAAGGCCAAAGAAATGTAAAAGTTAGGAACAATCTCATAACAAGTCGTTTTGCCATGGACTGGATTTTACGGTGCAAGTAATGTGCATGTGGATTCAGTTTTCAGATCCAATAGTCTTTGAGAACAACTGGGAAACCAAGCCTCTTGAAAAAAGCTGATATTCCTAACTAATTCTTTATTTTTCTTCTATGGTTCTGGACAACAAGAGACTAAGTTCTCCTTTGAACAGATTTTACTTACGAAAGATGGTCTGAGCACACAGACACCACTGCAGTGGCAGACAAAGGCAGCAGGATGATATATTCAGGTGAAGATTCAAATATTTTACTTGTAGAATATTAGAATTAATTGTGGGATTGCTTAAAATTGCAATGAATTGAAACTTGTTTTGTCTTATGAGTGACATTTCTTAGCATGAGTAGGCAGATTTACTGAAGCCTTGGGTCCCAGACTGTGGTATTTTACCTAAGTACTGATGAGCTTAGGCTGAAGAAAGGCCCCAAAACCGGCATTAATTGAGAAAGTTGAGATCAGTGGAAATTGTAACCTCAAAGTAAAGAAAAAAATTCCCACCTGGAAAGAGAGAAAGGTTCCAGTGAGGAACAAGAAGACCCCTCCCCACAAATACTACTACTGGACTGAACCATTGCGTGAGGAGTGGTGAACTTGGATTGTAAGAGTATAATTGCCCAGGGGTTTCTTTGTTCTGGATTCCTCTCAGAGGGTCCCAGCTCAAGTTGAAATAAACTGATTCTGTGGCAGAACCTAGGATCTGAAATCTTCTTTACAGTTGGGAGCTAGGACTGGATCTGGCTGCATCTAGACTCCTCTCCCTGAGAAAGTAAGGGGGTCCAGTCCAAACCTCAGGACTGGACAGGAGGGTCTTTCCAGATTTTTCCGTTGGAGCGGTACAACACCTTTAACATTTTTAGTAAGGAATACAGTTTTCAATAAAGAACTGAAGTAAACAGAGATGTTGCAAAAGATTTCATGTGGAGAAAACAGAAAGCTTCAAAATATTCTGCAAGATTAGCAAAAGAGCGCATTCATTCCTTTCTACCACTGCTTGTCCAGGAAAAATATGTTAAACTAGTAAACACCGGTAAGCATTTAGATCATGAAGTATGAAAATGCTGAGCTGTGTTAATTACTGTAAAATTTTTAGTCTCTTCACATAAAGCTGCTTTTCTCTGATGCTATAACCCACAGTGTCACCCTTGTACTTTCAGAAACTTGTTTTTCAAATGTATGTCTGTAAACTCTCTCTCAATTTTTGTGCCTGCACAACTCATACCAAAACTCTGTTTTCCCAAATGTGCTGGATTAATTTTATTATTTTCTTGTGTGTTACTGTGCAAAATACTTTTCAGGTAAAAATAAGCTCAATAGAGTTATGATTTTCACTGGCAAGGAGTATTATCCAAAGGTTGCTCCTGTCACTAGGTATCCAAAGAATTAAAATAGGGTAATGGCGTAGGCAGAACAGAAACATTAAATTATGGTTTCGGTTACCACATTTCAGTATATATTTTAACAAATACACTCATCTTCAGTCTTTAGGTGAGAACTGAGTTCCTGTGATGGGTTGACCTTGGCTGGCTACCAGACACCCACCCAGATGCTCTCTCACCTCCCTCCTCAACAGAACAGGGGAAGAAAAGATGGAAAAGCCCGTGGGTTAAGACAGGGAGATCACTTATCAATTACCATCACAGGCAAAACAAACTTGACCCCGGGAAACTTAGTTGAATTTAATTTATTGCCAGTTAAATAGATTTGGGTAGTGGGAAACAAAGGCAAAACCTGAAACACCTTCCCCCCGCCCATCCCTTTTTCCAAGACTCAAGTACGCAACTGCACTCCTGACTTCTCTACTTCCTCCTGCTCCAACCAGCACAAGGAGGATCGGGAATGGGTGTTGTTCTTAGTCTGTAATGGTTCCTCTCTGCTGCACCTTCCTCCTCATACCTTTCTCCTGCCTCGGTGTAGGGTTCCTCCCAGGTGCTGCAGTCCTTCAGCAAATATCCTCCTGCTCTGATGTGGGGTCCCCCATGGGCTGCAGTGTGAACATCTGCTCCTCCCCCCTCCCCCCTTCTTTTTTCTTCTTTTTTCTTCTTCTTTCTTCTTCTTTCTTCTTCTTTCTTCTTCTTTCTTCTTCTTTCTTCTTCTTTCTTCTTCTTTCTTCTTCTTTCTTCTTCTTTCTTCTTCTTCTTCCCTCAGTGCTCACAGGATTATTCCTCACCACCATGTAGGGCTTTGTCTGTTCTTAAATACCTTTTCCCAGAGGAGTCACTGGGTTGGCTGTGCCCGGGTGAGCTGTGCCCTGTGGTGGATCTGTTGCAGCTGTGTGGAACCAGCTGGATATGGCTGGAAAGGGCCGCGTCCTTCATGAGGCAGCCACAGCCTCTTCTCACAGAGGTCCCTGCAGTCCCTGTCCTGCTGCAAACACTGGACACAACCTGCACCCAACACATCGCCTCCATAGCAAGCACACCTTCTGAGGCTAAACCCAAAAGCCTAACCAGGAAACCCATGATTTATTAGCCTCTCTCTGAATTTTGTAAGGTATTATTTTCTAGGGGAGCCAAAAGCAAAAAAAAAATTGACTCCTTTTAAGTACAACAGAAAGCAATTAGAGATGTACCAAATGAAAAAGCACCCAAGCAGTAGGAACTGCGATCTAATTAAGGTTTATAATTAGAAATAAATTGAGATTGAAAAGAGGAAAAAACATCAGGATGCTTAATGTCAGAAGGAAATAGTTGTCAGATTAGCTTATATATTCTCAGGGGTAAACAGGCTACCAAGAAATGAAGATGGAGTAATACATGAACAATGCAGATGAATATTGCATTAAATGCAATGAAAGCAGTAGAAGAGAGGAGTACCCTGCAGCTGTAATATCTTAGATAGAAAAAAGAATAAAAGAGCTTACAAAATAATGAGAGGAAACAGAGAGAAAGAAATAATTCAGAAACTAGATGTGAAGGACAACATTGGAAATTTCAGTCTAAAAACACAGGATGTATAATGAGGAAATTCCAGTGATAAGTAGCAGTAGAAAATTTAAAGCTTTCTAAAAGATCTCTGATGCACTCAGTGATCAGCTTTTATAGTAAGTTAATATAACTGTCCTACTTTACTTGTATTTTAACTAATGATTAGATTCCAGAAATGCTATTCTAGCTTTTTACACCTTTTATTTAGCTTTAATTTTCCCATGCTCTGTTCTCTGTTCAACTCTATCTTGAAATTAAAATTATTCACCAATGGAAAGGTTTTAGTGACAAATTTATCACAAACAGCCTGTTATCCACATACTGCTGCATAAAGTTGGGTGATGTTTTTTTTTTTAAAAAAAAATTTTCTTTCTGCAGTGCCAAATGCTGGGAATCAATATTCTGTAGGAATGCAGCAATTTCACTGAAATGATCAGGAAACCAGGCAGACAGCCAAGTTGACCATCCTGGCCAGGTTGCCCATCCTGGCCAGTCTTGCTCTTTTTAGATCCATGGGGTCTGACTTTCCTATGCAGTCCGGCAGAATCTTATTTCCTGCACAGCTAGCTCTGTTTATATGCCTTTTTTATTTGTTTATCTAGCAGACCCACCTAGTATATCATAATATATTTTGGATCAGAAGAACTGTGGATATATATAAGAGAAAGATAAGTTACATTTTGAAGTTATTACCATGAAAGGAAAGACAAAACTGATTCCTTCATGGGAACTAGCTCAGAAAGACAACAAACACAATTGTTACAAGACCTATGAAGACATAATATAGTTGGGAAAAAAATGTGGTTTATACTGGACGACAGTGTGTCTAAGTCTTGGTCTTAAATGTGAATGTGTGTTGCAGAACTGTCCTGCAAGACAGCAGATGGTACAATATTAACTGGTCTGGGACATGAGGTAGGACCTCAGAATTGAATGAGTGTTGTAAATGGTTGCAATTTCTATGAGAGTGGTTAGTCTGTTAGCCACTTGCAGAAAGAGGTGACCAAAAAAAAAAAGCATATTTAGCAGTTTTGTACAGTACTAAAAATATATTTTTCTTTTAATTTATTCTGCATATACAGTTCCAGAATATGCAGTGTGCAGTTCAAGGATATACTGTTTCTAAACCAAAAGAATATGTATTTTTTTAATATATTCATTTAGGAGCCTGCTTTCCCCCCCTTCTGTTTAGGTTTGGGTTTTTTTATTAAAGGAGTGTCGGCAAAGACTACACTTTATCATATATCAGTAAAAATGGGATTCATACTGGACAGGACTTGAAACAAGTCTAATCAGCACATCCATGAACCAAAAGGAAAAATTCAAACCAATTCGAATTTATCTTAATCTGCTGATAGAGGAAATAAGTTTGAGTCTTAGTAAAAATAATAATAGCGCCTTGGATATCACAATGAAAGTCAATTTCTCTTCAATTAAAACCAAGCACAACTGGTCTGTGGAACTGCTGGGTGGGACCTTCATTTTCTCCTAATCATAGTATCATTTAGTATCATTTAGTATCATATTCTCTTAATCATAGTATCAAGTCTCTTATTTCTAACATACTTGTTAAAACTTTTAATAAGTGTTTAAAAATTATCAGATAGTTGTAACTCATCTGAGAGGACTAATGGATACAAAGGATTTCATCTTCAAGCAATGGCTTGTGAATGACGTGTCCATCTTTCATGGTGATTGATCAGGAAATCTTTGCCATTAAGACGACCTATGGATCTTTCCAGGTAACACTAAATTTACCTATTATGCAAAGACTTGCTCTTGTTCAAATGTGTGCAGCACGTTGATTAGGACCAGAACACAACTGGGCTGTGGAAGATGACTTGTACATCCTAGTGAGATCTCTGCTTCTTTCATGATGAGGTTTGGACTATGCTCCTCATTAGGAATGAAAAGTGTTTATTTGATTGATTAACGTTCCTAAACTTATCTTTGTTCTCTCCTAATGAGAAACAAACTGTGAGGACAATATTACTCAAAATTAATATGCCTCAGATGTACAGCAAAGGTAGAACAAGAGCAAACACAGAATGACTTTACTGAATCACTGGGTAATTACTGTAATACTACAACAAAGAGAAAATTAAAGAAGAAAAGCAAATAACCGTTTCTAAGTAGGAACTGTTACACTGACAAACAGTATTTATGCTGATACAGCATAGATACTCCCCTTTTTTGTTTGCCTGTTTTTAATTTTAAAAGGAGTTAGAGATACTGAGTATGGGCAAAAATTACACTACTGAGAAATGTTATAGTTACATATTGATATTTAAGTCATTATCCTGAATTATCTGCAACAGGACTAATCTTCTAGCTATTATAAACTGAGTAGAAATTCAGAAAGTTGAAGCAACCCAAGGAATGGTCAGGGTCGTCTTATCTAATATGAGTGGTATTTGGAGATCGTCCAAAAACCTGAGGCTATGGCTGAGACTTATTCTTAAGAATAGTGTTGCAGTCATTGTTTAACTTCTTATCTCTCACGAGTCTTAAGGAAATCAAACCCAGTGTAACAGTTTTCCATGAAGCAGTATTAATTGCAGATTTAAGTCATGACTTGGAAATTCTCTAGGGAGATATCTTCATAAATACTGAATTTCAGGCTAGGCAAGACCATAATAATAATTTAATTGACCTTCTGCATAGCATAGGTCCTAAATTTAACTTCATGAAGCCTATATAAGGCACAATTTCTAGTCAACTTAGAGCTTACGCATTTAAAACATCAAAACTTGACTTGAAAATGCAAGCAAATATTTTTTAAAGTTACATTTACTAAAATATACACCTTATCTCCAGCTTGGGTGTATTTTTTCTTCCAGTTTCTGTCTCCTGGCGCTCATTATGCTTTTGTTAGATTAAAGTGTCTCTATGGACAGAAATCTTGTCCTCCTATAGATCTTGTCAAATATTCTTGTTACGTAGAGTGCTGGGACTGACTGATACCTTTAAGATAATTTGATCATTTTCACTCACAAGAGCCTGGTCATACTTGCTTCTATCTTTGCCAAAATTTACCCATTTTGCATAATATATGTTTTACCCAGGATCAAAATTTTAGGGAAAATTTGGGCTTTCCTGAAAAAGCAAGTTAAAAAAAATAACTTTTTCACTGTGTAAAAACTCTGGCTTTTTGCTTCATACTGTAGAGTTTGATGGATTACACTGTATCATTAGATGAGGTGAGGGTCTGAGGAATTGAAGGGAGAGACTCGGCTAAGATTAATCACAGGATCACAGAACAGTTGGGGCTGCCAGAGACCTCTGGAGATTGTCTAGGGCAACCATTCTTCTCAAGCAAGGTCATCTAGAACAAGTTTCTCAGGCCCATATCCAGTCACGTTTGAATATCTCTAAGGATAGAATTGTTTCACAAGTGCTTTCGGATTGTCCTCATTTTCTGAAGCTATGGGTCCCAAATGCAGAAATGTTCAATATTTCCCAACACAGCCAAAGACAATGAGAGCAGTAATTTGGACATGCAAAGTTATATGTAAACACCAACATTCTAAGAACATCAGGACACTGGACAACTTGAACCATGACACATCTTTGAAACTTCATTTATTTATTTAAAAAAGGTATAATAGCATCTACTTCTGGTTTCACAGGGTTGTGAAGTTAAATTAACTTTGTCAAGTACTCATACACTACCGTGATGAGTTAAACAGAAGTGCCTGTCGTTAATGTCCATTAATTCAACTTTGAGTATAGGATTTGTATAATATGTAATAATCACAATGTAAAGCCACAATGTGGAAAAAGTAATATATTTCTGTGTGCATGAAGTAAACATTAATTAGCTGTGCAATGAGTCAGACAATTTTGAGCGGAAAAACAGTATGTAACTGTCCATTTTAAAAGATAACAGGATAACTTTGTAGATGGGAAATTAACTAAATTAGCCCAGAAAAAAAATCATATCAATATTTCCCATCAAATGCTTTGGTGAAAGGTGTAGGGATTCTTCTGAAACTTTTCTAATTCTGCAACAGCCTTCTAAGGTCTGGACACTAGAACTGGGCAAAACATGGCTGAAATATGGCCGTACTAAATCTATGCTATTATTCATTTATCTATGTGAAATTGAACAATTTCTCAAGACAAGTTTAATTTCCAAGTTCTGTTGTTTTCATGAGCACACACATGACATTCAGTGCACTTTAATGTATTTTGTTCATAAATCATTCTTAATGCATGAAAAGCAAATTCAACAAACAAAACAACATGATATTAAATATATATGCTAAGTAAAGAGCTTAATTAAAAGAAACCAAACCTCTGAAATAGGCTTTTTTTTGTAATAATGTCTATTGTTGTTTGAAATGTGGTTGGCTGATTTTTCAAATCACATGCAAGAAACATTGAAAGAATTTTAAGTATATGAGATATCTTCAGGCACTTTTTTTGTTCTTTTTTTCATTTTTTAAGTTATTGTTATTTTGAGATCAGACATATCAGAAGATATAGAACATTTTTTTTTTTGTCTATAAAATTGCTGAAATCTGTGAGAAAACGAAGCTTTACTGAAGTCATAAAATGTAACATCTTCCTGAGCTCCCTAAAGCATCCTAAAATGACTTCTCTTTTGCAAACAGACTTGCACAAACAATATCTTCCCTTTCTTTACATTAGCCCTCCAGAACATTGAATTTCTCATAAAACATGCTTGTTTCACAGACTTCTCCTTCTGATTTCTTTAGTGATGACCTTAGAAGAAAATCAAGGAGATGGCCACCATCTGCTGGGAGACATAGACATGAGTTTACAAATACGAAAAAATAATGATCCACCAAAGGTAAGGTTTAGTAACAGCAATGAGTCTCAGAATGTTTCAATGAGGACTTAAGAAAATCATGGAAAAAATATTTTATATCGAGCATTCCACCATATTTATTCCAATTTCTTACATTCTTTACCATAATCTTACTACATTTTCTCTCTTCCAATAAAAATTCTTATTCTCCCTTAGTTCTTCTTTCCCCAAAATCTTGCACACATCTTGTTCTTCCTCTTTCTAGTTTGGCACCCGAAAGTTCCACTGTGTTCCCACGTGCCTTATGCATCTGCAAGACAACAGATCTGTACAACTTCTGTGATTTTTCCACCTTTTTAACAGTATCTTCTTTAGAATTTGCCCTTGGATTTGTGGCAGCCCTGAAAGCAAGCAACAGAAATCAAAAACTGCAGCTGCTTATCTGGATAGCCAAGCCCACCTTGGCCATGGATCTGTAGCATTTCCAAGAAAGGAATTCAAATGAAATAGGACCTGAGGCAGCAACAGGCAGGTGCTGGAACAAAAGATTCCTGTCCCACTGGTCGTATAACTCCTCTGCTAAGACATGCTTCTCTGTGCTTTTTATTCAGCCACTGAGTACAACAGCTGAATATTAAGAGATATTTTGATAGTGGAAGAAAGAATGAGTGCAGAGTGCTATTGCATTGCAAGTAGTTTCAGACTTTCCTTTCACCATGTAGCACAGGCTCCCGACCCCTCTGAGTCAGCCAGAACCTGCAAGGGAGCATTGTTGTCCCATTACAAGCTGCAAGCTTCATGAGTTACCAGTCTTCTCAGTTGCTCTGTACTTAACACCTAGTATAGAAGGTTTCTCATGTAGCAAGACCTAGATGGATTTATAGTTTGCCTTGATCAGTCTAGAAAACACAATGTTCCAATAAGGAGCTAATTACAAAGAATTCATGAAGCAATGAACACCTCACCAGTCAGCAATACTAGTACACATATTAATTTTTGAAATATATTTCTCACATTTTTCATATGAAAGATAAGGGGGTTTATTCAACTAATGAAAGAATATGTTCTCTTGTGTTGGTAATAGATGAGTTTTCGTCCAACACTGTCTGTTATTAAAATTTCAGGAATTCTGTAAAAGTTGGTACTGTTTGCTTTCTCTCTGTTCTTTTCAAAATCAACAAGAAATTACAGCAATACACAATCAGGAAGGCTGTCTTCCATTATCAGTAAAACACCAATAAATGAATCATTAACATCTTCAGGTTCTCCATAAAGGAAAAAAATATTTTACTATTTATTATACTGCCTATTTAGTAAACAAACCCTGCAATATCAGTCTGTTTCCTAGATTTTCTAAGGCTTGATCTAAAAGCTATTCAGGTCACAGAATTTTTATCATCAATTTAATAAGATTCAGTCAGGCCCCAGTGAACACAAATATACAACAGTAAATAAAATACACATGTTCACCTGCATTTGGCAATGAAGCCAGGAATTGAAAGAAAAAAAATAATCCTGTAAACAGCTAGTTTGTAGGTAATTACATACGGTTGCACTTCAATGTTTTCTTTCATATAAGGTATCGTTAAAAGAAAAGCTTTTCTCTAAAAAGAGGTTTTTTTCTTTTTTTTTTGCTTCTCAGCTTTTAAGGTATCTTTTATCCACTCTGATTACTGAGACAATACATTTGATGAAACGCTATGGTAACTTACCTCAGTGATAGGACTTTGCTGCCAGAGGTAAATACAGAAAGATTGATGTCGAGACTGTCTGTATAAGTAACTAGTCTACAAAAGACTGCAGAAACCTCCAGATCAATTTTTCAATGCTTGAGAAAGCTACAGTACAAAAGATAGGTATGATATTTGACTAATTTCTCTGTTGGGAACTATATCTTTTAACATACGTATTTTGATACCTTCACTATATCTGACTATTGCCATACATCTCAGGATAATGATAAAATAAGAAGAAAGAGATGCAAAACCCCTTTATTCAGTCATGCTCATTTTACTGCAGGCCTACAGGATGTTCTTGACTGATATATCTAGACTAGATTTAAATTATTCAAGAAATTGAGCTAATTGTCAACCTAATATTTTTTTTTTGTGTGCATCACATCACTCACAGTTACATCCCATTGGATTACACTAAACAGTTCTTTTTCATCTTTTATTCCTGTGCTCTTCAGTACTCCTAAATGATTGTTACAGTCCCTCTTAAATCCTCTTAGCCAAAGTAAGAATGTGAAATTGTTCAGAATATTGTCTCCCATCATGGGAGCAATGAAATAAATCATTAATAACATAGCTAAGGGCTTTGTTTCTTTCCATGAATTTTATCTAACTGTGTTATTTTAATCACGGACTGGGCAACAAATCAATAGACTGAAGATCACATTTTCCTGCATTCTTCTCAAGAAAGCTGAATAGGGACCTAAAAGCATCTCTTTAATACCTTTGAGAAGTTTATTGAGAAAACTTATCCTTGACCCTTACAGTGCTGTCTGTCAGGATGATGACAACAAAATGAAACAAGATGTTCCGGATGGGTATCAGTAAAAGCCTTACCCCGTGAGGACAGTCCAGCAGGGGAGAAGGATGCCCAGAGAGTTGGCCTCAACTCCATCTTTGAGAGTTTTCGAGACCTAGACCGAAAAAGGTCTGAGCAACCTAATTTGATCTCATGGATGATCCTGTTTTGAACAAGAGATCAAATTAAAGCCCTTCTGAGGTCAGTTCCTGTCCCCGAATTGTCACATCATTCAACACGAAACAATGAGGAAGTAACCAAGTGAGGAAAAGAGAAACAGAGAAAAACGTAAAAATAAATCATTTGCTCACCCAAAGTTTCTGGGAATATTATTGACTTTTTGCAACACATACAAATCTAAGAAATAAAAATATGAAAATCAGCTTTCATTCCCTAAGCTATAATTTGAATATTGTCTCACAGTAACCGAGTAACAGTGTAAAAACAGATTCAGGTATTAGAAGAGAGGAAAATTTTTTAGGTTATTTCCCAAAATTAACAAACCTGTGGAAGTTTTCTTGGTAGGACTCTCTCAGAGAGCAGTCTATTGAAAGAATAAAGATGCAGGTAACATATATATCTAGGCGGCTCAACAAAGCATTCTACTGTATCAGCCCTGCCTATTGTCAAAACCTCTTTCAAAAATTGCAGTTTCAGGCTATTAGGAACTCTTTGGAAGCACCATTATGCATGAACTCACTATTCTAAAATATGCAGCATACATTCCTGGTGATGTGTTGTGCATTTTAATCCAGTCTGTCTCTGTGCTTGATCAGCTACATAAACAATACTAATCACTACAGAAATTCAAGGAATGGCACTTTTATTCTGAGAAGGAATAGTTTTATTTCTTTCTAGGTATGATTGACTGAAACAAATGTTTCTTTTTTTATGGCAGTGGTAAATTTATTAGAGAAGATCCATAACAAAATATAGGGATCTATTTTATGTAAAGGTTGACCATTTTGCCAACAATGTCTGAATAAAACAAAAAACAAATAATAACATACTCAATCATATTATTTAAAATTTTAAAATTGTTTACTAACCTAAAAAATAAACTTCCTACAGTGCCATGCTTGTGGTTATATGAACATTCCCATATCTACTTAGCTCACCTGCTCAAACAAACTCTATATGATTATAAAGGTCAAGATGTTTTTTGTCTCTTACTTAGATTTCAGTCACACACATGAGACTGCACAGTTAAAACTGGGATGATACTCCTGCTGATACATGAGCAAGGACAGAATCTCCCAGTCTGGGTCTGGGTCATTGACAAGGAACACTGAAAACTTGATTTTTCATTAGTTGAATGTAACTGTCAATATACTTATGCAATGGCCTCATGGATCAAGTGTTTTTTATAAGGGAGAAGATGCAATTTCTGCAGTTCTGTGAAGTTCAACAACACTTCTTCTGAGAACTCTTGGTTCAACAGTTCCCAAATGGCCTTGCTTGTCAAACTTATTAACAGAACTTCACAAAAAAAAAAATAAATATACAAAATAGTACATCTGTCATTACACTCCATACTTCCTTAGCTCACTAATAAACGGAAAGTCAGACTAAGAAACAGTCACGCTGATTGATGCCTCACTTTAAGGCAGTGTTCTACTAATCAGTCTGCCATGGCACCGAAAGAGTGAATGCCAGGAATGTGCAAGAATTTTTAGCAGTGCCGTCCTCAGATCAGTGCTCCTTTAGTGAGCTGGTCCTTGCAAGGTGCAGAGGAAACCTCTCAAGTGTCCAGTTTCTGCAACTTACATTCACTCAGAAGCGAATTAAGAGCATTAAGTCCTTGGAAGGCAAGCTCGCACTCACTGTTGTTGCAGCTTTGAGAGTTAACGTGCATTAAATGCATTACTTCTGAACCTTTTACGAATTTAAAGACAAATATTTTTAACTCGGAACTGATGTCATATGATCTTTGCTAAGAAAAAACATAGACTGTTTGCTTCTAAATTGTTGAACAACAAATAGATTGTTTCAAAATTATCACAACATGAATTCATTGGGGGAAAAATGTTGATCTGCTTTTTCAGGTTTTAACTAAAAAACATTGTTTAAAAGAGATATAAAAAGATTTGCTAGCTTCAGTAGGGAATCTTTCCCATTTCTAACTCTCATGTAAATATTTATATGCATTGGTGGTGCAATTATCCGCGGTGAAAGATCTGCACACAGACTAGAATGTTTGCTTCATTTCGTGTTTTCTCTTTGGACTCGAAATATAACTATGTCAAAGGTCCTCTGAGTTCCACCTCCAACCCACTTGACAGTGTCATAAGCCTATACAATAGGTCTCATTTATTAAGAATTTATGATTTGCTGCCATGCATATCAATGGGTGTAGTGTTAAATTGTCTGATTGCTGAATTGCAATTTAATAACCAAGTTATAAAAGCTATTACAGAACATGACCAACTGGCCAGACACACATAAATATTTAATCAGGAGTCAAGACTTCCTTATGCTTGGCCTTAACAGAACAGATTCTTAAAGTAAGAGATATGAAGTGTGTCTTGTAAGATACCTCTTAAGTGCAGTGCTGTTAAAGAATAGAACATTTTATTTGTTTGTTTTAAAAGAATTTGCATACACACAGAAGATATTACATATAACGTACAAATATTATATGCAAACAGAAAACAAATAAATAGAGTTTTAAATAATTTCAAGCCATTCAGTTCAGGTTTCAACTATAATGTTAACCATCTCATTAAAAACCCCCTTACATTACTATAAGGCAACTATGAGTACATTGGGTGAGACTTTCATTATACTTCCTTAAGGAAAAGTCAGTGTGATAGCATGTTGTCCCATGTTATCCAAACCCCGCTGTTAAGCAATATAAATGCTCAGCTCCAAAGGTCCTCAGAGACATGGAGCTATAAAACTGGATCAGTTTTTAGACTGTCATGGACTGTAAAAGAGAAATCATGTCTATAATTTACTTGCAGTAAATGAGAATTGAAATTTTTTTTAAAAAGGGGGAGAAAAATTGAACCTTAGTAAAATGTATTTTGAACAGAAAAATACAGACTTTGTCACAGCCTCTGATTTTGTCTAGTAACATTTGCTTTTTGTTCTGAACTGAAGTGCCATACCAACCTCAGGACACTTCAGGCAGAAAGAACTAGCTTTGGTCTTTCAACACCTTCTTCTTTTATTATGGAATGTTAATTAGAGTAGTTAGATAATGTAAACAAGCTCTGAATCTCATTAATCTTGCTGCCCTTTCTGTTCCCAGTTGTGTAGTCTCCAATACGGCAATCATATTCCGTACTTAAGCAACCACCATTTACTCAGAAAGAAGAGTGATGTCTAATTTTAAGAGCATTTGCCGAAATGGTAGCAAGTAAAATATTGCCTTTAACATCCAGCATCTACAAATTACCACAGTTACAGTTGTGTTTCTTTACTTTCTTCCACAGACAGCCAAGAAGAAAAAAGTATGGCATACCAATTTTCCTGTATCTAGAGATCAAGTACATTTTCAACTGATTTCATTTAGAATAAATTAGAGAAGGGGTAGATGGAACCTCCCACCCAACTGTTCCAAATGTCAGCAAGGGGTTGCTGAACTGAAGTATCTCCATGGCTATGACTGGAAGGGATCTGTGCTTCTCTTCTCTACTTTGCACATGACAGCAATCATGTGAGAAGGATCATACTAACAGGATTTCAGACCAAACTGGCAGTCACCTCATAAGAAACACTAATCTCAAGATATTTCCCACCGTTTATGGCCAAGAAACAGTGAGAAATGTTTCCAACCTTCCAGCTAACACTTGTGAGTCTAAATCTGAACCTTGGCCTGAGTAAGAGCCCTGCTTCCCTGGCCAGTTTCCATGGGTATATCCAAATGCCATGGCTGTTTCATGTCACCAAGAATATAATACAACAAAACACAAAGGAACAGTAAAAACGTCATCAAAGTTTAAAATAATGCCTATTAGCTATCTTTTGCACTTCATTTCTAAATCTATAATGGAAAAGCGTTGTTGAATAAGTACGTAATAACATGTGCTGCAGTATCGAAAGAGAATGAGCAAGCAACAAACTATATTATGTAGCATGTCTGAAAATTCTGTTTGCTTTGAATGTACTTTTAAACAAGGTGAATATAACAATAAATTGCTTTTTAATTGTTCTTAAATACAGTTATCTGTCCTGGTTTGAGCTAAACTGAACCTTCAATGTTGTCTTAAAAATTCATGTCATCTGCAATATGTGCAATGATGTACAGTTGGATAAATAACACACGCTGTTATTGTCAAAAAAAGAACTTATAAATTGTTGGGTAGAGATATGTGGATAAGAAACTTGATTAGAAACTGGCTTGATTCCACAAAAGTAGAGAAAAATAAGAGGAAATTCATTCCTAAGAAAAATCTTTGATTCCTCAGGCTGATATATTCCAGGTAGCTGTCACAGGATTTTCCCTGATCTTTCTTGCCATATATACTGCTCCTCTGCACTCTGTCAGGTCATAAGCACAGTCTTGCTCCTCTGCAACCCTTGAGCTTATTCTGCTTGACTTGCTGAAGAGTCAGCATCAGATAGATGATAGGGTTTGTTTTGCTTTAAAGAAGCAATAACAAATAAAAGCACTCACCAGCACACAAAGAGCTGTCTCAAAATTATGTGACCTAATTGGAGTCTCTTAATTTTCCAAGACAGCTATGGCAAATCAAGCTTGAATGTTATTCAACTGACTTCGCATCTAGGTATGACGCAAAACCTGCTAGGAGTGTATATTTCCAAATAATAGGCTAACATAAAGGGTATTTTTTCTCTGGAAGAGTACATGTGAGAGGAATGGGGATACAAAACTGAACTACGGATATCCTGAGATTAAACAGTTGTCAGAAGAAAAAAATTGGATCATTTTTCTGTGGTTTTTAAGGAGTGACTGCATAGAACCAGCCCAGTCAGAGTGCAGGCTGGTATCATCAACAACACAACTGCAGTCAGCTTGGCTAGGACACCTTTCAGCTACCACATCATTTGTCTCCTCTACCAGGCAATTCAGAAAAAAAAAACAAAAACAGTATCTGCATTGTCAAATTGATGTAGATGAAACTCTCCAATTCCAGACTGCTGAGTTTTTCATGAACAAATGAATTTTTAGTATGGAAAATTATCTATTAAATTAGTTGTACAGAGACAGTTGAATAAGTTTCAGTAGTTAATATATTATCAACTGAATTAGATCATCCCATACTCCAGCTCCCAGTGCTCTGCAGTTAATACCACAGTTACAAACAGGAGCTGTGGTCTCATCTGTTGAGGATTAATACATGCCATTGTTGCAATAATCACAGGAGCAGCTAAGCTGTGAGGAGAATATTTACTTATACAACTCTCTTTAGTATGTCTCTTTAGTAATATCAAAAGAGCACAGGAAGATAAAATTAGTAGTATTTGACTTTTTTTTTTTGGTTGGTTGGTTGGGTTTTTTGCCTTGCTGTACTGTAAACCTACCTGGAATCACGTAGATATTGAAATTTTTGGGGGAAAAAATACGAAACATGCAAGACAATCTATTTGGAATGCAAGTATGACATAACGAAATAGTAATTCCAAAGTTAACTTTGCTTATTCTGTTGAAGATAGAATGTTTCATCTGTAAATTCAGTTTACATGGTATGAAAATTAAATACATACGCTCTAACCAATATGAACAGAACCAATCAGCTAGCCTAAGAATCCCTGCATTTCAGAAAAAAAATGTAGTGCTAAAGCCCATTTTAAGTCAACTATATATAAGAAAAAAATTAACTGAAAGTAGTAGCTTCTCTTAGCATATGTGGATGTAAGAATTAGAGTCTTCTTCTAGGTTTCCACATTTTACATGAGGCTCGCAGTTGCTCTACCATACATATTCAGTCTGAGTCAGCTGTGTCCCACTATAAACAAAACACACCAATTAAAATTTTTCCATTCTTCAGTTCTAGTCCTGCCTTTAACTAGACCTAGAACAACAAACATTCTGAGCCAGGGAGTGCTTTGGGTTGCCTGTAGCCATGTAAAGATGACAAAAGCTACTAGTTGAATGATGGAAATGAGGATAACGACTTAGCATTACCTCTCAGAAACCTTCACTTGGTCTCAAGGGCTGCATCTATGTATCCAAAGGCTGTCTTGCAGTGCCATCTTCCAATTGACCTATGCAAGCAACATGCTAGGATGTTCATTTCTGAACCACGTACCTTCTCTCCTTTCCCTTGAAAAAAGCCTCCAGGATAAAGGCAGAGTATGTTTGGGTCTTTGCTAAATCATAGTCATGAAAAAAACAGTGGCATGTGTCCATGGTGCTCAGAATTTCATTGCCTTTGTAGATCCATGAACTGTTGTGTTCTTGTCCAGCATATCCCTCTTTCAGTGTCTGGATCTCACATCTAGTGAAATAATTAATCTTTCTCTTTTAAAATACACCATTAAAAAAGGAAAGGGGAAGAAGAGAAAGAAAAATATTTCTATATCCCAAGGCAAGGGAGCCCACATTAGGTTCCTTTTCCTGCCTGAGGAGACCAGCAAGTTCCTTATTCCTTCTTTCTGCCTGGTGACAAGTGACGGAAATACTACAATGTACTGTACTTAAGCACTTTCCACCACTGTTGATATTGTACAGAAGAATGTACAGAAGTCATTGGTTTATAAATAGGCAATAATTAAGACATGATTTTATACCCTGTTATTTGCAGAACGATTTGAAATGCTTAACCTTGAGCTTTGGCGACTGTTCTCAGAAATTTGCTGCATTTTACTCTAAGCAGTCTTTTCATGAAAGTCATGACTTTATTTGAAAGCAGAGGTGGAAGGCAGATTCCTCCTTCCATAGATGAGGGCTTTAAATTGAGAGAAGGGCTCCAGCTTTGTGCCTTCATTGTCAAAACAGAAACATTGATGCACATTTGTAAAGAAACCCTGGTGGTTGTATCTAGGGCAATATAAGGTAAAAACGTAAAGAATCTGGGGAGCTCAGGCAGTATCAGCCTTAGGAGTCAGCTAAACAGAAGCTTTCAGAAGGACAAGTTTGGTCTTAAGAATCTAACAGTGGCCTGCATCTCTTGTTGGATCTGGTCCATAATTTTGTCAAGGAAACTCATATAGGCTTGCCTGTAGCTTTTATTTGGAGACAAATCCTAGGAGAGACCTCTAGCTCCTTTGTTCTAACCTTTTCCTGTGTAAGCAAACGTGCTTCATTCTTAAATGTGTTTCTGTGCATACACTGTGTGAATCTCCTACAGCGCAGTATAAATGTCAACAAAAGGTTAATAAAAAATAAGGTTTCCAGGCCTTTTATTATGCTCATCTACTCCCACCTGATTTGTTTTATTACTGAAACTGATGGTTTTCAATAGCACTTACAGCAGCAGCAGTGGAGTTTAACTCTCACTTCTTATTGAAAAAGCCAAATCAGGAGCTGAGTAATATCTATTACTTATCTGTTCTTTTAAAAATAAAAAGTGAAAGTTAAAAGCTGACAGGGTCATGGCTAAGTGCTTTTGAAAGTCACAGCAAGTGAGCAGTTTGCAGCTGGAAGAAAAAACTCTTTCCCTTCCTTTTCTGTAGTCAGTCACAGTATTGCTATTCTTCAGAGTTTTTTCTTTTCCTCCCATACCTACTAACCAGCACTGATGGTCTGTCTTGAAATAAAGATCACCTGTCTTATTTTTAGATAAAAGCTAGCATGACTCAAGATTTGTTCTTAGACCAGAGGATTTTGCAATCTGAATTTTAAACCTCATATTTCTACTGAATTAGTGCGCCACTCATTTTTTAATTCCCTTCCCTCTTTAAATTCACAGTTTTAGAACAAGAAATAATGGATAACAATTCTATGGTAAAGTACTTTGAGATCTATAAGGAGAAATAGTTAAATATTATTTCTTCAAGGCATATACCACTATTCCAGTTCACAGGAAAGCCAACAGACAAGTTCTGTGGAATATTTGGGGAGTTTGGATATCATATACTAAAGAAAATCTGCCAAATCTAAAATGTGAAAGAACAGATCTGACAAAGATGCCTTCCCTCACTCTTATTGTTAGTTCAGTATCAACTCTAACACACTGAAAACCTCACATAGGATATTTACAGATGAACTAAATGAATTGTACTGTTTATAAGGGACAGAAAGAGACTAAGAGGAAGATACAGACATTTCCCTTTTAGCAAATCTGAATGTTTCAGCCACACACTGATGAATTACTGTGATAGGAGGTAAATTTTCAGCAACAGCGTAAGAAATTTTTAGCTGATCGTGATTTTAGCTAATCTCCCAAGGTCAGTGAAAAATCTTTCTATGGACTGAGCATTGTAGGAGATCCTAAACTTTAGACCTACACGGGACTTTGAGAAACCAGTACTGCATTGATAAATGCTAGTTCACTGAATCCAGTGTGTTATATGGAATTCTGTACCTCAAGAAGACCTTATTTGAGGAAAAAAAAAAAAAAAGTTTATAATGAAATGTACGGACAAAATTAAATATAACTTCTACATAGTCAGATGATAACAAAGAAACCTAATCAGTCAGTCCCAATACTTTTTGTGATGTGAACAAGACCAAGTTTCAGAAGAGATGATCATCAAGATCACTTTCTTCATTCCAGTAAACTGACTTGGCCAAATAACAATGTGGTAAAGGCAAAATTGTACTTGAAATCTAACTTCACTGAAGAAGTATTAAAAAAACTTTTTTTTTTTTTTGCTGTGCAGTGGAAAGGGACATTGGGGTTTTTTTTTTTGAAATCTCAGAAATTTTTTGATAGTCAGAAAACTACTTCCCACCTTTCTTTCTCATGTTTATACCTTGCTAATTGCATCATCGTTAAAACCAGAGTTTGTCCTTATTCATTTCTTTTTTCACAGATTGAGCCTGACAATATTGAAATATTCAAAGTCCCTACTACTGGCGAAACATGAAAATGGAATATTGATTTTTTTTTCACTTTTTTTTTTTTGGATCATCAGTTACATGTGTTTAGCATCCTTCTCTTTGATTACGAAATACGGTTCTTTTTAAAAGAATTGTGCTGTTTCCTTCACAACTTTCCTCTTAACATGATTGCAAAGCATAATGTTACAGTTTGCTACCCTCCTGACAGATCGAACTGCCAAAAAGCCATTCTTTCTTAAGGTGCATTGGAGTGTCAGTCTTTATTCTCAGTCATTCTTATTTTCTATTTACATCACAAAATATAATGATATTTACAGAAGAGAAATTATTGTTCACATTACAATTTAATTAATGTTGAATTAACAGGTAATTTTATTAACAAGCTTTGAATCAACATGTGTGTTGTGCCCTGGTGGAAATCTTCCAGAATTGATTAAAGCAAGTCAAGGATTAAGCTGGTGATTTATTGACAAGAAGAATGTCACCTTTATCTACAGGCAGGGATGTTTGTCTCAGCTGGAGAGTTCTCAGTGCATTTCACATCTCTTTTCTCCTTTACTTTCCTGTTCATTTTCAGAAAATAAAATTTGGGGATTATTTGGGGTAACTATAGAAGTGGGAGATGCATCTACCTACAGGATCACAGTTTCTTGGGGTGATGGAAACAGAGGTTAAACCAACAAAAAAAACCCACCAAGCAACTAATCCACAAAAATACCCACGTGACATAACAGACGTGGCCTTTTAAATTTTTTTTTATCTCTTTTCCATTATGAGCTGATCAAAAGCCAGAGGTACAAATGGAAAGCTTATTCAACCAGAAAACTTGACACAGAGTAAGTTGATGCCATCTGGCTTTATTCAGCTAATACACATTACATTGTTTTATATAGCTCTGGTGGACCATTATTCCTGAAAGATGCACTTTAATAGTATGTGTTGGTGCATTACTTAATACACAGCAGTGGTGATTCATCAAAATGCAAATCAGTCAGGCAAAGGTCTGTAATAACAGCGTAGAGAAAAAGTGATTATAAACTCCTATGAATCAACAGCACCGGGTATCTTACATGTGATATTTTTTTGCAATAATCAGTTCGCACTTTGCACTGGGTTAGCTGATTTCCCATAGGCTGTGTTTCAAGGCAATATCCAATATAACTGGCACACCCCCCCCCCCCCAAAAAAAAAAAACACAACAGATATGAAGGTCATTTCAAGCAGAGTAAGGAGAACTTGCAAAAATTTGCCAGCTGAGCAAGCTGACTTCTTACAATTCATGAAATTAAACTTCCTCAGCTGATAAGAATATCTTATTTAAACTTTAAACATTTCCTATACTGAGGGATGAACAAATATTTTTACACATAAAAACTTATTTTCACAATTTCTTCATTCAGAAAACACTGAAAACATATACAGACAATTCAAGTATCCTTCCTACACTGTTTTTCAAGTCAGAGAATTACTTGAAATCCAGGATTTATGGCGATTGATAAAGGGAAGCACAATATAAGAGTGTCCAAAAAGTCTAGCTAAATATCCTAAATGCTATCTTTTCTATGAATTTCTAATGATCAGCACTATTGTGGTACAGACAAAAAGACATAAATAATTATGGACCTCTCATGATTAACAAGAAAATTATCCGTGCAACTCTTTAATAAGAACAGGACCAGACCCATTATTTGAAGCAAAAATCTATTTGCAACAACCAGACCTATGCAGCAGGAATTAACAGATACCTCCTGTCTCCATAGACCGTCACACATTAAAAATTAGATTCTCATTTCAGCTATACAATTGCAAAGGTGGTAAAAAGCAAGCTGGTGTAAAGCAATGCCATCAATTTCACAAAACCTTCCTGAAAATAATCCTTGTCCCAATTCGCAATGTAGTCTGGCATCAAACTTACATTTTTGAGAGCTTTTTGTTCACTTTATTTGAAATATCTGATAAACAGTCTTGTATATCTGATTTCTGAAATCTAGAGATCTTCCAGAGGGGCACCAGACAGCATCTAGAAATAATATTAGCTCTGAGGCTTGCAATCAAGAGCTACTCATGAACATAACACCTGAGCAGTGATAAAATATGACAGCAGGGAAGAAGGATTCCAAACGGTTTCACACTTCCCGTCTTTGCTATTATGCTTTGGAAACAAGACTACAACAGTTTTTCCCTCAGAGAATGTTTAAAGCGCTCAGTCAGGAAAATCAGATGGACAAGCAGACTCTCACTCCAGGGAGCTGTAACGATGAATTACTTCTGAAATCTTTTGACAGATAGAAAAATGTAGGCTTGTGCTGTGTTTTAGACCACTGAGTCCTCTACACAGCTCATTTCTGCAGTGAAGGGTGTGAAGTGTTTGACCCTTGCTGTTTGTAAATCCAAACTCTGCAGCAATGGCAATAGTCAGCACCCACTGATCATCCAAGTTAATTGTCCCTTTTCCACAGTGACACCGTTTGCAATAACTCAGCCTTCAAAGGATATATCGAGGACTTTAACGAATGCACTACCCTCAAGGCAGACTGTCTTTGATCTAGTCTGCTCCATGTAGAGGTCAGGTTTTGTTTGTGCCATTTATACAGTACACTTAAAATAGGAAAAGGAAAGAAAAAGAAAAAGAAAAAAACAGAGAAAAGGAAAAGGATGAAAAGGGAAAAGGAAAATGAAAAGGCAAAAAGGAAAAAGAAAAAAGGAAAAAAAAAACTTTCTTCTGATTGTTTCATAACTCTTAGAACAAAATGTCAAATTCTACAAGTGTTGCTTCTGATCTGTGACCTAAAAGTGTCAACAATTATGACATTTAAAAATAAATGATATTAAAAGCCTTAGTCATTCACTCTCCTGGACCTTCTAAAATAAATGTACATTGCTCTCTCTGTTCCTGTTTACACTGTAAAGGGTTTTGGTCTTCCTGACAATCAGGATTGAGTTTTCATTCACTCAGACTGTTTGGAAATGGATGGTTTGTGCTTTACGCAAACTGCAGGGGAAAAGATTTACACCTCAGGAAAGTAAGTTTAAAATACTCAATTTCAATAATAGAAGTACAAGGGTGTCTGAACTTGCAAAGGCATAGCAAGTTACATTACAGCTTGCTTACTCCCTTAGACTTCAGGGCACATTTATTCAGTTCCCTCACAGTTTTTGCCTACACTGCAACAAAAATGTGTACAGTATGTCAGGGGTACTTTATTCAACAGTTCCCTGCATTGTTCTGACAGTCCTGTCCCCCTAAGGTGACTTTTGTTCGGCGTGCCAGGGCCTTGACCGCATCGAACATCTTATCTGCGTAGGGCTGATCAAGCAGCAGTCACAAACTGGAATAGTCTGAGGCAGCAAGAGAATGAACGAGTGTGCAGAACTGTAGGGTCATCCAATCTTCTGATCACAATGTCCCTAGTTTGACTTTTAATGGACATATCTAAATAAAAAATAGAAATTATGGTATGTAATACATTTCTTATCTTTTCCATGAAATGTGTTTTTGTCTTCATCACCTTTAAAACCACTGATAGGCTTAAGGTTTTGCTCAAAAAGTCTGAGGTGGTAGAACAGAAGGCAATATGGTCAATTACCTGCTTTCTAGCTAGCAACACAAAATATTTGAGTTCTCCAGAACAATGAGAACATGTGAGAACACACGAACTGAGGTAGTTCACTTACTCAGGTAGTTCAGCAGTAGTCAGCATCATTATTGTCCTTAACGTTATACGACTTAAAGGCACATCCCTAACCTACAACTGTAGTGGAAGGCACTGGAAAACTGAGGAATCTATAGCACAAATGTTGGCATTCTGGCAAAATGTGGGTTTTACCTATGGCATTAAAATAGTTCAGTACTTTTTTTAACTTTCCAGAGAATAAACTATATTTTATTTCTTTCTCTCTAGTTAAATATACATCTGCTTGAAACATATTTTCTATGTGTCCCACATTCTATAATGATTTTAATTTAATTGTGAAACTAAACTCAAAGAGATTTGCAAGTTTTCCTGCTTACAAGTCTTTTCATAATTCTTTTTGCCAACAAAGTATTTTGAAATACAAAAATTCTTTGCACCTTTACAGATTTCTAAAAAAAGAATTGGATGCCAGACAGACACCTCAGCAAAGACAAGCAGTATGTGACAATTACTGGGCTAATACAGTACAGTTTTACTTGCTAATTACAGCTAGAATAATATGATAATTAAATTAAGGTCTCAATTAAAATGGAATCAATATACCAATAGATTGAATGATTAAATCACCAAATTAATACAGTAAGTGATCATATTAAATTAACAGATTGACACCACAATGTTTTGTTACACATTGGTCTTTTCCATAAAGATTTTAAGGAGAACATACCTCACAGAAAATCAGATTGTTTTTCTCTTCCAGAAGCTGAAAAAAAAGATTGGAGAGGTTGACTTACAGGAATTTTTGCAAGAAAATGTGCTCAGTCTCTTGGCTGAGGTAAGAGCTATCAGACCAAGAATCTTTTATAAGATATCTTTTATTAAATATCTAATGACCAAATGGACACATTTTTTTCATACTTGCACTGTTAGTGACAATTACCTCACTGCTTTCAGCCCTTTAAATATGTGCTGAACTTTTTAATGTCAAAGAATTGGAGAACCGATATGAGCTCATAAGTCATTCTAATGTCTGTTGACAAAACATGAGCTGCTTTTACATTTATCAGAATTCTACTTGTAATTAAGTAATTGCCCCAGCTGTACTCAAATTTCTGCTTAAATTCTTCACATGATTAAGCACCTTAGTTCTTCAAATGCTGTATCTTTTGTTAATTGCAAGCAAACACTCCCAGGAGTCCCAGTGTGTGGTAAAAAAAAAAAAAAAGGTTCTTGAGTTTTCTAATTCAGAGACACTGTTTATTTCAAAGTATTTCCTCTAAAAGTAGTTATTTTCTTCAGTTAAATCACGAGAGAGAAACCCTGCTGCTCTCACTGCCTGAAGGTCAAAGGGTTGTGTGGGAGAGAATTTACCATGGAAGAAACAATTCAGCTTTACCTGGGTGACAGCAATTATGCAGAACGACAAAAGGAGAAGTTAAGTTACAAGAAGAGAACTCTAATATATTCTCCCCAGGGTCTGCCACTCACTCAGCCATGAGTAAAACAATGCCAGACTTCATTTTTAGGAGTTACATCTCTATAATGCTGAGATGGTAAAGCCTATCTTACACACAGCATACTTTGTTGTTTGACTTCCCGGCCATCTGCTCTTCAGGTTGCCTGTTCTTAGGTTGTCATTCCTTGGAAGAAAACAAAGAACAGAAGTAGCCCAATCAATTTTTAATTTAAGAGTCCACATGAATAGTTTGTGAAGTCATAACTTTCTCCAAAAGGCCAAACCTGGGCACGCCTTTAACCTGCAGTGGGAAATGTGGGAAAACATATGGAGCCACATTCACAGTGTATTAATATCTAAATGAAGAAATAGAAATATCACTGGGGACGGGATTGTGGAGGGTATGGACTCCTCAACCCTCACAACAGGAGAGGGGCAGCAGGGGGGACAACACGTTGTCTTGATTTGGGTTGGCACTTCAGGAGGAAATACTTGGAAGAGGTGCTCACTCACACACATTCCCCAGAGTCATTTCCAGTAAGTCTGGGATGTAACTGGGAAGTGAACTACAAATGAGAAATAAATGCACCTTTACCTCTTGCATGTTGTGTATGAAAGATATCCAATGGTGGAATTTATTTTCTTAGGTTGTTGATTTTCTAATTTTTTTCTCGCACTCAGGCATTTTTGAAGTGGAGGTAATTTTTGCTATTTATTCCAAATCAACCCCCCAGACTGTATTTTAAACATTCTAGAAATATTAATATCATGTTTAAGACTATTAAAAATCATTGTCACTATTTCCAAGTTTGGAAAAATGAGACTCAGAAAGATCAAGACGTTGCCTACAAAATGTGCTGGTTCCATGAAATAAACTTCAGTGGGCCATCAAGGAAACTGAAAGATCCTGTAGCCTAATCTTGCCTCTAAACAACAACAAAATCCCAATCATTCTCTGAAGAGCACATTACACAGTTTCTCAATTGCTTTATCCCTTTGTTAACAGTTATTGACTGAAGCACAGACTAAAGGCAATGTGAAATCTAAGATAAAGAACTTCCAGATATTTATGGGGCAGTTAAACACTGGTTTATATTTAATGCAATTAAAATAATTGTTTCTATTGTCAAATAGACAAAAATATGCAAATGCGGATATAAATCCTCTATCACATCATATATGTAGGTGATTAATCATCTACGGAAGTTTTCTATAAAATACAACTCCGTCAAAAACATTTTTCTTTAGCAAGTGATGAAATGATTTTGAATACCTCAAATCAATTTAGATAACCTTTCTTTAACAAAAAGCTTTCTCTCTACACATCAATATGTATGCAAATGTACACATTAGTGTTTTAGTACGAGATGAATTTCAAAGGGCTCATATTTTAGATCTGAGCAATTCAACTAGTTTTGCTGTTGTTTGATGTAGTAGTTTTTAAATTCCATGGGTAAATATTTATATTTATTATATGGATAATAAATAGTGTACTGAAAATCCTGTGTTTTGATCCAATTTTTTATATTTTGGGTGCCGTCTTCTCACGAATAGTATTAAAGTGTATGTTTGACTTACTAATTACATCTCCTTTCTAAAGGATATTTACTCTGTCCTAAGTGGAATAAACGTGTGGCCTTATTTGATGTCTGATCAAAAGACAATGAAGGCTTCATTTGGCTTTCCTCAAGCTTAGCTGGAAGCTCTTGGAAAAACACAAGCTTCCTGTAACTGTGTTGTGCAAAAGAAACCTCTCCTGTAACAGCTTGTGTCTTAGTTAAACTTCTATCACTGTGCTAAACTTTGCTCTCTTATTTTTGTAACATTGTGGATATTTTACAAAGCTAAGAAATATTATTATTATTGTTCTTCCTGATTCACTACCTGTTTTCAACAAATGAAATAGCATGCTGTATGTGGATTTACTTCTTTTTTTCTACTTTCCTGCTGTCTTTTGCACCTTAGCTCGTTAAACATGGAGACTGAAATCTTTTCATGCTTTCATTCTGAACTAGAAGCTTTTCCTAATGACATTCACACCTGTACCATGAGCCAGTGGAGAAATCCTGACCACAAACATCAATAATCTGAAAGGCAAGCGGAAAACACCTGACATAAAGCCACATTCTTAGCTTTCATTAGAAACTTATGTTTAGGCCTCCTGGTGAATGATTCAGAGGGAATGAAAGAACGGTTTTCTCGTTGTTTTGCAATATATGTTGCATTTAAAAGACATATTTATGCATATGTTGTATATATGTTTATATGTCCGTATTTGAATTACGTTATATATATATAGGTATCATATCCAGGACATATTAAAACTTTACTAGTCACCAAATACCCCGGGGGATTTACCAGCACTTGGCAGTAGCACTGTAGTATTATTCATCTCCTGATATGAAGTGACATCAAGTCCAAGCCTGCTGATGGAGCAAGATAAACGCAAGAGCACACAGTCCCTGCTAGACTGTGGTGTTAGTTGCTACTAACATTGGAAATTGGTTAACTTGTCACTACCAACTTAATTTGGTGTCTCCAAGAGTGGATAAGTGAGCTGGGATTCAAATTGTGTCATTAAGATGTTAAAGTTACCTATGAGGGTTTTAACCACATGCACAGCAGAAATGTGCTTTCTGGAACCCATATATTTTGGGTAAGCACAAAACCACAATGAAGTTACAGGACTTTTTCTATAGCAGCCGCACTGCACTACTAATCCTTCTTTCAATTTTCCCTTCCTACCTTCTGAGCAGTGCGAAACAATGGGACATTTTTTCAGCAATTGTAAACTGATGTTTATCACTGATGTAATGAACAGAGAACTAAGTAGAACCAAACAGATGTGCACCAAGGATCTGGTATATTCGTCATTTTTAGTCATCTTACTACAGTCTCCTCATCCCAATCTCAACAAAGAATTGTAGCATTTTCTTCAAGATATTCTGTCCTGCTCAGCTCAGAAGCAATCTCTAAATATTTTTCCCATGCCTGTGAGAAAACCATTGTCCTTTGGAAAAAAAATATTTTTCAGCTGCTGTTTCCTCAAAGGTCTAAGTTTACAGGAAAATTTATGTTATTGACTGTGAGGATCCAGTATAGGATATCCATCCATTGCCCCTATACATTTATTAAGGCAGGAGAGATATTTTCCAGAGGGCAAACAATTTCTAAACCGAACAACTGTTCTGAATCATCCTCTGGAAGACACATAAGTGAACAAATATTTTAAGTCCCCCTTCTCCACCTATAATACTTAAAAAATAGGGACATACTCTCTTAACTAAGACACCTGAACTAAATGTCTAAAGAGCAGGGTAGTTGGATGTCCTGGTTTGAGGCAAACAGAACCCTCAAACAAGCCCTAATTCTTGACAGTGGAATAATTCTGTATTGTTGCTACACATGAAAGATCTCAAAATATTGCACATTATGATTGGAGATTTTAAAAAATAAAATTTAGGTAAATAATTTCAGGCAATTTATTAAAATTTTTTTTCTTGTTGCACCTTATAAGAATTTTTGTATGCACAACAGAGTGAAAAAGAGGTTACAACTCAAAAGCTGTGACTTGGAAAACTGGGGGGAATATTTTAACCTGTAGGTAATAGTATATATTGTTCTTTTTTTGTGATTTTTTAAGGTATATTTTTTGTTGTGTGTGTGGTAAAGATATGCAGAGCAAGAACTTTCAGTGATATATTGAAGAGGAGAAAATCATCTTTGTAAGGATATTTGCTTTCCCTGAAACAGCTAAGACTGTGTAAATATTTAACTATAATTATGCTAAAGCACTATTCTTTTATGCCACAGTCACTCACAAAGTACAATCCTATAAATGCCTTTCTCGAGATTTGTAACATGCTGGCTTTTGGTCTTATGGGAACAAATCTCTCTCACTGCTATTGATCTGTTCTTTAAATTATTCTCCCATGAGGCTTTCAGCTAAGAGCATCTTTTCCTTGAATCTCTTTGTATTTTTAATTGGCTTATGTTTGTTTAAACAAAATCACACCAGTGCCTTAGGCTGCAGCCGTCGACTCATTGCATTCAAAACCAGACACACTGTACTCAAGCAGCCTTCACTTCTATCCTCTACTGGACTCATCTCTCTGGGGATGAAATCTGTCACAAGGTGAAAAAAAAAAAAAAAAAAAAGCATACAAAATTGCCTTCGGACTGGGTTGCTAGGGACATAGTAGCTAGGATTTGCATAATGCTGTTAGAGTCCTAAAGATGAAAGGAAGGGTAGATTGTGCCATTTGTCTGCAAGTTCTGGCTAGCGGGTGGTGAAGACACACTGCCCCAGGAGAAGAGCTAGAGAGACAGAGCCTCGGGCTGGACGCAGACCTTCCTTCCCACATGGTCCCCCCCAGGTATTTAGGGGGGGCTCTATGCCATCTGCACTTGTATCTCCCATGGCACTGAAGGCTCTCTGCACTTTTCCCGTCCTGCTCCCCCAGGTGAAATGAGGCTGTCAGTGCTGTAGGCTTAGCTTTTCCCTGAACCTCAATACCAGAGTGAGTGGTTCCCAAGCTCTTCTCGCTGAAGAGAGCCCAGGAATAGCTGCTGTGTGCTGCCCTTGTACCACCGTACAAAGAGGAAAATTTTCTTATTTCCCCTCTATCTCCCCTTGGCTGATCAAAGAGGGTTCAGAGCCAGAACCCAAAATAAGATAAATTGTATGGGCGGTAAAAACAAGAGAGAATTCTTGTTGTTCAATTTTATTCTTATGCACTTTGATCCCAGAATATTTTTGAATAGTGTGAAATGAGGCATATTCAAGATTTTTTAACTTTATTCTGTTCTTTTAACTATTTCCAGTCAATTGCCAACTGCTAAAGCACTTTTCTTCTTCTGAGGCATAAATAGAAAAGGAAGGAAATAAAATTCTGCTCATATTACACTATGTTTCAGTTTAATTCAGTAGGAAGCCAAGTCTTTAGAGTCTAAGTGGGCATGTTAACTATGCAGTAAAGCTTGGGCTGTATAACCCACCTTTGCGCAGTACAGCCTCACACAGCACTGCCTTCATATCATGTTGTCTATGGAAAGAATTAGTCTCTAAAACCCCTTGCTCCTGAGTTTAAGCCTCTGGCACAGATGTTCTTCCTCCAGCCTCATGATTTTACACCCTCCATGCAGCGCAGATACCTCACAGCAGAGTAGGTATTGTAGGAGGGTCACCTACTCCAATGTCCCTTTGTAAAGCCTTATGTAACCCCTTGAGCACCTGCTTACTTAGTAACATATAAGCATATGGACATACAGCTAGTGATAATAATATTTTTCAAGAAAAATAAAAGAACACCCAGCATACACTTCTAGAAGGCACATACTTCTTGCACAGGAGGCAAAGACTGATGATATATGTTACCTGAACCAACAGTGTTTGTAGCAAGGTTGCAGATCCTGCCTGCATGTTACCAGCCTCTCATTTAGCTCCATTCAGCCCAAGCTTAAGTATGCCCAGGCTGCCCACTCTTACATGAAGTAGCCAATGAAGTTTGGTATTGAACTGTTCATCTTGAATAGTTAAATTTATGCAATGGAATAAGAGATATTGAGCTGCCAGATTAAGAGAAGAGACATTGCTGGGCAGCATAAGTGTTGCACTGTAATTTCGTACCTTAGGAGTTATACAACTGGCATCATAATGTCATCAGCCATTAAATGAGTAGTGAAAAAGATGAATGTGGAACTGCTACTCACTGAATCCATAGCAGTAGAATGGAACAGCTCTCAGTTAAACTAACGGATTGACTTACAGCAGCTGAAGGAATGTACTTCCTTGTGTACCCTGCAGTGAACTTGCAGTTGCTTCCAGTTGCAATTGAACTCGTGTACCCTGTAGTGAACTTGAAGTTGCTTCCACTGCAGGCTGAGGAAGGAGTTCAAACCAGATCAACAACAAAGAGATGCTAAAGCAAATACTGAAACGGAATGTTAGCAGATCAATCACTTCTGCAGGCATATGTGAATGACAAAAGTGCTTTTCAAAAGTCACCCAAATGTCAAACAGTGAAGGAAATTCACCATCAAAAGTGACAGTGATTAGAGTCCAAAACATAGAAATATCCGATGCAAAACACGGCTCATTGTTGTCTTGATCTCTGAATCTTTTGTTATCCTGCTTCACATGCTGTCCTCTCAACAAAATCATTCAAAGATTTTCTGCTGACAATAAGGTTTATAAAGCCATTCATTTAGTGTTAGATGTCGAAGCTTGAAAGTGAAGATTTACTTGAGCTTTGGATAAGTTAGACTTGGAATCTGTTTTCCCAATGGTAGTGGTAATTGCTTCCCAGATGTAAAAATTACCTATGATATTTGAAAGAAGCAACCATGAGGAGACCATTCCATAGTTTAATCTACAAATGAGGTGGTAAACATGACTAATACAGTGTAAAGTCTGAATTCAGGTAAACTTTTGAACCCTACAATGTCAAATCACTCCATTACATTGTTTCCAGCACTCCCCAGTTGCAGAACTCTCTGACAGATTGGTTACTAACTAAAGTGTGAAAAGATTATGAAAATTATTTAGTGCTGTCTTCTTAAAAAGTATATAGACAACAGGAAAAATACCTACAGCTCTGAAAGGATTGAACTACTACTATTGCTTCCGTCGTATTCTTTCTTATTTATTCACAGACAAAATGTTTTCTAATGCACCTGTAAACAAAAAAAAAAAATCCTAAGAATAAGTTTTACATATACTAACATAAGTGATAGATACAGAGAAAAAGTATTTTACAGAAGTATAGGCTCTGGAAGCGTTTTAGTTAGGCTTAAAAAGCAGTGCTGCTTATCACTTGATGACTACTGAGCTGGATGCAGACACAGCGACAAGCAGCTGCCCAGGGATATGGCTGCTTCCCAGACAAGTGACACAGAGGACATACCACAAGAAGCAGCAGTAATGCAACAGAAGGAAAAAGGAAGCCCTCTGGTAAACCTGTCATTGACCATTGTCATGTCCTGGGCATGTTACTCTCCTCTATCCAATTTTATTTGCTTCTTTGGTTTCTGTTCTTATCTACACTGATGTTTACCCTTGAAAATTCACTCTGTCAGATCGATGGGAGCTGGTGTAAGAGGATGTATCAACGTGGTGAAAATGTGTTTTTGCATTTTTGGTGGACCTGAAAAGCGAACAGCCAATATCATATGTCATCCTGAAAGTTCAGTGAGCTAACCAACTCAGCTGAGATGTGATACAAGCAAAGGAGCTAATGCTTTGAGTTGACTTCTTCATGACTATGTGTTTGCATACAGCATTACCTTAAACAACCAACTGAATCAAGACCAGAGTATTTTTACTACACTGTTCAGGAGAGACCACAAAATCTCTCTGAAACAAAGGCAAAGGATTAAGAAGTCAAGATAAGGGATCAGACCAGCAAATTACTACCACACAATTTACTGTTAGTTCAGTGTCATCCAATGCAGACCATGTGTTGCAACTTTTACTCCGCTTTCTTTTCCACAACTTCATGTATTTGCTTTTTTACTAGCTTATTCATCCATCTTGCATATATCAGGTGGATTTTTTATGCAATACTTGGCTGCTCAAAGCATATGCATGCTAGAACATAATTAAAAGAACAACAGCAAACTAATTGCTAGATGTTGTTAGCAGCACATGAGTCCTGCTTGAGAAGGATTCAATGTACCTAGCCTCGATATTTTTTTCACCTCTAATACAATTTAATTTCAGCAGGGATAGCAGCTAAAATTGGTCTAACTCCAAATTTAAAGAAAAATCTTTCTCTCCCTAGAATCAATTTTTTTTCGTCTTTTCTGTTTCTAAGTGACACTTTTAAATAAACACCACCACAGTAACATAAAAAAGACCACCGTTTTAATCAGAATTACATACAAAAATTGCTTATACAAAATAATAGAAGTTAGACAGAAGTATCATAGAAAATTTAGATGTCATAAACATTATGAAAATCCAGTCTAAAGATACAGTCAATTCTGGAGGAAAGGAAATAAATATACGTCCCACTGAAAACAATGCAGATGAAATCTCTATTGCTTCATATTGTTCTTCTTCTGCATCCAATATTTTTCCTCCTAATCAAATATTATTCTTCTGTGGATCAGTGTTTTAGTTTTATTAAGAAGTGTATGACAGTTAAGTAACAACACTCCATGGTAATGAAGTCTTATGCTTACAAACAGCATGGACATTTAGAAAAACATCTTCATGCATTCTGTCCTTGTGAAAATTATTACTTTGTCAACCAAAGCACCTACAGGAATCTGAGATAAACCAAATCAAAGTTTAAAAAAAAAATTACAAAAATCATTTGTTAGGATTGAGTACTGTCCATTCTACATGTATAAAAATGACGTCTTTCAATTCAAATGAAATAATAGTCAAGGGTCATCATCTAGTTTGTAGTTTCCTAACTCTTGCTTTGAAGTGGTTTCAATTACATACTCTAAATAAAAGCACATTTTAAGCGCCTTCTTGTTATGTCTGCTGTAAAGGAAAAGCAGATGGAAACTGAATATTTAAAGATAACTGAATAGGAATATTTATACAGAGATTTATCTTTTTCTTAACAGTTAATTAAACATATTGAAAGTGCTAAGGAATTCAAGTGTCATTCTTGGGTTATTGCTGATATCTCTTTGTTACTTAGAGTTTCTAAATGTCTGATCACTGGATTCAGTCACTAAAAGCAGAACTCACTAATTGCTTTGAAGGATGCTGCACACTCAAATCTTGCAGAGGATTTACACAAGGAGGCTTCTCTGTGTGTTTTATGAGGAGCTCCACTTCTGTCCACTGGAGTTTGCTCTGGAGTACTCTGGACGACGCTCTGCAACTGTCACAAAGGGAACAAATATGAGGGGCAGCACAGCTGTCCTGTGCTGTGTGGGTCGTGAGTCCTTACCTACAGATAACTGTGGCCATATGGGGTATAGACACAGGAAAAGACAATGGCTGAGGGAGGAGGTAGGAAAGACTGGGAGAGAGGGTGTTGTGGAAGGTGACAGAATGCAGAGGGCAGAAGACTTTAGGGAGAACTATGTAGTAGAGAACAGTGATAGGCAATTTGCAGCTTAAGAGTTCATTCAGAGGGAGAAGTAAAAATCTTTAGACAAGCTCAGATAAGAGAATTATGTTTAATCTGAGGAAGTGTATTCCAGATGTGTTTGACAGCATGAGAACAGAAGTGGAAGTGGTGCTTTTGGTAAGGAGCCAGTACTGGGGATTAGTCAGGTGGAGAGCACTGAGAGGGGAGTGAGGAGCTGGGAGCACAAGGGTGGGAAGAATTGAAAATACAGGCTCTGGCATCAAGCAAAGGGAATGAAAACAAAGAGGGAAGGAAAGGAATTAAAGAAGCAGAGAAATCAAAGGGAGGTTTAAGAGCAAAGCCAGCTTCAGTAGAGATCACAAGGAAAGAATAAAACTGAGGAGGAAGGCAGAATAAGAGCTACTAAGGGAGGGATGCTGGTGGTTATGGGGACAGAATAAAGGGACTGGAGACAATTTAGAGCTAGATTTCAACAAGTGAAGATGAATCTCTCAGACTTTCCCACGTTATGCCCTGCAGAAGGGGCTTTGCGATCACTGTTGATTTGTGCATACATGCAGTCAGTTCTGTTGGACTATCTGATTTTGGATTCTTTTTTCCTTCCCTTTTCTCTCTCAAACTTACCGTCTAAGGCCTTCAGTTTTATAGCACTGACATTCTCTTATGTACAATCTTCCTTGTTCCTACTTTTTAGCTTATGGCCGATACACTGTATTGTTTGCATTTTTCCTGCTAGCCCACTTCCACACCAGGGATTTAGAGAGGCAGCAAGCTCTCTGCCATGGCAAAGCTCTGTGATCAGAATTATTTCTTAAGGCAGAGGTGGCTGACCTGGGCAATGAAATACATATGCAGTTCATAAAAGAGGGGGCAGTATGTCATCTGAATACCTTTTTTAAAAAGGTTGTTTAATTTAAGCAACTCATGTATCTACACCCATGTCTGTCTTTGAATAGATTACAGGACTATATTCTGTGTCCATTAGCTTGTATGCATGCTCATGTTACATATAGGCTATGTTAAGTATACTATACTTCCAGGACATCTAAACTCGAGGCAGCAATTGCTTTTTCACGGAGAAGTAAACTCTCTGGTCTGAGAGCTATTAATGAGCAGAAAAATTATAGCAATATTGAGATGAGATTCTGATGTCAGAAGAAGGGATAATGCACCCCCACCTTGCTATCTGGACACTCTGATGTCTGCACGGAAGCGCTGAAAACGTGGGAGATTGAATCCCAGGGAAAGTGTAAGTCTCAGCACTCATTGATTTAGACAGCTGTTGACATCAAACATAAAATAGCTTGTGAGCCCTCTGGTGGTATTTATTTTTTTATTTCTTACATTTTAGCAGGATCCTGCCATAGCAACAACATGTCAATGTACTTGGATATATATGCAGCAGAGCATATATATTGCTCCGTATACTTACACATACACATATGCACACATATATATATTCATATGTATACACACATAAACATAAATATAATGGATTAGCTAATGGCAGAGAAGAGTGCCTTGGTACCTTGTGAGAGTCACTGCCACAGCAAGGGAGAGAATAAATCACCTGTCATCATGATCTGAGTATTTATGTGTAAGTGTTCCACTCACACATGACAGTACTAGCACTAACCATCCGAAGGAGGGAATATGATCACACACTAACAACACTATCATAACAAACTTAGAAGGATCTTTGCCTTTCCACATCCTGAGCTCTATTTATAATACAGTGCCACCTGTTAAAAGCAAGAGAAGTCACTATTATGATCCCAAGAAAAAATGTGTAAAGTTAATTCCCTACAAGGTTCCAACAGCATTTAACAAACAAAAATCCTTCAAAACAACACAAATGAGAGATATTTTAGAAATACTCTAGAACACAGCAAGTATCTGCTTAACTTAATAATAATAACAGCTTTCCAGCTGGGAGCAAAAGGCAGCTTCCATTTTTTATAACTTAAAAAAAATATTTTCCTATATTGAAGAATTCCATATTATCACCATGCTACAGACATCCAGATATCGTAACCTTAAGAATAAGAAACAAAAAGAACCTAATGAAATGGCATGCTGTGTTGGAATTGGTCTCCAGCAAATGTCAATTAAGTTAATAAAACTCCACACTTGCTATAATAATTCATTATTAGATTGCTGTTATCATTCCTTTACCTAATTTGTATGGTAGAGCTCACATTTTAGGTATTACTCTTTGACAAGGATAATAACCAAGTTTCACTTTCAGAATATTCTTTGTTGTTATAAGTGTTTGGGGACTCCTGGTTCAAATGTAAAGGTTGAACCATGATACTTCAGCAATTACTATTGACAGTAGATACAGAAATGCTGCCATAAGGGAATTTTCATAATCCCTCTCCTTTGGATGTATTTAAGTATCATTTATCTTTAGGAGGATCTTTAAGTGGTATGAGTTTTCAAATCCTTTCATATTTTCACCTCATTGAAAAAACCCCAACATATTAATCAAAAAGAAAAAAAAAAAAAGTGACTAAATGAATATAAATAAGTTGTTACACACACGTAGGGTTTGGAGAGATTTTCACTGCCATATTCTTTTATTTATGGCTTTCATTTGTAGGATGTGGAGTAAAGCGTCATGCTTAAAAATTGACAGATTTGCTTGACTCTAATAATCCACTTCCTATTGTCCAGTGCAGGTGTTCCATTTTCTGGCACGACGGAGGTTTGAAATGTCGGTGCTGTGCATTTCATTTAATGCCCTACTATGTTTCATGTCAGCTGGAAGTCAGGAGTGGTGAGTAGTTACACCTCCCCAGAGAGCTCTAGGAAAAAACAATGTCTCATGAGGACATCCCTGAACTTCTGGAGTGTATTGCACTGTGGTGCAGCTGTGCTTTTTCTGTTTCTTTGGACGGGAAGCAAATAAATGTATTCCTGGAATTGCAAAGCCTTCAGAGCTCCTGTTCTGTTCCAGGAGGGAATATTTTGTACCAGGCCATCACTAGAGGAAGCCTCCTTTTCCCACCCATGCTCTACACTGTTTAAGGTGTGCCATTGCTCCTGAATAAAGTGGGTTGCAATTGCAAAATTAATCTAAAGAAGGTTTACTACTGAAATATGAGAACTCAAGATTGCTGGATGCCATTTTTAATCTTTTCAAGGTGCTGGTCTTTGGGAAATCATTAAGTCTAAAGGTTTTAGTGGATTTTATTTCACGGTCTTTACTCTCTGGGCATTAATCAATGTATATACAAAATGAGTAAAAAACCATGGACTATATCCCCAAAAAAAGAGGCTGTGAAGTTTAAATCATCGTTCTTTCAGAGCTCCAATTCCTTTGTTAGTCAAGTATTAACCAGAAAAGTAAAATGTGACTTCAGGCCAGTTGTTCACGACAACTCACACAAGTAATATCTATGTTAAGCAATGAAGTTAGAAGAATCCTAGAACAGTAGGGATAGACATGGCCTTTGAATTTGAACTTGTGACAGATGTATTCACTGAGCTCATGTCTTCACCGCTCTTCGTGCAAGGATAATTCTGGTTGTTGCATTTCCGAAGAACCTACACCTATCTTCTCAGCCCTACCTCATAACACCTAAACGTTTGAGAGAAAAAATTATGTAAACAATTAAGAACTATATGGAGAGCACTGAGTAAATTTTACTGAAATATTATCCAAATAACCAGTGTACTATATGTGACTTGCTCACCAAGATTTAGAGTTATTTTGGAGTAACATTCATGAAATAAATAGACATGGGCTTAATTTAGTAGTAATTTGTCTTCCACAACTCCAGACTGGAAATCAAAATACTATGAAATTTAAAATGGTTATTAAATCCAGACGGATCTTCAAATGAAAGCAAGACCTATGGTAAAGTCAGCCTTTAAAGGGCACTGTTGACTTAAAATACCTAAAGCAACTGAAAGTATTTTATCTTTTTGTTGCAAGTAACAATTATGTTAACTTTAAAAAAACAAAACATGAGTTTTCTTTCTTATGTTTTTGGTTTTTGTTAATTTTTTTAATAGTCATTTTACTATTTCTTCTATACAGTAAATTGACATTATTTTAATTTCTGAGTTTCAAATTCTATGTACAGATGTATATTCTATGGATTTTGTTGCAGGTTAGGGCTGGGCCGGCCACTAACACAGACAGACGCTCTCTAACCCCCTCTTCCCCCCCCTAAATGGGAAGAGAAAAGGGAATGAGACAGAGAGACTTATGGGTTAGGGAAGAAAAACTAGAACAGCTTTAATGAAAATAATGAAAATAATGGTGAGAAGATAAAAGTAGAGAACTATATACAACTATAGATAGTAGCCCGATATCAAACCCAACTCCCTTCCCCGATAGAAATCCCCACTGGTGCTGCAGAGCAGGAGGTACTGGGCTCAGCAGCGGCAGGAGCTGGATGAAGGGAGCTGGATTCGGGAACTCAGAATCGGGGTCAAAATCAGGAGGTCAGATGGAGTCCTCTCTGGACACCGGCCATTGCAGAAAAGGGTGAAAGAGGCGAAGAAAGGGCTGAAAAGGGCCGAAACTCTTGTGATCCCTCAATTTATACTAGATATGATGTATATGGAATGGAATACTCTCGTTGGTCACCTGTCCTGTCTATTACCCCCCGGAGGTTCAACCTTTTACTTCCTTGTGCCCCCTCTTACTACCCGGCACCCCCAGCGTGGCACACAAGAGCCAGCAGTGGCCTTGGCCACTACAGGAATAAATATCAGCAAGAGCCTTTCTGCACACCAGTCCCAGGCAGTGACTGTAAACATCACGTGTTATCACTGCCAGTAGCACACACTGTCTGCGAAAACATGCTGCTGACTTCAGAACGTACAGCCTTTTAGAAGAGACTAAACTGGAAAGTAAAAATCCCTAAACAGGACTGGGTTTTTAGCTAAACCCAGGACAGATGTATATTCTATATTCTATGTATACAGATACAGGATTTAGGCTCATAACAGGATTTAGGCTCATAACGATTTTGTAAAAGAATAAAATGTCCTGTAAATGTTCAAAGTTCAAATTTTACCAAATTTTACCAGATAACTTCATCTGTCCCTTTGTACTTGCAGTACTGCAACAATAGTCTTTACAGCAACCTTAACACATAACTATTGCAGGTATTAATTTCTATTGAAAAATGCCCACTAATAACTTTTTAAGAGATAACATTGTTAGGCATATTTATTGCAATAGTGTAGTAAGCTGTGTGCTGCTGGAAGTGTCAGGAGACTACTTAACATTTTGTTTTCATATGACACCACATTTGTGTCCATAACACAAAGTGACAGAACGTAAATTAGGCACAGTCCCATGGCTAGAGATGGCATAATATAAACAACTTTTGAAAATGTACAGTGGTGGGTTTTTGTTTACATAGCATTTCCACAACATAGTGGAAATGTTCATGTTTGGAATGGTTTAGTATAAAATCATCATGACATCCACAGGTAAGTCCTCCATAGTGAAGGATTTAGTGCTACTGAGGATCAGGTCATTTCTACACACAAAGAAACCATCTAAACCTTCCCTTTGATATTTTAAAGTAGAACCTTCTGGGTTTGTCCTGGAGTTATATCACTGGATGTTTTGTCATTTCAGGACCTGTTGAGGTGCACCAGATTATCACAAACAGATGACAACTAGTCAGCCACATCACATCAGTCCTTCCTGTTCATTTGTTGGTATAATACTCCAGTAAAGAAGTCACAACCGGTACTTTCTAGGAATTTATATATATTATCCTCAAATGAAATTTCAGAAGCCAAGGAAGAGAGGCACATAAAGATCAGGCAGATTGAACTTTCCCCCTGTCGTGCCACTCTTCAAAATTCCTTCTTTCTTTGTGTACAAATTTATATTGCTAGCAATAGAGGAACATATTAGTTACCCAGAACATCCATTTTGGTTCCTACCTTGTCTAGCTGAGGAAGTGTTTGAGCCACATGTGGCAGACCACATCCTTTCTCTTATGCTAACAGGATGACAAAGGAGCACATCTGGATTCAAAATTTCATTTTCACCCTAAACATTTTTGTATTAACACACTGTCATACTTAATATAAATTGGAAAACACTTAGTCCCGCAGCACTTGATTTTCTGGAAGAAGACAAAGCATGACATTGTGGAGTCCACAAACAGCAGGGGGTATAATTCATAGTAAAGCTATATAATATGTTCCATATACATTGCAGCTGTTGATAGATTTTATTACATTTCAGTTAAGGTCTTATTACATTTGCAAGCAAAATTTATTGTATTTGGTTGTATTACTTCTAAAGTTCAGGATATTTTCACATTTGTAGCTGGCTTATTTCATCTATGATCACTGAGTTTACATCATAACCTTGTTATAACTGTAGGTTATGAATAATGTCACCTGTTGTTATGACGCTCACAGTCAGTTTTCATTACAATTGTTCCTAATACTTCACAATATTTTGCAGGTGCTTGATATTACGTTGTGGTTTTTGAAGACATTTTGAAGTCAACAGAACATAACAGAGTAATATCTGAAGTAAAGGCTCCTGCAGTACAGAAATGAGGAAGCTGGTCAGTAGCACAAAGAGAGGTGGGAGATTCCTGCTTCCTCTCATGCAGATTGCCTAGCTGCATACTCATAAACTGGGAACTACTTTTAATTTCAGAGATTTCAGGTATAATAATTTAACACAAAAATAGTATCCTATCCTAAAAATAAGAACCTTTTGGTTTTGTTCCTAGAAGTCAAAAGTTCACCTACACCTCAACATCCCATGGTATAGTATGAAATACCCTTGGTGCGGTAAAAATGTGCTGTTTTTCCAGAACATGACATGAATGTGGTTGATGTTGCAGCTGGGTTTTACCCCTGGTCTTTACTTATCAAGTCCCATTAGCACCCAATGCCTTCCAGTATTAAATAAATGTTATGTTATTCTAAAATGCTTTCTTTCATCCTGGGTCACAGCTTTCTACCCTCCTCTTAAATCCACAAGTTTTAATGCAAAAAAAAAAACAACCCACAACCAATAAATGAAGATTATAAATTGACTTATGAGCGCCAATGAAATACATTGAACTAGCTGCCCTAAGCCTAGCTTCTGACTGATCTGATTAGTTAAAATGCATTTACATTTTTGCAGCACAAAATAAAGATTCAGAGAATTCAAGTCTGTTTCTTATGGCTGCTCAGTTACATGCTAAGATAGCTTCTCTACCCTTTATAATTTCACGTGTGATAAGATGAAAACATGCTTGCCGTAAAAGGAGGAAATAAAAGGTCATGTTGATTTTTTGAAAAATTTTCAGTGGTTTAACAAGATAGTAATCATACAGTTACAAAAAAACAATAATTCAAACTAATGAAATCACTGAGTTTCAATTGCAGAAAAGACAACCACCAATTATTTAACTGTTTTTCAGGAACCACTGAGTCTAAGAGATTCCTCTGTGCATTCATATATTTTAAATTGTTAGTGTCTTGTGTGCATAGTTATCTCCTGCAAGTCAATATGGACTTAAACAGTCTCATAGATAAAACAGCTCTATTCTTTTGTAAATTCCTTCTTTCATTTTTGCATGCTGAGTCAGGTGTGTCCTCAATACAGGAGATTTTTTTTCCCTGCTAGCTGGGGCAGAATTTTTTCACCAGAAAATGTTCTTAAAAACAATTTTCACAGGAATGTATAAGAACTCCTCCTGCGTGAAGAGTCTTATGTGGTACAGAAAAGTAGAAGAGGCACTCTGTGTGCCAGATCAGTGAAACTGTATAGTTAATACAGTGTTTGAATTCTATCCAAAAGATTGTACAATTATGACCATCTTTATGCACTCTTAGTCCTATGTATATCCCTTGGGGTAAAGTGTTCTGAGAACGGCATCTCTATGCCATCATCATGGGTTTTAATCATTTGATTAATCTTTAACTGAGAAGAAAGTAATGAAACTAATATTTTGATAACTAGTTTTCTAATTTTCTTATAACTTTAGTTATCTAAACATTATTAAAAACCTAACACTGAAAGCAATCTACAATTGCAAGAAAAAGTATGTGAACCTTTTGGAATTTTATGGTGTTCTGCATTAATTTGTCACAAAATGTGATCTAACCATCATCTAAGTCAAAAGTAGTGACAAATAGAATGTGTCTGAAATAATAATACAAAACCAATTCTCACTTAACATTCAAAATGCTAGTAGAAAAAGTAAGCGAACCCTTGGAATCAACAACTGGTTGACCTCCCACTTGGAAGCAATAACCTCAGCCAGGTGCTTCATGTAGCCATGGATCTGACCTGCACATCATTCAGGAGGGATTTTAGGCCATTCTTCCTGGTAGAACTGCTTTAGCTCTGCCATATTCTTTGGACATCCCATGTGTGTGGCTCTCTTCAAGTCATCCCATTGCGTCTCTACCGAGTTGAGGGCTGGGCTCTCTGACTTGGCCACTCCAAAAGGCAGATTTTGGTTTTTTTGAAGCCATTCTGTTGTGGACTTGCTCTGGTGTTTTGGGTCATTGTCCTGTTGCATCACTCAACATCTACAGAGTTTCAGCTGATGTACAGGCACTCTCACATTATCCTGAAGAATTTTTTGATACACTTGGGAATTCTTCTTCCCCTCAAAGACTGCAGGCTGGCCAGGCCCTGATGCAGCAAAGCAGGCCCAAATCATGATTTTTCCTCCACCATAATTTACAGTTGGGATGATGTCTTCATGATAATATGCAGTGTCCTTTTTACACCAGATGTAGTGCTGTGTGTTCTTTCCAAACAGTTCGATCAGGCCACAAAACATTTTGCCAAGACCACTGTGGAGTGTCAATGTGCTCTTTTGCAACCTTCAGGTGTGCAGCAATGTTCTTTGTAGTAAGCAGCAGCTTCCTTCGTGGTGTCCTGCCATAGACACTCGTTCAATGTTTTACGTACTGTAGACTCATGAACACAGATGTTAGCCAGTTCCAACGATGCCTTCAACTCTTTGGCTGTCCCTCAGGGTTGTTTCCTTACCTCACTGATGAGTTTTCATTGTGCTCTTGGGGTCATTTTGACTGGGTGCCCACTTCTTGGTACAGTAGCCACAGTCCCAAAGTGTCCTCATTTGTAGATCGTTTGCCTAACTGTAGACTGGTGAATTTCTAAGGTCTTTGAAATCACTTTGTAACCCTTTCCAGCTGCATGTAAATCAACAATTCTTGATCATAGATTCTCTGAAAGCTCTTTTTAGCAAGGCATGTCACACATAAGCACACATCTTGTGCAGAGCAAACTCAAACCATTTGAGTGGTTTTTTTCAGTCAACGTAGCTCTAGTCCACACCTCCAAACTCATTTTCTTAACAAGACTCCAGGTGTGCTAACACCTGACTCCGATTAGCTTTTTCCAGGTCAATTCAAGTGTGCACTTTTTTTTTCCATAGCATTTTGAATGCTGAATGAGTGTGTTCAGTAAAGACATGGAGGATCAGAGTTGCTTTTGTGTTATTTTTTTAGGCACTACTCTTGACTTAGATGATGACTAGATCAAATTTTATGACAAATTAATGCAGAACACCATGAAGTTTCAAAAGGTTCACATACTTTTCTTGCAACTATAGGTATACTTCCTCTGCAGAAGATTTCACTTGGAGGAAATCATATCAAAGAAATAGGATGTCAGCACTCACAAACACGTAAAGGAAAGAAAGAATCAAAGGTGTAAAGAAGCTGTGATCAGGAAAGGGGATTTGGAATTCCGCAATGGCACCAGCTCAAATGCAGTAGGACACTGATAAGCAGGGAAACTGAGGGAGAGACTTACACAGAAGTGGGCTGTTGCTTTTTTTTTTTTAAATTTATCTAGGTTCTGTTTATTTCCTGTGCTGTAATGTTGGTGTTATTCTTGAGATATGTTAAGTACTTGATCTAGCACTTATCCTTTGAGATTTTTACTAGAAATTAAAGAATCCCTCTCCTGGCTTTAAACTGATACTGTATACCCAGAAATTTGATGAAGACAAACTACTTTGTTCTGGGGAAGCTTAAAAACACTTGGGTCTAATGTGATATGACCTGCACAAAAAAAAGTCTATTGTTGAAAGTTCAGCAAATGCCATGAAATACATTTAAGTTTCAGTGTATTACCTCTTAAATACGAAGCATTACTGTTACAATCTGCCTCCAAAAAGAACCTGACACAGGTGATTAAAGCCAATACCTAAGAAATGAGTACAGTGGCTCTTGTTAGTTTTCATTGGCAGACTTCTTTCTTCTCTTTTTCTTTGTTTTCCTTTCATAAAACCAAAATAATTCTGACTCTAAACACAAGTTTCAATTCTTGTACTTAGAAAAACATGACTCGCTGAGAATCATCAAACAGAAGCTCTTCAGTGTGTTACAAGCAAAGCAACTTTGTGGATCAGACCCTTTGCTGATTAATTTCCTTCACCTAATTAGTGATGCTTCTTGAAAGAATCCTTCTTTTTTGTCCTTTTGCATTGATGGTTTAGGTTGGAACAGACTTCTGTTTTCCAGTTCCATGTTCTCCAACAAGCGTAACAACAGAATTTACATTTGAAAAGTTCACAAATCACCATGCCATAGAATGAATTAATCACTGACCTTTCGCTACCAGAAGTGTGCAAGTCCTGATAATGTAGCTGAAAGCCCTTCTGGAAGCAGGAGGGGGAAAAAATAAAGAACATTGTAAATTAAAGGAGATTGGGACTGGGAGTCTCATTTTCCGTCTTCTGAGTTCAGAGAGGACTATTCCTCACCTTAAAGACTAGTCTTAGCAGGCAATTATTCACCATGCCCAACATATTTAAATGACATAATTGACAACATTTGTTCAAAGGACTGAAGAAGCTGGGATGATAAAAGACTTTCTTGCATGACTAGTGTTTGGTCATTTTAGGTCAGGGTTCAGGTGGCACGACAGAGAGTCTGGCACCCAAACTGTGAATAAATATAACATATTTCAGCTGGGGTGTCTAGTCTTTGACCAAGAGCTTCAACTCTTCATCATTTTCCCAGTATTTTGTGTATGATACCATAGATCTACATTGAAAGTACAGCTGCATTTTCCCTAGCAATGAGGGAAATAATTGATGTTAATTATAAGAATTAAAGATTAAATTATTTTGCATGTTTGATACAGACTGGATCAATGCTGGTCCAAAGTGGTTGGAAAAAGATTTTATTGTGTACTGTAGCACACTTAGGACTTCATAGCTAAGCTGTAGAGTAATTGATGTTCTGTGTCAGTTCTTTTGAAACTATAAATGGACAAACTGTGTTTCAGTGCTTAACTTTTGAGAGTTGCAAAAGCTTATGGATTTTAATTCACACGTACACATCTGGGATGTGGAGGAGAATCAAGGAATTTTTTTCATATCCCCTTGTTCTGCCTAGCCTTTTCAATCTGAATTTACTAAGAAATAGCAATTAGCAAAAGACTCTCAGGACTTACAAAGTCTCTTTCTCAGCTTTAGTAAGACAATTACTTTCCAAATGATTGCAGCAAACTCAGAGATCACATTTCACAGAATTCAGAATTGGCTTTCTTAATCCCTGAACACACTGTTTACTCATATTGAGTTCCTCCTCCTGTGTCACATAGGTGCAATTCTCCATCTTAGTCTCTAACGGTACTATTCTCACTAAAATTTGTTTTGTTAAAGAATTTGATTTCAGAATCCAGATTCCCTTCAGAAGGAACACCAGAGGTCAACTAAAAACTCATATTAATCACTCATTCTTATTTCATGTATTTGATCTATTTCAATTGTTCCAATCTGCAAGCATATTCAGCAACTCTTAAATTCTCTTCTCTACTGATTCCCATCTACTTGTCACAACATATTTTAGCAGAACTTTCTTTTCTGTCAAGGTGATTAATGAATCTAGATTGTCCAAAAATGGTTTCTATTTGCTTTAAACCTCTGGTATACCACACAGTTCACTGCGAATTTCCCATGTATAACTATATCAAACACTTCACAGAAATCCACATGACTTAGGTATATTTTATTTTCTCTGTCTAGATAACTATCTTATCCAAGAAGATTTTTTTTTTCTTTTGGCACAACCTGTCTTTTCCATTTCATAATCTAGTTCTTCTTTTCTTTTTTCTCTTACCCATATGTCCATAGAACCTCTGAATACTGGTTTTAATATCCTTTGCAAGACCTACCTCAGCTTCAATTCTTGTGTTTTCTTCACTTTATCTCCAAACCTCTAAAATATATCCTGTTTGTTGATCAGTCCATTCTTTTCCTGTTCTTTATAGACTCAATATCCTTTCTGAGAGTATTAGATCATCCAAGTGGATTTGGACCTCATAGTCATATTTTTCCGTTTCCCTGGAGTCCACATTTAAGATAGCTTTTGCACTTCTACAGTAAGTAGCTTTGTTACATTGTCAAATTTATTCCTGTGAATTTGTGAAGCACTGTTAGAGGGTCTACTTTTAGTTTTCCATTTAACTTCAGCTGAGTTGGCCTTGGATTGCTTATTCCAAGAGAGTTGTTTACAAAGAAATGTATAATTTTCCTCAGTGTTTACATAAACCATTAAAGTTTGCTGGTTTGACAGTTATTTCATAACATTTCAGAAGTCATACCTCAGAATAAGTAGAAACTAGCATTATTCCCAACATTTTTTCCAACCTACATCTGGGAATATTTTCAAAATATTCCAAATAACACTGTAGAAAAAATATTGCATCTGTTGAGTAGCAATATTTCTCAAAGAGCCCATAACAGATACATTTCTGGTTATTTAATACAAAGATTAAGGTACCAGTTTCTCTAAAAACAGAAATCTCCAGGAGAAGTAGAACTTGATATACAAAATTTCTTTACATGCTGAGCTCTCTCACTTTCAGTTGTTCTGGGATTAAGACCTTGCTATTCTAAAAAAACTTTGATTTTTTTTTATACATCTAATAATTCACAAAAAAAATTCTTTTGATTTTTTGCTTGAGACACTATCTCAGTCACATATCTAAAAATTCTCAGAAATGTAAACTCTAAAGAGCAAGGTCCTTTTTGTTGTAGTGTCCAGTCACTCCATCTACTTTTTCTTCTCATAGCCTGAACTCAATGCTTTTCACCACACAGATCATTACACTTAGAGAAGAAATAATTTTGCTAATCATTATCTATTCTTAATGACCCATGGAGAGTTACTGCAGTCAGTTACATGTATGACTTATCTGCTCAGGAAAAAAAATCAGCCACACTGAAGAGATTTCCATCCTCTGAGTACATCAGGGTTATGTTTATCCTTAAGGGAAGGAGATCAACACGTTACTCTTGTGTCTATGACGTGAGAGTAATTAAAAAGGTGCATTTTATAACCAGTGCTCTTGGCACAAAGAAGATTCCACTTCTATCCTCTCTTCTCCTCTTGGTTTTCCTTCGGAATCATCTTCATACTCTCCATCATGGACATTTATAAAGAGTTTAAATTTATTACAGTGCACAGAATCATTATTGCACAGAATCATTATTAATCTGGGGACCTGTGCACCAAGTTCTACACGCCAGAAAATGATACAGAGGGCTGATAAATATTCTACACACTCTGCCAGGCAGAGACTTCTAAATTCTACAAGTGATATAATGTAAAACCTCAAGATAGCGCATCACCTTAAATGAGGATTGATTCCTTCCCCAGTCCTAAAATATCGACCTGCTTAGCTCATGTTTGGTAAATCGGTAGAGAATCTACAGTTGGATCCCTTGTGCCAGTTTTAGGATCAGTACTGAATGCCACATTTTTGTAGAGATTTCTTCTCAGTTACTGTTGAAAACTGGTTCTGCCACTAGTCTGTCTACTTCAGATAAGATGTAATTGATTTTCTCCAGTGACAAATGTTTTCATTGATAGGCTCTGCGGGGAAAATTGTAACTTTTAATATTCAAAATTAAACACATAATTTTAACCAGTGATCCCAATACATCTCCTACTCACTATTCAATTATTGAAAGAAACTTGTGAAGAAAGCAGAAAGGAAATTTTAGCAGAGTAACAAGACATAAAACTTCGCTATTATTTTTAAGGTGGCTTTAGACCCTCTCAACATCAACAGAAAAAAGCATGATTTTACATATAAGCATTATGGGGTCCAGTCAACTTACTTGCTCTATTTACTTTAAATAAATTATACTGTTCTAAACTGTCTTTTCTATTACCTCCAAGGGATCATAAAAAGATAGTTTAATGCAATTGTTTATCTACATGAAATGCTTTCTCAAGCTAGAAACATGTGAGAGTATTGAAGGAGACAGAAGACAAGATGGACTGTGATTCAGTATGATTATTAATTTTAAGGTCAATACAGGTAGTTATTAACTGAAGTCACCATTAGATCTTTGGTATGAAACCCCTTAAAATCTTCATGTTAATATAATAATAGTAGTTTTATTTCATATTGTTAATCCTATAAGAAATTCAGCACAGGTTTCTCCTTATCTGCCTCTGTAAGACAGGATAAAACTAAAGTATGAATATGAGAAACATTACATTGAAAATGCAAGATGAATTTTATTTTAAATGTTTAAAAACTGAAAGCAGTACACTCTTCCAACTGAACTAACAGGCTTGCTTCTGGGACAGATATATATAGACACAGAGAGACATGTGTGTGTATGTACATATGTATATGCACGTGTGTGTAAATATGTATATATGAGCACATGTACTCACAAACCAAAGCTCTCTATGTGTATGTATACGACATATGTATATATGTTAGTTATTCCTGTATTGCTTTAACTCAGACCATTAGAAAATCGAGGGAGCAGTTTATAATACTTCAAAATTTTTATAAAAGTTTCATTTATTTTTACTTTTTTTCAAACAGCAATGCGTGGTGATACACATCCTGAAGTCAAGATAAACCACTACAAGATTTGTTGAGTGGAAAGATGCTGCAATGACGTCATTCAAGTCCCAAATATGGTAACAAAGCAAACTTTAAACTTTCTCATCCTTTCTTTCCTTCCCTTTTTGTTAGATATACTTAATCTGTCTTTCTTCTCATCAGATAACATAAGCTTTTGCAAAATCAGATGACCAGATATTGCTCTGTTAAGTTTTCATTTGGCCACATAATCTCTCTCTGGATTGAACAATAGTGAAAGCTTTAATGCAGTCAAAACCTTCATGAGAACTACTGTCATGGAAAGTGATGACAGTAATGAAAATTAGCCTAAACTTGTTTCTTGTAGAGACATTAGTTTCAGGATTAGATTTAATTAATTCTTGAAATTCACCTGGAGTAAAACATGTTGTTAAAAGGACAAGTTTTGTTCCAGAAATAGTAAATAAAAAAGGAAAAATATGCTAGTCTAGAAGGAAAAAGGAGTATTCCCATTGGATTAAAATTATTTGTCAATCTGAGAATTAAGAGATATCAATTAATCCTAAATTTACTATTTTTGATGCAAATTGTTTCAAAGCAGATGGACTAAGTACCTTAGATAAAGTATCTTAAATAATTTAAATAAAAACACATCTCCTTTAAACACAATGTCCTGTTTACAAAAAGAATTAGACACACAAAAAATAGTCTGATGCTATAAAACACACTTTTTGCAGAATTTTCAAAAACGGGATTTTCACCTGTATATTATATACTTCACTTAAGTATCGAAGCCTGCCCATGAAATGGAAAGTACAAATTACACATGAGAAAATTACAAGGCAACAACTTGTATTACAGTTTACATGAAGAAAAATAACATTATCACTATGCTCTCTACTGACTTTTTCCCATTCAAAGACACATTGAAAATCACCCTGCAGGTCAGTAAATTCAATTAACTTCTTTTTTTCTATTATAGGACTGTGGCTCTATATACTTCTGGTTAAGAAGGACCACCCGGGCCCTGTGGTGCAAACCTAACTCTTAGGTTCTGGAAATACAAATCAGGTCACAGCTGTTCAGCAAGTGAACACTACGAAAAGTCCAGGGTTGAAAAAATTACTTCCTGCCAAATCAGGAAAGGTAGTTGAAATTCCCTACAGAGATACCATTCTGTAGGAGGTGGGGTTTTTGGTAAGAAAATATAATTTTATTTTGTAAATTTTGAGTTGGTGTCACTGAAAAATGAGGTTAAAATATTTCTTTGGCAATTTGAAAGAATTATGAAAAGACTTATAATTAAAGGTACTGATACGATTTGGACTAAAAATCAAAACAGTAAATTTGAGAAGAACATTTGACGAAAGCAATTAATGCACAACCAGAGCAAAATATCTTCAAAATTAAGCAAGAAGTTTGAGATGTTTTGACTTTCTCACATCAAAAAAATATGGTCAGCACTTGCTAGATATAAGATAATTTGGTTTTGACAAAACCCAGTATTTTCCTTTAAATATTTTTCAACCACCTCTGTTTCCAGCCAAGACAAAGCAATAGGGAAGGCAGCTGTACTTCCTCTGAAAAGTAGTTAAATTTGCTACTTTCTCAGGGCTGAACCTGGTAAATCAGTCCAGCCTTCTGTGAACAGGAACTATAACTTGATATAGTATTGCCATAAAATTGTTATAATCAGTCAGACCACTACTTCTTTTAACAAATGGAATTACAGAATCAGTTCCTTAAGAGTACCAAATAATGTAGCTCCACTGATTCAGTACAACTACTTTGATTTACATGGACAGCCTAGCCCATACCATTTATAACCGATATATTTTCCAATAAGCCCCTTGAAACATAATAAAATTCATTATTTTCCTTTAAGAGTGCACATTCTGTGAAACCAGTTACACTTCAGTGGTATAAATTCAGTGGTATAAATTGGAAGAAATTCAGGCCATACTTCATGTATCTCAAACCAATGCTTGTGTAACTCTATCAAAGCTGGATGTCACCACGTGACTTTGTTGGTCACATATTGCTTTTCAGAGCTATACATCATTGAAACATAATCTTACAGTCCAATAAAAATTGACTAGTCTACAGGAAAAGGAAAAGGAGATAAACTTAGATATCAGACAAGGGATACAAACACAGTTAATACTCATTGATTCAATGTTCTTGCATTTTTTAATTGTTTTCTGTCACTTATGGTGGAATATGGAATAGAAAAAAAGAAGCTAGTAATAGATATTCAACAGTTCATTCTGTGGATTCAGAATGCAGTCATTCTGATTTCCAGACGTTTTCATCAGCTCATATCTGTGCCTAAAGAGGAGTCCTTTCTCTCAGTGATAATTTCTTCCCTGTACCTGGGACACCTCAGACAGTGTTTTGGTGGGAAAAGTATTTGAGATGTTTTAGTTGTCCTGAATCACCTTCTGGATAAGGAAAGCATAGGCTCATCATTCTGGCAACTTTAGCACGTGGCACAGAAGCTTCCCTACAGAAGAGCAAGGCACTGATTTGCCACACTTGCCAGGAGGTGGCGGGATAAGGCAGATATGCCATGTCTTCTTCAGCCCTCAAAATGTAACTGGCACTGCCGCCATCGGGCAGTCCTAAGTGAAAGTGAGAGTTAAAGAGCACAACTTTAGAGCTGACGCAATGTAAATTTGTTTCTGAGGATGTCTCAAACTAGACACCTGAAAATCTGTCAGAACGGGGATCAGACCTCGCAGATGATTTTGCAAGTCACTAAACATCTTCTCCATAATGTGAAGTCTCCTTCAGTGGAGATTTTCTCCTCCCAAATTACCCCCTTCCTAGTTTTTACCGTAAGAAGGGTCACCAGTCCTGTGTTGTGCCACCTTCCAGAAAACCGCCCTGGATGTCAAACACAAGGCCTTGCCTCTCTCAGAGCTAGACCACATGTTCCAATGCAGGCTCTCTCACTGGAACAGCTATCATGAGCTCATTTGCTTCCCATAGCTCCTACAAGGCACACAGGCTGGCACTATGGATTCTTTACTGCTCTGAACTGTCACATAGAGGAGTTAAAGTTAGAGAAGAACAGGAAGGTATAGTTATAGGATAAGAAATAATAAGATTAACTAAGAACTAGTGCCAAAATAAAAAGAACAGAACCTGTCTTTATGAGACATAAAGCTGGAATTCAGTTGTTAGGTATAGAAAAGAGAGTTTAAAGTGTAAGTATTTTAAAAAAGGATTATAAGAAAAAGATAATCTAAACCAATTGAAGCCATTCAGAAGAGGAAATATATAAATATAACCAAAAATGTCAGATGAAATTAATTAACGGATTCTATGTTTGCAAACTTCTAGAGAAATGTTGAATTGTATTAAAAACAGACTACAGAAAAGCAAGTATTTTGGCAGCAGTGAAAAGACCCTTAGTAGAAGAGCCTTGTCTAGAGATCTCAAACTCAAAAACTGAATTAGAGACAGTATTTAAAAAGATACAAAGAAAGCACAGATCCAACACTGTCTATACCAATAGTGTAAATATACAGAGATTTAAATTTTAGCTAAAAATATTATAAATAATTGCTGACAAATTGTCTAAATGTTGTTCAATTTCTTCCCTCAAATACAGTTACATTTTTGAATGTTATAGAAACAGCAGTTTCTAGAAACAAAAACAAAAAAAAAGAGATGATATTTCAGTGAAAAGTTGTCTTCCCTAAATAAAATGCATGAGAATTTTCAAATGTTAGCTTAAAATATGTGGCACTTAGGATTCTAAGTTCCACTCACTTTCAAAGTTTTCATGTCTAAAATTTACATTTCCAAATGCTTTTAACTGCTAAAGGATGTGATTAAGTATCTAGTAGGATTGTCAAAAGCTTTTAATCCGGCTAAACAACCAAAATTTATTGATTTTAAAATATTAGTCTAGAAATTTCAAGATGTGTATTTTGACCATTAATTTCTCATAAAACTATTAAAAAAATGTTTCCACTGTACTTTCAAATTTTCATTTACTTGCTTTTTAAAAATATGCTCCTAGAGTCACCTCTAGATACACATTTAATCATGAGGAAATTAAAATATGTATTTACAGTAATAAAGTTAAAATTCAGTTTTGTTTTTTGATTTTTTCAAGCTTTTTACCATAAAGTTTATTTCAATAAAAATAACAAAAATCTTAGCTTACTCAAATAAGCATTATTTTTAAAAACTTTAACTAACAGATTTTGACACAGTAAGATTGTTCTTTTTTTTTCTTTCCTGTGGCCATTTCTGGTATAACTGCCATGTCCCAACTGCAAAAGGGCAAGTTTGGAGTCCTGTAGGCAAGCTCTTCAATCTGTTTCAGATGGCAGGTAAGATATCAGACTCCTAAAGACAAGCAAGCTTCATTTTGTCATACTGCAACCACTGTGCCCACATTAGTATGTAAATAAAAACATTTCAGACAGGCTCAGAAAGGCATGGCAAGGACTGTCATGCTCAGAAAGCAATGTCATTGCTAACCTCTAAGGTCATACTACTCTATTATCAAGGTGTCATATAACACTATGTTGATAAGTAGATTAGGCAAAATATTACTTTATTACTATATGAACAAATGTCAGCCTTTTCTCAATAATTTTTACATGAATTTTGTTTTCCTATGTTTTCTGATACATTATTTCTTTAAACCAGCCAAGAATATCAAGAATACTAGGGAGAAAGAGACACATTTTTGTTGTTGTTGCATGGACTAATAAAAACATTTTAATCAACCTCTCCTTTTGTGTAGGATACAGATCAAAATTACTTGCTTGCATCCAGATGCAATAGAATTCAGTGAAAGCGTTGTATATTTATTGAGTTTTATCTAGGATTCAATTACTACTACGTAAAGATAGAAAATTCTGGTATAAATTATAGATATTTTTACTCCCTTTCAAATCCCTACTCAAATATAAGTGGTCATCTGGCCACTACAGGTCACCAATTAAGAGTAGCCACAGATGATAGCAGTCACGCTATCTGTGTAAAGTTTCTTCTAGAAAATGGGGTGCCTTAACCACCTTTTCTCAATTAGTCAACCAGGCTTAAGTAGATCTGCTTTTTCCTTATTTACCTTCAGCAGAGGTACACAACTGTGCCTTTTCTTCATCTCTAGGGGTCTACCTCATTTAAACACTCTGTAATATGTTTTACTATATTTTTCTATTTTTAAGCCAGTTTCAAATGAGTCTTGATTTAATAACCATGGCTTTATGTCTCCCCCTGCCTGATTTACCTCAAAAGAAACACTTCTCTTCCCATGTGCCCCCATCTCTACGCTTCAATAAAAAGGGCATGATCAATGTAAGAAGGCAGATACAAAGAACAAAAGCTCTTACAGAATACCTCCTTTTTCATTTTAGTGAAGACTGAACTTCAGAAAACCCAAGGTGAAATATAAGAAGCTTAAGTTTCAATTATTCCTGTGTTTGACCTAAGGCTGGGAAGGAGAAACCCTGATATTTTTTAACATTTTTGCCATACTCACATTCAAGATTGGATCTCACAGTAGCTTGTACTTACATTTTAACTCCTGGAGCCTCTTATGGGTCCTACACTGTAGGCAATGACCAGAATGCAGTGTAGCCCATCCTACTCCACCCATGACACATTCCTATTTTTCCTGGTCACTTTGGGGAGCAGAAATTTTCCACCTAGCAGCATTTGTCAGGTCCATATTCCCACTCAGCTGGAGAGTATCTTTGTGCAGTAAGCATCCAGTGGGCATTTTTCTCATTTTATGAATTCCCCTTATATTCTCAGTACAAAATCAGTCTAAATAAGCAACATTAAGACCTGTACAATTATAAAGTTTTCCTGCTTAAAACAAATGTGTTGGGTTTGACTTCACTAGTTGTACAACTCCATGTGTATTCAATGAGTCACTTTCTGAGGAGGTGGCAGAAAGGAAGAAAGCTTGGGAAAAATACTGTAATTCCAACCACAGAGTTAGGTTCATTGTTACTGCAATTTTCTGCGATGATCCTGCATGAGTCTTGTGTTTCTAAACAGATTAAGAATCTAATGGTAACCTGTTTATTTATTTCACTTATATTGAGAAATTTTTTCACTAAACTCCATTGAGGTTCTAATGTAACATGTAACCTGTTTCCTTTAAAAAGGGCCTTTGCTCTTTTGTCACTGGGAATTGTATCCTGCCAGTTCCTCTGACAAGCATGAGGAGAAACTCTTCTTTGAAACTTAATTTCTGGGTCTGGTCATAGTTGAAACTTTTAACCTACCCACCAGTCAATATAAAGAAAATCCCAGGACACACAAAAGCATTTGCAGAATCAAACCAGGAAAAAGCAACTGCATTATGAAGGACAGGATGTCTCAGACATTGTTTGCTTAAATATAATTTTTGGTTTAATATTGCAAAGCATCTGTTACCTAAAATGTGGTGCCTTATTTCTGTTGTTTCTTTCATTTTCTGTAGATGAAAGCCAAATGAAACCCTACAAATTAGTCCATCAACCCTCTTAATTGTATTAATCAGAAACAAACCACTTCTTGCAATATCCAAAGTTAAATCAACTTTATTCATAGAGAAATGATGTATTAGGCTGAGATTTCTTCAAACAACCTCTGTCTACTGTGTTGGGTATATTAATCCTGAAACAAAACCTCACTTCAAAAAAACCACAGTTCTTTGCACTGTTTAATGACTGTTGAAGTTATCATCCAGAGGGACCTTGACAGGCTTGAGAAATGGGCCAGTGCAAACTGCATGAGCTTTAACAAGTCAAAATGCAAGGTCCTGAACCTGGGTTAGGCCAATCCTAGGCACAAATACAAACTGGGCACAGAGTGCGTTGAGAGTAGCCCTGAAGAGAAGGATTTGGGGGTGTTGATTGATGAGAAGCTCAACATGAGCTGGCAGTGCGCTCATGCAGCCCAGAAGGCCAACTGCACCTGGGGATGCATCAAGAAAAGTGTAGCCAGCAGGTCAAGAGAGGTGATTCTCCCCCTTTACTCTGCTCTTGTGAGACCCCCACCTCGAATACTGTGTCCAGTTCTCGTGCCCCCACCACAAGAGGGACATAGAACTGTTGGAGCATGTTCAGAGGAGGGCCACAAAGATGATCCAGGGGCTGGGGCACCTCTGCTACGAGGACAGGCTGCAGGAGCTGGGATTGTTCAGTCTTGAAAAGAGAAGACTTCAGGAGGACCTAACAGCTGCCTTCCAATACCTGAAGGGATCCTACAGGAAGGCTGGGGAGGGACTTTTTATAAGAGCGCCCACTGATAGGAGAAGGGGAAATGAGTCTAAGTTGAAGGAGAATAGATTTAGATTAGATCTTAGGAAGAAATTCTTCAGTACGAGGGTGGCAAGACTTTGGAATGAATTGCCCAGAGACATTGTGGCTGCCCCCTCACTGGGGGTGTTCAAGGTAGGACAGGGCCTTGAGTAGCCTGATCTAGTAGAGAGGCGTCCCTGCCCATGACAGGGAGGTTGCATTAGATGATCTCTAAGGTCCCTTCCAGCCTAGGCCATCCTATGATTCTATGATTAGGGCTAGAACTAGGTCAAATCCCTACCTGAGAATCTAATACTGTAGAGGTCTAATGAAACAGACACAGAATACCAGGTGGGTTAAAGCACAAGAAGAATCAGAAGCTCTCTTCTGCTTTTCAGAAACAGTCATGCCCTAACCAATAACTATTAATGCAAAAGATGATATGTAGGATAATTAAATAAAAACATAAATAAAAATTTAAAATAATAAAAAATTCCACCAGTGAGCATTGCTATATAGTATTTTTCCCACATCTTGAAAGATAAGATTCACTTTTTTCAAATGCAATTCTGCAGTGTCCTGGTTTGAGCTCAAACCAGAACACTTATAAAGACAGCTTGCAGATGAAATATGAGCATCAAAAATTACAGTAATAAAACGGTCACCATGGCCTTCTCCTCAATGAACACAGTCTTTTTTTTCAGCAGAAAAGCCTAGCTCTGCACAGCTTGGCAGGGACTTAGCTGAAAACACACCAGTCGCTGTGCTTATCTCAGGTCTTCACTGCTTCATGTGAGCTCTTACGCTGCGTGGAAGTTGTGAGAAATTATGTAGTAGTTTCATTAGGGCCATATTAAACGAAAACTTTAGTAACATGAAGTCTCTACCCTGACAGTTAAGATGGAGCACACTGTAATCTTAGCAAACGTTATTGCTAGGAAGGAAGAAAAGTAAAACAATGCTTATCATCATAACTTCTCCCAATTAATGAAACCTGTCTGGAGTCAAGTTTCATTTTGTGAGCTATAGGTCTTAAATGCCTGGTGCATACAATTTGTCTCTCAAGGGTCCTTTTCAAAGAGTCAAAGTAAGAATTTAGTCAAGCTTTTCAAAATTTTCAGATCAAGGTTTTCCTTGGTTGGTATTTCCTGTCTGGAGGCTGTGGTGAAAAGGATTTGATAAAGGAGTTTCATTTTAGGACAATTTCCAAATATTGGTACTTGGGAGAAGACATACTTCTAGTCTAGACTACAGAAGAATGTTGCAAGAGCCAAGACACAAGCACAGCACCAAGTTTTTCCCTTATAATCCAGGAAACATAAATCTAGGAAAAAATCATCATTTTAACCATGCCATTCTGGTTGCTGTTTTATTAAATGCCTTACCAGAAATCTATTTATTCCCTTTACCTATCTGATGGAAACAGAAGTAAAACCTAATACACTGTACCAAACAAAATCCAAACTATCGCAATCTGATCCTAAACATTGCTGCTTTCCAGTTACATTTGTGGTATCAAAACACAAAAAGCGTCAATGAGCACCACTGGAAAAACGCACATAAAAATCTCTAAAGATACAGACATGTAAGTAAGCAGCACATGTCACTGTTTAAGCCACCTGCTGCCTGAGAATACCAAAGTTGTCAACAAGCATTAGTTTTGTACCACCACAATTATTATTTTTTGGCAAATCAAATGCTGTTACTCACTCTTTATACAGTCAAGAAACAAAGTACAAACGAAAGACTGCACTAGAGAAACTCTCTGGTAAGTCAGAACAAAGTCAGAATTCTAAGCCCTTTTCAGGGGGAAAATTTGACTCATAAATAAGACCAGCATATTTGTATCGATATTGCTTGCATAGGGTGGTTTTGGTGGTGTTTTTTGCTACTATAAAATGAACTGTCTGTAACACATATGACATATGTGGTCATGTATGGAAAGGGTGAAAGAAAAACCAGTCATGACATAATGAGAGACATTCAAATCACAAGTTCTGAAATCATGCCTCACTCTGAGCTTCCCCAAAATTCAGATATGTTTAGACTCAAGTGTTCACTGATCTTTAAGAGGTAGATATAATCTGATTCTACACAAAGACAAAAGAAAATAAAGACATTAGAAAAAAATCCACATTAATTATACATTCCCCTATGTATAACTCTAGATGTCTCATCTGTGTTAGCACCTAGTAGTTTTCTCTCATTTAATTTGCTGATTTCCTGTTTTGGCTTTTTAATATATTAATTAGATCTCAGTGTTCTGAGTGGATCACAATTTCAGAATTTATTTTTACTCTAGAACAATATGGAAGGTTAACTAAGACCTCAACACACCTCTATTCCCAGTCATGGATTTCCACTGAGAAACCACATAGCTTTAGAAAAGTTACAACCCTTCTCTAAACAGGTATCTTTCACAATTCTCCTATTTATGAAGAGCCATTTCATCCTAAGAAGTGGTTCCATGATTCAAGAACAGAAGACGACAATCCATGTCTTGATACTATTTAGAAGGACAAGACACAGAAGGAGTAAAAGTGGAAACTGTACAGGGAAGTTAAGTGGCTTTCTCGGGACCTCACGGTGCCGAGTTCAAAGCCATTTAAAGCAGACAACATGACAGCTCAGGGATCGCATTTCAGAGTTTTCACAGTACGCATTTGGGCTTACAGATTTCTTGTCTCATTTCTAAAGGCCAGTTCCTGAAATGTGTGGAAAACTTTCTGCGGGTTGAGGTCATTCAGCATCTTGCAAGACTGACCCTGATTTTCAGAGGTGCTGAGCGCACACAGCTCCTGTCGACTAGACTAAGAGTTCACAGTACCTCTGAAAATCAATTCATGTCTAATGGCCTTTTCACCTGTCAGAAATAATTGCTGTTCCAAAGAAGCATACGCATTCAGTCACCGTTTTGTTTTTAAAAGAGACTATTTATTTTTAGCCTCCTTGGAAACTGATCTGCTAGGGAGAAAGATCAGGAACAAATTGTGTCCCAAAAGGAAAATAGATTTTATATGAAACACTCATTCTGCTGATTGTCAGTCATAAAAAATACATATTTCAATAGTTCTTTCCCTTGCAGAAAAATCTGTTTAACTAATCTCATCACATAAAAAAATCTTTCTTCTAACATTAGGTAGTTGACTGGGTATTCTCTGCTGGGATATATTTTACAGTTCAAAAAAAGTCTTTAATACCAGTAGGAGCAGACTAACATGTAATGAGAGTGTCCTTTCTTTAGCCTCATCTGTGCCCAGGAGCTGGAGAACTTTTCCACTGAAAGGTACTGTCTTCAGACTTTCTTTTGATGCCTTCCTGGTTTCAATGTTCCCAAGGATAGCGCCTTAAAGTAATGTTTTTCTGTTGTAAGACAGGCTTGGAAATTAAAGCAAAGCTTTGCTTTTAAAAGAGTAGAATGTATACATTTGAAAGAATACGGCACAGCAGCAAAGTCACTTCCTAACGTTCAAATCTTTTCAACGGAAATTAAAATGCACATTAGGAAACAGTAAGCTGCATGCCTTGGCTGTAATAGCTAACAAAACAGCTCTATTGGGATAGCATAATGCACACAAACTCAACAGAAAGTTCTAGATTTCATGTCTCTGCAAATCTTTCCTCACAAGATTAAACTTCTTCATGGTTAGAGGCCTGTCTTTTCAAGTGCAGCACCAAGGGGGCATTTGTCTTGTCTGTAGACCAGACCCTCAGTTCCCTTATCTGCTAAATCTATATTTCAGGGACAATGTGAAATTTCACTTTGAGAATTTAACAAAGAAAAAGAGCTATGAACACTTTGTTTTTATTTAAAGCTTTTTAGTCCAGTATATCTTTGTCTCTCTCTATACATAGATACATATATACGTATGTGTACGAGAACAATCTGAGTGATTTTGACAAACTATGCAATGCAAAACTCTTAAGTAGATGTTTTTGATGTATGCAAAATATTTCCATATGGACCTGTTTAACATGTATCCCTGAGTAAATGCCATTGGTATTCAGATTTTTAAAAGCTAGAATGGTAAATCAATAGTATGCATATATCATTAGACTTATTAGCCCCTAATGTCTCCTGTCTGTCCAGGGATGCACTATGGCTCAATCCTATTTTCAGGGAAGTCAGTGACTAAATGGTATCAAGGACCAGAACTGCCTCCCTCATGCAGGTGTTGGAGATTGAAATTAAAAATTACTAATCTTTGTACCCTGGAGATTGAATGCTCTGGAGCAGTAGAGCTATATCCCAAACAGCTGGAGGCTACTGTAACGAACATTGCAGGAGGGAAAAGAAAAGAAAAAAACCTCACATTTTTTAGTGAAGCCATTTTTTTCTCATGACTATTCTAACCCTAATGCAGATCACCAGCATTCTGCATAGGCATCTTTTCTACCTTAAAATTGAGTCTGAACGTTTCTGGAGAAAGCATACACTTTCCTTTTAATTTCTCACTTTGACAGAAGTAATAAAAGCTCACTTAATCAATGTAGGCCATCCTTTGCCACAGTTATAAAACGTGAAAACTGCACTTGACAGTCTGGCCATGTGGTTAGTATGAGTTGTAAATGGGTGTTTTCCATGGCTGATCTTGATATTTTCATTTAATTTATGACTCTAGGGTTTTTTTTATTTTCATCCTACATAGTATGGCAGTTGTAACTTTCTTCCCTGCACCTTATCACTATAACTCCTATTTTGTTTCTATCTGGAAAGGCAAACTATGTGGCACTATGCAATCATGCTGTCTCTTCTTCCTGACTTGTGCTCCCATTGTTTTGGGGCCCTTACTCTAACAGAACAATTCTTCGACTAAATTGGGAGGTTACCCATGTCACCATTTTTCTGTCTGGATGTCATTCTCATTGAAAACATTTACCTGCTTAAAAATTAACATTGTAAATGGCATTGACTAAGAAATTCTGTGTTATGGACCAAAGTGCATATCAACAGATGTCACTTCAGTTCCTGATTTAAACTGATAAACTAATTGATATGGTAGAAAATCAACATGTTCAGAAAGTTCTCTTCCATGGTACACGCATGTACTACATTGCCACTTTTAAAGCCATGTTTATATCACAGACCATATGTATCTCTTCAGCATAAAAATATGCATTTGTTGGTTTTAAATCTTATTTTTCTACTTTCTCTGTTTCTTGGAAATCAAAGCTTGGATATATCAGGAACAAGCTAATAACCCTGGCAGAAAGGTATCATAAAATAGACAAACTTTTGGTGTAACAGTATTATTTAGTGGGTTTGCTCAGCTGTAATGCTTAATCTTATCTACTGTCTCTTTTGGGAAATGAAAGGGATGTAAATTTGCGTGACACAAGATTTAGTGGTAAGGTTATTCCTTGGTGATATATCCTACCTCATCTTTTCATGTTATTGCAGAGCTGAACTGATGGTCCACTTAAAAGTACTGTAAATACACAAATACCCTAAGTATAGATGGGATATGTAACACTACAATATACTTCAAAATTTCAGTCAGTGAAGAGCAGTTAAACTAAGGTTGGGGAAAAATAAGAAATTAAACTTCCCCGGTAGTTATGGCTTAGACCTCTGGTCCTCAAATGTCCTAGCTTAATCAAAAGCATGTCTTTCTCTCTGCTGTGCTCTCTATCACAACATTTCAACAACATCTTAATAACAGCTTTTTCAAGTAAAATAATATTTCCAACCATTTCCTTACATGCTCCCCAACATCCATTTGCAGTTCTATGCTAAAGAAGATAAATAGCAAGCTGACTTCTAGTGAAAATGTAGTGATCAGGCAACAATCTATATTTCAGGTCACAGGAAAGGCCATGTAGAAAAAGCATTACAAACATTTGCTGGATGATGTGAAGCTGAGAGTTTCACTCTAGATCAGAATTTATTGCACTCCATCTGTCAACAAAAGTGACGAATTACTGCAACTGGGGAAGCTCTTCCCTTCCCAACAAACAATATGTTGGAGATGCCAGTTGATTAGTCATCCATCTTTATTTCAGCATTTCAATTTAATACAATTCTAATTAATTTTGTATCTTGGGAAATAAAATTTTAGAAAACTGATTTTTGATTTAAGAAAATTCATTTCCATTTTTGGGGGTTTTGCTGATGTGATTTTGACAGACAATGCCAATCTTTCTTCAGTATTTGTTCTTATTTTGATAAAGTCATAAAAGTATTGATGTTACATAGATTTAAATTTACGACAAAGTTGTGCTTGCAGTGCAGCATGTACTAATGAAGAACAGCTATAACTTGTCCTCCAGTAAGAGGCAGGCTATAATTCCTAAATAAAATTGAGATAGAGTTATAACACCGTAAGTGGCTTAGAATTTGATGAAGGTTGAACACTTTAGACTTCGGTGCAAACTCATTGCCTCGACAAGAGGAAAAAGATGTGATTACTGGATTCCAGAGTCCCAGAAGTAGAGCCATCAAATATAAACATCTGCAGTTTTGGGGTAAATAATGTCAATTGGAGGGGAGAAATAAAGAAAAGAAAAAGGACTAAATGTAAGATTTCAGTACAAAGAGCCTTCAGGCAAGCACCTCAAATTGTTGTTGCTTATCAGAAATGTTGGCTTTGTTTAAAACGTTTATAATGAATGCAATCCAACTGGGAGAGGTTACATGAGAACAGGTGTTTTCTTAACAAGACTTTTCAAGTGCACAGTGTTCATTGAAGCTCAGCTCGGAACATGAATGGAGGGAGGGAGGGAGAGAGGAATAGTCTCTGTGAGGCCTGAAGTCACTTCCCCATCTGTCGTAAAGTGTATAGCACAGGCTAGAAAGGAAGTTTCTTGGTGGCACTGCTAATCTGTTTCAGGACAAGGATTTGCATAGCTCTTCACTTTTTGAGTTTGAGGCTTATCCCCCATGTATGAATACCATTTCCTCACTGAAATGTACAGCTGCAGTGTCACCCAATAACTAATAGATTTTTATAGCACCATATTGTCTTCTGGCAGTGAACTCCACCCACAAAGGGGACATTGGTTCAAATCCCATTCCTGGAAGCAGCTCCTGAGTTTATTTAGAATGCTTTCAGCCATGGAAAGCTACACAGGACAAAACAAGCGGTATGCTCTTTGGAGGCTCAAATCCAGCTCAGCTGAGCTCACTGGAGAAGCAGTTTCTCAAACCATTATCAGTGTCTTTTTCATGGAAGCAAGCACAAATTACCTGACTGTAAGTATACGTATAGACATGTCCAAGAGTGTTCACTGCCTCAGTGGGAATGCTATAACTGCCCCAGGATTTGGATCTCCAAGATGAAAAAATAGTCTAAGGAGATCACTAGGGACCAAATCTTCACCTGAGCTCCTTGTGAACGTTCAGTTGGTGCTTGGAAAGAAAGCAGAAAATTGATCCAGTGCCTAAACAACATTTGCCATTTTCCTCAGGATTGAAATAACCAATATATGTAAAGGTTTCTTGCAAAAAACATAGCAGCACAATGCAATCTAAAGCTCCCTCTGTTCTAAAATTAAGCTTTTCTATAAAAAACTACAAAATCTATTGATACAGAAGTATTTATTCCTTTCTAAAGCTCTGACTAATGCCAGTGACTAAAATCCTGAGCAGGAAAATCAATGTAACTGGAGATTATGTGTCCCCAGGTGCTATTTACAAAGATTATACCTGTTCTTAATACTGCCTATCTAAGCATGAATTTAAGTGTCGTGTATAATTCCATCTCTTATTTTTTCGATGGTGCTTAAAAATCAAAAGATTGAAAGACAAGGACTGAAATAAAATCAAGATTTCTGGGTTTTATTTTCAGAAGTATTTGGGAACATTGTTAGTTATACAAAGGGCCCGTTCAGATGTTGTTATGTAATTCCGATTACAGATTTCATCATGGTAGCTGGGGACAGATTGAGACCCACACAATCATTGCAATTTGACTTTGGACACGTGCCTTAATTTTCTTTCAAACTGACGGAATTCTACACAATTGGATAGGAAATATTCATTTAATCTTTCTTGAGAGGATTTCACCTTCCCATTTTTTCTCAGGCTTGAAGTATCCTATGAATAGACTTTCCCTGGGATATTTCAAATTCCATGTAAATTACAAAGAAGAAAATACAGTGGTATAAAACATAAAAATTTATCAGATAACAAAAATTTTTATTCTGTCTTTAAACTATGTGGTGTTTCAAACAAAAAGTCTTCGAATGACTTTCACTTATCCTACCTTATTCTATGATGTATTCTTGCTTTGCATATTGTTCAAAAAGTTTGACATTTCTTAAGCCAAAAATAACTTTTTGAATTGTTACTCAGATACATTTCTTAGTTTATTTTAATCTTTTTATGGATATATATACAGCAAGTAGGCAATTGCTGTTAAAAATAAGGGGTCACAGGATATGTTCAGGGTCCATGATCTTCTTGTCTTGGAACTTGTGCATTCACTTACTTGTACAACATTATTATTCAGGTACAATGATTCAGTCCTCATGATACAAAATATAAATCAATCTCCAATTCAAATTTAGTAACACTGAATGATTACAATCTCATTGAAATTAATGGTACTTGGAACACTCTGCCCAAATAAAGGTTAGGGAAACCTTAACATTCTACATATGAAAAATCAAACTGCCACACAAAAATGAAAAACCTGAGTCTTTTCTATCTGTACATATGTATTTTAGGCACACGTGCTTACTTCTGACATAAATTAAAATATTTATTAAACCAAAGGCTCCTGAAAAGAGATTTGTAAGAAAAATTAATGGTGTGTTTTCACAAATAATTAATCCAGAATGTCTGTTATACTCCTCCAGTGTGATATCTTGAATGCTAGGCTCTTTCGAACTAGTTCTCGTAAAGTAGGGGATAACTCCTAAAAACATGCATATTGATAAGGGGAGGGAAGGGGAGGAAGCCCGAAGCACAGCAAGACCTGGTAATGGTAAATTATTTCAGTGGGTGTTCTTGAACGACTTATTTCTGGTCTGAATTGATCTAGATGCAAAGTCTACAGTACTCTTTCTGATCTCTATCTTCATTGTTAGACCATGTAGCAGCCTTTTATCAAGTTTGCATAGCTTCTCCAGTAAAGGAGAGCACAAACTTTAATTCCTACATTAGCACAGCAGACAGCATGCACAGATCCACCTCCTGTGATGTGATTGTGTCTATGCACCTCCTGCATTTTAATCACAGATACTTCTACCCCGAAATACCACCAAAGTCCTCCTTAACTATCACTGTCTGAGCTAAACAGATCTAGCTTCTCATAATTCTCAGAGCCAGGTACATTTTTCAGATCTTCTGTTATTCTTGTAGATCTTATCTGAAGGCTCTCTAATTTAACAAGATATTTATTGGGTTTTTTATGAGATTGGATAATAATTCTGGTAGAGGTCATTCTTCAGTGCCAATATAGAAACAATATAATGTTACTTCATGTTTTTTTCTGTTAAACTAAACTATTTAGTTTAGGTAACAGTTTTAAATAACAGCAAATTATAGTTTAAACTAAACTATTCTTGTTCAATGGTTCAAGCTATTAAACTGCTTCCAAGTAAGTATACACTTCCTCTGCAGTTATTTTTCTATAGTGGAAACCCACATTTCACTGAAATCTTGAAATCAGTCACTTCTGAATCCCCACCAACAACTGCATTTGAAGGCCAATCAGTTAGTTTGTAATCAGTTCAGTGTCTACCATGTTGATTTTGATTTTGTCAGCTGGGCTACACTGAGCACTGTGTGAAAGATTTTTGGGACAAGTTCTTACTTCAGTTATTCCCATGGGTCATAATAATGAAGATAGAGGGTTTTTTCTCTTCTGGTTCCTGCAGTCTTTTTCACTAATTGTTCCTTGTTTTGAAATATCTACCTCTGGAAAAGGGCCTTGTTACCTGCAAAGAACCCTTAAAAAATTCTGAGATTCTTCTAGTGAAAGGTACAATATACAAACAAAACAAGTGAAAAGACATTACAGAGTGAGAAAAGAATGATTATGTGTTTGACAGGCATGCCAAAAACTGACATGATGACCGTTAGAGAAAATTTAGTGAAAATAACAATACGTAAATTCACTTATTGTTACTTCCAGTTCCAACCTGAAAGTTAATTATAAGTCCATAGGGCGTATATAAATAACCTCCAACCTAGTTTTATATGTTGAGAGAATTTTAGTATTTTCAAATATTTCCCAATTTTTCCATAAATTTATAATTCAAATCCAATGTAAAAATAGAGATTTGGCTTGAAAACAGAGGGATGTAGTTCCTGCCTGACATTTGCATCATAAATCCAGTCAAGAATCAGAGTGTACTAGCCCACTGAAAGCTGGAGAACTCTAATGATAAACAAGCACACTGGGAGGCAGAGCATTATCGCTAAACGGATTATTTATGCTAGTTCTTGAAACAAGGAAGGGAGGTGAATAATCCTCTTCAAATCTCAAGCCTGCTGATCAAATAAAAATTTCCAAGCACAATAAAAAAAAATTGGCTCCTAGAAATATATTGGAGCTCCTTGAGCTTTTCTTCCTTCAATTCAGGAAAGAAAAAAATTGCTCCACAGCTGCAAAGAATCAATTTTTGGTACTCCTGAATTAGGATTTAAGTTTCCCATGGGATTGCTTAAGCTTTCCATCCCCTTCAGCTCTCTGTAGGAGGCACCCCTGGTTCTGAGGAAAAACACTTCTGAGGCCAGGCCAAGTTTGGAGCTAGACAGCATGGCCAGGTGCCGAAGCCAAGTCTGTGAACCTCTGTGGCACAGAGGTCCTCCAGACTGAGAACTGGGGTGGGGCAGGGGAAAGATTCACATCCAGAAATTCCTGCTTTTCTTCCCACTTTGTTCCGGATATGGCAGAATTTTGTCTCAGGTACACAGAGGAAACATGTTTTTCACTTAATTTTCAGTTATGTATAACCTTGAAAAATTAGGTTGGTCACAAACGTGATAGGTTTGCGCAAGATTTAAAGGTGAAATTAACATCACATGTACAGGCGGTGATTGAAAACCCCGTGGAATCAGTGGGCAATTCGCCACTGAGATCAATGGGCTCTGGATTACACCCATAAAGCCTAACTAACGAGGCGTTATGTGGATTAAAATCACAGGTTAAACTAGGAAATACAGTACTTCTGTGCCAATGGGATTCTGGATCTCTTTTGCTTCCCATAGACTAAGTGGCGAATAGCATAAAAGGGAACAGAAATCGCTTGCAAAGCTATTATGTGCAGTCAAACTCCACTCTCTCACAGAGCTCATGGACTCTAGGCCTGCAGGAATAAGGATTTAGTTTGCAAGTTCACTGAGAGATCTTTGGTATCACATACATTATCAGTCTTTCATGAAGTATAACACTAACAGTGTGCATTCCTCTTTTTTTCATCCCTCTCTCAGGTATTTGCATCTGTTGTGCATGGAAAAGTAAACTTATATCCTTTTAAAAATATGTCTAAGAGAGCAGGAACAATGGGTAAACATTCATAAGTATTCTAACCTGTAGAATGAAGAAATGAAATAAAGAATACAGTGAAGACCAGAAAGAAGGTGGTCACTCTTGCCACCAGCAAAGGTAAAATATTGCCTTTCAGCTGTTCACATAGAAGCTACAACACTCGGCATGAGTTACAACCCTGCAAGAAGAGGATGATTTTCCCTTCCTCTGCAGGAGGCTGTAAATCCCACATAGGCCTGCGGGGACTCAGAATTCTGCTCCTTTAGAAAAGTACTGGTAAGATGCTGTTTTATACACTCTCCTACAGAGATTGCTGGTGCTGAGTCAGTTCTCATCCTCTCCTTCCTGCCTTTCTTGAAACTGAGCAGCTTGGAGAGCTGCTACTTCACTTAAATTGGTTAATCAATGCTTTAAACATTATGTCAGGAAGCGTCAATAAAATAAGAAAATGACATATCTATCAGCTAGGTATGATTTAATTAAGATTGCGAGTCTTAATGTTTCCATGCTTACAGAGTAGTTACATGCCATAATACATACCATAGTGTCCATTAAATCATCAGCCAACCCCCCTCATTCTCACAACATAATCCATGGAACATTTCTGAAAAGATGTGACAGAAGCACAAATGATCACAGAAACCACAGAGTCATCATGTAGAACTAAGAACTGCATCTACATCAACATTTTTCATTTAAAGTATCTCAAGTTTGTATGCCTTTTCCTCAGTCTAGTCACAAATCTGCAGCAACAAAAAAGGCTGAGTACAACAGAACAGCACAGATAAATGTAGCAGAACTCCTCTGTCTCTTCAACTGCATTTCTGTTCTAAACACTATAAAAACTGTTCAGTTTCAGTATTCTCATACATGTAATTTTTTAAAAAATAACACTAGCTTTATGCAATAAAAAGATTTCCAACATAAGATAATTCTATGGTGTACACAGAAATGATGGTCAAAAAAATGCAATTCTAGTTGCTGTAGACAACAACTTAAATACGTCAAACTGAAGTGGATTACATAGTCTGCTTTACTGAATCTGGATCAAACTATTAAAATCTTATTGTCTTCAAATATTGAACACCATTTGTAAGTATGACAGCATAGATTCTATTGAAGAAATTCATAAATAACCCTGTAGCAAGAGTTCTCAACATTAATTACTCAGAACTGATTATTTAAAACATTGATTAACTTAGTTTTCTGAAGTTTGCCACAGTCACTGATTATTTGTACTCAACACTGTGTAAAATTTGCAGAGAAAACTGTTCCTTGGCCTCTTTTCTACCAAGCGATGCACTTTTACTGTATTCAGCATGGAGCATGGGAACACATGGGCGTATGATTCTAAGCCCTGAAGTCGGAAGCTACCGTTGAATTTGGCAGGGATCACATCCCGCAGCAGCTGTTTCTCATGAAGGTCATGCAATCCCTCCCATGAGAAGAGGAACCTGCTTCTTCACTCCCACCAGGTGTTCGATGCAGCAGAACCTGAGAGATCCCAATATGCACAAAAAGCAAACCTTGCATCCCTGAATGGGCACGTCTGCCCTCTTGCTGAGGTCAGAGCTCACTGGGAACTCATCTGAGCAGGCAGCACCACCATCATAGAATCAGAGAATCGTAGAGTGGTTTGTGTGGTCATGCCTCAAGAAGCTCAGGAGCTGGTGCCAGGTTTCTCTTCTGGAAATGCCCAGGTGACTCAGCTGAACAAGTGGGTTTTACGGACTTCAGGCAGGGCTGACTCTCACCTTGGGAATCGAGGTTGCTAAAGCATTTGACACTGTCTCCCACACCATCCTCATAGCTAAACTGAGGAAGTATAATCTGGACGATGGGATAGTGAGGTGGATTGTGAACTGATTGAAGAAAGGAAGTCAGAGAGTTGTGGTCAGCAGGATAGAGTCTGGTTGGAGGCCTGTATCTAGTGGAGTCCCTCAGCCATCAGTACTGGGACCAGTACTAGACAATATATTCATCAACGACCTGGATGAGGGATTAGAGACCACTGTCAGCAAGTTTGCTGATGGCACAAAACTGGGACGAGTGGCTCACTCACCAGAAAGCTGTGCTGCCATTCATCAAGACCTAGACAGGCTGGAGAGTTGGGCGGGGAGAAATTTTATGAAATACAACAAGGGCAAGTGTAGAGTCTTACATCTGGGAAAGAACAACCCCATGTACCTGTATAGGCTGGGGACTGACCTGTTGGAGAGCAGCGTAGGGGAAAGGGACGTGGGGGTTCTAGTGGACAGCAGGATGACCATGAGCCAGCAATGTGCCCTTGTGGCCAAGAAGGCCAATGGCATCCTGGGGTGGATTAGAAGGGGGGTGGCTAATAGGTCAGGAGAGGTTCTCCTCCCCCTCTGCTCTGCCCTGGTGAGGCCACATCTGGAATACTGTATCCAGTTCTCAGACCCATGGTTCAAGGACAGGGAACTGCTTATGAGAGTCCAGTGCAGATCCACAAAGATGATTAAGGGGGTGGAACATCTCCCTTATGAGGAAAGGCTGAAGGAGCTGGGTCTCTTTAGCTTGGAGAAGAGGAGGCTGAGGGGTGACCTCATTAATGTTTATAAATATGTCAAGGGTGAGTGTCAGGAGAACGGAGTCAGGGTCTTTTCAGTGATGTCCAATGACAGGACAAGGGGCAACGGATGCAAGCTGGATGATAAGAAGTTCCACAAAAACATTAGCAAAAACTTTTTCACTGTGAGGATGACAGAGCACTGGCACAGGCTGCCCAGAGAGGTTGTGGAGTTTCCTTCTCTGGAGACATTCAGGACGTGCCTCGACATATTCCTGTGTGACCTCTTCTAGGTGATGCTCCTCTGGCAGGGGGGTTGGACTAGATGATCTTTGAGGTCCCTTCCAACCCCTAACATTCTGTGATTCTGTGAACAGAGGGGTCCGTCTCCACGAGAGCTTTACAAACCTCGCTAAAATCCTTCTCTGTTGTTCTCTCTGAACATGTAGTCACAGTATAAGGCAACAGAGGCACAAGAGAACGAAATAAGAAAGTCTAAGTTATTCATTATCAAGACAATATGAACAAGATGAGCATATTCAGTTGTTAAACACTGAAAAACAGAAGAAAAGATACTATTACATGTAATAAGTTTCCACACACATTTCTTTTTACTAGTGCTTAAACACACTACAGAGTTACTGCACCGCCACAGTAGCCTTCAGTGGTTTCGCAGGTTGTCAACTAGCTTGCAAAAGCAGGCACGTGGCAACCCAGAGAGTAAAATCCTGAGGAAGTTATACATTTCTTTATAAAATAGTGATCCCTTTATCTGCAATGCTTCTTCCAAACTTGAGCAGTGTATATGTATAACCTCAGTTCAGTCATAAACAAGATTTCAACTCAGTTCAAATAAAGCTATGAGAAGGGAGAAGTATGTCTAGTGTCATGCAGTGTGCAAACAGGACACTCAAGTAAGCATTACTTCAAAGTTTAGTTCTGACTAAACTTGTTCCAGGTTCTTGCATGCTCTAATCCTGAACAGAGCTATGGTCTCTGTAATTTAATGTTTTTACTAGCTCTATATCCACTGGTTTTAATGTTCAGTACTCTGTAGATTTTCACATTAAATTACCATCTTCTACAACAAATTTCTATTCCTGGGGAACTGAAAATAAAAATAGCAGATGTCTCTGCTCAAGCATATTGCAATTGCTGTTCTGAAAGTATATATTTCTTTTTACTATTATTATTATTTAAACAACCTCCATGCATTCTCTAAGAAAAACAGACTTAAGCTGTTTCTTTAAAAAAAAAAAAAAAAAAAAAAAAAAAGTTAAAGCTTTGATGTGATGGATGCATTGAACATGTCAGGAAGAGTATTATCAAAAGGAGAAGTTTAAAGCCATTCCCTGGGGTATATATGTTTTGATGTCCTACTGTCCTTGTCATACATGAAAGTATTTGGTCTATCTAGAAATTCATTTGACCCAGAAAAAAACAAATTGTTCAGAGTTAATGGGGAAAAAAACCCACACACAGAACAAGGACTGGGACTATGAGATGCTCAGTATTACACTGCACTCTCTGTTTGAAGTAGATTAAGAAGAAACAGTAACAAGTAATTAAAATTACACTTCTGCAATTAAAAAAAAAAAAAACCACACCAAAAAAACAACACAAAACCAAAAAAACACAAAAACCCCAAAGGACTCTAACTCCCAGATGTCTTGAATGAGTTTCTTCCAGTCTCTACTTGGAGATTCATTCATACGGCACAAGCTTCCTGGGTGATAATACACCTGGAAAACTTTTTTAATGGTAAGTAAAAGTAGTTTAAGGAAAGAATCAGCTTATACTTATTCTTATGAAAATATAGGCATTCAGATATTAGAAAAACAATGATTGCATCAAATGCAATGATACTAGCCTCCCTAAGATTCTCTGAAATTATTTATCTGATATTAAGTAAAAGTTATTATCTGTACTTTAAAAAATAATCAACAGATTTTAAATATCTCTTAAGCCTTTGACAAAAGTGCATGTCCCAAAGACATCTTATTAAATGCAGGCTCAGAAATTTTTCCCTCAGTTTCAGAGTATTTTTTGAAAAAGCAGACAGCTCAATAGCAAAGTTTGGTGCAATTTCCAGGAGAGCTTCTGTGTCCTTATAGAGAGTAAGGAGAGGATTTATTTGCCATATGTCTCTTGAAGTCCTGGTTTAGTCCTCTTTACAGTTAGCGGACAGATTTCCGCAGACTTTAACATCAGATGGGTCAGAACTTTATTTGGAAATGTCATTTGCTGAATGGCCTATTTTGCCATAAACTTCTTCAAGAATGAGAGAGCATGAGTGTCGGAGCAAGGTATAGTGAAACTCAGTGACTTAAAACTGCTAGCAGCTACATTCGTAGCAGGGAACTAGTAACAAACTTTTCAAAAAGCAGTTTGCCTATAGAAGGCAAATCAATAATTAGCCAAGATTAAGTAGTATTACCAGCTCGGTGATCTCAGAATCATTTTCTTAAAATAGCAGAACAGGAGTGCCAGCTTGCCTCGCGGGCTTCAATAAGCTCTCCTATTTTGTGTTTTGGCAGAATGATGGTACAAGCAAAGTTAGAACTGAAGTAAATCACAGAGATGCCCCTAGATCTGATACATCAAGTGTCTAAGGAATGATGAATTGCAGCCCTCTGGAAAGGTCCACCGTAATGATAAAGTGACCTTGAATGCTAGTGGTGACAGTCCACCCGGGAGTGACTACTCTGATCCAACAGTGAGAGCCAGTCTGTTGTAACCTTATCATCCTGAAATTCATGGTTTGTTGCTGGAAAGAATCTGAAAGAGGCAGAGGTGCAAACTTTAAAGTAGTTCCAAATCTATCCCCTGGCTCTGGGCTCCCTGAGCACTTGCATATTTTCACATGTTAAAACATGGTTTTGAAGAAGTGGAACCTGTTTCGAACAGGTCTTGCTTTCAGAATGAACAGCTTGAACGAATACACATGGAAAATTCCACAAAGTCACCACAGATGTGTCCTAGTTTTTACAAAATACATGCTGACAACCTTAGATAGATGCACAAATCGTAAATGGTTTAGTACAATGTAGAGCAGTCCTACATTACAAACAGATTTATTAGCATATGTACAAAACCAACATTCACATGAAAATATTTATTTTAAATGTAGTGAAATTTTCCTTATTAAAATGATTAACTCTTTTTATAATTTTTCCTTTATGTACAGTTCACAGCTTAACAACAGACTTGAACATGAGGCGCATGGCTAAAAAGTTGAAAATTGTGGTAGTATATTGCTGATTTATCTAATGATAAAATGTTCTGACATAGTATAAAATGCAAATTGCATGTTACTGCCTTAAATTGTTCCAGTTCATTTACCTTCCTATGAGCATTCATTACAGCTAATTATTGCAACAGATTTTTATTATTCATAATTACTTTTTCACATTGTAATGATCATAAATTTTGAAAATTCCGGTCATCATCTGTCACCATTCATGCTTGTCAGATCTTTTTTTGTACAGAACATTTTGCATACTCGTTATCATTAACATGTTATTATTCAAATCTAGTAAGGGTCTTTTAAAAGAAATGCAATACTGTTTCTTAAATACAAATGACAGACTGATGCTGATCCTAACTTCAAAAGAGAAATAAAATGCCACTAATTAAGTGCACAGTTTACTCCTCTACACTTGCTCTGCCAGCCTCACGAATGCACCTATAGTCACACGGAAATTATTTCACTGTTATTATCATCCAGGCAGCAAGACATTTTAAAGACCACTTTGTAAACTGAACAGGTTGAAAACAGAAAGCGTTTCCTCCCAGCAAAAAATGGATAACGAGAGGAACAGCAAAAGAGAGACGGAAAACTGCCTACGCAGCTTTAAGCAACAAAATATTCGCAGAACCAAGAAACACTCAATAACTTAAGCTCACCAATCTGGTCCCATTTTATGAGGTAGCTGTAGATGTCGGATAGCTGTTTCATCAGACAGGAAATAAACACAGAGGATTTATTATTGGGACTGCCAATATTCCACCATTGCATTTGGTCTGCTTTTTCCGAATAAGTCCCTCTAAAGGGACTCTGTTTTACTCTTTTCAGAACAGGAGATATTACTGGATATTTTCATAAAACATCACAGAATGCTTTAGGTGGCCTCAACTGGCAGATGAAGCAAGAGCACAGAGATAAAAGAAATAAACCAAATCGACAACCATAACATCTTGATTCACTGCGTCATCCAGTGTCATCAGAAGTTCTGAATTAATTTATTCCTTGTTAAGAGCGACACAAAGTGCAGTAGTGATGGTATCATGCTAACATACTATGGCCAATAGGGAAAAGGAAAGAATACACTACCTATCATAAACTAGGAAGGTCTTTTAATAACATTGCTCAAGTCTCTGAGGAAGTTACTGTGGATTGAAGCTCACTCATTATTCACAGTGCAGATTAAATGACAGACAAAAAAAAAAAAAAAAGCTATTAAAAATTTCACTTTTCATTGAGCCTGTGCATAAAATATGATACCAGAACAGTTACAGTAAATCTTTAAAAATCATTTGGACAGAACACAGTTTGGCAGCTTTGAAAGAAAATAGCTGCACATGTGTTGATAAAACTATTGCACCTCTCACACGAAAAGCAGAAGATAAGGAGGTTACCAGTCATGGTTGACTAAATAAAGTCTTCGACAGAACTTGACATTCGGTGATCCAACTTGAAAGGTTATGGAACACATTCCAAGCTGATTAAATGGGTCAGAGCTTTTCCTATGGACCATAGCCAGCAGGTTAAAGTCAATTGTGTCCCCTCCAATTGGCAAGCGATTAATGGAGATGTCTCCCCAGGGCACTAAATTGGGACCTTTACTCTTTCTACTAATGATTAATGACCTGGTATTATACGATGCGGCAATAAAGAAAAAGCACGTGATGCTTCCCTCACACAGTCTTTTCTAAATCACTGCATTAGAGGTCTCAAACTTCAAGAAAAAGATAACATAAAATAAACAGTTTGGCATGTTTTTAACAATTGCTAGCCAGGAAGAACAGTACCCTCTGTTCTCAGCTGAGTAATATAAATGCAGACTGATTCCACTTATTGAATTAATTTACTTGCTTTGCACAGTGCAGTTGAGAATAATATCTAGATTTTTTCCTCATGTTCGTAGGAGAAATATATTAGACCAGTATGCAAATGTAATTAGGAATAGTTGAAAATATTCCTAGATTTATATTTTTCCAAAAAAACTAAATCTCTATCAGCACGTGTTAAGATATCTTTAAGGAGAAGCTCCATCACTTAAAGATACAATGATTCAGGCATCAGGACCATTTTCTGAAAATTCACAACCCATCATCTGGTCACACATCAGAGGATGAAGTGATAGATAATCGAAAACTTGCCATTACAGTTAAGAAAAGAGAGCTAGAGACAATCAAATTACATGTTGCAAATGGAAACTAGCAGCAGTACTTTAGGAGAAAATCAAATATTAATTAAAAGAAAGCAGAAGAATCTGGTTTGTACAATTGTCTCTAAATTGTTAAGCTGGTTCTTCACTGATTTTGTTCACAGCTAACTACATCTTCATTTGTCATGATGCAAGTAAAATATGCATTTTAATTTTCTTAAGTTCCCTTCAAACTTCTTGATGGCTTTTAAAGATATATTTTGGAGGCCTTTTTGGTGTCTTTTTTTATTACTAGAAATAGAATTTGAATGCACTATTTCAGATAAAGCAAGATATATTGAGAAAAGCTTCAGACAAAATCAGTCTGAGACTTGATGTGTGTTCAAAGGACATCAGATTTAACTATGCTCATCAGTTTTGGGAAAGATGGGAAGATTAGCTCAGGGTCAGCCATGAGCTCATGTCCCCACTTGTTTGAGCAGATCAGAATGAAATCACCACAGACAAAATTTGTGGGAAACCTTCAGAGGAAAGGAAAGAGGAAAATATACATGAAAAAAATGATTATGGTAAGATTTTTTTTGAAAATAGATGTAACTATAAAAGGAACCATTCAGCTAGGTAAAAAAAAAAAAAAAAAAACGGAAAGAAAACATAAGATTTGAAAAGTTTAATAGATTAATAGATAGGTCTGCATAGAGTTGTGAACAGTGAACGATTATTGAAAGATTATATTTCTAATGAGGAATGTGTGGAATAGGATCTCAGATTTATGTTACTTGCTATCTTTATCAATGAGCAATACAAAGAAACATCACATCACTGGTGATAATGTCTGAAAAAAATTAATTAGTGAGGAGATGCAAAGACATAGCCACTGCTGCAATTAGCAGCCTTACAAGTTCAGTGGAAATGCCATATCTCATTTGAAAGTTTTTTCCTAAATGATGTGTTTAGTTCACTCAAGTAAAAATTTGAAAAAGCCCTGCAGTCAGGAGATTAAATTAGGTGCAACAGTTGTCCCGTGCAGCATCTCAATCTATGAATCTCTAATATATTTATATCTTCCAATTTGTAGAGCTGTACTTGACATCAAGTTTCGGGTTCATGTCATCAGATTACTCTATGAAATATTGAGAAGATGAGAAACTTGTCATTAGTAGGTTAAAGATCAGACTTTTACAACAATGAGGTGAAACTGTTTAATTAAAACATAACAATTAATTTGGTATAGTGCATTTCCTTGTCTTAGAAGCATAGCAAAGCTGGTTGGAAGGGATCTATGGGACTCGTTGCTCAGACACAGCCAAGTTAAATATCTCAGCGTTCAGTCTGCAGCTGTTGCCCCTTATTATGTCATCTGCTACTACCAAGAAGAGTACGTGTCAGCTTTGTGACTGACTGCCTTTCAAGCAGCTGTAAGCTCTCAGATCACCCCTTGGCCTCCTTGCTACCTAGCCTTATCACTACTTAGATACTTGACAAACTCTAAAAACAACACTGTCAAATACTGCAGTCCACATACCAGTGAAAATGGACACTTTATTCTCTTTCTCAGGACTGAAGAAAATACTTAGCTTGCATCTTTCCTGTTCTAGGGTGTATCAGCAAGATAGCATATATTTCAAGTGTTTTCAAAACCAAAAATATATCCTTCCAAAGCTGCTATGGCAAAGTTTTCTGGTTCTTTTGGAGCATCAGGCTGCTCTGAGACAAAAGCATTTTGTGCTGTCTACTGTCCCATCTAAATGCTCAGTAATCTGGGGACTAAATATGCCATTAGATGCAAGAGTACAATACAAACGTTATGTATGTTTAGCATGCATATTCAAGTCCTGAAAGGAAACATTTAATAGACTTTAAGGTTCTTTCAGGCTTTCAGCAGCTCTCTTCAAGATATTTCTTCTACCTTCCATGACACATCTCATTTCAGAATGGCAAAATCGGGAAGATGTATGGCAGAAAAAGCCTGCAATTGAAGTATCCTTTTTTTATTGTCAAAGTACTAAACAAATATTGAAAATGTATGTCTAGAATATTCTTCAAACTGAGACTAAAACTTCAGTGAGTGTCTGATATTGTTCTTCAACTATATAAGAAGATTTCTTGAAAGTTAGAAATTAAGGAATTGCCAGCTGGTTATTGTAATCAGTGATGGTGGGGGGTGAGTGTAAAGAAAAGAAAAACACAAACAAGCAAATAAACAAAAGAACTGCAGCCAACTAGGGAGTAGCTCATCTCTTTCATCGTTATTTGACTGATAAATTATTTGGAAATAGGATAACTCATTTGAATGGACAGAATTTTACATATCTGTATTCAACAATAACGAATTGCATGGCATTTTTTAGTACCTAGCCATAACGTCTATCTTGAAGGCAGCTCTAAATTGCCATTATTCCAGATCATCCCATGCCTAAACTCTAGGGAAGAACATGTAATCTAAAATAAACACAACCCAAAGATTTAGAATATCATAGTCCAATATCTTAAACCAGTCAGATTATTAATTAAAAGGTAGCGAAGACTGTGAGGCACAACAGAAAGCATGAAACCAGCATAATGCGACAGTCTGAACTAGGACTGTTAATTAAAGATTAAATAAAACTAAATGTTTCAGTAAACATATAGTAACTCTTTTCTCTGTAAATTCTTATAGAGTAAGATGTTAGATCTTCCCATTTAAAAGTGTTATTCTTGTTTATCACATGCTGTTGGATAGAGCAGGGGGAAAGTAACACTGAAGTTCCATAAAATCATATCCAAGATAGCCTTGAAAGATGACAAGAATTAGTCTTTAAGATCCTGTATTGTTTTTCTAATAATGCAAGCAGGTTTATTTTGCTAATGCTACATATTATACACTGTGTAAATGAACATCAGTTTTAGCCCTTCTGACAGTTTGCAACCACAATGACCAGGACTGATAGGAGCTTTCATTAAAACACACACGAGATGCGAAGACGGGCTAGGAAAGTGTACAGGGTGCTGTGTACAAGAGAGACCTTTTAACCAAGAAACCAAGGCATACTCCAAGAGTATGCACACAATTAAGGAACTGCAGACAGGGCAACATAATGGGAAATGTGCTCACATTTTTCCCGGGAAATCATCATGGGTGGAGCCCATACAAAATACCTGTACATTAATGCACACACAGCAAGGACACTGAATAGGAGGAACTAGACGTCTGTCTGCAGTTGCAGGGCTACAACACCTTTGCGATCACAGAGATGTGGTGGGATGGCTTACACAGCTGGAGTGACACTATAGCTGGATATGGGCACTTTAGGTGAAACAGGCCAGGGATGGGCAGGTGCCCTTTACGTCACAGAGCTGCAGGAATGCATGGTGCCCTGCCTAGGGATGGGTGATGAGCCAGCTGAGAGCTCACAGCTTGGAGTTAGATGGTGGACCAATAAGAGTGATGCTGTGACGAGTTTCTGCTACTATATCAGCTGATTGACACAAGATAGTAGTTCTCCTGACAAACCTCCCTCCATGTGTATCTCTAGAGTATGTAACACTGCTTTGAGCCTCCACCATCCTTTCAGATGTGAGGCATTAACACCTTGGCTGTCATGCAATGGTTTATCTTTTCAAGAAATCTAGTTTTTGTCTTGATAATGAATTAACCAATTGCTGAAATTTTTGTCTGAGGAACAAAATTTTCAGTTTCTGAATATCTACTCATAAATCTGAAATAGTCAGAAAACAACCTCAAGTTGTGTTGATTGTTGAAGCAGACAACGAACAAGACAACATGCAATGCCAACCAGAAAGGCCAAAAAGTACAAGATGTTACATACAAAGATGATCAATTAAAAGGCTATAAAAAGTGTGCCCTGGGAAAGAAAAACTAGAAATTTATTTCTGAGGTTAGGCCAAACAACATGGGGAGTCTTAATGTATAATATTTACCCTGAACGTTAAACTTATGACCAAATCTGGAGTTTAAGGCCACTTGAACTCACTGAAATCTACCTGTCCTTCTAGAATCAATAAAGTGAGGTGTTGAGGTTAAGACTCTGTGTGTAGGTAGAATACAAGTAAATTAACTAGCCCCAGATACTCTAGTTTAACTAACCTCTTTGTGAGGTACTTGAAGAATACATTATTCTTAATTTGCTCTGCTTCACAATGGCACAATACACCTTCAAGTTTACTTACATGTATTTGCCATTTAACAAACTTTCAAATGTCACCTTAAGCACTAAGCACAAACAAAACAGCAAATTGCCATAATGAATTTAAATTTGGAGAAATTGTTCTCAATCTTTATTCATTTTGAAATTTGCTGCTTCTGCTGAAGATAGGAAGTACTTGTGTGCATAATTCTAACAATTATTCCAATAAAAGATATCTTTTCTCCATATAAGCCCTTGTTTGCTTTAAAAAATAATATTAATAAAACCTGCACAGGGTTCTAAATGCTAGGAGATAGATGAAAATGAGCACTGTATTGTCTAATCAATGACTTCATTGACTATCCTAAACTTCTCCCCAGCTATGGCTAGCAATATCTTACATAGACCATTTTCTCTTTGCACCTGAATTCCGTTTTTTTTCAAGGCAAACTGAAGATGTAAATGTAAATTCAGACAGTAAATATTGGTGTCTAACTCAAGACAGTCAGAGTTCAAGATTTCAGCCTGCTTTCTGAAAGATATTGCCCATGTACATAATGAGGTTTCACTTGTGGATTTTATCTTCTCTGTACAGTATATACACTAATTGCTTGAATTTACTCATTTCATGCAGGCAACACAACTTTTCTTGAAAACAGCCTGAAAAAAAATTTAGAGTCTTTATGTGTTGTCAGGGAAGATGTGATGTTACAAGTGCTCTGGAGAAACAATTGAGGAAGAAATTGTGACTAAATGTTTAGTCAACTAAATGAATAGAGACAAACAACTGCAGAGGTGAGCAAGATGACCAGAGGTTAAGAAGCATTGCACCCTCACGGCTGGAGAGACCATTTATTCATTACAGTAACCAGTTTTTGATAGTTGAGGTTGTGGACTCCATTCTCTAACCTGCTGAGCATGAGATGTTGCTGAGAGCCACTTTTTTAGCAGTCAGGACACCAGTTGATCCACTACCACCTCAATAAATCATCATTAGATAACCAGTGGAACAGTTCAAACAAAGCTGAGGTGCACTCAAATGTAAAGAAATTAAACATGAAAAGACATCTGCTTTTTCTTTTTCATAAAAGAAACTCAAGTACTTTTATCCTGATTTTTGCTTGGTTCACATGGTAACATGCTGAGCACTGCTTTATCGTGTCCTGTCAGATTTCATCCAGTACGGACATGGCATAGCTCTATGCCTGATGGCACGAAACCCCGTGTGACACAATGTGATTGGACAGTGAGTCTGGCAATGATGCAAACACAGTGACAATGTGTTTAAATCAGTGAATGGTCATCACTACATGTCCAGGTGAACTTTAAGTTCTGCTGCATATCTAAAGCTGCTTGAAAGTTATGAAAATAATTTTGATTTTGTGTTCCTTCTTCAGATCCTAGGTCAGCAATATTTCTTTCAGATTAAGCTCCAAAATAGCCAAATTCTTACACTGAAACCCTAGGAATCACTTGCAAATTATTTCTGTGAAATGAAAATAGATTTGCCTTCATCTATTTTATCCTCTTCTAAGCCTTTTTTTATTCTTCCCTTAACCACAGTTCACTGATACACTCCCCCTCTGCTCTGTGTCCTCCACAGGTACAGTATTTTGGGCTCAGCCCAACTACTCTACTCAGATCTTTAAGGTCTGTCTGGATCAGGGCTGCATTGCTCAGATGTTGCTGCAACTACCAACCTCTCACCAATTCAGAGAGCTGCTTATCACAACATTTTAACCAGCCAGAAATTATCTTAGTCATTGCTTGGTTTCTGATTTAGATTTCTATCTTCCTATTTCTATCTTTCCTATTCCTATTTCTATCTATCTGCCCCTTCTATTCCACCACCACTATCTTTCTACTGCCCCATCCACTTTACCTCTTTGTAATATAGAGGAACAGAAACCAAACCCAGGACCAAGAACAAGTGGTGGATTGTGTCAACACAGAATACAGAACTGTTAGCAACAAATTTAAATGACTGTGTTTGCAAAGTGTAGCCAGACAAGTAACCTACTGAGAACACACACAATATAATTCCAGTTCTGCCTACAGCAAAATGTCAGTTGCTGTAATTGTGGCACATCCCAGCAAATATTGAAGGTGAGATGATAAATACAGATCAGCTTGACATCAGCTGTCACAAGGAAAACAAATGAACTTACAGTGATGGGAAAGGTGGAGAATACCAATAGCACAGACAAACTGATAGGAAATAAGAGTCTTATCTTGCCTAGTTATTTTAATTGATGATTAGACAGAAATACCATGTTTAAAGAAGGGCATATAACGCACTCTGAAACAACTACAGCATACATCTATCAAGCCTAGAAACCTGTCTCTGAAAACATGGTATATGTACAGTGATATCTACCCAGCTTATGCTCACAACCTCCAACAGACAGTTAAAGTATATGCCATGCAATTAAAATACATGGGGCCTGTAGTTCCAGCCTTTGGTGTCATTTACAAAACACAAGTTCTTGGTGTCTCAGGCTGTGGTTTCAGTAGGATTATGGGCTTCTCTGATGTTACCCACTTCTGTCTGTGCACCATATTAACCTTTCAGTGCTTCCAGCAGAAGAACTTCTGGGCCTCTGCTGAAAGCAAATCTGAGCAATTGCTCTGGGTTAAAGATTACATGGAGGGAGGAAGAAAGAGAGAGAAAAAAGTTTTCAAAGCCAAATCAGTTTTCTGTGAGCTGACAGCGCGGGTGCACAGGCATTTATGCCAGCACAGAGACTCATTCATCACAGCACGATGAACAAGCAATTGAGAATGTTTCTACCTCTTGTGATTGTTGACAAAACCTTGACTATGGAGGGAAAGAAGCTAAAGTCTGTTATTTTAAAAATCTTCACTTTACAGACCTGGATTTGCCAGCTAATTCACAGAACAGGAGCTGTTGTGGGAACTGAAAGTGCCAGGGAAGGAGGCAGTTTCAAAAGCTGAGGGAATCCTTAAAACAAAAGCTGCTGATGTAATTCCTTACTGAAAATTGGAATGAGCACTTGAAACTGTGGACCCTTCTCATAGCAGCTGGTCTGGAACCACTTTTCTTACTTTTCACCAGACTTTTCAGCTCATCTTTACCCTGTCTTTTCCTCACAATTGTTGAATAGTGCCTCAGTCATAAAACAGACACAAAGCAGGTATACTGCAGCACTCAAGCTGTGCCTGCTTTCAGTTTGTAGTTTTCAATTTTTCATACAATAAGTGAGTACCCTTTCCTACTGAGATACTTTCAGTTATAAATGCCTCCATTGTAGAGGGTGCTCTGGAGGGAACTGGTTCAGATAATGCAATGCTGAAAGGCAGGGGAACATTTTTCCTAATTGGACTCTTGAGTTTGGAAAATCTTTCTTTACTGGTTAGAGGAAATACTTCAGACTGAATGTTAGGACAAGAGATGATATATAAGAAAAGGAGGTGGAAGGAATCTAAGGTAGAGCCTAATTTATGACTCTTGAATAAATCTTTTTTGATTGATTGCATTCAGTCTGTTTCTAGGCTCAGTTGAAACTCACTTAAACAGCAGTTCTGTCTCCTTCATTTGCAAAGATATTAGAAGTATGCCTCTCTCTCTCTTATCTTTGGTGTTCAAATGACTGTAAGCATTTTTCAGTCTAAGAATTCTGGTCCATATTAGTTCTTGGTTTAATATTGTGGCTTTGTGCCAGAGATCATTTTGACCTACTAAATATAACACAACCAAAATAATAAAGGCTTGAAGGATTAGCAAAGGATAAAAATAGTTGGGTAAAAAAGAGACAGGAAGGAAAAAGATATTGAGACAATGTGTAGAGAACTGCAGGGCAATAACCCCGCTATTAGAACAGTAAACAACTATCCTAGTTTTCATTTGAAACACTTAGCAACCATGTGACAAAGATAAGCTGACAAAGCTCGAGAAAAGATGGAATTTCTCTTCCTTTACAGAAAATAATATGCACAATAGAACTAACATCAGACGTAAAATATTTGCTCCTTCTAATTGCTTTGCATTTTTACACACAGGAGGTCTGTGTCAGTTCCAAAGTTAACTGGATGCTCTTTAACTAAGTCTAAGAAAATGTCCCCAGAATTCCCTATTTCCGTGATCACCAGTCTTAGGAAACTCAGAAGTTAGCTGGCAAATTCCCTAAACTTCTAAATGACATACATGGGTGTGCATATATTCCTGTCATGGATTATTACATTTATATTCTATGCAAATTATGGAGATCACCCATAAATATATTACAAAACTTCCCATTTTAAAAATTAAGAAAAGTTTAAACAGGTAACTTCTATGAGCCTTATGAGCTTTTTAGGTGACTCCGTATTTTGGATGGTCTTCTACATAATGTTAATTTCTCCAACCTTAATATTATCTTTCTTCTTTTTTTGTTCCTAATTTTGTTTCTGCTTGGGCTGGTGAGTCATGTCTAAAGTTATTTTGTTGGGGTTTTTTTATTTATTTTTTAATAGTCTCTTGCAGAGCAGGGAGAATAATTAAAATCTCTCCTGTTGTCAAACATAAGAATTTTTTTGTTTCCTTTTCATGTGAGACCATTTTTGCCCAAGCCAGTTTAGAGTAGTTGCTCTAGTGATATAGTTACTCAGTGGTAACACACATATAGGCATTAAATATAACATATATATTTAATTGCTTCTACCTACTAATTTAATATATATTTCTCAATTTTTTCTTTATTTTAACCTTAGTGAAACTTCACCAAAATCAAAATCAATATCTTTATTTGCCATCTAATTATTCATACACAAATTTTATATTTGGTGTGATAACATAGCCAGTGAAAAACTTAGTATTACTGTGTCACACAGTACTATAATTTTTCAGGTTCAACAGCTGACACACAGTAGTGGACAATGCATGTGGCTTTACTATTAATTAACCCTGACCAAAAAGAGATGCTAACTGAACAGAATTAAATCTTCCTGTCAAAAAATTGAGCAAAATGCTCATCAGTTTCAAGCCTAAAGTTAGCAAAGCCAAAAGGAGGCTGGGCATATGGCAAAAATTTGCCTGTGCAGTGGATCACAAATAATGAGCTGAATTTCCTGAAATCTTAAAGCAGCCAAATCCAGGGTTCTCCATCTGGAAACAAAGAATGCAATCTATACCTCAGGAATGGTTAAAATTGTCTTGGAAACCAGTGATTCAAAGGAACATCTATGCGTCGCTCTAGATTATTACACCAGCAAATCTGTCAGAGCAATCTGTGGCAAAGAAAGCTAATGTAGTACTTATGAGCATAACCTGAAGAACATCAAGAAGAAGTAGGGAAAGTTTTACCTCATATAATTTAGCAGAGGAAACTGTGTTGAGTTTTGTGGTCCACATTTGAAGAAGGATGTGGAAAATATCAAGGAGAAATCCATGATGAGCATAAAACAAGCATTTAGTAGCAGAAATTGCGAAGTCAACACAGGAAGATACTGAAAGCAATGACATTTTAGACTCGTTCTTGAAAACTTATAAAGAAAGTTTTGCATATTTAGTATGTATAGTATTAGCCAAGCCACACTGGTGCTAATCTGGCTGAAGTTAGTGAAGGTTTCTGGGATTAAATCAGTCCAATTCTTTCAATACAGACATCAAAGATATTTCACAGAGATCCATATTTCGCAAAGATGTACAACTGTATCAAAGCGTGCACAGTTTGGACTCTGATCAGCAAGCAGGTCCTGAGACAAGCCATATTTTTTTTGCATGCTATAGATCTACAGAGAATAACAAAGGGAAAAAAAATAAGAACCAAGAAAAAAAAGAGAAAATCAATTTTTCCAAATAAGAGCGTATAGAAGAAAACAACCACTTCAGAGAGTCTGGTCTGGGAACTCCGCTGTGCTACTGGTGAAGCAGTCACCTCATTGATAAGTCTAGATAATTCAAAATTTTAATTATTTTTTTTTGCGAGAATCTGTGGGTGTACAGAACAGCAAAATAAAGATGCAATTGAGTATAATTGTGGTGATGGCGTCTCTCATCAGACTTTTTGTTCCTGCAAAACCAGTGACAGCACACAGAAATTTCTAGTTTACATTAGTGAACGTTTGCAGTAAATAGAAAGGCATCCAGATGTGACTGGTGAAGTAGAGAAACTCAGTGCCAAACAGAGCACTAAAAGAATCAGTGAAATGCAGGCTGGAGAATAAAGAACCTAGAATTGTATCAAAGGTGAAATTGCATGGCAGTTCTTCTATAATACCCTATAATATTAGGTAGTATCATGCCCTATAATAATAGACAAACAAATGCAATACAAAAGAACTATTTTCATGCTCTGCCTGCTATTTACTTCGACAGCACAATAATTAAGGCAAGCAACTTTCCCCCTTCCCTCAGTATTGACCTAGAGCTGTCACTTGTCAGTATCCATGTTCTTGTCTAAGACATTCTTAATATCAACCTACCTAACAGTATTCAGGAAATTGGTAAAAACTTACAATCCTTTGCAGCAGACTTGTCACACTAAAGCGCTCCTCTTAGAAATTAAAACTGAAAGCATGCCTGAAAACTCCTAGCCTGATTAAGCACCTTCAACACCAATGAGAAAAGAATGGAACTGCAGACATGAAGAACAAAGAGTTCAAAGTTACATTTTATTCTGTTTTAGACATGTGCACATGCATCCTTTTTGCAAATGTACATCACATGCATTTGTGCATCTTAGACATGCAGCTGTGACACAAATGTACTGTCTGGTCTTAGAACTATGTGTATTTCACAAGCTTCTGCTGAAATACTTTGAATCTGCAGAAATACTCTGAACCAGCAAGGTCATGGCTCTTGGAGTTTACTAAGTAACAAAGGAGAAAAATGGATATAACTTATGAATTTAATAATTTAATTCTTACATCCTCCAAAATCAAACCTTAGCACTCTAAAAGATGTATTGAAATCATCAGCAGTGTGCCACATGGATACTTGAGATATACATATTGATACTGAATCATCAATGCCCTCTATGATATTTTGGAGTTTAACATTTTAAAATATTTCTTCTTGACATCTTCCTGGATCAAATTGCCTACAGTAATCCAAAAGCATTACTTCACACTCTTCTATACAGCATAATACCATTGTTTAAAAGACTGTACTCTCTGATGAGACACAAACATTTTGACAAACGCATATGCACAGCAACGCTGCTACACAGAAGATGGTGAATTTGGGAAACTTTAGTATCTTAGATGATCTACTTTGCAATGAGATGTAATTTCAAGAGAAGTTCAGAATCCACCAAATCCAAAAGGACCAGACAGGAGTTCAAGACATTTGCCTCTCACTAACGGGACAGCATTAATGTGACGTTTCCAGAAAGCTCTCTGTCAGTGTTTTAATACCGCACCTACTCAGAGAAGTAACATTTGTTGGCACTAGGTAAGTTAAATTACAGAAATCCATTGACACTGATTACTCTTCATTTTCTCTAAGAGTGGAGTTCCAATTGCCTTTGAAAATCTTCTCTTGTGGCAGGAAACCTTATGTCCACTGAACTGTGTAAGTAATGCAAAACAGGCCCATAGCTGTTCTGTCTGAGGCTGTGATCCTGTCAGATTTCATAAGGTGAGCAATACCAGGCATTGAAGAGGAGACTTCTTCAAAGCAAAACCAGATAGTGCAGGAGGTGGTGCTGGCAACTCAATAATTGACGTGCTTCCCTCTGAGTCAGTCCATAGCCCATCGTGGTGCTAGGGGTACTGTCAAGAATCCTGTCTTTCAGATTCAGTGTGAATCAAAATCTGTGGCTAGTCCACCCCCTAACAGTATAGCTTTAAAAGCCTGCGGGCTGACAAGGGGAAGGAACTAGTTACCAACAAGAACAAAGGAGGACAGGTACTTCTCCAGATTGAGGAACTGATTTCATGGGTAAGTATTCATGTATATCTGATAGGACTCCTTACACAATGTGCAAACCTGAAGGCTTAGAGATTTTACACAAAATTTAAAATGTAAGCTTCCTTAAATGCAATGACCTGTTGACATTAGTAACCATTTTTTCAGTTGAACCACTGTGTTTCTATTCAAGCTATTTTTAGACATATTTTTTAAAAATATAGTACAGTTTATGCTGGAGGCTAGGTCCCACATTTTTCCTTTATTTGTATTGCCCATATACATGTTTGCCCATTCTTGGGGTAATATTTTTTTTCTACTTTTTTTCTTGTGAGTGTAATCTGGCTTGGTAGAAGCAAAATATTACAGAAATGTACACCCTGAAACAGCTTATGACCCAAACAATTTTCAACACAAGAGTTTCACAGAGTCCAGCTGTAATGGTCCTTGCAGAATGGACACTGCAAACAATGGCTTGGAAGCATAGCAAACCCTGATGGTGTGCATAAAACATGGTTGATACAAAATGTTCATCACTTAGATGCCCTCAATCCTTTACTAACTGAACTAAGAAAATGATCTTCATTCACTCCTCATGTTCACTCAGGTCACCATCTACAGTAATCGATGCCACTGATGGCAGCCTGGATGGGAAAATTAATACCCTTTCATTTCTTTTGCAAAGTCCACCAAGCTGCCCTGAAACCTGAAGACTACATCTCAAGCAGCAAGAAAACACAAAGCCTTGCAAACACGTAGTTAGAAAGTTAAAAGATTAGTCAAAAAAGGTCCAGTACTCTCAGATACAGCAAACTTGCCACCTTTCAAAACTCGCTATATTTTTAAGGAATAGCTTATAGTATGTTCCTGACATCATAGCAGCTGGTTTAGCATAGTGTAGCACAGACAATTGAAAGAGCTTCATCTACTGAATTGTTCAATGCCCCTTTGTCTAACTTACCATTTTTCAGACTGGAGACATTTTTAATGCGATTTAAACAACCTGTCATTAGGAATTCACTAGCAGAGCTATGTTCATGGATAACGGATTCATCTATTAAAGGCATATGTAAATATCTCAAATGTTTTCCTAAGCAGTCTACTGTTGTTTTAACTAAAGGTAGTTAGCACTTCAAACCAATGCATATAGTCTGGTTTTCAGAACATTTGTAATAAAGTCTTTCCGTTTCAACTTCCTATAGTCTGCTTTTCTCGAACCACAAACAAGCAGTATGAATGAAATAGTGGTGATAGATGCACTAAAATCTGCTATGGAATAGTCGACCTTCTTCTTTCTTTTTTTTCCCAGTGCTCTTGCATATGGGTCCCAACTGTGTACTGAGTGGAAAATTATTCCTACCTAGAGAGCTAGGCTTATCAGCCTCCTAAATTGTTTCTTATAACAGTTTGTTTTCTTTTCGCTGTCCTCACGAGAGCCTAACAAGCCATGACCTCTCATCACATGGTGATTACAATTAGTGTGTATAACTGGAAATGCAGTATGAATAACGCACCATGTTCTGTGTTAAACAAATCTTCTACTGAAAGCCAGAAAAAAAACGCTATCCCAAATATTAAAAATAAGCAAAATCCAAGCAGATTAATTGACAGCAGTTTAGGCCTTTCCTGCAATTAGCTAATTCACTCCTGACTCTTATCTTGTGAAAAGCACAGTCTCCTTCATTCAACAATTTTTAATCTGACACAGTGATATTTCTGGTTTTCATGGACTTGCGTTTTATTGGAAACACAAGGAAAGAAATTCTGTCTGCATGATAAAGAGATGAAAACAATGCCAATAAAGTATTCAATCTGAAAGCACGTTTTCTAAATTTCCCTTCTGAATATCAGGATTTGGAACAGGGATGAGTTTTACATCTTTTGAATTCCTTTTTGAGCACTGCTTCTTCGGGACTACATGTGCTGGTGCCAGTATTTGGGGCATTTATGTGCTCTTGATTTTCTCACAGTAGTATTTTTACAGTCATTCCTTAACTTCCCTTTGTGCTATTTTCTGCAATGGTTGAGGGGACAGGCTTTTTGTTATGTGTTATTTCTTAAACTTTGAAAGAGATGAAAGGTAGAGTAGAAGTAATTTGAAGTTATCTCTAGCATTATTAACACTATATATTTCTGATGTAAATGTTTGTAAGTAAAGTTTATCAGTATACTAACACTCTCCTTGTGCTATAACTGAGTAATAATCCTCACATGAAATTATGACCTGTCAATATACTCTCAAGATACTAAGATAAAAAATCTTTTTGTATTCACCCCACCTAAATTCATAAATCTCCAAAACTCAGTGCTTAAGTCTCACTTGCCTTAAAAACATAAATATACAGCTTTAGCAAATTCAGGTCCACAAACATTTTCAGAAAAACATAATTCAGTGTGAATGAAAGAAAGATTAGGCCTTCCATTTCCAATTAAAAATAATGAATTATTAAAATCCATAGGAAAGGTGCCAGTCAGCTGTGATTTTTATTTATCTGTTCATTTTACTAATACATTCAAAGAAAAAAAAACAGTATTTTTTCCAACAAACCTATCCACTTGACAAATATTTTTATCCCTGGTTGACTACTCAGCATGCCTGCCTTTTGTTAACATCATTGACAAAGGAATAGCCACACTTTTAGGGTACCCAACTGTGTATTATCTACACTACAAATCACCCGTCTTCACTCGTTAGCTCCTGCATCGAAACGCACAAGGGAGCTCAGGTGTTCGTATCACCAAGACATGAATTCTTAAAACTGTTTTTTCTTAAACTGACTGGTGAACTCTCATGGGTGAATGGGAAAGCAAAAATAAGAACTGGTGAATTTGAAACAAAAGTTGACACTTTTATAAAAACAGAGACTGAAAGCCTGGCCACAGTGCTGTTGTTCCGTATCTGGAGTCACAGGGAAGGCAGAATGTGAACTGACATGTTCACTCCATTTATGCTTAAGGGCAGAGGACAACCTCCTAACAGTGACATTTTTTTTTATTCCATCATCTTGGAGAAGCTCTGTAGGGCTTTGAATGTATCTCTATCCACAAATGTGGTTTGGTTTTTGTTTTTTTTAAATATGGTGCTTTGAAAATATATCCTGCAACTCCGGTAACCGTATTGACACCACTACAGCCATTTAAGAACTAAAGTATAGTTGAAAAAAACCACTATTAATTTTCTCTGTCACTGAAAACAATGGTATGTGTCTTTTCTGACTAGTGTACACAGTAGATGAAAATATAAGGCTCATTATCATCTTACAAGCCTTTATTTCATATATGACATTCAAACGTACAGGTGAGGTTTACTGAATTAACTAAATGACTTGTTAGGTAATTGCCTTCTGGTACCTCTTCCAATCCTGCATCCTACAAACCCCACATCCTATAATTTCTAAAACAATGTTAAGTCACCTGTAATAATAGAGCTCATATCATTCCCCATAATAGTTAATCAATGATTGAAGTAAATATAGATGAACAATATACACTACAACTCCCTTTGACGCTCTCCAATTTGAAACTCAGAAGTTACATACAACTTTTTACAAGTCTCTTTTTAATCTTTATAATACCTGGCATTTTTTCTTATCAATCATAATAAAATCAAGTCCATTATGTTTAAAAAATAACAACCTAATGTCCTGAAAAACAGAAGATAGATGTCATCTTACAATGTACTCCTGAACACTTGTAGATCACATATATAGCTTAACTAATAAAAGAATTACTCCAATATCTTCTATGTAACACAGATGTAAAGCAATTCTACTTTTGTGTAAAATTCAAGTGACTTTTCCCTTGGCTGCAATGGAAGCTAAGAGGAAACTTACGACACTGATGGAGTAAATTGATTCTGTTTGGGAACTGCCTTTCTCTACCTGTGCAGGACAGCTCTTAGAAACACAGTTATAGGGTCTTTTCCTCCATAAAGGCCATACAAAGAAACTCACACCACTTTGTGGAATATTGTTTCATCTTAAATCATTCTTCATCTGAGCATTTGGGTTTTCCTGGATGCCAAGACAGAGCAGTCCATCTGCAAGGCAACATTAAAACACCAAAACATATGTTTAACCTTAAACATGTATGCAGTTCTGCTGAAGCCTTCCAGATCACTCATATGCTTGAACTTAAGCAACTTCCTAACGGCTTCATTAGAGGGAAGCCAAAAGAACACATTTCCTCTATTATTTCTGATGGTTTTCCACACAGATACAGAAGGAAAAAAAAAAAAAAAAAAAAAGAGGAAAAGAAAATAATAATCATCATGTAATTATAAAAATATGGAACATATATTCAGATAATTATGGGGGCGTTTAATTCATAGTTTGATAGTGACAATATTTCAGTCGGTTTCTGCCTTTTTAGGTCTCACAGTTCAGCTAAAGTTTTTGTTTCCTTGTTTAAAAACAATTCTTTACAATGCTTTGCAACCTGCAAATCCACTGTGGGGGTCTGTGGATTGGAATCACATACTGTACTTTTGCACAGAACGGCAGAGAGATGGTGATTACTTGACATGCAGTTCTTCAATACTTTCTCTGTCCTTTTCAATATCTATCTATAGACCCTATTTATTGGACAGTACTCAAACCCTCCTTGTGGATCGAATCACTCATTTTCTCAGGGGCTTTTCAATCAGGGTCTCAGTACTCTAGAATCTGAATACTTTCCAAACCTTAATTAATGTATTGTTGCACAATCCTGTGAGAAAAGAGGATTATACTCTTCAATTAAGAAATAGGGAACTGAGAAAACATAAGGTAAAAGCATCCATTACATCAAATGCCTGTTCTATTATACCTATATCTGATTTTCTCACAGTACTGAACCTTAAATAGTCAAAAGTACAAGATAGAATGCTTTCAAGATGACCATGACATGTTCTAGAAGATTAAGATTAGTATATGAGAAATTTGGTACAGCTGGCTCACTTGCCATTGCAAAAATGAGAATTATTTTCTTTAAGGCAGAATATTCATTTGCTTCAACTGTGCAGATTTCCTTTCTGTTCCACTGGATTTCTCTTTCAGTCATGACAAAGCTGCACATTTCTGCAGTAAGTCAGGCAGACATTATACAGACAACAGCCCCCCTCACTTCATGAACTTTACTAAGCTGCAGATTCTTTATCCAGTGAGGCAGAAGGAAAATATTAAGTCAATTGATGATGATACAAAGTGTAAAACATATGCAGGAGTTTAGACAGTTAGAGGAGCTCTCTGTGTGATACATACTGTAGTGACACAGATTTTCATTTCATGTCCATCAAAAGGTATCACATAAGCACAAAAGATTGATTTCCAAGATAGTCAATGCTAATAAGTAGTCCTATCACAAAATTTCATCAGAGAAAGAGAATTAAATGACATTATCAAGCAATTAGGCAATATAGGTCAAGTGCAGAGGTTGTAACTTATTGCAATCTGATTTCTTGATTTCATTGTTGTCTGACTTTGTACAAGTTTCAACATCTAAACATATAAGCAAGATAAGCAGTGCAAGGGAGGAGACACTGGGGTTATGTGTATTAATTGGATAGACAAATTAGAAACAGAAATCTCTGCCAGTAAATATCCAGGGGCTGTATTAATTAATTGATTTGCATGGCTTTTGCATGTTCTTTTTGCTAGGCAGAAAGGTTTTCTCTATATTTGGGAGCTTCGAGAAAGAGGAAAGGACTGTTCTCTCACCAAGGAGAAAAGACTAATTAATGTAGGAACAGAAAAAAATTGTAACTCAGGACAAAATTCACACCAGTGGCAAATCTGGTGGCTCCAGCTCCATTATACTAGATGCGCTGTTACAAACTACATCCTCAGAATATTAAAATTCCATCTTGTAAGACAAAAATAAAGATATTCTGATCTCATACACCTGGAAAATGGTCAAAGAAAATATTGCTACACATTCCAGCTAACTCTGATAACTCAGACAGTAACTGACATCACAAAACTGAGTTTTATCATTTAATTTCTTGGGATTTTTTTTTCTTTGTTCCTAATGCTGTGAAATATATTTTTTAAATAGACACATTAAAATATAGCAAAAACCCAAAGAAACGGGTAGAATATTTTAATTCTTACTTTCATACTGGCAACTTTACCACAAATTCTTATATTTTTCTCAGGCTGAATCAGAAAATGAAAAGCAGTCTCAATGGCCATTACCAGGATATATTCCAAAATTGGTTCATTTAAACCATGAAAATTATTTACATATTAAAACAAAAGCAAATTATGTTGGTTTTCTCTGAAGTATTGTATCACTGTTTTGTAAACAACATAATTCTCGTTAGACTGACAGGGTGGGAAGGATTTGTATATTTATATTCTATGTGGTACAAGTACCAATATTGTAAGTGTGTACAGTTCAGTAATCTGTGGCTATTGACCTTGTCATTCTGATTCCACTGAGAAAGTGGGAACTGTATTTTCACATCTTTTATTTACTCACAGGCTGAAATTAGTTCTATGGCCTACGGGCTCCCTGAAGCTACTTCTATGATTCACTGAATTGCTTCTGCTGTGTTATTGTACATTAGAAATGAAATAACTGCCAACAGCAGTTGCTTTTTGACCGATACTGCAGGCCAGATATATTAAAACATGTTACAAGAGGTGTCTTCAGAATAAAATGAGTATAACGATGTTTAACTAGGCATTATGGATGAGAGCAAACTTCACTTGAGCTGTATTTAATTCTAAGCCCAGAAGAAAGCTCCAACTTGTGTTTAAAACTGTTTTTATTTACTATGTCAACATTATTTTCCTGTATCTTACTGAAAGATTAAACTACTTTAGCCTGAAGCAATTTTGAGCAATACTGGAATAAAAATGTAATTTGCAGCTGGTCTTCAGAATACATTTTAAAATCAAAGTGATCAAAACTGTGGCAAATTAGAGCACACCAATCCTACAGGACCCAAGTCTGTTCCTAAACTCCCAGCCACATCCAGGTTCTCTGTTAGGATGAGATATGAGCACCAAAGTCAGAGAAACGAGGACGGCTGAACAGTCTCCCAAGCCGAAGAGCCATGCAGTTAGCATTACAGGAGCACATACACCTCTCTGCACATAACTGCAGAAAAGCATCCCAAATAAAATCTCTCACTAGCAGTAAATCAGAAAAATATTTAAAAATTTGCTTACAGATAAGTAGAGGTGGCATGAAAAGGCTTTTCCAGATCAAGAATTTCACTGGCATTTACAAAAGGTTCTCAATCAAATCTGCAGTAATGGAAGTGTGGTTTTACCTTTTTATTGTCATGGACTTTCCAACGTCATGTCACTGTACATTTCAATGACAGAATGATGCATTTCTCATCTTTTTTTTGTGTTACCTTATAATAAGCATTCATTTAAACTTTATATTCTGCCTACCATATGCATGTTTGTAGGAAAAATAATAATTAAAAAAAAATAGTTGGTTAAATTGATTAACACTCTGGAGCTCCTAGTATCTTCTATACACATACAGAAACAAAATGTAACAGGATGCATCCACTATTTTTAAAAATCACTTATATGAGCATTTATCCATATAAAGCACTGGGCAAACATTAAGTGATCATAGAATCATAGAATGGCCTGGGCTGCAAGGGTGTTTACTCCTTTGCAATATTATCTTCTATTATCTTACTCTAATCAACATTTTCATAAACTACAGAGCACTGAGAAAACGCATTGATACCGAAGGCCATAATCTGTGGAGCCAGACATGCCAGGCTGACACCGCACACTCCGGACACTTTAAAGTTAAATCCTAGCAAAATATTTAATGTGATTTCAGATCGAGAAAGACAATACAGCTTTCTTGAATCAGTGTGACCATTTTCCAACGTTAATGAAATTCTCATTTCTATAACACATAGCCCCAAGCCACACAGCCCCTTAAGGTCCAAATTATTTCATGACTAATTTGACATACTGAGTTTTATAGACCTAACACAATTTTAAACACAAAAGAAATAACAGTGTACCATGCACTGTGATCTTTTTAAGAAACACTTCACACAGCCACAGCTGTGTAGCTCTTGTCCTGCTCGCAAAGAGTTTTATTTTTCAAATTATTCCAACAATCATGGAAAATATCAATGGACAGTAATATTAGTAAATGTATTATTTTAGTATTACACACTTTTATGTCACATTTTCTGTGATTCTGTGATTTGCTTCTCCGTGACAGTAAATCCACTAACACCATCAAAATGAAACAAATATTAAGCTATTTTCAGTTTACAGACACTAAAAGTTTAAAACAGCTAAATCCGGAAGACAAGGCTTATCATTAAGAAAATATTGGCCATGGAAAGTTAACTATCTGCATCACATGGAGATACACAATAATCATGGTTATGAGACACTATTGCGTTATTAGATACCAAAAGCAAGAGCATTAGAATAGTTACAGATAGAAAGGGTGTAGTGGGTTTTTTTTTTCCCCAAAGTTTAAAATTATTTTGTCTTCCACAGTGACTTATTATTTTAACTGTATAGGAAAGAAGGGAAAAAGTTATACTTCCAACACATAATAAGTATTCCCTATTCTAAAGAAAAATGACTTGTGGCATTTTTGGCAAAACTACAAGCACTTTCCATAGTACTGAATCAAAGCTCTTATCGTATGATCCAGTAAAAATGTGAAAGAACAAACATTACTCTTGGAAAAATCACTTATAGAAGTTTATGTATTCCTAAGATTTCAGCATTAATAAAGATCTTTTCTACTAAAAATTACTTTGTGTCAATGAAAATATCTACGGTGGCAACCTCTGCAAGAATCCATCAGAACTTGCTTTCAATTCATTAGGCAACAAACTAATTTACAACTAATATTTTATGACTGATTAGTTATGACTTCCATATACAAAAAAAACCAAATCAAACCCCACCTTTGAGATATATTTGTTAACAAAAACATCTTGTTACAGCCCAGATCATCTAGCATGCCTGGTCACTGCATAGTTCAGAACTATGTACAGAGCTCCTTCTCTCCTGCTTTTGTAAAAATATGAAAGCCACTTAAATTTGAAGTATCAACTCATTGCTCTCAAGACTTTCTACACAGACATTAAATAACTATGGACCCTTTCTCCCCTTTGTCAGCTTACTGTGGAGATTGGTATAAAGGTCTTTTTAAACACCTCAGCTTTGTGGAAGACCCATACAGTGACAAACTGTAAAGTCAAATTCTAGCAGTACGTCATGATTCATAGTTGCCAGAAAACTTGCAGAAGTGTAAGGAGATGTTCTGAAGAAATCAGAAATGCCTATAAAATCTCCAAATAAGGCTGCAAGAAAATATGCTTACACAGTTCTTCGTCAGGACAATACAATGATTTGTATACCTGTTTGCAGTATTATCAAAGAACCTGCATACCATACTGCTATGAATATGGAAAGAAGGCATCATTAGGCCTAGTATTACATTAAATTATGCATAAATTAACAGATTTCCAATGGGTATTCCTTCATTATTCCAGTGACTGATTAAATTATATATAAAATTAAATTATATATAAAAAGCTCAATTTTCTAGGTAGTTTAGAAACTTAGTCTGATATTTCAAACATACTACTAGCATTAGGCCTACCCGGCATGTCTGCTACTGGATACAGAGTGGGTTGAAAGCAGCCCTGAAGAGCAGGGCTTGAGCATGTTGATAGACATGAAGTGCGACATGAGCCAGCAGTGCGCTCATGCAGCCCAGGCGGCCAGCCATATCCTGGGATGCATCAAGTGTGGCCAGCAGATCAAGAGAGGTGATTCTGCTTTTGTGAGACACCGCCTTGAATACTGTGTCCAATTTTGTTGTCCCCACCATAAGGGGGACATAGATCTGTCGGAACAAGTTCAGAGGAGAGCCACAAAGATGATCCAGGGGCTGAAGAACCTCTCCTTTGAAGACAGGCTGAGGAAAGTGGAATTATTCAGCCTGGAAAAGAGAACACTCTGGAGGACCTTATAACTGCCTTCCAATAACTGAAGGGAACCTACGGGAAGGCTGGAGAGGGACTTTTTACAGAACATCCAGTGATACAACAAAGGGAAATGGATTTATATTGAAGAAGAACAGGTTTAGACTGGATCTTCAGAAGAAATTCTTCAGTACAAGGGTGACAAGACTCTGGAATATATTGTCCAGAGAGGTTGTGGATGCCCCCTCCCTGGAAAAGTTCAAGGTCAGGTTGGATAAGGCCTTGAGCAACCTGGTCCAGTAGAGAGGTGTCCCTGCTCATGGCAGGGAGGTTGGATTAGATGATCTCTACGGTCCCTTCCAACATAAGCCATTCTATGATATCTATGATACTGATGATTCTCTATAGCCAAATGTTTGCTAACAAGACAAGTGAAGGAGAAAAGTGGAATGGAGGAGGTTTTTCCACTCTCTCACAAGAAAGAATGCCTGAAGGAGATGTTGGCAAATAGCTATTTCTTGGCAGTCTGGAGGAAAGATCACTTCCAAAGGACAAAATGCAGGACAAAAAACCTGAAGTATTTAATGGCACTGAGGATCTTCATCAAAACTTAGCTGGAAAATCCAAGGGAACTACAAAGTTTAAAACCAACTATCTATTTTCTTAACCAGTTCTGATTTTCAGGTAAACTCCCACTGAAATACATCATACTTCACAGTGTCTATATTGACCTGTAAAGATAAGGTGTAAATGTGGTATCGTGACAAAAAAACACACAGCAGCTTTCTACCTGGAGACACCAAAGTATTCATTCCTTTGTTCTTTCTGGTTTAGCCCTGCATCTTCTCCCATATAGGAGAAAACAGCTCTTCCAATAAGGAAGATTTGTAAGTGATTAAAAAAAAGAAAATAGACCCAAAGAACTCAGCTTTAATGCTAGGGTTTTAAGACCTGTAAAAATAAATTTGGGTCACACTTCTGTGTGGGAAAGAACTTGGATCAAACAACTTGAAGAGATCTGGATTACTGAGAGGTCAGTAACAATTCTGAGTTCCTCTGTTCTACAAACTTCTCACTTCTTTCTTTTGTCTGAACTAAATGATTCTAGGTCCCATAGCTGCAACGATGTAGGCATAATAATACAATGACAGATGCAGATGTTTCAAATTCTTGTTAGAAATTTACAGTACACTTTAAATAATAATGTTGCCGCATCGGCTGTTTAAGTATCACCATATATCTTCCTCCCTAGGAGTGAAGCAACACAGATAAGTTAGCCAGATAGGAAATAAAGTGGGAGAGATCTGAAATATGTCCAAAGTAGCTCATCAGTAGTAAAGTTTCTGGTTTCATTATTATGTCAATTTAAGCTCCAAATCCATCTGGTTTTCAAATTCTCCAAGATATTTAGATAAGACGACTGAAAAAATCCTCTCATTTCCTTATAGTGCGTGGAAAGAGATCTAGAAGAAAGCAGAACCTTCCCTCCTCCCCTTGGAAATTCCACTTTCAGTAAATTCCCTTATCTGTCTTTTTACTGCAAAATGGCAGACACTGATAAATTTAAGAAGAGGCAGGCAGGAAAGTGAAATTCTTCTGACATATGCAGATAACAAGGAATAGAAAAGCAAGAAACAACCCTCCTACAATTAAGTTTCAACAATTACAAAACGGGTAATACTTTACACAGTGCAGCTACCGTAAACACTTTGAAAGTAGACAAATTCTCATTCAGCCTGTAGTAACAGCTCTGTTAGCACTGGTCTAAGTTGCATCAGCACCCTAAGAAAAACTGAGACTTGAACCTTCCTTTTCTTACCGCTCTATGCCTGCCAAACTATTCAATCTATTGTCCTTCAAATCCACCCTTGCTTCCAAAGCATTGTACAGAGAAAAGCAAGCAGTTAGTAAAAAATGGAAGAAATTTCTACACTAACCAGGCAGCATTCTAGAGCTTAATTATCAAACTGTATGTTCACGTCCTAGATTTGGATGCATTGGTAAATTCTCCACATCCCCAGTTGGATTTAGTTCTGCAGGTAGAAAATAGCTGCCTGTTTAAATCCCAGTAAACTAAGTTTTTATCAAAGAAATTCTGATATTTTTCTGAGTTATGCTACTAAAACACAACATCAGTGATTGCCTTTCTCCTAGTCCACATTTACTGCAAGTTTTGCAGCCTAATTTTCTGCATATATCTTGGTACAGTGCCTGCATTCCCCTGGGCAACAGCACAAAGAATGTTTAAATCATCAAAGAAAAAGTGAAACTGAATGGTGATTTCAATACCTGAAAAGTGCTTTTATTTTCACCTCCAAGACGTGAAAGAGTGTTCAGATGTGCCAGACTTGCTCTGTGGGAAGAAATTTCCAGTAAGTACATTGGAAATGCCTCTGCAGTTCGTAATGATTTTTGGAGAATGTTCATCTGTGGGTGAGCGAGGTGGCTGTGATGGCATTGAGAGGCAGTTTGAACATCAGAGGAAGAACACCTCCATTTATGCAAATATGATTTCATTTACATAATGAATAGAAAATGAAGCAGAACATTTTGAAGATATTCATTGCTATAGCAGTGGCAAACTCTTCTCTATTTCATACTACCAGAGATTGTATGAATAAGACCTAATAGATTAATAATCACAACACTTTATGTCAAGGTCCTGAATTGTTTAACATGTTTTTCTCCAGGAAATGAAAGCAGTATAAGTCAGTCACGTTTACTATCTGTATGAGCCCTAGAAAAATATGTGAATCATTCCGGAGTATGGCAGGGGAGAAAGATCAATTCTCTCGTCAAAAGTTTGTCAATTTACTCCACATAAAACACGTTTTGTTTCTTAAGATCCTAGGTACCATAGAATACATTGAGGTTTGAAATATTACATTAGAACACTTAGGTTCTCTGTGTACATGTGCGTTGACCTGCTTATGACTTGCTTATGTTAATAATCTTTCCTATAGATGGCTTACAGGATAAAGAAAAAAGTACAGAACAGCAATAGGTCTGCAAACCACTTAAATCATACAAACTGTAAGACCGTCAACAGATCTTCCTTGTAACAATAATATAATCATATACTTGATTTTACTTAATTGGATTAAAATAGCACCCTAAAGCAAAGAACCTTCATTTGGCATCTGGTTACGTATAATTACTTGGAAGTACATTTCTTATAAAACTAAATTTAGCTTTTGATATGACTACAAAAATTTTATAATAATTGTGTCTTTAGGTTCTATCTCCAAATCAACAATTCTGATGTCATACCTCATATCTGAATTTCATGCCTTGGAAGATTTGGAGAAAATGCAGAAATAGCACCTCGTAGTTCCAGCAGCAGCAAAACAAAACTTAGATTCAAACACACTGGTATTGAAGTTAAGAGCTGTCAATACAACTACATACACCATGAGTATACTTCACTATCACACGAAATAATGTGTTCCTTGTCTTTCTGCCATGAGAAAATAGAGTTATTCAAATAATTTGATGCATACAAACAACAGAAGACACCATTAAAAAAAAAACAAAACAAAACACAAAAAACCTCCACAGTTGTGGAATAGATTTTTAATAAGGACTTTACTAAATTGTGAGCAGTATAAAAGCAACTTCCAGAAACCAGAATTTTTGTGCAAATGTGGAAAGTAGAAAAGAGAGGAAGTCTAGAAAGTTAAATATAAAGCCATAAAAACCAACTAAAAGAATTTTAAGGGACTTTTTATAAAGTTATGAGACCTAACAATAAAAATCTTTTCAGCATCAAAAGCAGGCAGTCTGCCAAAGACTCTGTAGGACCAATAGGTGATTGAGGAGCTGCAAAGAGAAGATAAGGCCAAAGCTGAAGAGTAAAATTAATTCATCATATTGGTGTTCTCTATAGATGAGATTAGACTGGTTTCCATGTAGGAACCTTTTATATAGAGGGAGAATTGTAGAGATTGTCTGCAATTGGACTCTCAGTCAAAATATTCTTAGAATATGAATAGTAACAAATCATCACAATGAGATGATATTCACCTATGAGTCAAAGAAAGCCAAATATGAAATTGCCTGATGATTAATACTACCGAAAGTGATCTCAGTGCTGAGAGAATCAATGGTAGCAAAAGTTAGCCCATTCTACTGACAGGCTTCAGTTGGAGTAGAAGATAATATGGATGAGTAAACCCAGAAAAAAACCACAAAAACAAAACCAATGGGAACTCAATTAAAAAAGAATAGTAGATAAATGTGACGTAATGAGAAAAGTTACCTCAGCTTTTGCAATGTATTATTGTGCCTCACAAACCTATTGGAGCTCTTCGAAAAATTCAAGAGCATAGCATGGGAAATGTGGCTGACAATGTACTCAAATTTTCAAAAAGCTTTTAGCAAAGTTCCTCACCAAAAGATCCTATAGACAGTAAGTTACTTGGAATAATAGGAAAAATATTTGTGAAGGGATAAGAAATAAATACTTTCTTAAAAAAAAAAAATTTCTGTGGAGTGGTCCAGAAAAGTCCACAAAGGATGTATCTCTTCTATTCAGAGTTTATATGTAGGATCCGAGGGTGCTGATGAAGAGATGACAAATTTTGCTGACAATGCTATATTATTTAGGGTTATGAAAACAAAAGCCATCTGCAACAAGCTACAGAAGGTTATCATAATAATTAAAGTCTTGTCAAGAACGTATTTGATGAATATCAACATCCATTAATATAAAACAACCACTGTTATTAGTTTAAATTAGCTGTGGCCACTCAAAAGAGTTTTGGGAGTCTTTATGAACACATATATACAAGCTTCAACTCAACACACAAGAGATCACAAAAGCAGAAGAATGCTAGACAATGTTGGAAAAGGAATACCGAGTAAATCTTCTTGAGTGTTGAATGCAGTTCTACTTCCCCACATCTGAAAACAGATTCTGGAAAACTAGAGAAGATACAGAAATATATATCTAGGACAGTAAAATGTTATTTAATGAGAAGAGATGAAAAAAGACTAGGTGGAAACAAAACACCCATGAGATTAATACGATGAAATCCTATAAAACAGTGACTGGAATGAAGACAATACACAGAGAATTGTTCCCTGGTTCCCACCACAGAGGAACTTAGGAGGCTTAGTTATCAAGTGGCAGGCTTAAAGCAAACAAAAGGAAACACTTTTCACAAAACACATAATTAAACCGTAGAACTCATAGCTGCAGGATGTTGGAGATGTCAAAAGCCTAGGTGGGTTAACAAGCAATTAGAAAAACTTACGGAAGAAAAAAATCATCAAGGGCTATTATATAACACCAAAAATATTTATAAAAGTTTCCCACTGACCAAGTCCCTGAGCTATTTTTTGTCAGAAATTAGGAACAATAGGAGGAAAAGTTTTACTTTCTGCTTGTCCTGTTCTGCTATTCTCTCCTTAAGCTTTAGCTACTGTCCATTGCCAGAAAATTGGTCTACTTACATCTTTGCACCTGTTCTTGTATTTATGCTCATCACTTTGTTTCTCAAGTGATTATCTTTGAGATTATCGCTTGAAAAGAAGTAAACTTACTAAAGTAAGAGCAATGCTTACTCTGCAAACATTTTTCCTACAGATGCTTGCTGAAGCAGTCTTTTACCCAAATTAACTGTCTATTCTAATTTTCAGGAAATACCATTATCATCTGTGGCAGTCTCAAGATAGCTTTATCTAACAATTTGTGCCAAATAGGGGTTAGTGCCCCTGTAACCTGCATTTATCTGCAATCTGCTTCTAGGTGCATCTCCAGACACTGACTCCATGTTTTACAATGAAGTAGTTTCGATCAGTCTGGGAACTCCACCTGATGAGCTGGAGTTTAAATAAAGACAGCTACTCTGAGGGAGCTGCCCCCAACTCCTGAAGAACTTTCAGGAATACTGTATTCACATGTTTTCTGAGTTGACAGTAAGCAGTTTAGCCCTATTAGGATCTTATTAGGTCTTTCTCTATTGAGCTCAATGAATTGCCTACAGCTCTGTGGCCAGCCTTTAAACAAAACCAGCTAATGTTACCCAGTATTGTTAGGTTTCCACAGATTTCCCAAAAGAGGTTACATTTAATGACATTCAGAGTTAATTTGCACAGGTTTCACAAAAGAACACTTTTGGTATGAATTTCAAAACACTTCACCAGTACTTGTTTAGCAGCAAACATTATGAGTAAGTATGACTCCTAAGGTTTTTCTCAGATGTTAGACCAAAGCTATCTTATACTAGATCAGCAACACACAGCATGGGCCTGTATTCAGTTGATGTGAGTCAGGAATAATTCTCATTATGGAACTACAGCATTTGCACTTAGAGAAGATGTAACTCACTGACAATGCACGTTAAAACTAATCCTTTTATCTTCAATCTTGTGATAAATAAAGGTATTTCTACCCAGATGCTTTGAGGCTATTTCTTCCCAGAAGGATATCATAAAATGTCTTGCTCAAGTAGCTCACCAGAGCTCTTAAATCAATACAAATCTGACAACATGGGACATTTGAAGGAAGGTGCTATCACAAGCAGCACTGAGACACTGACTAGAAATAAAACTCAGATTGCTTACCTGGTTTGTTATTGAGTGAATGACTGAATCCAGTCTATATTACTGCACACAGTGGCTTTGCAGACTTTGCTTATTTAGCAATACACAAAGAGCACACTGCAGGTCTGCTCTGTCATCTATGCAGAAAATTGTTTCTGGTGCCATTTTAAGTTGCTTCAAGTTGCTAAGTCTTTCTGCAGTGCACTGGTATTAGTTTATTAACAGTCTGGACTCCCGTTTCTTCATTTAATTGCTTCTATTCATTCCAGAAATAAAACACTACTTATGTCAAATCTTGATTATCTGGACTTAGGTCACTGGAGTCCAAAGAGGCATATGGGTGGTCTCTTAATTTTAAGACTTTACTACTAAGTGGAGAGAGTAAGAACAAATAATCCAGAGTCCATACTCCTTTAAAGCAACTCTATTTTAAGCAATGAAATTATATCTGTATAAACGACATATGAGTGAAACTCACTGCCATCTTTGCTATTAGTTTCTAATTATATTGGAAAAGAAAAAAAAAATCTTGCAAATTTGTACTAGAACAACTGCAACTTATACTGATAGATTGCCAAGGACCAGGTTCAATGCTGAGAGAAACGAGTTTACAAGTATAACAGCTTGTTTATGCATGTGAATATATAAGAAGCCACAGCTTTAATGCATCATCTCCAGAAAGCGATGTCTCTAAAAAACATGTCCTTTAAAACCAAGTAGCTTAATGGCAGCAGCAAAAAGTACAAATGAAAAATATTTTATATCAATCTCCAGCTGAGTCAGATCTATGCTAGTCTACATGAGCAGCAGGGACCACTGACACAGTGAAACTTTTCCTGATCTCATGTAAACAGAAATTGATTCAAAGCATCTTCTACTACAGCAATAAACTCTAGAAAGTATGAGTCATACCATATGTCACACAAACTCCTCTTCCTTAGGGGTACTAACTTTACCCTCATGAAAATCCACTTAGAAATGAAATTCATCTACATCTGAGTATGATAAGTGATTTTTGTGAACATGAAAAGTCTCTTGGCAGCTGGGCACTATCTAGTTAATAGTATCTCTCCAGTCCCTGTTCCTGGTGATTTTCCCTAACCATTAAAGAAAGATGGAAAATGTTCTGGTCTAGTTGTTTTGATTGCCATTAGTAGGAAAAAGGTAAAAATCTCATTTCATCTAGCCTTATGTTATCAAAATAAAACTGGGAGCAGTAGCTGGCATACTTCCCATGAATTCGTGTTAATTTATTCTATATTTCTTCAGTTGTTTTTTTACTCTCTAGAATCCACAGCATCTATGAGAATGTCATTTCAACATTATATCATTGAAAAAATGTTGAATTAGACCTTCAATTTCTCCCAAAGTTTGTGTTTATTACATCTATAAATTTTATTGTCTAATGCACTACCACTTCTATGTACAATGACATTCAGTTTTAAGGACATGTGAATATTACTTTTTTTTTTTTAATCCAATCTGGGTTGCATTAGAACTTATGTGCATTAAAAAAAATGATTTATAGTAAGAATTAGTAGTAGTTATTTAGACATGTCTCACAGGTATTTAAAAATTATCAGCTGTACATTCAGATCTACGTCCAAGAATCAGTCCAGCTAGAAGTCTACAGGTTTTTTATACAACATCAAGGATCTGTTGATCACAAATAATGCCCTTAGTTTTGATCCTGCAAATTACATTTGATCCTGCAAGGTACATTTTCCTACTGAAGAGTCACACTTTAAAAGTGCTATACACCATGAAATAAGAAACCAAATGAGGAAGATTAAGGTGTTAATGACATCAAATTCAAAAAGGCAATTAAAAAAAATGCTGTGTCTTAGAACAGGTTGTATATTCCAGTAAGAACACCTCAGTCTTGACAGGGTGCTCTTTGTGTGAAGACCACTCTATTTTCTGTTAAGTGGTCATCTGATTTTTATTCAACCTAGGACTCTCTTCATTCTGCAAAATAGTTAGAATTCCCTTGGAAGCGGCAGCAGCCTCATGCCCAGTACAACAGGTATCTTGAAGGTCTCTTCCAGCCAAAACTGTTCTATGATTCTACCAAAGTCAGCATACCTTCAGTAACCAAACTCCCCATAGAAGAGTACGCAGTAAAGCTGCACATTAACTGCCTGTTAATGTCTGTATGTCTATTTCTTACTCAATATCTCTCCTTTCCTCTCACTCCTGTACCATAGGAACAGGTGTCTTTTTTTCGCACATGTGTGTGCTTATGTACATCAGTCTTTCAAGAAGTGCTTAGGCTACTTGGATAACTGATCTTCCCACAGATATGAGTTGTCTGCAAATAACTTGCAGTATGATTATCACATAGAGTAAAATTTCTAGGAAGATTTATGGAGCACAGTAGCTCTGGGGAAACAGTTTAATGATTTCTGTTGTTACCTTTGCACCTTCTCCTATAATCCTTTCAGACATATAAGTGACATATAAAGTACTACAAAGCAGAGAAAAAAGAAAATATCTGAGGACTTTCTACAACCTGCTCTAGTTTCTGTATGTTGCTACACTACCTCAGAGAAAGCTTGGATCTAAAGTGAGTAAAAAGAATAGTGACTGTTTTGTAATCATGAAAAACTTTGGATTGTTTCAGTCACTAGCTGTTTGCTTGTCCACTTTTTCTCCTTTGGCATGAGGGCAATTTTTAAGCTGAAATCGGCACTAAGGATATGCAGAACCTGAACTATACAACAGTGGGTTAAATTCAAGGTATCCAGCAAGATTAAGCTAGCCAGGCTAGAAAGGAGATGAAAAATTCACAAGCAGTGCACAAAAACACAGGCATAACAGCAACGTTCAGAGTGCTCATACAGAGCTCATTTGTAGGCTGCAGACAAATGTTCATCCAGCAAAGAGCAGTGACAACTGAAGGTATCAGCAACCCTACCCTGTCTCTTCCCCAGAGGCTGCCAGTTGTGCAGCTTGTTGGCAGAATGGGTCATATGAGAACTCCGTGTGGAGTCATGGCAGTGTTAATCATCTGATGAAGGCGGTTTGAAAAGAGAACCAACTTTGCCTGAAGTGGATAAGGCAAAGCTCTCAGACTCCTTTGTCTGGCAGAGCTGTGGGAATGGCAACTTCCAGCTGGCAGATTACAGATTTGGAGAGCTGAGCATAGTAACATCCTCATTCAGCACTACTAGATCTAGAAGAGATCTGCTCATGGCCCTATTTAGATTAGAGAATCTACATTATTTAGAAACTTATTTTTAACTACAGGATCACAAATAAAAGAAGAAAAAGCCTATGAATGATTAAAAGATAAATGGGTATCACACTTTTTCTTCATTTAACCATCATTTAAAGGGGGGGAAGATGTTTGAGTGTATGTCTTTTTCTCTCTTTGTGATGTGAAAAGAAAGCTTGAAGATTTTTTTCTTTCATCTCTTCTTTTCAAATAAGAAAATTCAATCTTTGTCTGTAGAATAATTCTGTGACTAGAAGAATAGGAAAACAGCAATTTCATAGAAGTCAGAAATATGACCAGAGAACAGAAAGTATTTTAAGTGCAAAAGCTAACATTTTAATATTTTTGATTAAAATGTGTTTATTAAAGCTTAACAAACTTCTTGGGAATCTTCTGACGGTACTTCATTAAAGTTTCTATCAAAATTAGGTAAAGTTTTTTCCATATTATCATTAAATGCATTAAGATAGCAAAAAGTCATAAAGGAAAAAATAGACATGCCCATTTTCATTAACTTTTTCTAGATCACACAGACTTAATCTCTTGTTTTTATCCCAAATCTCCTTCGTTATCTAGCCTCTAAAATAAATGCCAAAACATTCCAAGGAATTTGCTTAACATCATTTGGCCAGTGCCTGTTATCACATTATAAAATTAAAGTATCTCAGGAAAAACAGCTTAATTTACATTAGTACAAGTTGTACTAGTCCTCAAGTTATTGTATACTTAACCTTCAACCCATCATGCTCTAGGATATAAACCAATCATCACTGACAGAGATTAACAAGAAATTTCCTCTATGGGCAAAATATTTCGTAAGTGCTCACTGCAGGGTTTCTTGTGTTTTCCTCTAAAATATCTGGTAACGGCCATTGTCAAACGGAACAAGAGCATGAGAAAGCTGCTAGTCTGTTCTGGAATGGCTCATCTTGAACATTAAAGCTTTTGTCTCTAATCTTCCTGCACCTTCTCCCTGCAGCTTGAGAGAGGCAATGCAGATATCTGCACACCTATCACCAGTTAACTAGTGCAATCTTTCCCTTATCCTTTCACACTGTGGCAGAAACGCATCAACTGTCATCACAGAGAATCATAATTCACTTTAGCTATCATACGCAAACTCTGGGTGTTCTGGATCAGCTTTTGGAAATAGTGTCTTGAATTATGAAGTTTAACGTAAGATTCATCTTCCAAGCATTCCTGAAATTTTTGCTGTTCCCAGGAAGGCATTATGTACATATTTCTTCCACTGAGAGAACAGAAGCAAATCAACAAGATTAACAAGAATGACCTACACAGGCTCATAAACTTCTCATTTCCACATGTCAAATTAAATAAAGTACAATGTTCTTCAGCAGATACCTGAATCAAGACTTAACATTCTTTTAAAGCAGTTGTCCATACCATTAGTTTCCTTATGAATGTACTTGTTCCTTGAGAAACATCTCACATCAGCTCATCTTTATAACTAACTATATTTTGGATTAGTGGCGTAGAATGCATGAAAGAGACACATATAAAATCTCACCACGTAAAAGATTGTAAGGATGTACATGTAGCTTTAACTGTCACATTTCTCCTGTTTTCTCTTTCTGGTTTTATTGAAAATCATGAGCAACACCATGATGAAAACTGCAACTCAAAGGCAGCCTGTACACATACCTAGATATGTACATAAATATACGCAAGAATCTATTACTTTTTCTTAATGCAGTTTTATATTTCTGTGACTGAGAGAAATAGGCCTACGTCACAAAAGACCACATTTGATAAATATATTAACCAAAACCATTTTCTTTCTTGTTGCAGCTTGGTTCCTAGTTTACTGATGATTCTGGACATATATTAGTTACTGAAATTTCCATACTGAAATATTCCAGCAATATAGTTTTTTAAAACCATGAAAAAATATGAAGATTAATTAATTGGTCACAGTCCAAGGAGTTTGTTGTTCTGATTGCATGCAGACACCGAGGGTTTTTTTTTTTACTTTGCATTCTCAGTACTATGAAAAAAACCTCAATCTTTGATACTACTGTGGTAAACACCGACATATATAGAGAGAGGAACTAACACTGCCACTGACAAACAACTGAAACTAATGAGGATACTACAATGTGAGTACAAAAACAGGTTAGTCGGCAGTGGCTGAGAAAACTCAGGTGTGTTTTGTGCTCCTTGGCACTGATTTGCTAGCTAAGTACTAATGGAAACCTTGTTTTAACACACAGGACTAATAAGACAAAATTATAACACTTTTTTATTGAGGTTCTGAGCCCAGTGTCATTGTCTAGGTTTAAAATGTGAGCTAAAATTTTAGAGTTAGGGTTCTTTTCTTGTACATGTGTTAGGTTCCAATGACTTGCCAGAACCATGAAGGTGATTTCTGCATAGCTTGTCCCTTGCTAGGTCCTTTCTTGTATCTTCCCTAAACACATCAAGTTTTTCACATATGAAGCATAAAATAAAATGGCCTGGAAATCACAAAGCCATAAGCAGATGTTGTCACTTTCCTAACATCCAACCCACTGTATTAAAAATATTAATCTGGTGAATTTATTCTGTAGTGCATCAAAGGTCATTATGATATGCAGTTTGAATGGTTTACACCGGGGAACTTAGCTTTACAAAAATGTTGCTGTCTCGTTTATGCCAGTCAACCTGGCATGTGGCTCTCACTGCAATTTATTAAAACGCATTGAACTTATGCAATAATCATGCCTTCCAGGTTTATTAAAACAATAAATCAAGATATCAACCACAGAATTTTTGCTGATTAGATATGTTCTCACATAATACAGATGACAGAGACAATTGATGCACTACTCAAAGAACTTAATGTTTCTCTTTATATTATTACCATTAGGAACATACAGTGATATAAATGTCTCCAATCTAAAAAAAAAAAAAATTGGGTATCAACATTGTCATGTTGTAACTTAAAAATTTAGAGTAAATTCTTGAAGTTCGCTATTTTAGAACTCAGACAACAGGTTCGCAAAGTCATTTTCTCTGTGTTTATTTTCCAAGTGGTTTTCCTCCTTGCAGGGGGAAATATATCCCCTGTATTCACAAAAAAAAAAAAAAGTTTTCTTTCAACTACAAGTGTTAATGCACTGAATATAGATATTTTTCAAGTTGAACATGAGGCAAGAAGATTTCTGTGTGCTATAAAAACAAATTGGGGGAAGCTTCCGCATCCCTCAGCTTTGGCCTGAATTCACTCATTGATATCAGTAATAGTTTTAAATTGTATCATTGGGAAAACAAACAGACAAGCAAAAAAACACCTTATGATTCTGGCCACAAAAAATTTACTGCCTTGGAAATTATTTTTTAAAATCATAAATAATTGGATCTTTTTGTTCCGTGTCTTAGATCATTTACCAATTTGGTTTTGTTTGTGTTTTACCCCATAGTCTTCAGGGCTAGAAAAATTTAATTCAAATGAAAATTGACATATCTGCATATTTGTATAGACCAAGGAGGTGATTCATAACAAAAGCACACAATATTATGATTCCCATCCCAAAGAACTATAGAACTGCCAACCTTGCTTCCCTGGAAAGAGTGGTCAGCCAGAACCAAGCCTTCTTAAAAATCCCCCCTTGATGAACTATGTTCTAAAAGAGAATATGTTTTGAAAAACGTCAAACAAAAGTATCTTGGATTTTCCACTACTCAGAAGGAAAGGTCCAACTGCATATGAAAATGAAAGTTCATTAATACTCCAGCTGTCTGCAGGACAGCATCCATGGGAAATATTTTCATTAATATTTTGCATGACTATCAGAAAATTTATATATATCCTCCACATTTCTCAGTCTGATAGGCTGATGTCAATTATTCTGAGGAAATATGTTTATGTTTTAAAACGGCATTTACAATAGGTTAATACATGTCAAAAAAAAAAACCAGCAGTACTGCCAGTGACAGTAGAATATCATAAAAATACACAAGACAGCTGAAACGCAAAACCAGTCTTCTCATAAATTCTCGTGTTTTGAAAAATTAAACGGATATCTGAATCAAAAGTGCCATATTGTAACTGCGGAAATTGTAATAACGTTCAGTGAGGTAAGTTTTTTTAATTCTGCATGCAGTTCCGTTAAAACTTCTCAGGTTTGAATGGGAATTCTGCCATCTCGTGGTCACAGGTTTTTTTACAATACTCCATCAAATTGTTGAGTACAGAAAGACATAGCTTTTGCAGAAATTTATTTACAATAAATTTACACTTTAGCAACTGTAGGATTGATAAATTTGAAACATTACCTAGTCAAACAATGGCCCTTCAGCTCAGTGAAATTTTGCATGTAAACTGTAAAGATAATTTTATCCTTGTGTATTTTATACTACACGTTCAGAAGATATATGTAATTTTATTTGTTTAATGTTCACTATTTGGAAGTCTTTTGCTGCACTTTTCTATGTATTCCATGAGACACATTTGAGTTTTATGTATACTTGGCTATTATATATATATTTCATTGGCACGCAAGATGCAAACTTCCAAGACTGCTTCTCTGTGACTATTTTGAGATACAATAAGTGATGTTGATTATAGCCTATTAGCTCAAATTTCAGTAAGATTATCATTCACTGTTTTCATATAGCACAACATGTTTCAGTACTGCTCCAAGGGAACATACACTCATAAATAAAGTCTATATGAGATGATGAACAGAAAGACCTGGTGACTATCTTGGTGTTCACCATGACAGTCTTGTGACAGTTTTTTAAGATGACCTCTTAAAGTTCTGAGGCAAAAAGCTAGAATTTGGTCATCACCTTCAAACTAAAGGGTTTTGAACTTGCTCAGCCACACAGAGTTTACACATCAAGTTCATCCCAGAGAAGACTGAAATTCTTCAGAATGGCAATTCTCCACTCCATCCATCCATTCTCCAAACCTCTCCTATCCACCACCTGCTCCCCCAAATATACTCACCCCCATGGTAATACCTTTCCAGACACCTCAAAAATTTCTCACCCCAGCAGATTTCTTTTTTGATCTCTTTGACTACCTCTTTCTCAGCAGTTCACTTGCACCCTCTTCACAGTCTGTGTCTTTTTTCTCACTCTTTAGGCCTCCTTTCTAAATTCACTCTTTGCATTTCTCCCAGTTTCCTAAAATGGACTGAATGAGTAACTACAAGTGTGAGGCAGAATAAGGCATGAATTGATTGAAAAAGGAGAAGGAATGGTGAATGAAATAAAACTACATACATGGGCTATTGTTAGCATGAGGAGAAAAGTAAAGCAAGGAAGTGGGTGGATGAGGAATGAACAATCGTAACTAAGCTGAAAAAGAGAAGCGAAGAACAATGAAAGAACACGGTGAGGAAAAAAAGACAAAGAAACAAACCTACTCAGGAAGGTTTTGATGGAAAACTTAGAGAAGGGAAGAGAGGAAATTGAAAGTAACTGGAATAAAAGCCTTTAAAATAACAAAAAGCCACTGGGCCCAAATAGAAGAGGGCCTGAACTAGGAAATACTACGGTAATACAAACCATATAAATACAAGATTAAAAAGAAACCAGAAGATGAATGACATATTCATCCCCTTAAAAAAAATTTAGCTTCTCTATTAGAAGGCAGAAAATTTAAAAAGAATGAGGTCTTGGTTCAGGAAGGTGATGAGAGAAACTTTTTATTCTTCATCTCATAACTCAATTTCTTATGCCCCTCCATATAAGCCTTTCTATCTACCCCCAGATAAATCCTACACCACAGAGCTAGTCTATTCTTGGTATGTATCCTCATTATTTGTTTGAAAATCTGGTCACTTCATGTTCAGCATTGCTCTTTTAACCTTCCAAAGACAATTTCTTTCGGCTAATTCCTTGGTGTTTCTTTCTGCTCATGTATCAGTCAAATTATCATTTTCTGTTATGTAGACGCTGAGATGTTGTTCTTGAATCTTTATATTCTCATTGCTTTCCCATTGCTTTTAACGCAATTGTTAAAGGAAGAATTTACCCTGTGCTTCAATGTGAAATGAAAAGAATATAATAATTATATGTAAACAGAAGCTGCAAATACTAAGAAGCTAGCACTTTTTTTCTCACTAAACAGATACGATCTACTAGATAGATCTGTATGTACATCCACAGACTCACACACAAATACAGAAAATCTGGTGACTGCAAATATTTTTCTACTTTGCTAGCATAGGTTGTGACCAGTTATCTCCAACAATGGTATCATGATAACAAAGTGGCACAGGCTTCCAAACAGTCTGCGTAATCCTGCCCGTGACCTTTAGGTAATTATTCAATATCTGCATAGCTACTCTGCCATCATCACTCATGCTAGCTGAGAATAAGCAAATTTAGGTATCTTCTGCACATGCTGTAATTACTATGTGCCTAGGACAAGGACACAATTTCCATGCTGCTTTAAAAACAAAATCCCATTAAAGAAAGGCAAATAATTTAACCAAATTATTATTTCAACTGGATGTCAAGACGAATACTGAAATAAACTTTGATTACAGTACACCGTAAACTTCTACAGGTCATGATGGATTTCTCATCAATTTGACATGTGGATAGACAAACCATTCAATAAAAACCCTATATTGGCATTGAGTGAAGTTGTAGACATTTCTACGTCTAGGCTGAACTCAAAATAGAGAATAAACTGGGAAAAGCAAAATTTTGTTTGTTTACATGTTAGTTAAAAGTGATTGATAATGTAACACAGTCATAAACTTTCTGGAAAATCAATTTTCTAAAACTAATATTTTGAAATGTTTCCAGAGGATTATTAAAAAATACAGGCAACCTAATCTCAAGATCAGCTACAATACATATGCAGAGCAGTTCAGAGACTAAACATTCTTACCATGTCAGATTATTAAAGACTAGCATTAGCATTTATACCAAACCCAAGCTAAATTATGAAAACATGGTCAACTGGGGTAAAAATGTTGCTTTTAAATTGTGTCTTATGAGGTCATGTTGTTGAATAACCAATTCTGAACATCTTCCACTTAAGGATTTAATATAAAGCCTATTATCTGTTTAATGTGTCTATTACAGTAAATGCATTCAATTACATACTTTAGACATTGCAGTGGGGTGAAGAACAGATTTCAAAATACCAGTATAGGTACATCAGCCAAACCACTTCAGAAACCTTAAAATATATTTTGAATGAAAAAAAAAGCTAGGAGAATGTATGAGGTAAAACATTGAATCTATACTTTGGCTTACATTAAATCAAGCCAGAAACTTATCTTGGAATAGAAATTATGAAGAGAACCAGTTTAAAAAAAAAAAAAAAAAAAAAATCACATTTTACTACAATTTTTTTTTTTAATTATTAGAAGATTTGTCTCTTCTCTCCATTATGAAACGTTCATGAGTGTTTAATATCTGTACACTTTGAATCATCTTTGTGGGTAAAAGTGCAACTGGCTATTTATGTAATAGTATCTAATGGCAGGACATGTTAGGGAATCAGATCTAATTTAGACTGAGTAATCTTGTTCAGTGCTGTCTGCTTCATATCAGAAATTGAAGCTAAGCCAGAGGTTATTATGGGTAGTTCACTGAAGAAAGAATTGCCCTTAAAATTAGAAGACATCAGTTCTTTTCCTGGCTTCACCATTGAGTCAATCTTTGGGCCTGAGCAAATATTTATATATACATACATATGCATATGGGTGTAGATGTGTGTGTTTAAACATACACAAAACATGAATACAAAGTGCAAAAATGCAAACACTCTCTTTAGGATGATCTGTGTTCTTTAGAAACCTTTTTAAAATACATCCCCAAGTACAAAATATTTCAAGAAATACACTACTTACCAGCTACCATGTCTATTTTTTTTCACCATACTACCTTACGGAGCATATTGGTGCTTAAAAGTCAGTACTAAATTTTGCGTTACATTATAATGAATGCTGAAAGAACCTCAAAGGAATTAATTTATCCAACCCTCAAATATTTCATAAATCCAGAATACACTTAGGCAACAGGTAAAGAACAGGTTGGCTGCGAACTGAAGACAATACAGCTAGTTATCTTTAGATGCGTGCCTCACGAGCATGATAGCGCTTTTGGTTTTTTGGTCGTACTATAGTTATAGGTTTGGAGAGTTTTAAGTTCACGTCCTTTGTGGATGCTCTTTTAGCTACATAAACACAGGCTGAAAATTTGGTCTTCTATTTTGAAGTTTAGGAAGTTTCATATCTGTGCATGTGTGTATGGAAGACACCCAGAAATCTTACACCCAAATCAATATTTTAAAGCACAGTAATTTTTTGCTTATATTTTCAATAAACAAATACTGATACTGATTTGCATCTAAGTAGGGGGAAAGTTAACCAGATGTGACTCTCACATTGAAAGGTTTTTCTCCCCCCCCAGTTGTTTTTTGGGGGGCCTTCCCTGGAGTCTGTAAATAAAACAGTAGCTCTGCTTTGGCAAGTGAAAAATCAGATTTCAAGAAGCGCTGAAGATCAATAGACTGCAGTTTTGTAGACAAAGCCTGGAATATTAGTCCCAAAAGGCAGTATGTGTCTTCAGACAGAACTCTCAAGTTTTATTTTCTTTTTACTTAAAACATTTATGCACATACATGATACTGTCATCTTTAAAAGCATTAAGTATACCAACTGTATGGATTAGGAACATGTCAGTAATGCTCTTTAGGGAAATAATACACTAGCTTTTATGTTCCTAGAGACCAAAATTCCATACAAACATTCATTGTCATGAATACGTATATCAAGGGAGTAGCGTAATATCCACTAAACGAGTGACAAAGGGAGGAGCAGAGACATAAATGTAATTTAGCCAGTTTTAGTGTCCAAAGATAAAACAGAAGGCAAGCCAGAATTATAACCCACAAATACTATGCACAGACTCACACAACACTTCTACATGAGAGAAATCTGGTCTCCAGAACAAGGTTTCTTTTCAGAACATTAAAACTAATAAACCTTCTCCATCAAAAAAAAATAAAAAACCCCCAAACTATACATTTCATTGTGCCGGTTTAGCTCAGTGGGTTGAGCGTGGTGTTTGAAACACCAAAGGTCGCGGGTTCGATTCCCGTTCGGTTCTCACGTGTTGCCTGACCTAGTCGAGAGGTGGCGTCCCTGCCCACAACAGCGAGGTTGGATTAAAATGATCCCTAAGGTCCCTTCCAGCCCAGGTCATTCTATGATTCTATGATCAAAATTCTCTAACTCTGCCAGAGCACAAGGGCTTCTATGAGATTTAGTCTTACTGCAACTGGTTCTACTGTGAAGTCTTCAGACCAGAGTGCTAGAAAAAGGGAAGCGACATAATTTTGTATTACTGTGCTAGTTGGTTTTGCCTCTAAATATTTTATCCTTCACGTAAGGATGTGGTTCATGACACCCTCAGTTAAAAGGAAGAAATCATATTTTTTTAATCTTTGTTGGAGTTGCTTAAAACTACCAGAATTTAAACAAAACAATAAAGAAGCATCCATGATTGTGATAAATTAACAGGTGTTTTAAAGCACACTTAGCATCTCAAAATTTCGAGTTGCTGATCTCTATGACAGTGGTTCTATTCCAGTTAGAGTCTATAGGTGGAGGGGCATAAGGTTAAAAGCATAAGTAATAAGCTAGAACAACAGCCTTTGCTCTCTAGAAAATGTGTGCTCAGTTCCTATCCAGATCTTTACTTAGTTGAAACTCGCCATTACCATACGGAAGGAGAGTATCTAAAGTGAATTCAAGGATCAACGCAAGAGTGACTGGAACTCTTTAGGCTTTTTTTTAAATAGAGTGAGCCATCTTCCACATTCACACTACTATTGACGTTATGATACTGCACTTCTGTGGGCCTTTTTAGCATGTACAGATGGGTCAAGCACTTTTAAGTATCTTGTACAAACACAAGAAGTGACAGACAAAGAAAAATAAATCCTAAGAGGAAGTTTGGATTTTTGCTGTTATGGATGTTGTGCAGAATTCTTGTATCATTAAGACACATGTTCCAATAATGAGAAGCCCCATAATCACAATCTGAATGCAAACTAAATGACTAAGGTAACTGAACCTCAGGGTTTATGCAGATCATACACTGCAAGCAGCTGTTAAATTTCAGCCGGTATTACGAAGCAGCAAAGCAAGGGTTATGCCATCATTTTATGCATGAGATGCTAGTCAGAGCTAGTCAAGGAACAGAATTCTCTCAGACATTCATATAACCTTGTCAATACCTAAGGAAGGACATTGTGAAAAGTTTCCTTTCCTCATTCTCATGTCAGATGGACCTATAATTCTTTGTAGCAAATTCTTTGCTCTTATATTTCAGCATACTAAACAAGCTGAGTAGAAACCTTGTCCATTTTGTTCAGTTACTGACCCAGCCTTTTGTCATGAGTTCTACTTGCATTATTTATTATAATTAATTGTTACACTTCATTGACTATTGAGAAATTTGATCCAAGGACATAGATAATCCTTGAAATTCATATATCTTGATATTACAAGGATCATAAACCTTAAATTAGGAAAGGATGGACTAATGCACATAAATTGCTCTCGTGTACTTTAGGAAAAGCATTAATTGTGTATACCAGGGTGATAGTGTATTTCTGGTATCTGTCTACCTGCCACCGATGCCCTTGCTCTTAGCATAAATTAAACAGAACTGTTTATTCCCATGGTTGTTATAATTAAGAACTAGCCCATGCAATAAATCATTTCAGCATATTTATTACTTGAAAATTAGAGAACTTGCTCAAGAAGACTAGGTACAGCAATGAGTAATTAAGCTCCTTAACACAGGAAGTTCCTTCATTTAGTCTTCCCTTAGTAGAATCATCTGAGGAATATAAAATGATCAGTTCTGCTCCAGTGTTATATTACTAGATGCTCATTATAATAAAACCTTCTCAGTTTCAGCAGAAAATACAGAAACATAGTAGTCTTGAGTTCTCAGTTTTTCTGCTTAGTATTTGCAGGTTTAGCCAAGCAGTGTTGCTTACAGCCTGCAATAAACACAACAGGAGAGACAATGCTGCTGAAACTGTTTAAAGCAGTTACTTATTTATGGTTGGGCTTCAGCTGAGCCTCCAGCTGCCTGCCGGCTTCCTTGAGGATTTGCAGCTGAGAAGAGAGATATACCTGTGGAAAACACACAGATCTTAGGGATGTGACAGTGAAGGATCACAGCTTTAAAGACAGATTATTTTTGTCAATTCATTTTTAAACTTTCCTATCCAGGATGATTCTAGCTCAGCTTTTCAAGCAGGATCTTCTTTGGCTCCAATCGTACCAGACAGAGTGTTATATTCTTATTATTCTTTTCCTTGGAAACCAAATTTCTCCCTAGTCTCTGACTCCATTTCAAAAGATGTGGGGTAGAAACCATAAAGAAAGTAAAAAAACACCTTTCCCCAGTACTGTGTTAGACAATAAAGTAGCCACGACACAGAGGTCAATTTCAAATAGTGTTATATGTCATTGAAGCGCTTATATTGACTATATTAACTATAACTATATTATGCGCTTATATTAACATTGAAGAGCTTATATTAACTATGCATAATGATTTTCAGAAATCCCATTACTTTTGTTTAGAAAAAAACAATTTCTGAAAAAAACCATTTTGGCTGCTCATTTATTTCATTAAATTTACAAGCTCCATTTTCCTATGAAAAGCTAATCAATTAATTTACAAATCTATCTCAAGAACTCTCCTCCAAATTAAATAGCCATCTAAGCTAATCACACCACTTCCTTCAAATAAATCTGGCTACATAAGTAAGGTTGGCAGTGTTCCTTGGATGTTAGAAAACTAACATTTTCTTCTGCCAGGACACAGCAGAGGTTTGTGTGTTAATGGGTCACCTACAAACACCTTGCTGCAGTACCCACGCAGTTTGTAGCCTAAGGACTACCTATGCTGACAAGATCCTAATTGGGAAGTTCACCAGGATCTGCACTAAATACATCTCTTAAGTGGACAGACCCAAGCACCCTCCAATTCCATGGGACCCCAACTGGGAAAAGGTACTTCAAGGGTCCCTCACCTAGCTCAGGTACCAGAGGCACAGTGGCACTGCTTCTGAAGCACACTGCCAGAGCTAATCTGAGAGGAGTTGTTCCTTCTTTGCTGTGTTAATCCACATATTACTCAGTATGTTCCTGAAAACAGTATTTATTTATTTTTTTGACAGTGCAGACAGGTAAAAAGAATAATTCCAGCTAAAAAAGAAAAGTTTCCCCCTACGTTTTGTTATTTATTTTCTCCTTGAAAAACATTTATCTGGGCAAAAGGAAAAGTATTTTTGCAATGCTGATTTTAATTTGCTATTCTGTCTCTCTTATACATGCACTGCTTTGAGACACTGTCCTCTCATAGCAGAGATCAATAGATTCTTCATAGCTTAAACACCATCAGGTAACACTTCAGTGATTAGGGGATTGATTCTGCTCTTCCTTGAGCTGTTGTCAGACTGAAATAATTGAACTGAAACCAATGAATTTATATTGTGAGATCACAATCCAATCTCCTACCTAAGAAGATTCTCTTTTCTTCCCAATCCCATAGTATGGAAAAAAAAAAAAAGGCAGGGAGGTGGATAAAAAGCTCTCAAAAACTCTTTTCTCTTCTGAATCATAGAACGGCCTGGGCTGGAAGGGACCTTAGAGATCATTTTAATCCAACCTCCCTGTTGTGAGCAGGGACGCCACCTCTCGACTAGGTCAGGAAACACATCAGAACCGAACGGGAATCGAACCCGCAACCTTTGGTGTTTCAAGCACCACACTCAACCCACTGAGCTAAACCGGCCCTCAGAATAGTAAGAATATTTTTTTTTCAGCTATGGAGTTTCGTCAACATTCCATATGTTTTATTTAGAGTACATACACCAGGAGAAAGCATCTTTTCACAGAACAAAGGGCTTCAGCACAGTGATCTCACCTCTTTTTCAACAGATGCATACGTATATAAGTATATATGACATTTCTGCACTTATGTCTACATACACAAAACACACATATGTAAGTATAAATATCTGTCACAGAAGACAATGAATATAGAGAAAATATTCGCTTTTCTCTTCTCTATTTCCATCCATCTTTTTGAATGTACTTTCCCTGTTTGGAGCTCCATGCAAAGTTCAAAAGCTTTTTTTGTACATAAGACTTTACTCTCTCACTACTTACAGAAGAACATTTTTGTATTTAAGCAAATCCTTTTCTCTTCTAGACATCCAGACACCTTTCAATAATAATAAAAAAAAGTCTCTAAAAAGGAATTACTGGGAAACATTCAATCATCTAATATTAAATGAGAAATCTGTAAGTACAGATTTCTTGGTTTAGACATTCCAAAGAAAGATAGGCTCACAAGTCAGAGAGGAGGAGACATACTGTCTGGTTAGATAAGCACTGAAGAAATAGAAGTTAGGCTGCATATTATCTCAGGCAGGTCAGCTCCTTAGCTGACACTCCCTTGAGTGTCTTTTCAGTATTCAACCATCTCAACGTTTTTACTTACAGCTTTACTTATAACTCTTATTCAGCACTATTAATTACAAAAAACCCACCATTCTGTCGAGTCCTCAAGCTTCCACCACATTTCCTCCAATAATTTAATTTTTTTCTTCAAAAAAATTCGCTCTAGATCTGTGCGAGATAAAGACTCCAAAAGAGCCTGTGTTTGTCCACTCAAATCTAGAATCTCTGCCTCCCTGGTCCCACGTTCCAATACGGATAATAAAGTAAAATGCAATGTGTAAAGGCTAGTTGTTTTGATGCGGGGTTTTTTTTCCCTTTCCCCCTCTAAACTCAGTTTCAGCTCATCTGCCCAAAAGTCAATGAGCAGAACATGTGAGATTTAAGGATGTTTCCATGAGGCAGCCATCTGTTTTATGTTTTATTCTTTTCAGAATACAATATTATATTGCAGCTTTATGTGCATTGGTTCAGATTTATAACATTTTATATAACTGTGACCCATCATGATGAATATCACAGATGATGATAGGCTCGTTAAGCACATCTCATTTTAGTCAAACTGCAAGTGGCATTTTGTTTATATGGCTCATTTCGCCAACAAATTAGATTTCAAATTGATTGCTTTCTGAAATGACTTTGTTCATCAATTTCTAGACTAGGCAATTACAAAGACTATACTAGTAATTAATAAGCCTCTGTATCAACAATGGTTTTTGACTGTTTGGCTGTAGTAGTGAAGTTTAAGGGAGTTCATATGTTAATTTTCAGGGTCTATCAGAGCTGCCAAAAGTCTGATAGAAGAGCACCTCATGGAGATACTTCGTCATAGTGTGAAATTAAAAGCTTAATGCCTTTTATTGAGGTAAGACCCTCTTTTCCTCTTAGCCTTAGGCATGTATATAGGGAAAGACATTACATCTAATTTGTGAAATATTCAAATAATAAACTCAGTGTCAATTTCTTCAGTCATAAGTGAGAAAATTAACCGGACCTAGACTGAAGTTTTGATTTGCTAGAGACTTTGTGAATGACATTGGTCAAAAGTCTAGGATTTGTTTACATATCAAAAGCTAACTTGGAACTAGGTCAAGTTTGGGCAGAATGCAACAGTAAAGTTAGCACTTCATTTCTGACCCGAACACTACTAAAGGAGCCTTCGAATGTACCTTGCAAAACACCATACAGGTTACTTGCCCAAAGCCAGCAATGAACCTCATGTCAGAGTGAACTTTAACTCATGTTTCAGTTTTTATTATGTTAATTAAGGAAAACAACTTTTCCTATCTTACAAGGCTGATACAGGAAAAGTAAATGGTTATGATGTTATCAGACATTATAACAATGTGCTTCATTTAGTTAATGCAAAATTCATGTTAAGACTTCTAAGAACATGTTCTACTTGTTTTGACTGGGACAGAGGTAATTTTCTTCACAGTAGCTTGTATAGTGTTATGCTTTGGATTTGTGACCAAACCAGTGTTGATAACGCAACAATATTTTAGCTACTGCTGAGAAGCACTTACAGAGTCTCAAGAGCTTTTGTTCTGCTCACCCCACCAGTGAGTAGGCTGAGGGTGCACAGAGGATGCAGCTGGGACAGCTGACCGTAACTGACCAGAGGGATATTTCATACTTATTCCATGTTTACATCATGCTCAGAAATAAAAGCTGGGTGAAGAAGAAGGAAGGGGAGACATTCAGAGCAATAGTGTTTGTCTTCCCAAGTCACTGTTATTCTTGATGAAGCCCTTCTGTCCTGGAGATGGATAAACACCTGCCTGCCCATGGGAAGTGGTGAATGAATTCCTTATCTTGCTTGTTCACATACGAAGCTTTTGCTTTACCTGTTAAACTGCCGTTCTCTGAACCATTCTCTGCATGGGTTTTCTCTTTCACCCTTCTAATTCTCTTCCCCCTCCCACCAGAGGAGGGCGAGTAAGCAGCTGTGTGAGGCCGAGCTGCTGGCCAGGGTTAAACCATAACACAGGTTGAATCTTGCCCAAGTACAGAAAGTTTTTTCCACTATCTTCTCAAAGCTAAATTTTCACCTGATTTGCCTCAAGATCTCAGAAATGTCTTCATGAGAGTCTCCATGTGTAAGACTATCTCCTCCCCCTTACTCTGTGCTGACCAATATCACCTTCTTAATTGTGAGGCCAGCTAGACCGTCTTTCAGGATATTTCTAGGACAGGTATTCCACTTCATGAGACATGCCAGTTCAGAATGAATTATAGACCAGGTTTCTATCCAAATGCCCAAATGATTTCTAAATTAAAAATTTGAAGGGCTATTAACCCAGGAGGGAAAAAAAAAAAAAAAAAAAAAAAAAAAAACCGAGCTTTGGGGATTCGGGATAAAAGTTAGGAAAGGAAATGTAAAGCATCAATTTCCCCACCATTTACCAGAAGAGCAGATATTAACAATCAGCATTTGCTAAAAAAATGAATGTAAATAGTTCATGTTCTTGCAAGCTCTGAATATCAGGCTCTGGCAGCAAACTATTAAGCTGGCTCACAATTTGCATCCCTGAATAACTAAAATTCCAGAGTATGGAGAAAAGCCAGAACCTGATGAAAATGGAAATGAAAGACTGTAAGAACTGCAAAGACCTGAGGTGAGCACTGAGGTGAGGAAGTAATCCATCAATAACTCTAGCTTAGTGCATACTAAAAAAATAATAAAAATAAAGAAGACAGTAGAAAATTGAAGCCTCAGAGGTCCAGAAACTGCAAAGAGTAAAGACAACTTGTATCTCTGATGCTATTGAAAGGGTTTAAACTTGGGCATTGCAGACTACATTCTCAGCAGTGTTGTCAAAGTCTGTTTAAAAGGGATGACTTATTATAAAAAAATGCTATTAGGTTTAGCCAATTATTTCCTACTTTCTCTCCAGACCAGAATTTTCCATTATATTCAACAACAATAGAACAGCACATACACTGGAATTATCTGCTGATTTTTCAAACTCCTTCTGCTACACTTTGGAGTTTAGCCCACTTTAAGATATCCAGTGAGCTCAAGCTCCTTTTACAGCTGCCATTCCAGGAAAAGAAATGTCCTTTTCCTGACCATTGTTCTCAGTTTCATTGAAAAAAATCAGTTACAGTATGCATTAATGTAACTACCTGAGATATCTGTCTAGCATGCAACTTTTGCTGTTTTCCAGGAAGCATATTTCAAATCCGTCATAAATAATTAATCAAAAGTTGACCAACGGTTTCCTCACCTATAACCTCCCTTAAATTTTATTCCAGACTTGACCTTCAAGTAGATTTGCTCATAACACTAAATACTACCTCTATGTTAATAAGTTGTAATAAACTACCTCATCCTTGTCAACCACAAATATAATCCCCAATAACATATGCATGAAACACTATGGACCAAAAAGAGAAATCAAGATTAGTTACTATCATCATGCAAAAGTTGTTACACAGTTTCTTCAACCTTAAAGTACAATTTTTGCTTAAAAACAAAACCCTTTCTCCTCATTAGTAATGACATTTCAGGTTTATACAAACTAAACCCTTGACTATTGCAGTGAACATTACCAAAAATATATTCCACTTGGCCTTAATCACCTGGGTCATGTGGAAGACATAAACCAGATTATGAAATAAAATAAGTTCAGTTTTCACTTAGATGAGAACATATTTTCTACATCAGAAAAGTTTATTTTGCATGCTGAATTAGCTGTTTAAATAGACTCAGTGCATATACTGTAATGAATCCACATATAATACACTGAGGAATTAAAGGCTCAGAGTACTGGAATTAAAGGTTCCATTATTTTTCAGGTAATTTATTTTGCATCACTGTATTATAAGATTGAGGACAGATGCTTTGGCCCTTTGCCTCAACTCTGCAGACGGTTCACCTTATTTATGAGAGTACTTCCTATAAATCCAACAAGTCCCAAGTGTATAGTTAAACATGTACATAATATTGCTGGATCAGGGCCCTCATCTTGATTTGCTATGTTCACTGCATGCAATTTTTTTCCTGTTGCTGTTGGACACCTTGTTTGTTAATCATCTTCCCAGATGATGACTCCAGCTTTCCAAGCCCATCTCTGTGGGGGGCCACATGTACACCTAACAGGTAACTCCTACCTATTTCTGCCTCATTCCCTAAGATTGATGTTTCAATGCATCCAATACAGTTCTCTACCTGGAACTCACCTTTCCTGAAACCCCCAAACTATTTCCTCCTGACATCACCTTGTTTTTGACAGTATTTTATTTGAAAAGAGAATTTTCTATGACTATGTTAACAAGGAATCAAGCAAATTTGAGACACAGTGGTGCCCTTGTTTATCTTTTTACTTTAACAAGATTTTTCACAGCCTTTTAATGACCCTGAAAACCTATTGCATTGTCCTGTTTGGGTACCTGGGGAGCCTGGAGGGTAGGAAATATAAAAGTAGAGAGTTGTATGCTATTTCTAATCCAATTCCCACATATAGTCCTTTACGTCTTTTAGCTGGCATTTCTATGCTTGATAGGTTTCCTAGCCACTTTTGAGGACAATATTACTGCAAATAACAGAGAGATGCGTTGTGTATAGTCTATCTACCCTATAAGCATTTCATACATCATTTAATTTTTACAGATATTCAACAAGGTCAATGTATTTTTCTCAAAGTTAAGAAACAAATATTTTTTTTTAACCTGGCTGATGGTTCCATAGTGTTTACAGAGTAGTCCATTTGGCAGCAAGAAACTGTCACAGATCTCATTTTTATTTCACTGCATTAACATCAAAGTCACATACTTTTCACTTAGTAAATGAATAAAAGAACTAGATTTGTTTCAACCTTGGCAATGTCTGCAGTACTTCTGGCTAGGTAAATCAGCTGTTGTCTGCCATTGTTCGATGCAATGTTAAACTGGGGCCATGAATATTTAGAGGCATTTAATTTACCAAATAGCTCTGCTCACAAACATGATGCAGTAGTCCCTGTGTTCCGACCATATTCGAATAGAATTATTTCCTCTTTTTAACTACCGAATTCCAAGCAACTCTGTGGTTGCCCATGGCTGCATTTTGCCCAGGATTAATGCATGTCATCTATAAATTTATTACTCCTGTTACATAAAGTTTATCACTGCACTTTATATTTACTCAGATAAAAATTAAGTCACTTACTGGGAAATCACTAGTTACAAATGCATACTTTTCTAAGGGCAAATCATTTTCGGACAGTAGGTATGTATGAAAAGTAAATAATGTTAATCAACAGGATTTATAAACATGAACATTCTAACCATTCTCATGCTTTTAGGGTATGAGATCAGAATGAATTTAAATTCAGAGAGTAGCCAGGTGACTTTTGATGCTGGCAGACAAAGGGAACCTGATAATATTTTTTTTCTTGCTTTTCCAATGACAGGGAAGAACATGGAGAGAATCGACTTAGACTGTAAGGTTATCTTGAAAGTTATCAGCAACTAAAACCAGTTCTGTTTCTCTACCTCCTTTCCAAAATATCTCTTTTGGATGAAATTTTAATTGACTGTGAATAAAGAGGTGAATGTTTCAGACCACTAATAGCCCCAGGAGCTGTCAAATAAATATTCTGATTCTCAGCCCAGAACTCAACTTTGATGCCACATGTGTTGGATGTTCAGGCTTAGAATATTAATATTTCTTGAAAATAAGAAATTTATTTCAAGACTGCCAATACCAACCAACCAACACGCTGGTACTTAACTTTAAGTTGTTATTCTTACACCTAAATAACGGTCTGATTTTCAGAAAAGTTGGAGTATGTACCTTTTTCTGGAGTCAGTACTACTTCTGAACATTTTCTGAAACTTTTGTAGAAAACCAAATCAGGATTTAAGAGACTATATGGAAACAGAGCCCATTTACTATTTCAGACATTTTGATTTATTCTCTCTTCTTCCAGACAAAACTATAGTTTCATCTACCTGTATCATAAATCTGTATTCCTCCTGGTAAAACATTTAATCTGCATCTTCTACTCCAGAAAAATCTTTTTTGTTTCCTTGATTTACCATGACTAGAGCATTGTAGATTCTATTAAACAGATTAAATGTATCTTGAAGTTAGACTGGTATCAAAGCCCTTAGAATTACAATGACATATCCAAATCTTTCCCAAACAGAGAGAGAAATCTTCTGGCTGGGTTTAGAAATGCTTTAAAGATGTGTATCTGCCTACAGTCTCGACAACATGAGAGATACTGAATACAAAAAGCAGGCACCAATTCTTTCAGCAACTTAATTTGATAGGAACATTGCATACATGAGCTGCAACACTTCAATAGTGAAAACAAAGGCATCCGCGTTTTGACTGAAACAAAGCTGATAGATTGCAGAAGCAAGCATCCCAGTGGCTTTTTTTCATCTTGCAATTCTAATACTCCATGAAGGAACAAATTAGCATTCTTAAGCCATTCCTCCCCGGTGAATACTAAACACAAGGCTTAGGATTTATTGATTACAACCACTCCACAAGGTAAGTATGCTTTGCAATATGCCCAGCAGTCTTAGTTTTGATTGATCCAGTCTGGGGGACACATTGAAGCACACTGTAGATTTCTCTTTGGCTATGGACCCAACTTCCATTTTCTATTTGTATTTGGAACATGGCCTAAATGCAGAAAGTACTTACTTCACAGTCTAGACAGAGACAATACCAGCACTTTCTGAAAATAAACATAATTTCATTTCCACTCAAATTTGCAAAGTTCTGCAAAGAACTCCCAAGCATATATACCACGAGATCTCTGGCAGCAACCAGCTTTGATCTTGTGGGAATAGGTATGTTGGAAGTGTATGCTGAGGCTAAGCAAACTTAAAATAAAGTGTTTTTTTCAAAAATCCCAGCAGTATTTATCCTTTGGAATGGCCTAGATACAGAAGTGACATTTTCTTTACCACCTGAAGGCCTTTCCTCAAGACTAAACATCTTTCCAAAAGATAAGCTATCTCACAAAGACAGCTTGAATTCAATGTTTGCTGAGAGAGTTTCTATCTTCTCTGCAATGCCAGATAGAGGCAGGGTTACTGCACAAGTCCCTTCGGCTCCAAGTTTGCAACAGGATGAAAAATGTCTCCAAAAACCATGGAAAAACAACAGTGGCCATGGTCAAAGACTCAGTTTCTCTCATTTCCTTCTCTTTCAGTGACCCTAAACCTGTACAACCAGCTCTCAAACATTTGGCTTATTCACAGGCTGAAAGCACTATTAACTGGCTAAGACAAAAATTGTCCTGTTGTACATCACACTCAAAGCAAGGTGCTGTGGTTATTGCTCAAGACATATACGGGACATTCAAAACTCTCCTCTGTTACTTATGTTGAACCTATATATGGATAGAAGACAATTCTTCATAAAATATCTACATCACAAAACTTTTCTAACCACTTTCCATTTACTATATTTTATTAATAAAGAAGTTATCGCCATCATTCAAAGACATCTTGTGGGTGCTTGACAGATTAACACAATGTTATTATTACTCAGATTATAGACATCATATCAGAATCCTACATATTACTTGCCTAGACAGGCAGTCTATATGACTAATTTTAAGCAGATGCCTAACTTCAATATGCAGAAAAGCCAATGAATCCAGCCCCCACCATTTAAAATACTATTCTTTCATCTCTATAACGAATGGAAACAAACAAAAAGTCCTGGAAATATTTGATTTTTATTTTTTTCTGAAGATGCATACTGAGGATCCACACTTGCCTTTAATTGTGTGCTGAAACTGTTTATATCTTTTCTGTATGCAAAAAGCTGGGATTTGGAAAATTTCTCCTTTTGTATTTTTTCTACCATTTTAACTAGATTTGATAAACAAAATATCCTAAACACAAATCATTTAACTCTTTAGAGAAACTAATAAGAAAAAAAGTTAGTCCAAGACCGATTTCATACAGTGCTGCCTACTTATTACATCATGTGTTTTATATTTTAGCACTTCAGGTTCTGAACTCATACGATTGCTTGCCAAGACGACTTTCCCAGCTCAAAAAAAACAGCAAAAACAACAGAAAACAAATAAGAAAATACTTACTTTTTACTTTTATAGTATAAAAATTTAATTCAGTCTCTCTATTTTTTAATATAATGGCTCGTAAGTGTATGGACATGTTATAATGCAATTTATACAAGGCATAAATATGGTTATTGCAGAAGTCTTGGACTAGGCATCACGTGAATATAAAGGAGAAAAAAATCTTGAAAAAGAAGAGCAAATAATGTTAGGAAAAAAAAATAGCATTAAAAGAAGAGAAATGTGCCGCATCTAGAAAGAGATATGGATAAAAGTAAACAAAGAAAACCATGCCAGTGACAGGATGGTACTAATGAGCTGAACAGGATATTATGAGCCCTTATCCTTGCCCATAAGATCAAAACAGCTGATGTATAGTATATAAAAAACAATAAAATCAACTGCATCAGAAGATACCCGATTACTATAATAAAGGAGTCTGACTGTTTTCAAACATGTTTCTGATCTTTCCAAGCTTTTGTTGGTTTTTTTTTTTTAGTTTTTCCATAAGGTCACTGCATCTTTCCACAGCATTTATTGCCAGATACCCCAAAGTTATAAAAAGTACTTTTCCAACAAATGAAAATTTTGCCTCTTGGCTGAAACATAACAACACTAGCAAACCAGCCTCGGGAGTGAAAAACTATACAGAGAAATGGAAGAAAGTAAAGTTTAAGTTAAAAATTACCACAGTGCTGGACTGTTCTCTGTTTGACAGCAAAAGGCCATTAGCACTGCAGTGGACAACAAGCGGGCTCACTGCTCACACAGAATGGTTTTTACACTAAAACACAAATTATTCTATAGAGCCTAGATTTTCTGGAGAAACCTTTTATCCAAGCATTTCCTTCATCCAATCTATTGTAATGTATTTAATCTAACTTACTTGTGGTCTGCAAGAAATGCAGAAGATAAAACACATCTCCTTTTACTTTTCTCGGCAATTATATGAATCTTGCCTTTGCTTTCTCACACACCATTGTAAACCAGAAGTAAATTTACTGAGTTAGGTGGAATCCACTGGAACAAACTGGTATAAGTGAAGAATCGGGTTCTTTGTACTTTAATTCATTGTTCCTGCTTTCTTTCCTTTCCTTCTCCCCATCATTATTTTAGCACAGAGGTAACTAAGGTCAGTGTATTTTGCTTTCAGCCTCGATCAGGGCTACATCTTCCCCATATTTATAGTGAACAAGACAGATCAAAGAACTCTAAATCAGCTGCAGAAATAGCTATAGCTTGCTTAAACAACAGCTGAGAAACACTTTGCATGCACCATTTGACCTAACCTCAACTCTGCCCTCGTGATGGATGAGGAAATGCAGCTTTCTGGCTGAATAACGAAAGTAGTGGGAAACATTTACCACTACAAACTATAATGGTAGATGGAGTACCACATTCATTTGTGAAACCTCAGACTTGTAAAATTATCTCTCAACCAGCCAGCAAACATGGAAATTTTCAACTTGAAAATAAATATGTTTTTCCTCAAGAGAATACAGATGTTGACTGAAAATTGCTGTGTCTTTTAACTAGAACCACTACCAAAACTCCAGAAAATCTGAAGTACTTCTAGATAATAATTCTCTAAGATCACCTCATATCTCAAGATACGTTCTTATCCACACACACAGCAGAAAATGAAACATTCGGGGGAAATGTTTCCTAGCATTTTGGACATAGTGAAATCAGTACACAGGGCAAATGGTGAAGTCAGATCACAGCACGTTTATACACAATATGTCAATAAAAGTAATTAGTTGATGCAAACTGAGCTATGGTTTCTTTTTTTTAATCCTGAATTTCTATTTAAAGAAAGGGGGGAAATCACCCATTGGCTAGCCTCCATTTCAGAAGCATGTTCTAATAGCCTCACATCTAAATACTTGATTGGTGTGACATTTAAGTACTTCAGAAACTACACGCATTGCCGTAAGTCAAAAGACAGTGTCTTCAAAGAGCCTTGAGTCTCGTGCAAACACCCAACAAAATGTCCTGTGGAATATTCTTGGCTTTCAGGAATATCTCTGCATGATATCTCTCACAGGTTATGCTTAGTTTATGCTTATGCATTCTTTTCAAATCCTATTAATTCTTCTACAAAATATAACAACACAAGGATGAGATGACAGTCTGAAGCATAGATTTCCCTTATTTTTCAGATTAACATTATTTTAAACTGCAGAAATATCAGTTTCAGAGTAGAACATTTATAGTCTGTGAATAGTTTCTAGGTGTGTAACAAGTGTCCCAAGTGCAGGAGCCAAACAGATATTCCTTCCTAAAGAGATACTCCAGCTGCTCAGATCCAAGTACATTTGCTGTTTAAAGCAGGGAGTTGTCATTACTAGAGCTATATTATCCCACAGAAAAATCGAAGACTTTCTCCTCTGGTAATAGCCTTTGGCACTTTTCACATGTATAGTTTCAATTCAATGATTAAAGAGGGATTATTTTCCTGTGTGCTTCTTTCCACACCTTCACCGTGCAGAAAAGCAAGCTGAAAGCACCTCCAGTGATCTTGGATTCATTGTGTACAGAAACTTCATGATTAGTATAACTCCTGGCTTTTGTTAGAATTTATGATGCTTTTCTCACCAGCAAAATCACCCTGCTAGAATATCCGCCATATATCTTGGTGTTGGAATCTGGGAAACAAGTTTAGTGAGTTTCCAAACACAATTCAAAAGGACTTATAGTCTGCTTGCTTAGTATCCAAATATAATCATGCAGTTAGACTTCTTACTCAATTTGCAACTTCACCTAAAACATTACAAAGGGAAACAGTTTCTGTTTCCTATTTAGTTTGTCTTCTGTGCAATGTTTTATGTTGAGAGAGCAGCTGCCTGATGAAAGGCTTTAATTGATTCTCTCTCTCTTTTCTAAGAATCTCTAGGGAACACCTGGATATGGCATAAGACAACAAAAAAAAAAAAGAAAAAAGTGGCTTAAAATGAAAATTAACATGTCTAACTAATTTATAAGACAAAGTCTGTAAAATCCAGAGAACTTCTAAATCATGCCTTCAGGCCTGGTACCTTATCTCCTTGTGACAGAGGACCCAAATTTGGTTGATTGTAGTTAGTTTGTTTTTTCCTCTTGGAGAGGAAATGCTGTCAGACAATTATCACAGATGAAAGATGGAATTTTCTGGGTTTGTTTTTTTGAGAATTTTTTCTTCCTAAAACAGAGAGACTCACTTAAACAGAGAATCATAAAAAATCCCTTCCTTTCCCACTCACAATGTCGTAATTCCCTGTTAGACTCTATTAATTTCAACTGTATTTGCATTTATGCCTATGCAAAGTTATGCTTATTTTCTGTGAAAGATCACCAAACTCATGACACCTGCTAGGCCTAAATATTCACCAATGAATTAAAATGTTGCCAGAAGCGTAAAGAGGAACAAAACTGCATTTTATGATATCAAGTCCTTAAAACTTAGTCCGTCCCTAAAGAGTTAAGATTCTTGTTTTGTCTTCTGTTATAATTTCACCATCTGGAATGCAAGGAAATAACAGGAGGCAAAGTTCAAGGTTCTTTTCTCTTTTTTTCTCTTCCAACAGCACTACATCATTCCAGGTCTGAATCTGCATCAGCACTGGACTGCTCCATCAGGAAAGTCTTCAGGGAAAAACATCTATCACAGCAAACCCTTCATTCTAATGACTACATTAATATGTGTGGACTCTCTAATCTGCCAAACACCAAAACCATTTCCATAATGAGTAGTTGAAGTCAATATATTTCATAATGGAATTGAAATTTCACCCTAGATCCTGGAGGAGTTTCTTAACTGGCCATAACAAATTCGCTGTGGGTGAAGACTTTCAAGCAAATCCAGATTTCTTTCTGAAAACTCTAGAAGGGTCCCTTCGGAGAGCCAGCCAAGCAACGACCATCTCACCAATACGGCTACAAGTCGTCCTCCCTTGATTGCTCCGGACAGCTCAATCTATACAGTTCAGCAGTGTCCACGCGCCTGCCCCCTAACAGAGTTGGTCAGTTACAGGTTTACACGCGCCAGCGTTTTATTGGGTAGTGCCATTCAACTATGCAGGCAGCTCTCGCCCCCCCTTCTCCCCCCCGGAGCCAGCACCTCCAGCCAAGCATCTCGCAAAGCTCTCACAAAACAGATAAAACCTCCTCCTCCCTGTGTTCCAAGGCAGCTTCAAGGACAGAGCCTCTGTTTAAGCCTGAGCTGGGTTGTCCACACCTTTAAAGGGACACCGCACACCTGCTCCACAAGAAATTCCTCTACAGAAAAATACTAGGAAACAAGAAAAATATAACAGGACAGACCGGACATAAAATGTTCCTAAAACATTCAGAAATTATGCAGATTTTCACTACCTTCCATCTTCTGTCCAACACTCTTGCATACACCCATAGCTAAAGACAGCACAGCAAATGCAGAAGTGGTAGAAAATTGAAAGCACAGTGAAATACTTAATTTCCATGACAGCTGCTCATTTGTCGATATATTCTCAATTTTAAGCGTCTGGGTACCATTTAAAACAGAAATATTCCTACCAAAAAAAATGACCGTGAAGGTTTCCACCATTAGGATACTTTAAGAACTCTGCATGTCTGCCATGAATTTCCTCTCAAAGGAGCTACGGTATTCTTTTACCAAAACATACTAAAGTTCTCCTTTTTCCAAAATATCGATTAATTCCTGTAGTGTTTTCATTTCTTTGAGGATGCATAGACATAGCTTTTCTTTCTTTAAAGAGCTGTAGGTTTTGACTGAATGAACAGAATAACTAGAGAAAAATAAAAGAAAATCTAATTCTTCAATTTTGTCTTGCTGACATTTTGCAGTGAGGTTGAATACTACGCTGCATAACTATCAGATTACTTTTGGTGTCAAAAGCAATAGAGATATCTTTCATTTTTTGTCTGAAGAGTGTAATTATTTTCCCCTTGCATAAATGCGTAGTTTTTCATTCTTTTCTTAAAAAAAAAAAATCCATTTATGTCTGAGATCACCCCCTTTTCTATCTCCTGTAGTAGGTTTTAGATCTACCACGTCAGCCTTGTGACACTAGACTTTTCCAGGTCTCTATTAAAGTGTTCTTTGTGACAGGCCAGGGCTTCTGTAGGTAGTCCGTGAGAGCATCATGTTAAAAACTATGTGATTTTAAAAACTTGTAATTTACCTTTGTGTTCATGGGAAATGTAAAATAAGATTTAACATGAAGGAGGGGCTATAGCCTTCATCAATAGTCTGTTGATTGCTTTTCAGACATTTAGTACCGCAGTGTCCAGGTGCCAACATAAATTACTAAATAACTTCTAATGCTTTAGTCTGCATGTTAGCTTATAAGGAAACTGTGCACCTTTATCAAAAGATAGATCAGCTGCATGCTGTTTGAAAGCAAGTGAAATAGATTATATGTAAATTCAGAAATATGCTATTCTGGTTTTGATCCTCTTTTGTTTGTGGTATGCAGCTGCAGTTTTAGGCAATATGATGAAGCAAATGCGCCATGCCAGATTTGCTAACAACAACGAAATGTTTGAAAAATATTTATGATAAATTATTCAAATGTTCTTCTCCCATCAAATGTTCAGAACATCAACATATTTCAAATGCTAAGTAGTTGCAAGTGCTCGGGATGTTAAATCATTCATTAGAGGAAGCGAGATCATCTGAATACTATTAATTATGGGATGGATATAGTCATGTACATCTTCAGATGGCTATTCTTCAGTTTTTGGCCATAACCTTGCTGTTCCAGTACTTGCAATCCTTCTTATAGGATCAGCTAAGCAACCAGGAAACAGTTACAAACGAAAGCTGAAAAGGTTTCTCTCTCCATCTGATGGCCAATGTAGGAGGTTCAATTCCTCCCACAGTGGCAAAGTGCAAAGCAAGCAGCAGGCAGCAGCCTGCACAGGCAGGAGGAAGAACTGACCCAAAAGGGATAGCTGCCATGATCTCTCAGCTTGATCTGTTTGTGCTCCTCACTAAGATATAACTCAAAGGAAGAGGAATGAACCTTACAGGTCTTTAGAAAGATGTCTTCTGACCGAGGATGAAATCCAGGATGGTCCCTAGTCAATGGAAGTTGACAGGTTGAAATGCCACGTGAGACTTCTCCCTGAATTTTTCCATCTCTCTTGATCTGGTACTATAATTGCTTTTGATACTTACAACAGGATTATCAAATTTTCGCTTATTTGAAGGAGAGACTGTATACTTCTTTTTCCTCCCTTTCTCCATTTACTTATTCCTTTTTCCCAGTTACTCAATTTAGCTGTGAAATTCTGCTGTTATTTCCTCCTACAGAAACTTGTAGGACTGCGGTGAAATGGGAACATCTCCCCACCCTACTGACTCTCCTCACCACCCCCCCCCAATCAAAAAACACAATCCCAAACACCTCAGAGGTATTATTTTTCAACTCTCAAGATTTCAGACTCAATGACATACCGATGCTAGATATCAACTAGTAAATCCATTCCATCTCTTTCAGATGGACAGGCCAGTTCACAGAAGCCAGTTACTCAGCTCTTGTTGTAGTTATTAGAGGATTCTCAAGCTAAGCTGACTTTTTCAGGGATCTACAGCCCACTCTTTGCATGTGCTGCTGGTCATACAGTGGAGAAGGACCCTGAAAAGTTCTGAAAAATTCCTGAAAGGCCCCCTTGGCCCACTTTCATGCATGGTTAGCTATCAACTCTGCTGATACATATGTGTGAGCCAGCAAGAGAATAAAGCTCAGCTGAGGATGTAAGAAACACTTGACATAGTGAGTAGGAATTTGGGTGCCTGACTCACAGAGAGCATTCAGCTACACTGTACTGCCTTGTTTAATCCAGCAGACAATATAAACCTAGTTCAGGAAACATGAACCGCAGCCACTAAAATATAGGTATAACTACAAAAGGTAGCATTCTTCAATAAATTCTTATTGTTGGGAAAAAAAGCGCAACAAAACAAAAAACTACTCACTCTAATAAGTAGGTAGCATAGGAGCACCAGCTTCTCTTTAATGTAACAGATGGTGCGGTGGCAACATCATACTATTAACAGGGTTCTAAGTCATCAATAACTCTCATAACCCACTGGCAGCATGACTATATCCTGGGATAAGAGTGTAAATGCAGAATGAAGAGAAAGTTGTTGTTTTTTAAAGGCACTATCCAAAAAATAAATAATTAAAATACAATAATTACCATAAAACCTTAAAGTGTGTTCAATAGAAAATAAACTAGTGGTATAGCAATTCTTCCCTTCCCAACAGTTCTATGAAAATTTTAAGTGTTCACGTCAGCATACATTAAAATTATACATAAATATGTGTAAAATAAAGAAAATCCTGTAAGGAGGTGAAATGCAGCAATGATGAATTTAAGAGAATGCTTTGGGGTTCGGCAGGGGGGAAGTTGTTGGAGGGGTTTTTTGTTAGGTTTTTTGTTGTGGGGTTTGGTTTTTTTTTTCCAAACAGACAGGAATTCAAAGATGCATGGAAGGGACATTTCCTGACATGTATGCCATGAAAAAGAATCTGGCAGGCAAATATAGAAACCAAACAACTGCAGATGAAAGAATAGGGGAAAAAAAGTAGAACCATATTAGCAACTTGTGTGGCAGTAAGGGAAAGAAGGGCAGGGAGGTAAGAGAAATACTCATAGTGTCAGTTTCACTCAGAACTGACACAAGACTGGTGAGATTTGTTTGGTGGAGCTGTCACACTCAGTACAAGTATAATGATGTGTTTCATAATATTAGCAGTACAATGAACAAAATGTAGTAAAGTTTAAATGACAAATCAAAACCTATATGCCAAAAAACACACAGTACAGTGGAACACACTTAAGGACATACTCCCTAACAGGATAGGAATAGCAAAAGGGCTAAGCAAAAGGGCCACAGAGAGAAAACTATACCTGACACATAACCAGGAACATATAAATAATTCCTTAAAACTGTAGGTTTGTTCCCTCTGTTCCTTAAGAATTTCTTGTGACATTTTCAAATTGGTTTTTGAACAATTTTTTTTTTTATTGATGTCAAAATTTCAACTCACAGTCCCTATCTGGGAAGAAAGCAATGCGGATATATTTTAAAATAATAGCTTAGAACCTTATGAACATTCATTAATTTAAGAAAAGTCACATTAAGTCCAATCTTAGTCCAGACTTCGCTCAATGACTCAGTCAGGACAGTGAAAGAAAGTGTTTGTTCAGCCCATCTTCAGACTCTAGATAAGGGTATCTTGATGGCAACTGTGTACAAAGCAAACTGGAAATGTCTGCTGTATTGAATCAATGTCTTATACTGGTGCATACACTGATTAAAAATAATGGCAATGGAGTAGGAGTTGTCTTTTTTGTTAATAAAAAGTCAAGTAAAAATTCTTGGATCTGTTGGCCAATATTTCAGCAAGAAAGTTTCCAAAGGAAATTTCCAAAGGAGTAATGTAGTGGTCAGAATGAATAGCAGGAGCCGGGACACTTAAATTCTGCTCTCGTGTTGAGGACATATGACACAAACCAACCTTTCCTGATCTTTAAAATAGTTGCCAACATATGATACCACTCCAGAGAAGTCCCGTAGAAATTTCTTATTTCTTACTGCTTACTCATTTCTCAATGTGTTGGAAACATAGCTTTCTCCTTTGTATGTAGATGTTGTGAGGCACTCTACTCCTAAGCTTCACCTTGAGCTTTGATTCATCTGTCCAGTGCTATGGGTAATGAAATAACATAATTAAAGAATAATTAATATTTAAGGAGCACTCCAAGACACTTTGTATGAAAGACTCTCTCATATAAGGAAAACCAAGTTTGTCATGGAGAAAATTTTGGCAGCAGTGCACAGGCAGCTGGTGATGACATCTTTACTTCATCTGAGTTGGAGTACTTAATGAAAAACTTCCAATGAAATTAAGGTAACAATTCATGATATCTTCCAAACTACCCTCATTGTTCACTTGAGAAAAAAAAAAAAAAAATCACGATTCTCTGACCAGAAACACAGGTCATCCGCAAATGAGAAAAGAACACTGGAAACTGAACCTGAAACAGATACGGTGTCTGAATTGCAGTAGTATAGCTGAACACACAGTGAACCTGTATTTTGTGTTTTGGGCTGTCCTGCAAGGAGTTGGACTCCATGATCCTTATGGGTCCCTTCCAACTTGATATTCTACTATCCTATGAAGCTACAATGCCAAAAAACTTCATAAATTCCCAAACATTAGGCAAAGAGCACTGTTTTGACGATGAGCAGATATTTCCGTTCAATTTAATTTTATTTCATGTATGTCAGAGGCACCCACAAAGCAGACATGGCAACTACTAAAAATTCAGAAACTCACTCCATACTGCAACAGAAAAAGTATACTGTAAATTCACATTTTAGTTGGGAATATATTACTGCACAACTTGGTTCAGGAATTCATAACTCTTCCTTTAAGAAAGATAATCCACAATGCACACACACTCGCTCATAAAAGGGAGAAAAAAACTTCAAGTGTACCCAGAAAAGGACATCACTCACCCAAAGCAGGAAAGGGCTCACTCAAGGATAAATCCAGACATATCACTCACCAGGGGAGTGAGGGTTCTCATTCCTGAGAGGCGTCCTTGAGCAGTATCCAGTTTAAGGGTGAGTCCCCAGCTGTAGGCACAATAGGCCCAGAAAAAAAACAACTCCAAGTAGTTCTTTGGTGGGAGTGGGAGCCCTTTATACCCAAGTCTCACCTGTGGTCATTGCTCGTTAGTTTGGGAGCCAGCACACAGAAGGTGAGGTAAGCACCCAAAGCAAAATCATCCGACCTTAATGGCCATCTGTGGCAGGTCTCTGGTTGGGCCTGTTGTCAGGGTAGATGCAACTGCCACAATATAATAGTTTAGATCTTCCTGAAAAGAAATGCCTATTTCAATAGACCTCACACCAAACTCAGAACTGAAACGGAGCCCTGGGGCCCACAGGTAATGGGTGTGGATAGAAACCCCAGGTACAAGTGGTGGGGCTATCAGGCCCATTAATGCCCTCAGGGTCCTCACAGTAACAAACTTTTAAAATTAATTTCACTATAAAAGCTATTAAAAGAACAAACAAAAAGAAAAAGAAGCAGCAATTCACTCCACAACTGACAGATTCAGATGGCCTCTAGAACCAAGCAGTTGCTTGCTTGTTTTCTATGTCCAAACTGTTTGTACAAACCTTCAATGAACTTTGCTTTTTCTGTTACAGAACATCCGCTAACATTTTTCAGGCCCTGTTTATTGAATTCTTTAAAGGTCAAGTGTCATTCTGCTGAAATGCGTTGTGTCATCATGTGATGTTGATCACATTGCTAATTTTGGTTAGTATCTTTTTGTATGACTGCAAGAGGCACAACAGTACTGAAGAATCTATTTTCTCAAAGCAAGGATTTCTTTGGTGGCTGTATTGAATGGAAAATTCCAGGAGGAAAACCCCATGCAAGACCCCATCTCTGTTAGATTCCAGCAGGCAGCAATCTAGTCCAATATTACCTCCAGTAATTTCCCTTGTTCCTGGGAACTGGCTCATTATTTTACATTTTGGCACACAAATACAAACTGGAAAATTTCTTTGAGATAACTCTTGCACCAGAGTTGAAGGCCTGTCTCTGTACTCCTGGCAGGGGCCTAAACACTCAAGTCAAGTCATTTCCTGGAGTAGAGACACTCATTTAGTATGACTTTAGGTATTAGCTCACATAAGCGTGATAACTCACTTTACAAGGCCAAATGTATCTCTCTGAAATCAGGAATCTGTTGTGACATCATCCAGATACTCTCACATACTTTGTATTCCAAGAAATCAACTCAAAAAGTCATTACCTAATCAAACTTGAATCTTAATGCAAAAATTGATACTATTTCACAACAGGATTTGATTAGAGGATAACTGCAATTGTTTAATATTTCTTTTTCTTTTTTGACTTTATGACAAGTGAATCTCCACATTTCATGGCCATAGTACACACAAAAGATTTTCACATTTTTTTTCTAGAAATTTTATGGCCAAAATCTAAAACTGCTTAGGGAATTAATCCTGTCAAATCCTGTACTGCTGAAGTACTGATTCATGCTCTAAGACAACATGAATAAAAATTTATTGTGGACCCAATGTAGATCCAAACATCATCTCATCATGACAATTCCAGTTTACACTTCAAGAGTATTACTGAGTGGTTTGTTACATATTGACAAAAATGAAATCAGAAAGGATGAAGTTTTTTAGAGAAATTAACAAATTAAAAGCGTGTGACAGCTGGTAATATCTTTACTGCTTACTCATAGCATAGAATATTACAGATAAATTCATCCATTGTCCAGATTTCTACCATAAAGCAAACAAAATTGTCACCAAAAAAAGAAAAAAAAATAAGATCACTAACATGAGTTATCACTTGCATATCAAGAAGCCCTTCTTCATGGAGAGGGTGATCAGGCATTGGGATGCACTGCCCAGGGAAGTGGTGGAGTCATCATCTCTGGAGGTATTTAAGGAAAGACTGGATGTGGCACTTAGTGCCATGGTCTAGTTAATGTGGCAGTGTTGGGTCATAGGCTGGACTTGGTGATCTCAGGTCTTTTCCAGCCTCAATAATTCTGTGATTCTTGACTAAAATTTTAAGACTCTTCTACTGGAAAGACTTGGAGCATTTATATGTATGCCAGAAGCTTCTTGTATAATTTTAGTCTACATTATGGGCCAGAGGCTTTTCCCTTAGATAAAGTCAATGCAGAACTGGATTGATGAGGACTCAAAGTCAAGAATCAGAAGCCACTGAAAGCACATGATAGTTTCCACCAGTACATTTCCCCAGTTCCTCTGAAAGATCTTCAGCTCTGTCAAACAATCAGCTACAGCAGTGGAATAGTCAGCAGAGAGGACACTGGGAACTCCATTACTTCAGATACTGAAATGGTGGCTAGCCCCAGGAAAGAAGGGAATTGCCTCGTGAGTAGAGGTGTACACATCTTAAAATTTGAATATCTGGCATTTCAATGAGCTTACCAATTCAAAATTGCAGAGAGAACAAACGAATAAATAAATAAAGCATATATCAGCAGAATAAAGGGAATTGTCATGAACAGCAGGTAGCAAAGTTTGCAACTGTTAGAAAAATGCTGTCCAAGGCAAGGAACCAGGGTCTCCACTACTATGACAAGAGTTGCAAGAAAGCTACTTCTTGGTTTAAAAGCAAATCAAGTTAGAACAACTACTGTAAGACCATACACCCACTGTTACTATGGTTCTTTAGAAATCATTCTTAGGGCATCATTTTCTACTGCATTTTTCCATTGAGATGAGATCTCCTCAGCTGCTCTTTTAATGGGGTTAAGGTTAAGCTTGCTTTCATCACTGATCTATAATTAGGCTGGCTGTTATTCTATGGTTTCTGTAGAGCCATATGGTTATCTAATGCTAACAAAACCTGCAGTGCTTCAGATTCTGTATATTGCTTCCTGTCTGGCTTCTGGTTTCCTCATTTTCTGCGGCATTTCTTGGGTTGTCTATATAAGGAAGGAAAAGGAAATCAAAGTCTGTGTTTATTATGCTTCCTGGAGATTAATATTCCCCTATGAATAGGTTTGAAAGGATTGCAGCCATGCTTGTCTTGTTTTTTCTGCAAAGGAATATACCCTAAGAGTACAAGGAAAACTGTTCAAACTTCCTTCAGTGTATTTGTCAGAAAACTATTTGTTTTATTTTACTGTGCTGCACCAAGGGAGCACCAGTTAACATTCCTTGACTGATAGTCACTACAACAGCAGGGTTTTTTCTTCTTTTATTTTCCAGAATTTTTTTGTTTGTTTCCAGTACTACCCAGAAGGTGTTGGACATCAAGAACATGTAAAATGGAAAGATACTTGCTGATCCAAAAATAAAAGGACAAACAAGAGATAAGAAAGGAGGTACAGAGTGGTCAAGGAGGTGAAAGGCCCTGTCATGATAATTCAATATTTAGTAACACAGTGGTTTGGCTTTTAGCAAAAAGAAACTCACCACGGATTTTGACATTCTGTTCTCTACCACAGCTGGCAAGCCTTTGCACTGAGAGAACAGAGAGTTTCATACAGGGCTTTCTTTCCCCCCGCAAAAAAACCTGCAACTGTAGACATTTTATAATAAATTCTCCCTTTCTTAGAAATGAACTTTTCTCATCTTGCTCTAATACTGTTTTGCTTCCCATTTCTTTCAGGTCCAGTTTTTATTGTATCATGTGCAGCAATTTCAGTGCCAATGTCAACATAAAGACAGGAGCATTTCCAGTTTATGACAGGTATGACAGTCATGCTTCCAGTGCTTCTAGCTGGAAGCTGAACCAGTGGGCCAGCCCAGATGTTTTTGCAATGAAAGCACTGGTTGAAGAAAGAAAACAGACATCTTGGACATTAACAGGAGCCTGGAAAGGAAACACCTCACATGAGAAATAACCTGGAAAACTACTTCACTACAAAACACAAACTGATTTATGGTATCTCAGAGGACGAAGAACTGGCACTAACCATACATAAGGTTAAACCATTCTGAATTTGGTAGCCATCTAAAGTTGCACAATGAAGTTGAAAATTGGGTGGAATGTAAAGAAGACAAGGAAATGGGGCAATTTTAAGTAGAAAAGTACCACAGCTAGATAACCTTTTGTGACATATTAGGCTAGATGTACAGTTACATAAGTAGCCAATATAGATCTCATCAAGATTTGATCTCACAGATTACAATAAATAAGCTTCTGATTCGTGAGGAAAAAGAGAAATTTGTAGGATCGCATAAAAGAAAGTTCAGTTTACCAGTTTTTTGCTGACTCTTTATATGTTCAGAGAATTTTCAAATGAGCATAACATAATTTAGTTCACAATGAATTTCAGTGAACTATGACTTTGTATAGCTTCTTTCAAATAATTTCCTTCTCCAGCACAGAAATCCGCCTTTTTATTCTTCTTTTCCATATTGCTCGTATTTTAGGAAGACTGATATGAATAAGCATATAGATGTGCAATCATTGTGCACTACAGTACGGAGCTTCCCTCCATCATCACTGCTCCAGGATTTCGATACCAATTTGAGGTAGTTCTTTGCTCCACCTCCTACCCCATAACGCAGTAACAGATAATGTATTTATCCTTGCAAGTAGAGCAGTATTACTCTTTCCACTTTAGAACTGGTGAACTCAGGAACAGAGGGCTTAAGGTACATATTCTAAGCACAGGCTGAGATGCCTGGCTGTTGGCACTGCATTCATTGAGGATTTAAGTTATCCAAGGCCACACCGGATGTCTTTTGGGACAGAAAGGCATTGAACTTGAGCTTCTGAAGTCCAGGCTAGAATCTTTACCCTTCATCTATCTTCTCTCTTAAGTCCTGACTTTAGACTCAAAAGCTTTAACTATTATTTTACAAGTTGCAAAGTAGAGTACCACCTAATCCTCCATGTCACAAAGGGGACTTTCTCTGCAAGTCTACAGTAGGCTGTATGTGAGAGTTGATTTGCCGCTGGAAAACACCGTTGGGGGTGAATTTCATCTCCCCACCTTTCATAGAGAGCCTACGTTACAGATTATCCAGCAGAAACATATTTTTTACATGAAAAATAAAAAAAAAAAAATCTTAAAAACCAGTGTTTCCATGTCAAAACAGTAAGTCAAAACTAGACACCATTCCATAATGAAGCTAAAGTATTTTACCTTTTTTATACAAATTTAGTAGTTGAGAATATCGTGGTTGTTGATAACAAGGCCTGTGAACAGTAAGTAATCAAATGCTTGAACAGATTAACAAAAAAGAATATAATGGAGGACATTTAGCAATAACCCGACAAGTGTACCACCCAACAGCATTTGCATTGCAAAACAAGGAAAAGTTCAGCTTGAGTGAGCCTTTAATCCCTAATCAGCCTGCTGTTTGTGTAGCAGACTCCTTCAGTGAAGATTAGAATGATGTAAATTATAGTATTGTTGCCACTAAATTTACTCTTACTTTAATTTGAAGACAACGAGTTTTACCATGTCTAAAAAAAAAATATTTTAAATCCTGCAAATTACTGAGCGCCATCTACTGTTTCATTAACATTTAATGCACTTGTAGCTGCATAATGGAATCATGATTTTATTCAGGAGCTAGAGCAGAAATTCGGTTGTTGGGATTTATTTAAAAATTGCATTATATTCTGTCCAAAGATCAGTGTTCATTTTTTCAAGCACAGAATGAGTTTTAAAAGCGTTTAAAGGCAAAACCTTAAATCAGAGATGAAAATAGTTAAAACTTATGTTTAATATTAGAGTCAGTCTTTTCTTTACCCCAAATATAATAATAAGGAGATAATATGGATCCTTAATCCTTTTCATATCACTAAATAAATTGATTTATTTAGGGATATGGGTAGTGAATTGGGTAAAAGCTACATCAGTAGAGTAGGCTTCTACATTCATATATGTCTAATTTACAAGTTGTAATGAATTTGCATAATGAAAAAGATCAGACAAAGGTCAAGACTGATGAACTATATGGACAAAATGTCTAGCTCCCCTGTCCAGCTCTAAGGATGAGCAAGGGCCTTGGAAATGGCGAAATCCATGAACAAAGCAGTGCTATTCGTCTCCCATGGAGAGCTCTTCTAAACAGATTCAGCCTAGTCCAGACTTCGGTTATTCCAAGACAGCTTAGGTGTCTTTAAATGGCACCATATTGCAAAGCATAGACAGCCTCAGATAAATACACTGGCATGAAGAGGACTTAGGAAGAGGCTGAAAGGGTAGAAATTAAGTACTTTCTTTGAGAAGACAACTGGTGTGTAGAAATTAAGTACTTTCTTTGAGAAGACAACTGGTGTCTGATTCCTCAGTTCTTTCCACACATCCTCACCCAGTAAGATTTTCCATAGCAGTTTTGCTGGGAAAAGTCTGCAGACGCCAATACTCTACAACGGAGCACAGTGTGGGTATGGTAAGAGCTGCAGAGGTCACACAGGAGGTGGGGTGGTGGCAGCATGGTGTGGCTGAGGCAGCCTTTGCCAGCTCAAAGCCACAAAAATGGGCAGGTTTACAGCATTACTCAATGACTGATGGTGGTGCTAGTTTATGGTCCATTCATAGCACATGGTGGTCACTCAGTCTTGCAGTCTTCTACCATCTCAGCTTGTGGTCTGCTTTAGAGAAGCCCTAGATGGGAACTGCAGAGATTTACCAGATTGTCGCATTCTGAGGAGGGAAATAGCTGGGTTTGTGTTACCCTGTAACCCCTAACACTTCATTTTAAGGCATAACACAATTGCCAGTGTTTAAGCTGAACTTTCAAGTGTAACTCTGAATTTGGACTTCAAGCTGGGTAATTTTTCAACCATCACTTTGCATGAATACGAGTTTTAGGCTTGAAATAGAAAGAACACAATGCAGTATTAGTGTCCCCAAGCCTTAAGTGTTCATGAGTCAGACCTCCCATGAGCTATGACTAATCTAGAAATGTTTTTTTCTTTTATATGTACAAGTAATTTGGTTTTTCCCTCTACCTTCCAAATTATCAGGAGATCAATCAGGACACAGCACATTTCTGCCTTTGGCTTTTGCACTGGGCAGAAAATTCTCAGAGGAGTTTTGTGTTGGCTGAGATCCCAGACAGCTGGGTCTTGAGAGGCTCCAAAGAATCAGGAAGGGTAATTTGAACTTCCGTGCTGACCTCCTGATCTTTCAGCTTTGCCTAGCCAGATGGCTTAGATGTGGACAGGTAAGAAAAGAAGTCCTTTTAACATCTGGGAGTTATTATAATTCCAGGCCATCATGAGACACAGTGGTGGCTACTGGCCAGTAATGGTTCAGGCTGTGAAAGGCAAGACTAACTGGGGTGTAGGAGGCAAGTCACTACAGCTCCTGAACTCTACATGGACATCTTCAGTCCTGGCAGTTGCCAAATGAAGAATGAACCACAGTGGGATCTGGAGAATCATTTCAAATTCCAAAATCTCAGTGGAGGTCATCTGAACCTTCAAACTAGCCTACCGATTTCCTGCATTAGACTATCCAATTAAAAGCATCAAGCTTGCTACTGTCACCACTTGAAATTGTTCAGCAGTCTAAGAGACTGTACATGATAGATTTCCCTAGAATTCTTTTTTTTTAAATTGAGACATTGGAGACATCAGAGAATGATGCTCTGAATCAAGATGTTTTGATAGAAGAAATAAACTACTGTGTTGTCTACTCAACCTCATTCACAGCATCAGGTATTTCTTGTGTCAGAGGGAGCATTCCAAAACCAAGTCCATCTCAAAGAGAAAACATGTAGCCTTCCTCCATACAGGTAGATGGAGAATAGAAACCATTCCCATTCTACTGGGCAATGCTCACTCTTCAGATTTATGCTGAATATCTGTTATTTAAAATGGAAATTACTACCACTACTAATGCTAGGGCCATCGAATAGATAATTATATAATCTCCATTTGTGGACATGCTTAGTTCAGAATGAGAATGCTTTTTTCTCCTGGAGACACAGCATAAGAGAAATCCCAAACCAATACTTTATACCTACACAGAGCCCACCTGCCACACTGCATACCAAATCTCCCTTTAGGTGAAGATTCAACCATGGGGACAGTCCAAACAATAGAATCATAGAATCATAGAATGGCCTAGGCTGGAAGGGACCTTAGAGATCATTTAAATCCAACCTCTCTGGGCAATTTATTCCAAAGTCTTGCAATATTTTACTGAATACAGACACCTCAAAAGCCAAGCAAAAGATGCCCCCATTTTGTTCATAATGGTAAATTATTAGATGACCAGTAACACCCTCAAGCCAATGTAGTTGCTCCAAGCAGTGCATTGCCGGACATCTCTCAGCCAACCTCAGACATGTAACCTTTTGTTAGTCAACATGGTGGCCTGAAATACAATAAGATCATAAAATTATAGAATCATAGAATAGTTTGGGTTGGAAGAGAACTTTAAAGCTCGTCTAGTCCAACCCTCTCTGCAATGAGCAGGAACATCTTTAACTAGATCAGCTTGCTCAGAGCCCCATCCAGCCTGACCTTAAATATCTCCAGGGATGGAAACCTGTCAGAGCAACATGTTCCAGCGTTTCATCACCCTCATCATAAAACTTTTATTCCTTATATCCAGTCTAAATCTACCCTCTTTTAATATAAAACCATTACTCCTTGTCCTATTGCAACAGACCTTGCCAAAAAGTTTGTCTCCATCTTTCTTATAAGCCCCTTTAAATACTGACAGGCCGCTGTATTTCTTATGTGCGTAGCTCATCCAGTTAACCTGAAGTAGTTTTCTGCTAGTATTCATTCTCTTCCCTTCCAGTTTATAAATCAAACCTCTGTCCATTGTTCCGTTCTTCCTGTCCTCCCTCTTGTTCATGTTCCAGGTTCTCATCTAATCCGTTTAACCTTAACTTTGCCTGAAAAAGCACAAGGAAGGGGTTTAAAGAGGAAATGCTTTATAAATCCTCCACGGATATTTCATTGTTTCACTAATAGCAGAGTTAAAACCTTAATATAATAAAGTATAGCCAGACTTCATACTAACAGCCGTACAAGTTTCAAGGGACAGTCAAGCGTTTGGTTACCGTTTATATAAACTGTAAAATCTATTGCAGTAATGTTTGGCTTTGTCATCAGTCAAGTTCATTAATGCAAGAAATTTAAAATGAAATATCAGACTTTAAAATACCCAAAAATTTGACTACTCTACTCTGAGGTTACTTGGATTTATGATCATGGTCGATGATAAATCCAAATGTACTTTAATATATTTTACCCTGCATTGTAGTCTCTATTCTAAGTCAATTTTTCAATCTAAGCATCTTCCCCTTTCTTTCTCTCAGATTCTCTGTGAAAACTTACAGAAATAAAGCATTTAAAGATCAGGGATCATCTTCTTCCCTGTTTTCTATGTGAAGCATGCACACTAACACAATTTCAAGAGTAGAGATGTTATTTAAATAAAGCTTTCTCTAGAAGTTAAAGGTAAGTGGATACAAATGGAAATAATGTTTACCTATACAAACTTGAACAATGGACTAAGGAAATAACCTTGAAAGCATAAAAGAAAGTAGAAAAATTTGCTATTGTGAGCATTTTTTTTTCTGGTGACAAGCTTTCATACCAGTTAGGTTCCTCATATATTTTCTGTGATTACTATGATGACTTTCTCCCCTACTTCACATTCTGTTTCACGCTCTCTTTGATTTCCATCATTTCCACTATGACAAAAGAACTTTACAGACATAATTGTATTATTTTGCAGCTAATATATTAATCCATGGTGCCTTTATTTGCATAAGTTTAATCATATCCAAGAGTGACAATGAAGAAGCAGGAGGCTTAAGTCATTTCTTTAAATCTAATTGGCACACAGAGGATCCCCTTAATATGAAACCAGCTTCCTGGCTAGAAACTAAACAATTGATGGATTACTTTTTTCCTATCAGAATTCTTTTTCCCATACAAGGTAATGTTTCTTTCATACAGATTTCAATTCCAGTTCATTCCTGGTGGAGCTATCCAACTTCTACATGGCAGCAACGAAGTATTAAAGAAGCATTTTTAAAATGCTATCTTAACAGTGCAAAATGTTTCCACCACCAGAATGAATTTTCTTAAGTGCTGTTCAGTTTTTGTTGATGAAACTGCAGCTTTTGTCAAGACAATAAATATTTTTAGGAGTATTGTTTCATGTGCTGACACACAGAAATGCCCAAAGTACTGAAATATGTCCCAATATTTAAGCTGCATGTGGAAACAACATCTGTTAATATTCTAAATAGTAGAGTTTGCTCTTGTTTAAATATCTCCCTTCTAAATTAGTTGATTAAAGATATAATGACTATTACAAAATGCCTAAAGTATTATGTATTTTATACACATGCACATTCAAAAGCACACACACAATAATAAAAAATAGTCAAGATGGCTAACCATAAATAATACTTGTGCACTTCCTATCACAAAAGTTAAGCCTAGTCATTAAACACATGAAATAACAGGCAAAATCTACGAAGCAATCCAAAGTATGCCTGCAACGTGGGATTATCTCATAACATAAATCTTGGGTGGCACTTTAATTTTAATGTTTTTTGTAAGAGATTCTAGAAAGAAAAAGATAAAAAAATCTTTCCCATCTTAATTAGGGGTATCTCATTCACTTATGCAGACTTTTCTTCATAGAAAACAGAGACAAAACAGTGAGTGTGTTATCCTCCTGCATGAAGCAGTCAGTCATGGACTGGCACTCTCTCAGGCTGGACCCGTGGTGCAAAGACACACATAATCATAGAATCATAGAATGTATTGGGCTGGAAAGGACCTTTAAAGGTTATCTAGTCCAACTCCCCTGCTGCAAGCAGGGACATCTTTAACGAGATCTGGTTGCTCAGAGCTGCATCAAGCCTGACCTTGAATGCATCGAGGAAAGGAGCCTCCACCACCTCTCTGGGCAACCTGTGCCATTGTTTCACCACCCTCATTGTAGAGAACTTTTTTCTAACATCTAATCTAAATCTACCCTGCTCTAGTTTAAAACCATCACCCCTCGTCTAGTTGCCCCATGCCATTGTGAACAGTCCTTCCCCAGCTTTCCTGTAGCCCCCTTCAGATAATGGAAGAGGAATGTGACCAGCTGAGACAGCTTTGGCCAGCCTCGTCACTGCAGTGAAAGAGGTTCAGAAATCACCCTTCTGAGGTGAGTTAAAGCTGGGTTTCCACCAGGAACTGGGCTAATTGCTCCCTGAAGAAGACGCAACTCCCTTACCCAAACCCTATGGGGCAGAGGGAGGCACAGCATCAAGGCTGCCCTTTGTGGAGCTCAGGTGTGAGGAGACCCCCAGGACAGCTCCATCCTGCATGTGGCAGCCCTGCCATGTTCCTGAGGTCACCTCTCAGCCAGCTGCCATTGTATTTGGGAGGGATCCTGCCCCTGACCCCAAGCACATTCCAAGGGCACCTACCTGTCAGAGTGTGAGGGTTGTGCTGAGACAGACCTGCCACTGCTGGGGAAGCCTGAATGCACAAGTACTCCTACTCAGGTAGAAAAAAAGAAAAAAAAACTGGTCTGAGGTGTGTTAAGCCCACAGCTGATGACAGGCATTTAAAACTGAAACAGTTTGTGCATGTCTGAAGGCTGAAGCAGACAATTCCTTGGCTTAAAACAGCACGGCTTAGATTAAAACTTGGAGAAGTCAATTGGGGAGCCGGTTAGCTCAGCTGGTTGAGCGTGGTGCTGATAACACCAAGGCTGCCAGTTCGATTCCCATTTGGTCCCCATGTGTTGCCTGATCTAGTCCAGAGGTGGTGTCCCTGCCCATGACAGGGAGGCTGGATTAAAATGATCTCTAAGGTCCCTTCCAGCCTAGGCCATTCTATGATTCTATGAAGTCCTCAGTCTCACTCCCAAGAAGGTGAGGGAGCAGCAATGGCTGGCAGCTCCTCGCAGGGAAGGGCCCATCCCATTGCACCCGGAGGGAGCTGAGCAGGCTGGACACCGTGACCAGACCACCAGGCCAGTCCATGGTGGTGACAGGGCCAAGGCTCAGTTAGGATGTGAGCCTGTGGATGTTCCCGGTTCTCCTGTGCCCATGGCCAGGCGGGGCTGTGGGGAGCTGGAGACCGGCCCCCCTGGGGCACCAGGGCTGATGCAGGGCCTGACAGCCCTGGGAAGTCTAAAATGGGGTCCTGGGTTGAGGACAGGGTGTGCAGAGCCTGGGGAGGGTGATGACAGGGACAGTCAGGGATGGTGGAGAAATGCAAAGACCAGGCACATACTCAAATATTTCTTCCAAGACACACCAGATTCTGAAATCTGCAACAAAACGTATATACACAGACCATATCCGTATTTTGAAAGATACTAAACTAAAGCTTTCTCTCTAAGTAACACGTTGCTCTCCCTCTCCAGTCACAGTACACCTCCCCTCAGTGGGGTCACTAGATAGCTTTAATCCATGGCAAGTAAAAAACGGCTGAGTGATTTAATACCAGGTGCTGTTGTTGGGTGGGCTTCCTCCAAATAGATGTTTTTTGAGGGGTTACAGTTGTTCATAGGTTACAAATATATTTGCATATATAATGAAACAAGTACACTGCAAGGAAGAACTTTATGATGAAATTTGTCTGACTGTGATATAAGTCATTTCTCGGTTCAGGTCCTTGTGTCTGGCAGAAAATTTTGAGGAGTGCAAAAGTTGCCATCGTTGTTTATACGCAGTTGGCATTTTATGTTTTGTTTAAAAGTGGCACAACAAGACAGCAAGGAAGAAGCTACTCTGTTGACTTCATCCCAGGTCAGGTAAACCATCTAGAGGGGATCTAACCCACAAGGAACTAAGCATGCTAAGTTGAGAGCAACTTCCTTGTTGCCAGACCAAAAAAGGTTGAGGACAAGACTAGTAGTGTCTCTGAGCGGACCAGGGAACTTGCTTTCAAACAGAGACAACCCAGAGTCAAGACAAGACAGAAGACTTTCCCAGGACCCCAACCAGGGCTTGGGTTGGAAGGGACCTTAGAGATCATCTAATCCAACCTCCCTGTCATGGGCAGGGATACCCTTGACTAGACCAGATTGCTCAAGGCTTCATCCAACCCAGCCTTGAACATCTCCAAGGAGGAGGCATCCACAACCTCTCTGGGCAATCTATTCCAGAGAAGAAGGAAAAAAAATACACTGTAACAGGAGTGAGAAGAACAGAGCACAGTAGGGATATTTTTCAAGATTTTTGGTTTAAGCTTTTTCACTGAAGAGTTACAATCTGTCTTTAGTGGAAGATATTTCACCATTGAAGTTCAGATGTCTGTGTGTGGTATCTTTTAACACTCTTGCTTTAAGCTAAAGCTGGAACGGACTTCTGGCTATTGCCAAAGTCCTACATCAGGATATCAGACAACAGTTCAGCAAACAAGACAAATGCCATGTCTTCTAACAAATGAGCTTTGCTGACTGCATATACAGATAGGGAAAACTGAGCAATGGTGCAGAATCTTACCAGTTCATGTCCTGAGAGTCCTGAGCTCTTCGGAGGGCCATGAAGAATCAATTCCTTTAAGTCCAAAGTTTTAAGAAGTTCAAAGTGATCACTGGGCTGTTGTTCTTGTCATCTTTTGAAACTTTGGCCATCACCTCTACTGGCAATGCTCATTGTGCTCTAGATGCAGCTTCCATATACTGAGGCCTTTATTTCAAAATTTCACCTTAGGATATGTGTGTGCGGATACCTGCAGAATAGGTTTTGGAGAACAAAGGCAAGTTCCAGGGAGGTATTAATTCACCTCAGCTCTGTCCTGCCTTGACAGACCCTTAACTGTGGTGACCTAAGGGGTGTTGTGAAAACTGAGCCAGCCCTGAATTATCCAAAATGAAACAGCAAAGAACTGAAACCTGAATGGAACCAAAACCCAAATAACAAACATTTTGCCCCGAGTCTCATTTTCAATCACTATTTATTCTAGAGATATGTCAAATTTGGCCAAATAAATCATTTATAAGCAAGATATGTTAATTTGGCTGCATAAGTAACTGATGTGCTAGCCATCATGAAATTAGTAAACTTAGTAAGGGGTGCCCAGGAATAATAAGAGGAAATTTCATCACATCACCAAAGATAAACATTCTAGATAGTTCATTCTCCCCAGGCATACCTCTACCCCCCATCCCATCCTTACAGGATAAAAACTGTAAGATTTTGGGTAGATTTTGGAGAATTTTCTTCCAACAATAGAGACGGACTGTACGAGATTCTTCCCCCCTTATTTGAGACACTGGATTAGGACATTTTCCCTGGACTTGGGAATCCTTACCTGAGAAAGCATAAGTGACCAAGACACACGTGGCATACTTTAAGGTTGTTTTTGTTACTAACTTTCACACTTCTGAAATCTGTACTAGTACATTTTCCAGGAATCACTGAGTTTTGTAATAGTGTATCCTGCATATTGATTGTTGTTTCTTTCTCAAATTTCAATAGTGCATTCTTCCATTGTATTTGTAAAACCCGCAGTAGTGATGTATTGAACCTGTAAATGAAGTTCTAATAAATTGCTAGTTTGAACCTTACAGTGAAGTCTGTGTATTGGACCTGTGAATGAAGTTCAAATAGATTGCTAGCTTGAACCTTGCAGTTTAATCTCTCTCAGTCACAGTATGAAAATGTATTTACTGGAGATTATAAAAAAACATGATCTCTCATTGAACAAAATGGGTAAATCAAGTCATATATATGCAGTGCTTCTTAATTAACTTTTTGTGTGCTTCTTGAGTCCCAGACTTTTATGTTTTCTCCAGCAGTTTCAACTGCTTACTTCAGACTCCACTTCTTGCCTCCATAAAAGTCATTGGTCTGTGGTAAAACTTATTCTAGGGAATCAAAATTATGCACCTGCATAGAAAATAGAAAAGTTAACTCAGTAAATATTCATTAAAATTTACTGGACTATAATGCAAATAGCATAGGTGATTATAGGTGGAGCTGAAATTCAAAATAAGTAATGAAATTTTGAACACCATGATTCCCTTGAATCTCTAACACTTCCACAAGATACAAAATTATATAGCTACTACATTTGTACGTGAATAGAGCAATTTGTATTCAGAACTAGTTTAACATGTAATACTGATTCATTAAAAATAGAAATCCTCTGAAAGCTTATATATTGATTGGTTTATGAATTTGTATGAATTATAATATTTAAAGAATTTCATTCTATGTAATAGAACAAGACTTAGTAAAAGAGTTTTCCATTTTGAGGAACTTTAATAATACTGCTTATCTGTTGTTTTTGTTCACATAGCACCTGTAGGTTGAGATTGTACTCAAAAGAATTAAAATAGACTGGAATAGGATACCAAATCTCTCTGTTAACAAGGAATTCTTAAATTCTTCTCCAGTAAATATCTGATAAAGTAGAGCAAGATATAAAACAACTCAACTTATTGAAGAGTTCTTCTGCAAAGGTGTTTCAGCCAGGTTTAATTTATTTTTTTCAGCCATGTTTTTTCTCATCTGAAAGCTGAAAAAGTGCCCAATTCTGCAGTTGCCATCACAGTGCTGAATACTTTTGTATAGAAGAACTCATCCTGTATAGCACATACGTAACTTAATTCTCTCTGGTGGATTGTTAAATGTTGAGATTGAACTCAAGAAATGTAGTTGTCACAGAGGCACAAGCTTCATTTGCCTGACAAAAAAGTGCATGTCTTTTGATGTGCATCTCTGCTGCTTCCCATCACACTACCTATCAGCTGTCCCTGTCCTCACTCAGATATTCATATTGGTTAGACTCTGGCAGGATGAGACACTTACCTATTCTAGTCACAACCTTCAAGGCTACCTACAGATGCAGACTCCATAGTAGAAATGTTATGAAGAATCTGCCTCTTTATCTACACACCCAAAACCTCCCAGTCTTGTTAAACATCTTCGTCAGTGACATGGACAGTGGCATTGAGTACATCCTCAGCAAGTTTGCTGACTACACCAAGCTGTTTGGGGTGGCAGATACGCTGGAGGGTAGGGATGCCATCCAGAGGGACCTCAACAGGCTGGAGAGCTGGGCCCAGGCCAACCACATGAAGTTTAACAAGACTAAGTGCAAGGTCCTCCACCTGGGTCGGGGCAATCCCAAGCACTGACATAGGATGGGCAATGACTGGCTTGAGAGCAGCCCTGAAGAGAAGGACTTGGGAGTACTGGTGGATGAGAAGCTCAACATGAGCCGTCAGTGCACAGTTGCAGCCCAGAAAGCCAGTTGTGTCCTGGGTTGCATCAAGAGGTGTGTGGTCAGCAGGTCAAGGGAGGTGATTCTCCCCCTCTACTCCACTCTCGTGAGACCCCACCAGGAGTACTGCATCCAGTTCTGGAGCCCACAGCACAAGAAAGATATAAACGTGTTGGAGCGTGTCCAGAGAAGGGCCACGAGGACGGTTAGACTTCTGGAGCACCTCTCCTATGAAGACAGACTGAGAGAGTTGGGGTTGTTCAGTCTGCAGAAAAGAAGGCTCTGAGGATAACTTATTGTGGCCTTCCAGTACCTTAAGGGGGCCTACAAGAAAACTGGTGAGGGGCTTTTTAGGATGTTGGGTAGTGATAGGACTACAGGGAATGGATTGAATCTAGAGATCAGTCGATTCAGACTAGACATTAGGAAGAAGTTCTTCACCATGAGGGTGGTGAGACACTGGCACAGGTTGCCCAGAGAGGTGGTGGAAGCCCCATCCCTGGAATTTTTCAAGGCCAAGCTGGATGGGGCTCTGAGCAGCCTGATCCAGTATGTCCCTGCCCATAGTGGGGAGATTGGAACTAGATGATCTTTAAGGTTCCTTCCAACCCTGGTAATTCTATGATTCTATGATTCTATGAACTGTTGGACTGACTAAAGAGCAGGAGTTCTGAAGATCCCTATGTGACACCATGAATTCTCTGGCTCCCTGCTCCAATGCAGCAGTTACAGGAATGAGAGAAAACTTGAAGTATATCTTCACTACAGAATCTGAGATGAGAAGGCTGTTACTCTGTCCTTCTTTTAGCCAACACCCGGACTACTTTATACACATATATTATAATGCATTGGCAAAAGACTAGCAGCACAGACATAGGTTCTATCTGCCAAACCACACACTTTAATCCATATGGCTTATTCAAGCCACAGAAAAGAGAAACAATCTATGCAGAGCCAGCATGAATGGAGCCAAAATTGTGGAAGAAAAAAAATTTGCCAGATGTGCAATAATCATAGCATCACAAAAAAAACAGAAGATACACACTCTACAGCAGGAAACGTTAACGGGGAATTGCAGATCTTCTAAACCCTTCACTAAATCTGCACAAGTAACAAGTTGAATTTTGCCACGGCATTTTAACAAAGGTCTTTTTCTGCATTAGCTGTGTCATTTAGGTGCCACTACCCTCTTTCTGTAGCTGTGTTAGCAGAGATCTGTAGAAAACTGAGTGCAAATTATGCAAAACTCATAGAATAATGCAAAATTGCTTCAATAAAGACCATATTCAATCTTTAGACAAAACATGGCTCATACTGTTTCCAGTGTTCCTGTCCTCCCTCATGAATTATTTCAGAGATTGAAACTCTTGGATTTTATGGTATACTTTATGAAATTCTTTGCTTTTACTCAATCTTCAGTGCTAGAATTCCTCAAATGTCAGATCTTCCAAGGTAAAACATGAACGCATGAAACCTAATGGCTGTGAAACCCAAGAGTTAATTTACCAGGGATGTGTAAGGAATTCTTTTCTCTCCTCCTCTTTTTTCGTAAAAAAATGAAGAAATATGTAAGAGAAAATGTGTAATGAATTTCATTTTAGGGAATAACATTACAGAAAAAATCTTTTAATCCAAATAAAATTGCATCATAACAAATTATTAAATAGGTTGAACTTTCAAAAGAAATATTTTGTTTCAAGTGGGAGAAGTCAAGTGCTTTGAAAGCACTCCTTTATCTTCTTCTGCCTCTCGTTTGGATAGGGTGCTACACACGAAGAGCAGAGGAAAAGAACTTAAGAAGATAAAACTGCAGGACGTGATCTGATCCTTTAAGGCCAGTCTTTAAAAAGGAAAGTTCAACTTTTGCTTAAATTTCTCATTCAAAATTCAGAAATTTTATTAAAATGTATGATTCCATCCTCCCTCAAACATTTGAGTCAATTTGTCTGATTTGCCCTTTAAGAGTTTTCACAAAAGAAAGGAAGGAAAAATAAACTCACTTCTTTTGTCAAGTAGCTATACAGCCATAGGAAACAGTGTCTTCAACATAAACAAGTATTACCTTTCCCTTAGTGACGATATGTGAAGACAGAATGCAGCCTGCCCTTCAGATCACCCGTTGAGCTGACGAAGAGCAGCTTTTTGCTTTGCCGTGGGTATCACTGTAACTTGCTTTCTGTCCCATTCCCTCAAAGTCTATCTGATGTAATGTGAGTCCTTATAAACAATCAGTTCTCTGAGCAGCAGTAACAGTCCCTATAGGATCCTTTAGCCTTCTGGGTATATGGCTTTCAGCCCAGTTTCAAAAACCCAAGGTGTCAACACAAACTAAACGTTCAGGATTTTGCAGTTCACTCAGCACTCCTATGGCCTCATTAAACACTGTACACAATTTCCAGGGAAACATTCTTCCTTAAAACAAAAAAAAACAAACAAAGAATAAAGAAACACCCTACAAAGCAAGAAACAACCACTGTCTGATCTTAAGTATTGTACCCGTTCGTCTCAATAAAATTTTCTCAGGAAGAGATGGTATTTGCCCTGCTTCTATAGTGTGCTTTATTCCAGCAGATTTCAACAATGATTTCGGGGAGACTTCTTCAATGAAAGCTTAGCAAATTCAATAGTCCAAATGGGATCTACTTTCCAATTAAGGATTAGCATACTTAACGTGAGGTTGTCGATTTCAACTGGCATGACTCAAACTGAAATGTCAACCCACATACCATCTGGTTTATACATATCTAGTCTGGAAAGCAGCAATGAAGCAGCTGAAAGACTGCTGCCATAGAAACAGTACACAGAGAGTAAAGGCTACCTGGAGATCTTTTAAATTCTTATTGTCTCAGTAGCCTTGTAGTTTGGGTTTGCTCCTTTGGACAGAGCCAAGTTTAGAGAAGATTTAGTCTGAAATACAGTACATTAGGACACCTAAGTTCTAGAAGAGAATAATTTTTCCAGGGTCTCATATAAAAACATTCTACTTAATGAATCCAGAGGTAAAAATTAGCATATTAGTGATATATTTTAATTTGTTACAAAGATTAAACAGGCCAAAAGGATGTGTTAGAGTATTCTAAAGAAGGAAGCCAACCCTCATTAAGCACTGTTTCAAGTGCATTCCATTTAAATACAGTACAAGAATAATTCATAAGAAAGAATTGCCAATGTTTCTATCAAGAAAGGACTTTTGTATCTGTTGTGATACATTGCAGAATTCACAATGCACTAACCTGGGTCAAAACCTGTCATTAACTTATTTTGCTGAGCAAGATTGGCTAGAGCTCCGCCGTTGACCCATCGGCATCACCGTGCTCACAAGAACAACCAATGCTTTGTACAGATATTAAGAATTAAGGCATATCAAAGAAATTAAGAATGGAAGGTAAGGTCTGATATATTTTAGATACTGGGGAATAAGAAAGCAAACAAAGCAGTTGAATGACTTTCAGATAAGCACACAGCCTTTATGCAAAGTTAGGACTTTGTTGTGCAAAGCTGTTCCTACCAACCTAGATCTCCAACACATATGAGGAATTGCTGCAGCTAAAAAAAGCAAACAATTTTGGTTTTTAGTGAGAGACTTCCGTTCATTGTTCTTACAGGTCTTGAATTCTCAGATGACTCAACATGCATCTTGTGATGGCAAAATGTGGAGCTGGGGAGAATAAAAACAAAGAAAAGTACATGAACAGAAGGGATTCTTCAACTTTGAGTCAGAGTCTCCCAATTAAGCCCTTGACCCATTTAGAAGGAAAATGCAGTTGCCAAGCTCCTATCTACTCTCTTATCACAATGTTACATGTGGTCACATGTTTTTCTGTTTCTTTTATCATTTATTCTTTCCTTCTGTATTTAGGGATCACAGCAATCTTTCAACCATACAGCACTAAGAATCCCATGCGATTAATCATGCCAACACTAATTCTGTCAAAAAATCGCTTTTCAGTTATCTCCATGTTGAATGATTAAATGCAAAGCAGACAGTCCTTACTCCCTGGCATACTTCTTCCTTTGTGTCTATACAGCTCGTGTTTATCTTTTGACTTTGTATTATCCACAGCCTGAGAACAGTATTTGAAGTTTAATGTTGGAGGTTTGAAGTTTGATCTGAGCTCTACCGTTTGAAAGTTTTAGTCCTTGACGATGTGAATTCATGTCTCACTAAAGTCACTTTTTGTGGTCTGGTGTGGTCAGTATAAGGACTGAATCAGAAACTATCTTCTTTTTTGTTTAATAATTTTATCAATGTATCTAGAAAAAAAAAAAAAAAAGGATGCTGGCTGTATGGGAAGAAAAAAATAACATTTAGATTTAAATATGAGGAACTCCAACATTATAGTGAGAGTATTCACAAACAAATAACATTAGGGTTTATGCTACAATAAAGATACCAGTAAATTAGAACATTTTATTTTAAAAGATATCACTGTCACCTAAGTCTTTTGTTTTCTCCTAAGTTTAAGATATTAATGAACTAAGCGAGTAATTTTGTGGATTGAAAGCTTCACTGGGATTTGGATAGAAAACAGATTATCAGTCACAGAAGACAGATGTTACAGAGAGAAATCCAATAGCTGTAATTAAGACAGGATTATATCCTGGGAATAAAATTCACAGCTAACATTGGGAAAAATAGACAGAAATCAAAAGCACACTTCTCCTTGATAGGAGATTGTTGAGTGTTAACTAACAAACAAAATTAACATCTAAATTTTTGGGCTCTACTGAACTACCCAGAACCCCGCTAAGTCCATGGAAACTCATCACAAAGACCTCAGCACTGCATTATTAGTGTCAGTTGAATTTTCATTTCCAGGCAGGAGGAAGATCAGTCTGCAGGAGATCACAGGATGCATAAGAGAGGCAGAAGTTGTTGACTAAGACCAGAGATGACAGTCTGGTCACTTAGCACTGGAAGTCAGAAAACAAATGCCTGAACTTCCTAAAATTAAGACCAAAGATCTTCTAAGAACTTGAAAGACATATTTGTCTTAACTAAAACTGGCAACAATATAACATTCACAGTCTCAGAAAATTCCAGGTAACATGCAAGTCAGCATGATCAAACTGTACTTAACCAGACAGGCGTGCAAATTCCAGAATTAAAAACCTGACAGGGATATCCTGGATTTAGGAGTGTTACGTAAAAGTCATAGCCAGAGTAAAAGTTGGTTTATCTGGAGAAGTTCTTCAGTCTTCTCAGGTCCAAAGTCTCACAAATTTTCTATTTTTTTCAAGATTCCAATTTTTATTGAAGATATTTGTGTTATTATTGATAAACAGACAGATCTAACATGAGGAACTATATCCTTTTGTCTTTTCCAGTTGTTGCTTGTCCTTCCACCACAAGATAGCAGTGTTTTCCAATTCTTGGTGTTTGGAAAGATTCTTCAGCAAAGTCAAAGCAATTCCTGTTCGAGAGCTGGTAGACTCCTCAGAGAGAATGGCTATGGAAAGTGATGTGAATCATACAATTCTTGCCTGCCTGTAGTCCCCCCAAATATGTTTTGGTATCTGTCATAGACGGAATTTATCATTGTTTGTTGTAGCAGAGAGGCAGTTAAAAAGGAAAGCCTTTCTGTAAATACTACGAAACTAACTTCAGAGAGACATGTTCACTGTGAGAAATACTTCTGTCCTCTCCCATGTTCCTTCTGCTCTTTTTTGGTCTTATGTTCATGATTTCCCTGAAAAGTTCAGCCACAAAAGATGATTCAAAAAAAACTGGTGAAATAAAAGCACCAGAAAGGTTTTACTGTAACGAAAAGTCAAATTTGTCAGTAAATAGGCCATGTGCGTTTCTAGTACAGGCACTGACTCAGGCAATTAGGAAGGTGATATTTGTCTCCTTGTTTTATTCTTTTTTTTTAAGTATTTTGGTTTATGTATACCTGCAGTTGAAGATTTCTTTAGGCCTAGAAAAAAAAATACAATTTAATAAGACAGCTTTTTCAAATGCCTAGCAGCATCGTATACCTACTGCTGTATGTGCCCACTGGGCATTTATTCTGCTAAGTTCTTAAGAACCTTAATATGCAACTCCTTCCCATGTTAGGGTTTTGCTTTGGAGAGGTTAGTTACTACCATAATAGGGGTAGTCATACAATCTAACTTCAGACACAAACTCCCAAGAACCAATTTGATATTTAATATAGACAATTCCAAAGAGAAAAATCACAGCATCTGTTTTAGATTCACATTCCAGATCTCCCTATAGAGAAGTGTCTCTTACTCTTCCTCCATTCCCTATAAAAATAAAAATCAGAGAGAATACAGTTATGTGACTGAGGCTAGATGTGTAAACAGCACAAACTCTTTCTTCCTATTACATCAAGAATGAAGAGCTTCAGTAATTGTGTATGAATTTCTGGAAGTCTTCTTACAGCATTAGAGATGTAATTTTTCAGGAGCAAGAGTGCTTACAGCCACCACACAAAACATCCATATAAAGATATCTGTTAACTCTGGAATTAGAAGCCACAAAGACCCTTCGTTGGGCTTCCTCAGTGTTTCTGTTCTCCTCACATAAATAATTAAACATTTTCCAGAGTAGGGACTGGAACCCAGGTGTCTTAACCCTCGGGCTAAAATGTTATTCACATCCCACACCGTCTGCTTTAATGAACATTCAATTATTGTGCACAAAATGGGGAAGTACCACATAGGAGAGATTTGCAGAGGAGATGATACACTTCTAGTACCCTATAGTCCAGTGACTATAATACTTACATGAGAAAACATTCAAATTCACTTTCAGTTTATACCTACTTTCTCAGACTTGTGGAGATGCAGAATGGGAGTAATTAATATAACCTGTGTTAATTGGTCATTAATTGTCTTCACTTTTCTCAAAAGTTTCTCCAACAAAATATTACACTGTGGCATAACATTTGACACAAAAGGAGATTCCAGTCTATTTGTTTAAATGTGAAGAAACATGTACCACAGAACATAGAACCGTAGAATGGCCTAACATGCGTGCTTTTGTTAGTCAGGACCACTCAAACAAACAAACAAACAGAAATGGTGTGATTAAAATAAAATCATTGCAGAGAAAATCTTCACACTATATGGAATGATCTGTACAGAATAAGTTCCTTACATATTCCTAACATATATATTACTATAAGAAATAAAGAAATTAAGACATGGTGAGGTAAACACATATTAAAACAGCCTATTAAATAAAACCTTACTAAATTTGGGAAAATAAATCCACACAGTGAAAGGATGATTTCTACTCATTCCAAAACTGAAGTCAGGCTGAAGGAAGGAAGGAGAGCTCGGATTTTCATTTGTAATGTTTACACATTGCTAAGGAAACAATATACAACAATCTGGAAGTACAACATTTCCAAATCAAGTTTATGATTACACAGATGTATGTAAATATTTTGATACTTACAAAGCATTCTAAAATACTATTTTGTATTTACATCAATCAAATCCAGTGGCTAGTTTCAATTTACAACAAAGAAATCCATCCATTGCGTAACCACATAAAACCGTATCATTTCAGAGACCTTTTTTTCACATTTCTAGTTTTAGAGTCTTTCATTCTGTATCTGAAGACTTAAAATGTTAGTTGACCCTATTCTGCATTTGGAGAGGAAAAAGGCAGCATGTGGAGAGTTAAATCCTTTTTCCATCTGAGACACAAGTGACTGCGTAATTAGTTACACCCATGCTTTCACTTGTGCATGTGATTGGAAACAACCAGCTCTCCCATTTCACCAATGAAATGAAAGGCTTCCACATTAATTTATAATGCAAAGAAGCATGTGTGAGTGAAAGACTGTGTGTCAGAGCATGATCATTCACTCCTCCATACTAGATTTGTTACACATGCAGTCATTGATAGATCTTTGCTCTTTATTCTCCTTTATTTTAACAGGTAATCTTTGCATCAAAAATTTTGGCATTTGGTTACTTTAATTTTATGTTGCAGCTTACAATTTTTAAGTTTAGCTTAACAGAAGAAAAAAAATTACAATTGGGAAATATAATCAGACTGTCATTTTTTGCCAAACATTTTCTGTTTTGATTCCAAGCAGTTCCTAACAGCAAGCTAAAGACAGAACCAAGCTTACGTCAACTACTGTAAACAACATTTAATAATATTTCAGAGGTGCAGCATAATGGCTTTTAAGCTGTTGCTGTCTTGAAACAGTTTCTTTGAAACAAGTAAAAAATGCTGTACCTGGGAAAGTCAAAAGGACAAAAGCAGAAAGAGACTTCAGGAAAGAAGCAAACAATAAATGTTCTTTAGGTTCCTGCCATACAATAATTGTTCATTGTTTATGGTTATTTATTACTGTGTAAATGTCAGCACTTTGGGAAGGACTGCAACTACCACAACAGAGCTAGACCTGTCATGGGGTAAAATTATCCATTCTTAATAAACAACTACTAAGCAAACTGAGCATGAACTCCCTCTCCACAGTTACATCAATCAAACTGACAGCAAACAGGTATGAGAAATTCTGCCTCTGTCTTCAGGGAAAGAGAACAGGTACTAATTTCCAAGTATCCCCTTACCTGATTTTTATCAGTAACTATGGAATATTTAAAGGTACTCATTGTTCCTCAAAAGTCACAAATTGCCACAGACCTTCACTCACTTTGAAGACAATGCTTTACAGAGAAAGATGATACTATATAATTTTAATTACTGCCATGCCACACTTGCTTTTCGTTGCTTCTTAAAGGCGGGTCTCAGAGTATGCAGGATCTTTTTTCCTTCTACTGGTTCATTTTCTTTCTAATATCCTTTTAGTGTATTTCCGTACAAGATTTGAAATCACATACGCTTTTTCTCTTCTACTTCTTTATATCTAAAAGTTGTAGGTAATAAATTATTGTTACCTGATTCTCTGCTCTGGGCTCAGATATTAAGCAGTTTGCCCTAAACCAGTTGGCTTTCATTTGTCGTTGTATATTCTGTTGCTATTCCTTCACAAAAAAAAAGGCTTACCTCCAACAAAATGGAGAAAACCTTCTCCTCTCCGTTTCAAAATGGGTGGCCTGAGTATGATCCTATCAGCTAGTGTTACACTTCACAATCCTGGCCATCTAATGCTCTCATCTTCTAGAGACTTGCTAAATGTTGTGGTTTCAACCCTGGGTTCAGGCCTCTTAAATCTCAGCATGGTAAGGCTGAAGCAGTAATTTTACAATGGAGAAACTGTGGTTGCACTTTGAGCTTATGGAATTCCCACTGTAGCACATCTATGTTGTGCCACTACAGCTGTTTGTAGAGCTGTTCTCTGAGTCAAAAATGGATTAATCTATATATATTTTTGTATGTAGATATATTTAGATACCCATCCATACACACACAATCATATGATGGAGAAAGGCAGGTCTTCTTTAGCATTGCTTCCCCAATGATAGAGCTACAGCCTGACCATCTTAAATCATTTAGAATCTGTATCTAAGATTCAGGACACCAGACCTGTGGAGTCCTTGAAGCACAGTGTGGAGCACACCTATCCCAAATTCGACTGAAATTTAGAGTCTCAGAACTCTACGTATACAAATATACTTCTACATATCACCTTATCTGAGTAATACTTTGTAGATAAGTTAGACCTATTCCCATCCTTATGGAGCCAGTATATATTCAAAATAATTCCACTAGGAAAGGACTAATCTTGCAAACTTTTAAAAGTGTTTGATTTATTTCTGAGAGCAGTCCCACTAGAATCAATGAGAATATTCATAGTAAAGTTGAATACATGCAAATAGTGCTTTACTCTGAAAAAAATGGCATTCTAAAGCAGTTTTAAAACCATTTTGTTTAATTCATGCTTAGTCAGAATTCTGTGGTTAAAGTATTTCTGTGGGTTTTTTTCCTAATAACTATGTGGACAAGGCCTCTCTTTCGTAACTTTTGATCTGTTGCCGCACAATGCGGAAGCTTTCTGCAAGCATGTGGTCCAGCTGCTATGCAACACTTCCTGGGCTAGCTGTGCTATTCTGTTGTGTTCCATTACATAATGTGGCTCAGCTCAACTCATTTCTGTCAATATTAAAGGTCCAAAGAGATCCAGAGAAGTGATATGCATTTAAGCAGGCAAACCACTGTGCTTCGTAGAAGCCTCTTCCTGGAGAAAAAGCTGACATTCCTAAGTGAAACTATTATAGTTAATGTCACTAAAAATATTTCTTCCTTTTTCTTTTTAAGAAAACACTGCAGAGAAAATATAGTGGCTGTTCAAATACATTTATCACCTCAAGAAATGTTTTACAGCTCACTCCACTGACAACAAATGCAAAGCTATTTTTGTCAGCTTGAGTTTATTGACAATTCAAGACTCGCACCAATACCACTGTGAGACACAAATTCGAAAGAATGTTCTTTTTCCTTTTTATCCCTTGAAACGTATGTTTGCAGAAAGCTTTAAGTCAAATGACAGAAGTAAAGAGCAGTCTAGTGGCCACTTCATTCAACTTTCAAGAGTTAGATGTTTTAGGAACTAGGGGGTTGTCTGCAGAATGTGACATGCCAAGACCAGTGAAGAGCCTGCTCCTGCCCTGATCTGAAAAGGCCCCAGGAGAATGTTTTGCCAGCAGTAACACCTGCACTGGTGGGACAACCTGCTCCTGCTCAGGAGTGAAGACCACCTTGGAGAAGTGGCTGGTCAGACTGTACATGTATTAATCTGCCAATTCATAAGTCAGCTGTAAGTCAAATGCCACAAGGATGAGGCATGGTGCTGAGAGGAAGAACTTTCTCTACGACAGGAATAAGGACTTAGGGGTGCTGGTTGATGAGATATTCAACATGAGCTGGCAATGTGCACTGGCAGCCTAAAAAGCCAACCTTATCTGGGCTGCATGGCGCAGGACTTGGAACTAGATGATCTTTAAGGTCCCTTCCAATTCAAGGCATTCTATGACTCTATGATTCTATGCAATACTAGATTTCAGTGGTCTGTTCTTCCTGAAAGGTAGCTTAGCCATGTTCCACCAGTTTTAATCAAAGTGCCTCAACAGCAGCAACATCTTCAGTTGAAGGCAGACGGTTACTTTACATGTGGATGGTTGCTGAGGCTGAAGTCTAGCACTGGAAACCTAAAGCCCCAGGGATATTGTCTCTGCTTAGGCACACAAAAACAAATGTCCAGAGATTTTAGGTAGCAGTGTTGACCCAATAAATACTTTGCAGGAAAAAAAAGAAATTAGTTTAATTCTTTGCATATCTTTTCAAATAATTGTCTTAATTTGTATTACATCTTGTAATCCTAAAAAGAACAAAATATCCCTTTGAAAAGTTGGTCTCAGCTTCATGGGTTTTGTCCCCTTCTGCTGTTCCCCAGCTATGTATTCCTATTATTCTAATGATACTGAGCTGGTGAAGCTGTATTTAATGTGCAGTAATATAAAGTGTATATTTTCTCCTTTCTCTGTTACGAAAGTTTAAGAAGTAATCAAATAACAGTTCTCAGGTTTTGTTGTTGTTCTTTATTTTTCTTGCAGTTTATATTGGAAAAAGATAGAATACAAAAAAAAAAATGAATTAAAATACTCAAGATAACAAAAATCTTTGCTTCATTAATATTCTGTAATTCTCTTTCCACAGCTGCAACCAGAATTTTTAATCCCAGAGAGCTATTTCAGTACAAAGTGCAGTAATTAGCTCATAAATGATCAGAAACAGATCTGTGCCCGGTGTTTTAGCCTTTAAAATAGACGGGAAGAAGTGAGGGGTTTAAATACCATTTTTGCAAGCCTGCTGAGGAAAGATTTTTTGCTTGTTTTAAAGGGCAAATTTCCCTTACTGTGTGGTTTGTCTGTTTATATTATTTTTGAAAATTCAGGGGAGTGGTAATATGTGAAATAATCCTTACCAGGAAAGTAATTCCACAAAAACGTATATTTAAATTAGATCTGTGTACTATTGTTTCCTCCACTTCAATGGGAACTAGACAATCAACCCAGCTCCACTGCAATTTGAATTAAAAACACTTTTAAATAACCTTTCCATATATTGAAGAACATTTCAAATGAGACACAAACATAAAGTACGTTAAAAGTATGCAGCATTGAGCAATCAACTAGAAATTCCAGAATCAGATTAATCTGAAAAATTAATTTCACCTCAATTTTGAATAGGCATCAAGACAAATTTTTAATCACATATTTAATCACATGTTTAATCACATATTGAGGGCTGGTTTAGCTCACTCGGTTGAGCGTGGTGCTGAAACACCAAAGATCACGGGTTCGATTCCCGTTCGGTCCCCATGTGTTGCCTGATCTAGTTGAGAGGCGTCCCTGCCCATGACAGGGAGGTTGAATTAAAATGATCTCTAAGGTCCCTTCCAGCCTAGGCCGTTCTATGATTCTATGATTCTATGATATTAGCCCTCCCTTGTCCCAACACCTTCCTCAGCACAACATGCTGTGGGGACCAGAAGAATGCGTCACAGTGTGTCTTGTCCCAAAACTGTTCCAGTCTCTGACCCCACCCTGGCACCTAATTGATTCTCTCTCATTACAGACTCTCCTTCCAGTCTCACTAAGCTTCTTGCCCTCATCACCTTCTCCTGTCCTTTGACTGGGTTGTCAAAGTGTCCAGGTGAGTTTTGGATGTGTCCAGAAACAAACTGCTCCAGGGATACATTTTTCCCTCATATCCAGTTAGAATTTTCGATGCTACAACTTATGTCCATCAGCATCTTCCTTTTCATTTTGCTGAAACGGTCCTTAACTTGATTGTCCTCTAGCATGGGTAGTATTTCACTCCCCCAGAGTCCCCCAGTCTGCCACAGGGAAACAGAAGGCCTGAAAGCCAACTTTTGTCTGTAAAAATCAACATCAAAAATCATGAAGTACTTCAGCTTTTTTATGTCCTTTTTCACGAGAGACACCCATTTTTCCTTGGTCTTCACAGAATCACAGAACTGCAGAGGCTGAAAAAGGCCTCTGAGATCATCAAGTCCAGCCTATGACCCAACACCACCACACTGGCTAGACCATGGCACTAAATGCCACATCCAACCTCTCCTTAAAGACCTCCAGGGACCGTGACTCCATCACTTCCCTGGGCGGTGCACTCCAAAGCCTGATCACCCTCTCCGTGAGAGAGATTCATCCACCTCAAGTGAGACTGCAGACTGAAGGCCGTCCTGAGGCTCATCTCTAGGGAGCCTGGTTTTACCTAAGGGCAAAGGGCTGAGCTTAAAGACATCCCCCAGACCAAAAGAGAAGGTACACATTTCAGGGGTACAAATGAAGCTGTCTAGGGCAATTATAGCCTGCTGTTATGCTCAGGGCTCTGACAAGAACACACCAGAGTGGCATTTTAGTTTTAAAAGTTCCAAACATTGTATGTATTTCATGCTAATGAAAAATTTTTGAAAGGAAGACCTGGAGACAGGATTCCTCTGCCTGCAAAAAGAAAAATCCAAAATACAGCAATTGCTGCTGCCAGAACAGTGTCAAAAATCCAGTCATAACTGGCAGTTGTGATTTGTGACATCCTCTTTTTCTTTTTTCCCTTTCTCCCTCCTGAAAATGTGAATTTACATTGCCTGGAAATTGAGACCCCTCTTGAATACTGCATCCAGTTCTGCTGTCTCCACTGTAAGGGGGACATAGATCTGTTGGAACGAGTCCAGAGGAGGGCCACAAAGGTGATCCAGGGGCTGGAGCACCTCTCCTACGAGGACAGGTTGAGGCAGCTGGGATTGTTCAGTCTGGAAAAGAGGAGACTCCAGGGGGACCTAATAGCTGCCTTCCAATACCTGAAGGGAACCTAGAGGAAGGCTGGGGAGGGACTTTTTTACAAGAACATCCAGTGATATGACAAGGGGAAATGGATTTATATTGAAGGATAATAGGTTCAGACTGGATCTTAGGAAGAAATTTTTACAGTACAAGGGTGGCAAGCCTCTGGAATAGATTGTCCAGAGAGGTTGTGGCTGCTCCCTCCCTGGAGGTGTTCAAGGCCAAGTTGGACAGAGCTTTGAGTAGCCTGATCTAGTAGAGAGGCGTCCCTGCCCATGACAGGGAGGTTGGATTAGATGATCTCTTAAGGTCCCTTCCAACCTAGGCCATTCTATGATTCTATGTTTCTAAGTCACTAATGGACTCTGGTTACAGATCTGTCTAATTTCATTTTTCAAATTAATAGTGCCAAGGTCACCTGTCAGTACTGCCTGAAAGTAGAACATTTCCTTTTTAACAACCGTACACTATATGATTCAGCGTGTTAAAGAAATTACTCTTTTGTCAATTATTAACTTACCTGTTCTGTGGAATATGTTATCATCTGGCACAGATCTATTTTTTCCGTTAATGTTTCATTTCCTTTGAGATCTGTTCATTTCAGTTTGTTCTACAAGAAATTGAGTTAAAATACAAGAGATTGAAATGTCATATGAAGGTATAAATTCATGAACCACAGCTTGTGCACAGTTGCTATTATAGTTGCTTCAAGCATGAATTAAAGATATTTTTATCTCCGAACTCCAAAGGAAAAACAGGAAAAACAATTCCTATCATTTAAGTAGTCATGCAGGGTATTTAAGGTTTTCTAACTTTGGTGTATAAAAGAAAATTTCATTTGTTCCTACATCCATTTCAGCAACAACTGAAATATTTGGAGAATTATTTTTCTGGGACCGTTTAGCAAATCCTTGTTCATGTACTTTTTAAGAGCTTCTCAGTTAAATACACTACAAAAAAATTGTCTGCATGGCAATGGAACAGCAAATTGAGTAAAATATTCCCAAAAGAACCAAGCATAATGTAAAATATTAAATATACATATGATTAGAAAGTTATTGAAGCATATTTTGGCTTTTACTGATCTGTGTTCTCCTCTCATGTCTTTTAGAAATGCTGGAACAGTTTGAAGCACTTTGTTTTCAAGGTCAAGCTCAGATAAAAAGTGAAACCTCCCTAAGAGCACACTGTAACATGTTCTTAGTTGTTTCATAAAGCTATCAGCTTTTAATTTGCTTTCTTCAATTCACACATTGCCACGTGGCCTTTTTTCTTTGGGATGACATTACAACTATTCATGTTTGCAAAATCAGATTTCTCATAAAATCTTTTGATATTTACCCACTAAATGACATTTCTGAAATTCAACCTGTTCAGTACAAATTACTCTGAAAGATGTATAGAGCTAAATAAAGTTTTTTCCTAGTCCTACTGTTCTTATTAACTAGGAAGTACATCATAACTGGCTATATAGCATCACTCGGATAGGGGAATTTTAAAAGCTAGTTGACACAGCAACAGAACAAGGTAGAGAAGGAAAAGGATACACTCTATTCTTGATGGGAAAAGCAATGGATGTGATTTTCCTGGACTTGTGCAAGGCGTTTGACACTGTCCCACATGACATCCTTGTCTCTGAAATGGAGAGACACAGATTTGACAGATGGACCACTCGGTGGATAAAGAACTGGCTGGATGGTCACACTCAAAGAGTTGTGGTCAATGGCTCAATGTCCACATGGAGACCAGTGACAAGTGGTGTTCCTCAGGGGTCTGTTCTGGGTCCAGTGTTGTTCAACATCTTTGTCAGCGACGTGGACAACGGCACTGAGTGCACCCTCAGCAAGTTTGCTGATGACACCAAGCTGTGTGGTGCCGTGGACTCACTTGAGGGAAGAGATGCCATCCAGAGGGACCTTGACAGGCCTGAGAAATGGGCCAGTGCAAACTGCATGAGCTTCAACAAGTCTAAGTGCAAGGTCCTTCACCTGGGTTGGGCCAATCCTAGGCACAAATACAAACTGGGCACAGAGTGGGTTGAGAGTAGCCCTGAAGAAAAGGATTTGGGGGTGTTGATAGATGAGAAGCTCAACACGAGCTGGCAGTGCGCTCATGCAGCCCAGAAGGCCAACGGCATCCTGGAATGTATCAGGAGAAGTGTAGCCAGCAGGTCAAGAGAGGTGATTCTCCCTCTTTACTCTGCTCCTATGAGACCCCACCTCGAATACTGTGTCCAGTTCTGGTGTCCCCACCATAAGAGGGACATAGATCTATTGGAGCATGTTCAGAGGAGGGCCACAAAGGTGATCCAGGGGCTGGAGCACCTCTGCTACGAGGACAGGCTGCGGGAGCTGGGATTGTTCAGTCTTGAAAAGAGAAGACTTTGGGGGGACCTAATAGCTGCCTTCCAATACCTGAAGGGAACCTACAGGAAGGCTGGGGAGGGACTTTTTACAAGGATGTCCACTGACAGGAGAAGAGGAAATGGGTTTAAGTTGAAGGAGAATAGGTTTAGATTAGATCTTGGGAAGAAATTCTTCAGTACGAGGGTGGCAAGTCTTTGGAATAAATTTTCCAGAGACATTGTGGCTGCCCCCTCCCTGGAGGTGTTCAAGGCCAAGTTGGACAGGGCCTTGAGTAGCCTGATCTAGTAGAGAGGCGTCCCTGCCCATGACAGGGAGGTTGGATTAGATGATCTCTTAAGGTCCCTTCCAACCTAGGCCATTCTATGATTCTATGATTCCAGGTTGCACCACAATATTCACAGCAACCACAGCATGCCTACTGATTCCACAGACGTTTGAGAAAAGAACACAAGCAGAGGAAGCACAGAAGATATTGTGCATTGAACTGTCCTATTATTTACTTGTTCACATTAGGTGTTTTGATGGTTACATCTACAGAGTAGACGCAGGCAGTGCTGCTTCAGAAGGGCTTCCAATTGGAAGTGATCAGAAGTTGTGTCAAATCTAACTGTCCTCAGAGTTATCACAGGAAGAAATAGAACCAAATTCCAGGAAGAACACCAAGAAATTTTTATCAATTACCTTCCACCTTTATGAATGGTATTGTATAAATACAGCATTCTATGTACTCTCATACAGGTATGAAAATCAAAATTAAAGATCTCTGGTTCAGATGAATTATCAATTAATGAAAAAATTCAGCGATTCCCTTTGCCAAGAAAAAGCAAAAAAATAAATCACTCTATTTCCTTCTATTCCTCTTTCTTCTAAAAATACACTCGCCTCGTGTCTCCAAGCATCATACGAGCCATCATGGTAAAAACGCTCAAACCAGAAAATATATATATAAATGTGAAATGGTACATTCTTCAAAATCTCATTTCTCTTCTGAGATAATAAATATTAAACTATATTGTATATGTATTTTCATCTTCTCATCCTATCTGCTCCTGAATACCCAGTCTTTCTACCACTTTTGAATTAGAATACTTGCATTATACATTATCCTTTTGGTTTTTATAATCAGGTATTTGAAAATTAACTAAGCTGATAGTAAAAGATTCATTGTCCAAGTTCCAGTAAACCTCAACATCTTTAGCTCTATTAGCCAATATGCATCTCTGCAGCTATTTAACACGACTCCACTGTTTGGAAGGGAGGGAAATTCAACAGAAGCAAACAAATGGAATTGTGTGGTTTCTATGCGCATTCATTCAAGTTCAAATTTCATACATAAATTTAACGCAGTTCAAGTGCTATTCTACTAATAGTGATTTTATTTCTTCAAAAGTTCACTCAGAAAATTATGTTGGATTGTTTTACACTATCCCAGGATTATAGGTGCAAACCTTACCTTCCAAGCGTAAATTTTTCCAAAGTAGCTATCAAACGTATGCCTGCTGAAGAGCTTGAGAAGTGCTCTTCTCAGCAACAGGACCATCAAGGTCAAGTAAGGGTACCAGTAAAGACTGGCTTTCAAATTATATAAATTCTAGGCTGCTGTGAAATAAGTAAGTAAGAAGACATTTTTCACAAATTAAGCATAGGATCCTAATTTCTCACTATCACAATACTCCCTATTCTCAAAGCTATCTCTATTCCAGAAGGCTCCCGACTATTCAAGAATGCCTGATTTTAGAAGATATTCATTATCTCCAGCTTCATTTAACATCACTGCAAAGGTGGGCCTTGATTGCTTTTCACGGCAGTCAAATCTTCAGCTATTCCTCAAAAACATCCTCCACCTACTTTTGAAATGGGAAACCCCAACTGACTCGAACTTGAACATAAGATATCAGAAGCTGAACAGCGATGTGATATTTTTCAAAGTTTATTGTTATTGCCGCTTGTTTGGACTGATCCTATACCATGGTATTGCATAAGCAATCAGCTTTAGAGCTCACCTCACCCACTTCTCTTACACTACTCATTTTAAAGCACAGTAGAGCAGATACCAATATATGGAAACACCGCACATTTTCAGCACTTTGGACTGGAACACAGAACATGAGTGGCATTTGTATCTCACATATAAGCTGCTTGTAGCTGAAGACTTGCAGTCCTCTGGGATGCACAGTTCACCTGAATAATATTTACAAGTGCAAGTCAGCCTATTCCCTGTTATTCAGGTGAAAATTTGGTACAGTCACTGTCTGGTAGACAGTGTAGAGAGAGTAGACTCTTTCTACTCCAAGACCCAAGAACCTAGTCTGCTGTGGTATGATACTACCTATATTTCTTCAAGTATCAACGGTGTTATTACTATTTTTAAGGTTAAATATATTCAAATTAAACTTGTACAGTTCTAAGTACCTTAAAGTCACTTCAATGCAGAGTCATCATTCCCGTAAACACACAAGCCCCAAGAAACTGAAGCATGTGCATAGCTTTTAGTCCATGCAAAGTCCCACTGAATTCCTAAGGAAAAAAAAGCTTCTGAAATTAAAGGGATTCTCCAGGTAGTTAAAATAAAGCCTATCAAAGCCAGGGACCCTGTGGAAACAGGTCCCCAAGCAAGACACAGCCATTCATCCATTCCCATTCGTCATATTACTTTCATTTCACAGAGTGTGGATGAAATGGGAGCCCAATGCTCAGCTGACAGATAAATGTTATGTCCTCCTTCAGTCTTCATAGTCTAGTGTATAAGTCTCAGCATACAAGTGTAATCTATAGTGATTCTCTGGCCTTAGTGTAGAAACAGAGAGAACAAAAAGACCATGACCATAAACAATTTTAAAAGAAAAAAATGAAAAGACAATTATCTTATGCCAAGGATGAATTAGACTGTTAACTTGCTCTCCTGTGTTAAGCGTGGAAAACTATTACCAGTTTTGACTTTCCCCATCTGTTCTACACCAAGCTTGCCGAAAGGCTGATATTCTGACAGCAATGTGAAGCATGGCTTTGCCAACTGTTTCTTTTTGAAAGTCCATGTTCCATATGTTCTTATTATGCTTCTTTTTATTGCTTTGAAATTGCAAAACTATGAAGGAAAAAAGTTCACTGTTTTGTGCAATTATATTAAATAGTAAAAAAAAATATTTGTGGAAGAGAGCATCAGTTTATACTTCTCCTCTTTTCCCACAAGTTACATCCTTGTCTTGTCATAGTGTAGATTTCTGTAGCTTATATTGATTGTATGTTAAATTTCGCAAACACAATGTTTGACATATATCACAGGTCTCTAAAATAAATAACTATTTAGAACAAGGGTTTCAGTAGAGTAAGAGCATTGGTCAGGTTTGTATCCTCTCTTTCAAACAAGAGTTTTAAATATAAATTGACTGTCCGAAGTTAAGAAATATATATATTGCTTAATATGGAAAGTACTTCCACCAGCATTCTTAACATATTGTCACTTTCCAAGTAGTCAGTCTTTATCACAAGCATTTAAAAAGAAAAAAACTTGAACCCTAACCTCACGATAACCTTACAGTCCTATGTAATAGAAAGCATGATCATAAAATCTATGCAGCTCTGGAATCGTTAACGTTAACACATTAATATTGATTTTATATGCATTGAGTTCTCGTCAGCTCAGGGCAAATCTCTACAGTTCTCATCTATAGCCAGATAAATGAAAAGTAACTGAATAAACCACCAGAGGAAACCATTGGAGTTTCGTATCCATTTACAACACTCTGACATGAGTCCCAAAAGAAGACAGTAATCAAAAATGAAACTATTGGAAGAGGGTTTCTGTGTAACACGATACTGACGACAGCATCTGCCTTCAAAGCTGAGCAGCACAGAATTACATTGGTGGGCAGGAACTCTGAAGATAATTTCGCACAATAACCTGCTCCAAGCAGAACTACAGCCAGCACCTGATCAGGTAAGCCAGAGCTTGATCTAGTCAAAACACAAATACCTCCAGAGATGGAGATCGTATAAGTTGTTTGGTAAACCTGATCCAGTACTGAAAACGCTGTTCATAATGTCTGAGTTACATATGTGGCCACTCTTTTTGCAATATTATATGTCCCGCCAAGAAGAACCTGGCCCCATCATCTTCATAGTTGTAAGCAGATGTGAGATTGGCCCTTAGTCTCCTTTCTATCAGACTAACAAACCCAGAACCTTCAATTTATCTTTGGAGGTGTCTAGAAGGGTCCCTTCGGAGAGCTGGCCAAGTAATGACCATCACACCGATACGGCTACAAGTCATCCTCATTTTATTGCTCCGGACAGCTCAATCTATACAGCTCAGCAGTGTCCCCGCACCTGCCCCTTCACAGAGTTGGTCAGTTACAGGTTTACATGCACCAGCGTTTTATTGGGTAGTGCCATTCAACTATGCAGGCGGTTCTCGCCCCCCTCCTCCCGCCGGGGCCAGCACCTCCAGCCAAGCATCTCGCAAAGCTCTCACAAAACAGATAAAAGCTCCTCCTCTCCGTGCCCCAAGGCAGCTCCAAGGACAGAGCCTTTGTTTGGGCCTAAGCTGGGTTGTCCAAACCTTTTAAAGCAATGCCGCGCCCCTGCTGCACAAGACATTCCCCTACAGAGGTGTTCTCCAGACACCAGAGAATGTTGGTAGCACAGCAGTTGGATCTTCTTTTATTTCTTTATGTATGTTTTTAATGTCAGGGCCCCAAATGGGATGAACCTTTCCTAGTGGCTTTGCTGCTGGCAAGTAAAGAGGATAATAAGTTTTCTTTCTGGTGGACATCTCCTCAAAATTCAGCCCAGGACACTGTTTGCACAATTTATTTTCAGTGAGAGCATGCTGCTGGCTTGTACAGCTTGACATTACCCATAACTTCCTAACCTTTTTCTGCAGATTTCTCAGTCAGTCACTTCCTGGTCTGCACAGGGTAATTCTGCCCATGAAACACTTTTCTGTGTTGAAGCTTACAAGATTTATGCAGGCACAATCCTCAGATTCATTCATCTTTCAAGACCGAAGCATTGACATACTCAGTCAGCTACTTTCCCATTAGAGACTTGCTGAGGGAATATTTTCATCATCGTTCATCACACAGTTGAAGGTCATTGAACAGTATCAGTCCCAATATCAAGCCCAGGATATTATGGTCATTACTGATCACCCGCCAGATCTCACGTTGTACTGCCCTTCAAACTTGTTGGCCAGCGAATTTTCTTCTAACAGTCCCATCATCCAGCCCACACTTCTTCAGTTTACAAGGAAAATTCTATGGGAGATAGTATCCAAAACTTCGTAAAAGTCAAGATACATCATATTCTTCACTCTGTGCACTCTCAGGCACAGAACCAGTCGTATAATTTCAGAAGGCAATCAGCAATAATATGCCCTGGCAATTCTGTGTTGAGTTTTTTGACTAATGTCTTTGCCCTTCAGACACTCGGAACTGAATTCCAATAGCTGCGTGATTTTTCCAGGGAATGAGATTACTAGGGCCTCATGATTGCTCTAACTTAATAATCATCTTAACATATTAGTTTATTGGTCCATTCTAGCCAATAGCCTTATCCTTTCTCTACTTGAAAACATTACCGTTTGCTTCACAGCTACCAATCCAATCATATTTTCTCTCAGATTGTCTAATTACTTAATGAATTTACATCAAACTAAAAGCAGTTATTCTCCAACTATATTAAGCTTGAAAAATTTTGCTGCAATTTCAGACTTGGAAAAAAGATTTATGTTGATAAAAAAATCTTTTACAGCTATAGCAAGTGGGTCTAATAGAGCCGTACCTTTGTTCTACAAAATTAATCTCGTTTATTTATTTTTATTATCACAGGTATAACAACAATATTATTAATAGATAAAAACCCTGAGGCACTAATTCACACTTTGAAGCTAGGAGATTTAGTTTCCAGATTGTTAATTAGTCTTTAGGTTGTTCGTTATAAACAAGCAGTCAAAATCCATCATCATTATGATTATTATGTCAATGATATTTTATTTATTTGTAATAAAATGGCATTTGGAGTTGCAAGACTTACAGTCTTCCTTTAGACAAGTAACTGAAAGCTCTCAGAGAAACTATTTAGTCTTTATTTCCATTCAAAGCATACTGCATTCCATTACACTACTCTGAATAATTTCTAAAGCTTTGGTTCAAATCAGACATCATCAAAACAACCACCTTCCAAGTGAGTTTCAAGGGCTACTTAAGTTGTTCTAAACCTTTGGCCCCATCTTGCCTTCCTGCCTCACTGCTTTGTTTGGGCTGTAGAGATTCTGGGGTGAACCACCTCAGCTGATTGTCCAAATGAAAATGTTTTGGTGGAAAGATCTGCTTCCAGTCACACCAAAAAGACTAATATAACTCACCACACAAGGGTCAAAGATCCTGTCAAGAGAAAAATAGCCCAGTGTGTCCACTTTCCTTTAAGGAGTAATACAGCTTTAGAAGTCGTCTCTGGCACTTATGTCTCTCAAGAAAATTGCAGAAATACTATAAGCTTGACCAATAACTCTGTCTACTCTAATGGAAATCTTCACAGTTGAAAATGGCATTTCTGGAGGGAAAAAAAATAAGCAATGTCAATAGGCTTCATTTGCACTTCTTTACATTTTCTTCATTTTGATGAATTTACAGTGTTTGAGTGAATAGTTTCTCACTTCCATTTACCTAATTCTGACAAGTATTATCTCAAACTGCACAAAAAACTCACAAGATCATAGACAGAGGACATTGGAGGCTCAGCAAACAAGGACTTCAAGATATGTTACGCACATACACATATATAACCTGGAACTGTAGACGAGCTGAAGGGCAGTGTTTTGTTCTTAAGCCAGATAATCCATTTATTTTATGATTGGCTAAAATGTCGATTATGGTCTGATTAATGGCCAATTTCATGACGAGCACATTATTCAAATTCATAGTCATTTGTTTGCAATGTGGGCTATCAGAAAGCTTAGTTCTTAATTACACTGATGCTTTAAATTTATAGTTCTACAGTACTGAATGGAATTGTCAGTTTGTGAATATGATTATTGTACATTAATGTTAAGTGTAAAGTTCTTCTAGTGTGACATGAACATGATTTGCATTCTCCCTATTGATTCTACGGTATTTAATTATTTTTAATAAATTCTTTATTGAAAGCAGATGGTGTGTTCAATAGAAGCATTTGTGTAGTGTGTCCCTGCACCTATCAGAGCAATCCAGACCATCACAATGGGTTAGGATTGCATTGTTGAGCTGCTGCAATGGATTTAAATCCAATGCAGTGTTACTGGTTTCAGTGGTGTTATTCTGGATTTGCAGGAATGTTCTAAGAGCTGAACAGCAAACAAGCAATTATCTTATTGGTGTTCTTGTTATATGTTCAGCAGACTAAATGTTAAACAGTAACTACAGTAAGACCCTTTGCTCCAATCTAACCTTACAATATCAGTTGTCTGGAGCTAATTCCATCTGACCTTACTTTCAAAAAGTTTATTTAACCTGTACATTTAAGTTCATTGCCTTCTTATCTATACTATGCTGAAATGAAAGACTGTTCAGATAGCTACAGTGACAACTAGGTGACAGAGCCTGTATCAACCACTACAAAAACTTGTTAGCACTGCCAATGCTAGCGTGTAGGCTCCATTTTCCTTTTTTAAAAGTTTGGTACGAAAGGAAGCCAAACTAACTACTGAAGTGTAGATAACTTATAAACAAGTCCCAAGGAGATGTTTCCCCTCAAAAAAGAAAGATTATCCATCGTGACTGACTGAAGTCTAACTGTGAGGACTGAGGACTGGCTTTCTCCATCTCATATTTGCATCTGCTATACTTTAACATTGTCACATGAAAGCTCTACTTGTGAAACCAGTACAAGTGGCCTCTGAGATGCCACAAGGAACCTGCCTACCAGTGCTGTCAAGATCATGATCCAAGGCTCAGACTACAAAGAATGTGACATGATATCCTTAATAATTTAAAGATCAGTTAAATCTTGTTACTGTTTCCAACTACACTTCCAAAGACCTTTGTTAGGGAAAGTCATGAAGAAAAGTTTTACTGATTTCTTAACAGTTATGGCATTATGAGGAGCTTCATTCTCCAAAAGCAATCTTTTTTTTTTTTTATTTGTGGGAGCAGTCTTTACCAGCTTTCATCAGACCCAGATGGTAGATATCCATGTCCCTATGCTAGTGCAAATATTTCGGCAGAATCTAATCTTCCCCAAACACATTAAGTCGCTTTTTATAAATAACTGATCAGCTTAGTGTGTGCTTATACTGTTGGATGTAGAAAGCCATGGGCTAGTCCCTCCCACACTCCAAATCAGCTGCATATAAGCCACCTCATGTCCAAAAGCCATTTAGCTACATTAATGCAGGACTATGCCTGAGCTAATAAGACCTGCTGAGAGTCCCAGTATTAGTACAATTATGTTTTCACAGCAGCTTGTTTTTCTTTTAGTCTAAAATATTTGATCACACAGGCTGACGATTTCATTATTTACTTCAGAACCCAAGTAGAATTTAATATGTATAGTGAGAGTTCATCACAAAGAGAAGCTTAAATAGCCCATATAAATCTTCTCCAAAGTAGTAATAATGGATTTAGCAGCTATATGGTAAACAGAGAATTAAGGATTTCATTCCACTAGTCTTTTATTTGTATTTAAGCTGACATGCAACATAATTTTGGTGTACACAATAACAAACCTTAATTGATAGACTTCTTCCTAGTATTTTATTCCTAAGAATTAATGTTTGCATTTAATCTCACACTGTCATTATCTTGTTTCCTCCACAGTGAGAAGAGTTGTCTGCTTTCTGCAGGTGCAGAAAACCAGCTAAATACCCAACAGCCCCCCCTTATCTGTTCTATGAGCATACACAATGATCACTAGCTATTATGCCTAATTACATGGTTGCATGTATTAAATGTTATTATATTGCACAACAGTATGTTTTAACAGGATCTTACATCTCAGAACTCTTATAGGTAATTTAGTCACATTTTGAAAAGCAGCATCTTTTCCTGGAATGAAATGTGGTTCTAACACAAGTTAACTTATGTAACGAAGAATATGAAAACATAATTAAGTAAGTGCAGAAAAAAACACGTGTTTTTCTCTTTTTTTTTTTTTTCTTTGTGTTACCATCTGGTTCATTGGTAACCTAGAAACTAGATTTATCAGTTGCTAGCTACCTGGAAGCTTGGTAAGAGCAGATAGAGGAGAGGAGGGTTAGTACTCAGTATTTGTTTTAACACAGTATGTTAAAGGTGCACTAGAGCTAGTATTGTAAAATTATATAGCTGTATACAGAAACACATATTCAAAAGAGCCTAAACAAATAGTTTTAATTAAGATTACAAAGTCGACATTGATTATGAGTGATTACTAATTTGAGGCAATTTGGTTTCTCCACGTATATAAAGACAAGACATTCTAAAAACTAAAACTAAGAAAACTGAGACAAAGTACCAAGAGATTTTTTTTAATCTATTAATTATCCCAGAACTTCAGCAAACACAATCAGTAAATGGAGATAAAGATATGCATCGTGTCCACGTGTTTGCCTTTTCTAAAATTTTAGTGGCAATAAGGAAGTAGGAAGTTCTTTCAGTAGGAAATCTGATTCTGGTTCAGTTGAAGCCCCTCCCTTGGCTTTTACCAACCATGTCCCAGGCCACGTTTCTCTGTTGAGGAAGAGAGCAGTAAGGCAAATGTCAAAGTGCAGCACAGCACAACCCCTACATCCATCTTCTGATCACATTGGGGTTTATTATACTACATAGTATTTGGGGGTATTGGCGTAAAATAGCCCAACTAGAATTCTCTGAGTGCATTCTCAGAAATTCAGTTTGTTACAATAAGTGCTACCAGGAGTGAACAAGATGGGTGAAATGTAGAAAAGCCAAGCACTGAAAATAAAGGCCTTGAACATGATTTCTCTTTAATGTAATGAGGCATCTTTACGTGCTCTTACACTCTAACATTTCATTTTAAAGTATTTCCAAATATAACAACATACATTTAAATCTAAAAATAATCTCTCTTGAATGTGTATATTAGCTATTGATTGAAAACATATTTCTCCCTTTCTTTTTTCTGTTCTTTAATCTCTTTAGCCTTGGAACAGATTGTACAGAGTTCAGATAAGATTATGTTACAATGCAACTGTAAACTGACACCTTAAAAAATGCGAACACTGCCAAATTCTTCACAATTAATGTAACTAAGAGTTTAGCAAATGTTTTTCTTTAAATTGGGAAAAGTATCAAATTACATACCAGTTTTATAATCTATAAATATTATGTTATCTATAAACATAAATACTTGGGATAAAGATGTTAACATACCAGAATTCTGCCCCTAAGTATTTCACTAACCTGATGCTGAAGGCAAAGACATCTTTTCATTGGCATCTTAGATAATTTTTCTCAAATGCATTTTAATGTCTTACAGATTTGCTTTCAAAAATTTCATGAATCCTCAAGAAAAGTGAATATTCATTAGATGCACTCAAAAACATGTAAAATAAATGTACTTTCCTTTTCCTACAAGCATACTCAACATAAACTGTATTATAAGATTTACATCTAACCAGAAATCTAAGGAAACAACTTGTAACTGTCGTGACCAACCCTGTAACAATGGAAGAGAGCTCAAATTTCAAGCAGTAAGCCCTCCAACTGTGAGAGCAAATTATTAAAAAAAAAAAATTAGAAAAAGGACATGCTAAAAAATACTGAGTGTTCATATATATTTCAAAATGGGAGAGCAAATATGTAATTTGTTTGCAATTTGTCTGCAGGAATATTTTAAAGCTAAAAAATTCCTATTAAAATAAGTTCTTTTCCTAAACATAAAGGCATCCATAAATATCTAAATGAAATCATCCCAACATCAGTTTTGTCTTCAAACATTTTGCAAATTCCAAAATGTAGCAATTTGGAATTCATCTTCAGGCCATGAGCTTTTAGCTACAGAAATATTTAAGCCCATTTCAGAGAGGTCTGTGATGTATCTTTTGTTTACATTTGGAGCTTCATTGCCAGCAGAGACATCATTGTTCAAGGGAAACACATCTCAGCCATTATCAAGGGCTTATGTCACAGCTAACTTGTTGGAAAAGCTGATGTGTAACTTACTTCAGTTACCTAATCTAATCAATGAAATACTAATGAAGAATCTTATTATTTATATAAAAGACCAAAGCTGGGAGAACTTCTATGAATAAATCAATGTCAGAAGTTTAACTTCATTGGATTCTCCACAATTTTAGCTACTCAGACTTCAAATCACAAAATGAACATTCCTCACATCTTTTGAAAGTTTTGGAAACACTGATCAACTAAGAACTGGAAATTTCATATGCTAGCTAAAATAAAAAATATGCAGTTAGTTTTTCACATAGCAAACCACTCTAAAGCTTTCAATTAAAAACATACATGCCCATATTTAAAAGAGTTCTAAATAATTTCACATCTAGACCTTCTGCATTTTCTCAGATTTCCATATTTTTCCCACTTCTATTCTTTTCTGTCTTTCGGTCTTTTTTCTTTCACTTCTAGTCTGAGTGAGTGATTCATTGTGAATAATTGACCTGAGCTATTCATACTTTTGCTGCATACTGGTATCCACCAGCAGACTGTAATTTATTTGTCATTTTAAACTAGCCATGTTTTTGCAAGTTGGGTTTTTTTTTTTTCATTTTTTGTTGGGTTTTTTTTCTGTATAAGTAGATCATGAAAGTGCAAGTATTGGACACTTCACATTTCAAAATTCAAACTGCCTTGCTTAGTTGCTATGCCACATAAAAAAAAAAAAAAAGAAAAATGTTGTTGTTTCTATTTTTGAATCTTAGAGGAATAATCATGCAGTAGCTTGAAGAAGCCAAACTTTTGGGGGAAGGAAGTGTTTAGAAAAAGATTGCAGAAGAGTAGGATCCAGGGATAATTACAAAAAAATTAACTCTTATCTTTCCAGGCTATATTAACATATCCCAGGTAACTTAAACAAATTAATTTAAGAGATTGCAGCGTATCATGTATCTCTTTCAGGTTTTTTAGTACTTGGGTTGCAAATGTTTGATAACCTACGGATTTCTTTTTAAATGGATTGTGAAAAACAAAATAACAAAAGGGAGTCAGCTGTTACTCTGTTGTTTCTATGCAAGGATGTGAAAAAGTCAAAAAAACACATATAAACCTCTACAAGCAATTCCACAATTCCTTCTAGCCAAACTTTTTCAGAAAAATAGATAAATGTACACAACTATATAATAAAAGCTACGTAAACACATTTAATATATATATAAAAAGAAAAATAATTTTGAGTGTAAATCATAACCTAAAGCGTCTCATAGATATAACAAGGTGGATAGATGATGGCAGAGCGGTGGATGTGGTCTACCTTGACTTCAGTAAAGCATTTGACACAGTCTCCCACAGCATCCTTGCTGCTAAACTGAGGAAGTGTGGTCTAGACTCTCGGGTAGTGAGGTGGACTGTGAACTGGCTAAGGGGAAGAAGACAAAGAGTTGTGGTCAATGGGGCGGAGTCTGGTTGGAGACCTGTATCCAGTGGAGTGCCTCAAGGGTCGGTACTGGGACCAGTATTATTCAATATATTCATTGATGACTTGGATGAGGGACTAGAGAGTACTATCAGCAAGTTTGCTGATGACACCAAGCTGGGAGGAGTAGCTGACACACCAGAAGGCTGTGCTGCCATCCAGCGAGACCTGGACAGGCTGGAGGGTTGGGCAGCGAAAAATTTAATGAAATATAACAAGGGTAAATGTAGGGTCTTGCATCTGGGTAGGAACAACCCCAGGTTCCAGTATAAGTTGGGGAATGACTTATTAGAGAGTAGTGTAGGGGAAAGGGACCTGGGAGTCTTGGTGGACAGCAGGATGACCATGAGCCAGCACTGTGCCCTTGTGGCCAGGAAGGCCAATGGCATCCTGGGGTGTATTAGAAGGGGGGTGGTTAGTAGGTCGAGAGAGGTTCTCCTTCCCCTCTATTCTGCCCTGGTGAGACCCCATCTGGAATATTGTGTCCAGTTCTGGGCCCCTCAGTTCAAGAAAGACAGGGAAGTGCTGGAGAGAGTCCAGCACAGGGCAACTAGGATGATTAAGGGAGTGGAGTATCTCCCTTATGAGAAAAGGCTGAGGGAGCTGGGGCTCTTTAGTTTGGAGAAGAGGAGGCTGAGGGGTGACCTCATTAATGTTTACAAATATATCAAGGGGGAGTGTCACAAGGATGGAGCCAGGCTCTTCTCGGTGACAACCACTGATAGGACAAGGGGTAATGGGCTGAAACTGGAACATAAGAGGTTCCGCTTAAACTCGAGAAGAAACTTCTTCTCAGTGAGGGTGACGGAGCCCTGGAACAGGCTGCCCAGAGAGGTTGTGGAGTCTCCTTCTCTGGAGGCATTCAAGACCTGCCTGGACACGTTCCTGTGTAGCGTAGTCTAGGCATTCCTGCTCTGGCAGGGGGATTGGACTTGATGATCTTTCGAGGTCCCTTCCAATCCCTAACATTCTATGATTCTATGATTCTATGATTCTATGATAGTTCAGTTTAAACCCATTATTTGCTGCCGGCCCATGATGGCTGACCAAAAACCAGAAAACCCTGAGCTGAGATGCAGACCTCACCTTCTCATGAAGCTGTTCCCCAAATGCCAGTTCCATTTAGCAGCTGTAGGGTCAGGGGGAAATGTGTGGGTTTGGAAACACAGTATGTCAGTGTTTCCAAAACATTTTCCTATAATTTTTTTTCTGAAGATATTTTTCTTAAAAAATGGATCTGTTCCAATTTGAAACTAAGCCAAATTTAAAAAAAAATATAAATTTGTGAACTGTAAAGCCTGCTATTCAGCCAGCCCCAGTGCTGTGGCATACTGTTTTTTTCTGAACACTCTGGTGCCACCAAGGTCTGACTCCTGTTCTTCCTTTCTCCTGAGTCTTCCTGTTTCGCTCAACTTTTTCCCCTTCTTACTATTCTCAAAGTTTCATATTAGGCAGGTTTCTATTCTCTTAATCACTCGCTTGTTCTTCAGTGTCTTGTATTTTATAAACTAACCTCAACCTCTCTGGGGATAAAAGCAGAAGACTGCAAAATCTTTAGTGAGGATTGTTTCACTTTTGTATTTATCTTCCTATATCTGTCTGGAGAAAAGCAGTTCCCTTCTCCCTTTGTTAAGTGTCACATAAACCCTTACTCGTTTGTCATTGTGTTTATTATTATTCACCGGGGGTTTTTGGAATCCCTGTACTCCATGAGGAAACTTCAAGTACCAATAGCAAGAATAAGAAGTGGTGGGGGTTTGGGATATAATAATATATCTGATTTCAGAATCATTAATAAATCATCCCAAACTTTGCAATAAAATGATGCTAATTGCTAATACTGTTATTTTCCGATCTGCTGAATGTCACTTTTCCTAAAATAATTATATTGATAATTAAGTCTAAGCTTTTATCCTGAAATGAAATCATCAGAGCAAAGCTGCAGTCTGAGATGATGCACATAGTGCAACTACGACAAAATTAAATAGAATGGGGCAAAGAGATATTTCTAAGTAGACAGACAAGAAGACAGACTGTCAAATTATTGAGATTCACTGTCATCTGAATTCATATAAAGTAGGAAATTTTTTCTTTTTGAAGTATATTACTGGGGTGGGTTTTAGTGACGGGTAGGCATATAGATTTCTTCTGTTGCATTCAAAACTCCAGACCACTTTGCCCAAAACACTGGAAACGTGCAACAGATATTAAGTTTCTGCCATGTAAGTGTCTTGATCTGCTGGCTGCAATTCCTGTAGTCAGATGGCTCTCTTTCAACTCCATTCATATGTTCCAGCAGGTCATAGTTTGTGAAGCCTCTAACAACTGATTAAAGTTTTATTACAGACCTCTAATAGCTCAATCAATAATTTAAGGAGAAAAGAAAACATTTTCTGGGAAAGCATTAGCATAAGATTCACTGAAGCTGTATCACTCCTTCTGGTCATTTTAATTTCAGCAAGATGAACGAAAAGAAAACACAGTATATCTGGATGCCATACAATTTCTGTTGCAGTGTCAGTTCTGTATCTCGGAACACTTCTAAATAGCTTTTCTACTAAAGTAATAATCAATTAGTACTAAAGCACATCTGTAGCAAAACAAGATTTTCTCCTTGGAATTAGATCAAAATTACATTTTGCAAATGTTATCTCAGTGATGTACCACTTTCATTTGAATACTACAGTTAAGGAACTCACAAACTTCAATTCCAAATTCCATTGGATCAGAGATACGGCTTAGAGAAATAATCTCCAGATGGAATCTTGGACTTGCAAATTTGCTAACTTTAACTCATATATCATTGATATTTCTGGGTTAAAGAAACCTTTGAACTGATGTCAGATTGCCAGGAAATCATTTGGAATTTTTTTTTTCTGAAGGTAAATCCTCTTTAGGTATTCAGAAGTGCACCTGATTGTGGACAATAGAAAAAAGAAATCAGTTAAATGAACTGTAAAACAAACACAGCAAAAAAAAATGGATATGCAGTGGGCTCAGGTACAGTTATTAACTGGGACAAAGATCACACAAAATCTGTCTGAAATGGCCTCTGTTACTATAACACAGAAGACTAAAATCGAAAAGCATCACAGAAATCCGTAAGCAGTTGGTTAAAATACTAAATAAGTAAATTATTTACTATAAAAGACATTGATGTGGTGAATACATTCTTGAAAGAAAGGGCAAAGAGTAATCAAAGACATTCAGTGAAGGTCTTTGCCCAGCCCCCGTTTTAGCTTAAGGCACGGCATCCGTACATGGAAACACATGCTGGAGTCCAAAATGTTTCACTCTGATTTGCATTGCATTAGCTAAATCTTCGGAAAAGATGGGAGAGATCCCCTGCACCCAATGCATTCATCTACAGTTGAGGGAGAAAACCCCTTATCTTCTCTCTCATTGTACAAGTAATAATAAAGAGGAAATAACCTTGATAAGAAAACAAATAACACAGTCTTAAAGAAGTGTAGAGACCCATCTGGGAGTCCCCCACTCCTGCCTGTGGAGCAGAGTGATTTCAGACCTGATTAGGCCTGGCAGGAGTCTGCCCTGTGATTCGGACAGAGCGCTGGAAGTTAAGACAGCGAGCTCATCTGCTTGTGCTGTATTGAACAGGGCGGCCTTGCAGAATCCGTAATTGGCAGAGAGGAGGAGCCTTTGCTGTAAAACTAAATTTGCTGATCTTCGAGGCCTCATATGTGCAAGCATTCTAGCTGTCCACAAAATTATCTACCATATGTTTTGCTACATGGAAAGAGTAAGTTCATATTGTACTCTAAGTTGTATAAACAACTAAAGATTTTTTTGTGTTTGGTTTACTGTTTTATTTCAAACATACTCCAAAACATCTTCCTTCTCTGCAGCTTTGCTTCCAAGTTTCTTGTTTCCTGGATCTATTTTCCCTCTGGACAAAGAAAGCAGACTATCAACCCTAGTGATTCCTTAGATCATCATGTAACCTGGAACCCACAACATTCTACTGAGGATTATACAGGAGATATCAATTACATAGGCCTTAAACTAATTTCTCTGATACATCTATTTTTTTTTCTTTTATTTAAAAAAAGAAAAAAAAAAAGCAGGCTGATGACTTCTGCCACCATTTACAATTATTTGGCATTGCTGCTGGAAAGAAATGGGTTGTTGGCAGATTCTATATATAAATAGAATTTTCCAGCACAATAACACTTGAAATCCTAATTTACTCAAGAGAATAACCATTTTTTGGTTAAAGCAGCTTCTATGTAAATAAAGGATCATCCATAATTTGGAATTTTAGTGCAAAACAACAATGAAGAAACTAAAGAGAATTAAGACAAGTATCATATTCGCAGCAGAGTTTGCAAACAACAAAGTGCAGATCATCAGTACGCTGAAGTTCGTTTCAGTAATAACCTTGCAAGGAATGATGTTTGAATTCTATGTAAAAAACTGACTTTGTTAATCCAAATTCAGACAGATTTTCATCCAAGGGTTTTATCAAAATGTGCTTCTTTTAAATAAGTTGCTCACTTCAGGAAAAAATATAGAAAGCTTTTCTTCCCATTGAAAATGTAATTTCTGTTTCTTTACAGTTCCAGAAGCACAGTTTGACTTTGCACTTCTGCAAGCGTCTTTGATATGAAGATGATCAGAAAGCCACCAGCAGCAAGGTGTCTAACCTGTCTTACCATAGCTGTCTGTAAGTACACAGCTCTAAAACACATGTCCTGTAACTTGACAGATTTGCTTTTAGTTTTTTTTCTTTAAATAAAAAAACAACCAAAAAAAAAAAGGTTTAAGGTTTTAAACAGAGAGTCTGCATCAAATTTCCCAGCTTTCTTTGAGAAAAGAACTAAGTCATGAATGCTTAGCAGTTTCTGCTTCAGTAGCAGTTAATTATAGCTATATCTCTACTGAGGCATACCAAGTGTGGAGGAATATTCTATAGATATTTTTGGCCCTTGACCTCAGCAATTTAGTGAGTGTTCAGACCTTGCTGAAAAATTTCTTAGCACGGATCTTAAATAACCCAGGTATTTCTTTGGCACAAGCAGTGTAAACCAATGCATTTACCCTTAAACTATACAGACAGTATTGTTTCATATATCCGGAATAATGAGCAGTAAGATTTGTAGGAATCAATGTAAAAGGCAACTTCTCATTCATAGTCTTAGTGTTTTTCTGTTTTCACAACCAATATATCTGAAAAACAGTTTCTCTTCTAAGGACAAAATATAATGATTCCTGCTAATTGGTTCTTGACTTCCAGATGTATCTCATTATGACAGCAGTTAGAGGTCATCAAAACCTCACACACCACAACCATCACCTGTGAAAATCTTTCCAGTTTTGCCGTGATGGCCCAGGCTTTGATTGGTGTTTTCTCCTGGTTTGTCTTTCAGTAAACAAAGAGCCGTTCCATCTGCCTGAGGGAGCTGAGCATATACAGCAGCTTCTCAGAGGTGTCTGACTGAAGCCGCGATGAAATGTTTTTTCTCAGCAGCATTAACTTACATAGCAAATAAGACTTGAACTTTTAGGTTTTAGCTATGAAAGAAAACCTACAAGATTAATGCTGGGTGTGTGCTTAAAGCTCAGTAGGGTCTCCGGATAATTCCATGTGTAAACACTTCTATTTTGGAACCAGTCTCTTCATTCTAGTTAGCTTAAGTTACTGTAAGACATTTTATTATGTCCATTTTTACAATCCCATGAAATACAGTTATAAAATTTCACTTGCAGCAGTCCCATGAGGTGACTAGCTACAGAAAGAGGTATAAATTGGAGACTTTTTTTCAATTACCACAGTCAAGTTCCAAGGACATAATGCACAATAGGTACTATGCAGTGGTCCTCTCTCAAAAAAACACTTTAATTATAGGTTGTTGGCAGAGATCCAAAGGAAAGCTGGCTATCATTACTGGCTGAAGGCTTTCATCTTGTTAAATTCAGAAAAAGCAATGCAAAGCGGACAAAGCAAAGTAATTATCGTTATGAAGAGGAAATACAACAATACTAATGCTGGTCTTTGCTCTCCACAAGAGATGTGCTCTTTTGTTAAGACAACGGTCTTGACCTCTGTGTTTTCACACAGCTACTCTAGAGCATGTGTGAATATTTAGTAACCTTTTCTTTCTTGACAAACAATGCTTAGCAAGGCAAACATCATATGTTTCATGTCTCTCATTAACCAGAAATTCAAAGCGAAAGTACCTGCTCTTTAGCACATAACACAATTCCTCTGTATTACCTATCTACACCTCAGTATCTCATCTGCATGATATTGACAAAGGGACCTTCATCTGTTGTTTCATAATGAAGCAGTTATTTAAGCTATCACATAAAATAAATTGGGTGAGTGCTATAACCAAGTCTCCACTATTATTGTGAAATAATAACAACATGCAAGCACAAACTCACACAAACAAGCTTATTAGAACAAACATTTTTAAAAAAATCCCTAGGAAATTTTAGTCTCGTGCAGATAAAATGTTTCTTTCCCTTACCTGAAGGACACGCTACATCTAATGTCCTATGCCCTGTGATACCAACTGGTGAGAGTCAATCACCTGAAAGCTGTGTTGTCATTTAATAATTGTGCCTCCAGAGCTATAGGGAGATGTTTTGCTGCCTGTGTAAGAACATCATCCCACACACAGTCATTTTATTACCTTCGTAAACATATCACAGTTGCCTTTAAAGGCATCTCTCCAAACATCATCCCGCACTTGGTCACTACTCTGCTTCCAGTGTGGTCCCATTTGAAATGCTCAGGTTGAGTATGGTCTGTACTGGTGCACAGACAGCCCCTCTCCTTGAAATAACGCAATCCTGTCCAGGTGCAAAGAACCACAAAATTCCCATTGGTAGCCAGCATGATCTAGAAATAGAAGACTTTCTCCTGGCACTGAGTGGTTCAGACTCATTTGTATTTCTTATCGGCTTGGCCCTTGCAAACACCATGGAACTACACTGGTATGTTTTGCTTTCTGAGATAGTTGGTGAGTTACATTGAAATTCAGGACAGAGTAAATGTTTTAGCTAATAAGAAAAACATTGTGTTTTATCCCTAATGCTTCCAAATTATGTATTCCATTCATCGTATAATCTCAGAGAGACTTTTCTCAGATTAGTTTGTTTTGGCACAGAAGAAAATGAAAATATTCTGGAGAAAGTGCATTGCAAAATGCTTCCAACACCTCTCAAATTTAGCTTTTCACATTGCTGAACTATTGACCTCAGCCACCATTAATTACAATTGCAAATTTTCCAGTATTGTTTTATAACTTGATAAAGAAACATGTTTCCTGTCCTTCTGGGAAGAGGCAAAGCAATTCTGTAAAGGAACATAGCACTGGATAACCTTTCAAGACACTGAACCTCTTCATCTTCTTCTGAAAAACAAAGCCTGTAAGCTTTATTTCATGAAAATTTGGTGAATTTTTTCATACCTGATTTGTGAATTGTTTTCTGGCTGTATTATTTCTTTTGTTGCCTCTGTAAGTTAAGGTTTTTTGGAAAAAGATTTTTTTTGGAAACTGATTTTCTAATGGTTACATAGGAGACATAGTTGTTTGAAGCATCGTGTTTCATTTCCTTTTTTATAAGAATGTGGAATGCTTTAGTAGAATACAAATACAGCCATGTTTTCATTCTCTTTCAGAATGATGGACTTTGGTGAATTCTTAGCATCACCAGGCATCTTTAATTATTTTTCAAGGAGAGGTGAATCATTCTTTTCTGTTAGTTCATGAATTATGTATTGTATCAGATACTATGCTCAGTCATGTGATTATTAGTATGTCTCTCTATCAGCCATAGTTCTTAATCATTCAAGGTTGTCTTTTTTCCTAGGCAGCTGAATAATTTTGTCTATTCCATCTGAAGGTTTTGATCTTCCCTGCAGTAGTTTGAATTGTTCAACACTCCCTTGGACCTAAAGATGGAGGTGGCCATCCAGCCACCAGCTGGTGGCCATCCAGCTCAGAACCTCTTGGAACTACTGAGGTCCCTTGGGCTACTGAGGTCCTCTTGCCCTGACTTTCACGAAGGCCGATTGCCAGGGAAGTGCTGAGTGCTTCCCAGCAAATGCACAGGAATTTGCAGGATTGGGTCCAAAAATCCAGCACACTGGGCGCTTGTGTTACATCCCTTAGATTAAGATATCAGAGATGTCCCTCCTGGCTGTCATAGTACTTTGCAGCCTAACTGTTGTATATAGAGCAACCAAAGTTAATCACCAGCCTTGAAGCCCAACCTCTTTTCTGGCTGTCAGCTGGAGTGACACTGGGAGGCAGAAGCTCCCTTTGCTGTTTGCATGTGTCAACCAGTAATATAAAATGTCCTTTTCTACTAGGCCCTCTGAATGCCTGTGGCAAAGCTGCAGCGTGGGGAAGAGCCTCCTTGCCTTCACCCACCAGCAGGCACGGGAGCAGCAATACACTGCTTCTGACACTCCTCACTCATACACCATGCAGGCATTTTTCTTCCATCCAGCTCTGTGCCAAATCACAATCACAAACTTCATTTACCTCTCCATGTTACTAAAATCTTAGTACTGCTATTGATTCAGCAGGCTGACAAATAGGAAGCATAATCTCTTTTTAAGAAATTGTGTCTAATGCAATAATATTTAAAATAGTGTATTGCCTTTATTAGAGGTGAAGACTTCAGATAAAAAATAGGGTATCAAAAGGAAAAAACAACATTTTTTTTGCTCTTTACATCTCACAGTAGCAGCAACGGACTGTTCTGCTGTGAAGTTTTTTCAGGAGCAGGACAGACATCGTTGAAACAGTTAATCATTTGTTCATATTTTGAGGTCTAGTTTAAAGCCCAGAGTACTAGCATATTTTGCTCATGGGGAATATACACCTGCAGATATAAATTACAGTTATAGAATTTTTCAGGGAATTTTGGAGAAAAATCATGCAACTAGGAAAATAAAAGTCGGTATGGCAATGAAATTCATTGCTGTTTACTAGAGCTGAGGAGAAGGTGACAGTTCTTTTCTTCTCCATATTTAAAGATTTTTAAAGTCTTGCTTTCTTTTGAAGACAGACCATAGTCAAAAAAACATTTTCTGGAAAAACTACTTTTTTCACATTTATTGAAAAATCATCCATAGATTAAATCTGTTTATTTCATGTCAGAATTTTACATCTCACATCACTCACAACCTCAGGACTGAAATGTCTCATGTTATTAATTTGCTAACTCTCATGCATGGCAATGAGTCTCAGACTCACATTCTCGTTTGACTTGAGCAAAATGATGTATTCTGACAAACCAAAAATATATACACTAGCTTTATTAATCAGTGCAATATGAGATGAATTGAAAGGAACATTTTGATTTATTTATACATTTTGTTGATTTTTAAATGAGCTGCAGGTGGAAAATAAAAATTAAAATAGGATCCTTTTGCAAAGTGCTCTGTGTAGTGAGAAGAGGGGTGAGCTGAACCACATTGTTCCTAGAGCGGGAAGACTAAGTCCTTTGAAAAAACAAGTTCCAAAGACATTGCCCGGTATCCTTAAATCACAGTCCTCTTGTGCTAAACACAACCTTAATAAACTAACTGACCAAAGAAGAGCCTATAGCTGAATCACCTACTTTATTACAAACTTTGTCCTTGTAACAGTGGCAAGACCTACAAATGCTAGAATATACATAAATTTCATACCGACACACTTTCTCAAGTTCTTGAACCCAAAATCTGTGTCAGGAACCACAGGATATTTCTAAAAACATTGCAAGCGTGAGTAACATTTGGAGACCTGATTTCTGTATCGGGAATAAATCTTTCCTTCTAAAAAAAATACTAACTAGTGCAGATGCTGTTATACTCTAGCAGGAATGACCAGTATGAGATACCAGTGAAATAATGGCATACCACGACAACAGCGTGTCCTGATCCAGCCTCTTGTCTCTCTGGGTCACCTCTGCCTGACAGCTGTTCTGCAGAAAGCTAAATCTCTAAAAAAAAAAAAAAGAGAATCAAAGTGTTATTTAGGCTCTATTTGAAACAGCACTTGTGGACCTAGGAACCCTGTATTTTAGCATTCCAGTCCAGCGGGACTGAGAGAATGAACTATTGACTTAGCCAGTAAATAAGCCATTACAGGGAGCGCCCCAGGCTTTTGCCTGACCAGAATGAGTTTTGATAGCCATCACTCTGCCTCTCATTTTGTTTCTGCCCATTGCTTGATCAAGAGCCTTTATAGATGAACGTCTCTCTAGGTTATTAATTTATGAAGTGGGCTAGCTAGTTAGGAAATTCATTACAGGCACTACTATTAAGTGGTTTACCTCTGCTGAGTTTCTGCATTTCTGTTTAGTGTTCTTCCATTTATTCCATTAAATGTACTCTACAGAGCTCTGTGCGATGGTCACACAGTAAAAATCAGCATGTCATTTAGCAAAACAAGTTTCCATTAAACAGTAGTAAATATAAATCTCTTTAGGGAAAGAAAGTGGTCTCTTCATGGTACAGTGCAAGCCTTGTAGACAAAGCACCCCTACACTCAAAAGAAGAATTACTTTGAAGGGGAGACCTTATCACTTTCTACAACTACTTGAAAGGAGGTTGTAGAGAGGTGAGGGGTTGATCTGTTCTCCCTAGTGATGAGTGACAGGACAAGGGGAAATGGCATTAAGTTGCACCAGGGAAGTTCACGTTGGATATTAGGAAGAGTTTCTTTACAGAGAGGGTTGTCAAGCATTGGAACAGGCTGCCCAGGGAGGTGGTTGAGTCACGACCCTTGGAGGTGTTTAAGAGAAAGGTAGATGTCGCCTTGAAGGACATGGTTTAGTGGTTTTTATAAGGCTAGGAAAAGGTTAGACTCCATGATCTTGAAGGTCTCTTCTAGCCAAAACTGTTCTATGATTCTATGAATAAGACCAATAGGGAAAAAAGTCAGATTACCCCAGAACTGAGCAAAGATTGGTTTGCCAGAGTGCCACCTTGCCAACCTCCATTCACATTCGCTTACACTTCTGACTGGGATGTCTGGCTAAGTTTTGATGCAATAAACATGTTTTGCTCCTATATGAACACAGTATTTTCATGAACTGATATCATGCAGGTCATTGACTATTCAAATAACTTCAAGGAGTTTTGCATATCTCTGATTTAAAGAGAAGTGCTATCATTTTAGAGATATTTCCCTCTTAATGGAGGCAAACCACTTGTTAATATCATGTATGGCATCATCTGCAAATAGCATATTGCTGAACTAAAAGGCTTTAATGTATTAGACCAGTGGCCAATGAACCGGTCTCCATGACAACCCTGTATTAAGTTTCCCTGCTACAACAATTGTGAAGACTATTCAATCACAACTCATTTGAGCTGAATTCTTCTACATTTCTAAATGGGTCTCATAAATATTTCCTCTTCCAACATTTTTGCTTAGTTTTAGGAGAAAAGAAAAACAGGAAAATGAATATTCAACTGAAAAGCTGACTTTGGAAAGGTCTGTGTGAGTCCACTGAACATCTCCAGTATAAAAAAAAAAAATAAATAAAAAAGAGTGTAAGTATGTTAAAATGCTAGATACAGCACCTTCCGACTGAGTCCATCAGCCATTGCTACAAAGATCAGGTCAACTATTCATCTCTGAACTGTCATCACCTATCTGGGGGGTGTGGAATGTGTGCAGAATCTTTTTAAGGAACAAAAATAGTTTTTCTCTAACCATTGAATATCTGTACCCACCTGTGGACAAGCAGAGCCATCTCTCAGGTTGCTCAGTGCTTAGCAGGGGTCAGCAGCTGGACCACTAAAGGGAACATCTGCAAAACGGAGAGCACTTGGTCCGACCACCTTCTGCACAATGCCCCTCTCTAGTAGGGGATCGTCCTAAAAGCTTTTCAAGTCCATTTGTAACTGATGACCGAGCACACCACTCTTGTGGGCTGAATAGAGCTCTTTGCGGGTCAGCTTTAGAAGCAGTTTGACGGGTGTGAATACCCACATATTTGATTCCTTGTATTTGATTCCTTGTTTTGATTCCTTGTATTCCTATATTGGAATACTGCAACACTCAAGGAGGGAAAGCATGCATTCCTAAGAAAACCCCATTTGAAACAAGTGCACACCAGCTGAGGTCACCACGAACATGTCACAGTGTGGCTCCATTCTCTGCTCTGAATCCCGATTAAAAATAAACAAATGCATGGTGCCATCCCAGTTAATTGGACTCTGTAATGTGACTGACCTTTACAATCTCTGAGATCACCTCTCTGTCCATGACTTGCTTTCTACAGCTGCTCCTTCACACCAGAACCACAAGCCAATGACTGACAGATACAAACCTGCCATGATGAGGACAAGACTGTATGGAATAGTAGGTAATGCATTGGAAACAATTTCTGAAGAAAAAGAAAATAGTCACAGAGCCTCAATGTTCTCAGAAATTATATTAACTCCCACATTATCCAGAATCAGTTACGCGAAACTTGAAAAAATAACAGACCAATGTCTGAAGAAGAAGCAGTACTAGAGGAAATAAAAAATGACTCCTGGATATAACCTGAGTGCCCCAAACCTACAGAAGTAAGCCTCGTAAGAGAGCCTCCACAGTCAGTAATACAGGTGTATGTTATGACCTCCTGCAAAACTCCTGTTGTGATTTCAATCATCCCCGTTTCTTAGTGTGGGGATCACAGTATCATAGAAATCATAGAATCATAGAATGTTTGGATTGGAAAGGACCTTTAAAGGTCATCTAGTCCAACATTCCTGCAGTGAGCAAGGATATCTTCAACTAGATCAGGTTTCTCAGAGCCCCATCCAAACTGGCCTTGAATATTTCCAGGGATGGGGCATTTACTACTTTCTCTGGGCAACCTGTTCCAGTGTTTCACCACCTTCAGATGAGCCTAAAACTTCAGAGCAATAGCTGAAGTGGAACTTCAAGTTTTACTTATTTTCCATATTACTAAAAAAACTAAGACAACATATTTTCACTTTTTATGGAGTAGAGCTTCCACCCCTTCTTATCCAGGAGCACACTGCCTATAACAATGATATATTAATTATTTTAAAGGGTCTAGACCAGCTGCTACAGCACTAATAACTAACACAAATATTGATAAAATTGAGGGTTACTGTGGTAGATTTAGTCTTGAAGTTAAAACCATATACTCATCTCAATTTATTTAAAACGGGAATCAGATTGGAACAAAATATTCGAGATTTTTAAATCTATTCCAGGTTTTAGTGTTTTGCTGATAAAACATGCAGGCAGGAAAACAACTTGTGGTTTCAGGTTCCCATTAAAACAGTTAGCACATATCCATTTGTGCTTATTAAAAAACCCACACGCTTTAATCTGACTATCTCTAAAAAACATAGGTGGGATGGTTTTAGTTTCCAGGACACATCTAATTATTTTAATTAATTGATACTACGAAGCAACAACAATAACATCCTGAAACCACATCAAGCATCACATGAAATTAAAATTTGAGCTTGAGTCATTCTGTTTATCATTACTGATCTTACCAGTCATTATATGTATTTCTCCTTAATCCTTCTTTCCTGTAATATCTTAAGATTTGACTGCAAAGTGGGGGTAAAATAATTTAAAATCATGAGACACCAAATGAATGTCTACAGGTAAAATGTCTTATAGCAATGAAATGTCCATTTATTTTAAAAGCAGCAAGGTTTAATGGAACATTACTCAAGCTTTTAATCTTTACTCAAGATATTCAGGCCTTTTCTCCTGGGAGCCTTGTCTGCAGGGATCCCTGAGCTAAACTGCAGTCAAGCGACTATTTCAGAAAGGGTTGAGGTAGTTCATGCTTAAATTAAATTGCAGAACCCTCACAGCAGGAAACTACAGTTACCAATAAATAAATAAATAAATCTTTACATAAAAGCCTTTGTCTTTAATCCCTTTCATTAGAAGATTAGAGTTTTAATTACAGTAAATTGTGGCAGGCCAAACTCCACTTCCACTGGAGTTAAAATGGCTTCAGAGGGAACAAAATTTTGCCATGAGCATCAACCCAATACATTTCAGTAAGGATTTTTCCCCAAAATCTCTATGATTTAAAGACATTCTTCCTAACAGGAAAAACGTATTAGCTTGCTTCCAGTGACTCGGCAATTATGGCTGCATTGTTTTTGAATCAGAATTAAATCACATTTACAGAAAGTAGCTCCACAAAAGACAATGTTTGTAAAAACTTGGTTAAATACATCCATGATCTAATTTTTATTTGAGATCTTGGTACATAAACTGAGCAAAAGCACCTCATTTCTGCACTTACCAACTCCTAGGAAGTTGTACCTTTTCTGAGGAAGCAGGCTGTGCTTACACAAGTCAGCTCAGCCAAACCCCAGAACCTTTCCCAGAGGAAGACAATTACATGTGCTAATAAATCACTAGAGTGGTATTTGGCCTGTTGCTTCTTTGGTAGCTGACAATTTCCCACATAGTTCCTGGGCACAGTGCAAGAGGCAGAGCTTTCTCAGAGCCATCTCCTGGAGGCACCTTGGAGGTGTTAAGTGCAGAGATGCCAGCTGTCCCACTCCCCTTGGCCACCATTTCCAGGCCCATTCTCAAGTACGCTTCATTCACCAATGCAGATGTGGCCTTTAAGACTACTTGAAGCAGGAGGTCACCCTGGCAGGCCACTGCATTGATCCAACCCGGGGACTCTGACCACTGCATAGGGCCAGGTCTCCTGAAGGACTCTTCTTTCTTGCTTGAAGCACAACAAGAGTCTTCAGTAGACCAGGTCCAAGTGTGTCTCTTGGTCAGGGTCCCTAGGGTCGTTGCAATAAACCAGGACTCCGCATTCCCCATGTGTTGCCTGATCTAGTTGAGAGGCGTCCCTACCCATGACAGGGAGGTTGAACTAAATGGTCTCTAAGGTCCCTTCCAGCCTAGGCCATTCTATGATTCTATGATTCACATATACTCTAATCAGAGAAAGTCCAATCTTTTGTGAGAACAGTCTGAAAACCAGAAAATATCCTTTACAGCTGGGTCTCACAGCTAGTTGAATATAATTTTCTTCCTTACAAAGGATCACTGTTACCTTACCTCTCTTACTTCTATTACAGAAGTACTCCTAATTCCAGAGTTTCCACTTAATTCAGTGTGACTATCAGATAGAAAACTCAGCAACACCTGATATTCTATAAACAAGAACATGCAGTAAAAGAGCATTGTAACACAAATTATAATATTAAGAGTACTATAATTTTAAAATAAGCAAGTGAAATATTTACAGCTAGATTATATGAGATTTCCCATCATTATTTGTTTTTAAAAAATATTACTATGAGTGTCTCTTTGGGGTAAACTGTTAGCATGCCACAAGCTGAATATTCTACAAGAAGTTTCAAATAGAAGCTCTTTCTCCTATGATACAAGTGACTAGTTAACCAGTAGAAATCAACACATCTAATGTATTTACTAAGCTTAATGAACAGTGCTTTTTAGAAACTATATTTTAATCACCAGGTCTCTACGAAAGCAATTTGCTACAAAGCCAGTAAACAAAATTACACAAATAACTATGATGTATATTAATACATAATAACATTCGCAAATGCAATTTGGATTTGAACACTACAATGTAATTTAAACACACTGGGAAATTACCTAAACTAAGTAAAGCAGCGTGTTTTTGCAGCTTCATTTTTACTTCAGTCTCTCTCATCTCCCACTAAAGCCTTCTGTAATTTTAAAATGCATTTCATGATTAGAATACTGTAAATTACAGGCCTTATATGGTAAAAACAACACTTCTAAATGCCCTTGTAATTCTTTAGATCATATGCTTAACATTCTCATTTTCTTTTCTGGATGAGGAAAGTCCAAAATAAAAACCTATTTAGAGATTATTGTTGAAAATCCCAAAGTAATTAAGAAAGCAATACAGAATCTCTTATGCTTGAGAATGCATCTATGTATATGAGTATATACACACAAATACATACTCATACAAGACTTTTGAACATTATTAGAATACTAACTTCCATGCAATAATGAATAAGCAGTTGCTATGACTATAAGGTCTCAGCACACTGAAGATGCAGAATATTTTCAGCTCCAGGGGAAGTCAGTGGAGGAGGGAACTTACACATTTTTAGACGAGAATGTGGCCACTTTAAAGCCTGTTGCAATCATGAAAAATGAAGACCCACAGCTTTTTTTTATGTATATATACAGCACTATAAAAATTCAAAAATAACAAAGAAACCTGAAATCATTTTCAGATGTTGTGGGCTAGCTTTTAAGACTCTGAAAAATACTTAGGTTGTCTACTTAACAGTTGGTTTACATCCCGGTGGTCATTACTGTGATCAGTGAGAAGCAGTTGCACTGTGTATTTATTGACCATGAAACATGTACAGGAGACCTCATTTAGATGTTTAGACATCGCTGCAGTGTAACTGTCCAAGATCGGGTGGGTGTTGGGATGCTTGATTCAGAAATGCCCCACAACCTTCCTCAGAGCTCCTGGTCTCAAGGGGGAAGGAGTTCAGAAATGCTTCAGCCACCTCAGAGTTAGTTTGGGCGTACTGTCTCTCACAAGGTTTGCTGATTTAGGCATATTATCATGATACCGAGGTTAAACAGTCTCCAAGGCCAAAGGGGACTGTGCTGAAGCACAAACCAAGTAAATACCTTACTATTATCTGCACCATCAAGGTAGACCTATATAGATTTTACGATGTGACATTTAATGTGTGGGTGTTTTAGCCTTTCCCAGCGTGTGAACAGTCCTCTGACCGGGTTTACTAAAATAAGTATCTTCATTCTGTTAGAAATCTGCCTTTCTCTTCCCAATTAATACCTCAGCAAAAGACGTGTCTACAGAAGAGATTGACAGTAATCTAGACTCAGGAGTCCACTCTAGTGTCTGTGTGGCTATATGCACACAACCACAGCTCAGATGACACCTAGGTAACAGATCTAGATGACCTTATTTTTACAATTTTAATTAGTCCAGACACCAATTTAATTTAACTTTTATGTATTCCTCCCACAAGTATTCTTACTTTGAATTCACTATTCCCCTTTTCAGTTTTGTTTAATCAGTAAGTAAGAATCACAAAAAAAAAAAAAAAAGGAATAGACTATTCTTCATCCAAATGGATATTTTTCATGCAAAAAGAAATTAATTGAATCAGATTCTAATCCACCTAATTAATGTTCAAATTGTGCTCAGATAGTCCTAAAAAGTATTTGTTTCATAGTCTGGATATCCATTTAAAAGCATATTATAAATCATTTCATTTTGCTTGTCTTCTAACAGTAATAATTACAAAAGCAGAGCACATTTTTCTAGCAGCTATTAATACTCTTCTGGAAAAGTAAGAATGATTATTCCCATTTTACAGGTGGGGAAACCTATTTCACATTTCGTTAATGATCCCTTCTTTCTTTGCACTTCATTAAGCTATTCACAGCAGTATAAAGGAAACCTAAAACAGTTCCGTGATAGTATTTGTAACGTGCAGTTTTTCATCATTTTGTCCTGGTATCGCTGGCTTCAGCGCGGTGTTAATTCAGCTTTGAGGACTGAGATACTCAGGTTCATTTATGATATTCAGATCTACATGTGACTAAATACTACTCACATAGAAATCCTCTACTGAACAAAGCCTTAGGGAGATGTCCTTACTAACTGAAGTTTCGTGAATGGCAGAGAATGGAATGTGAGCTATTTAATTCATAAGACTTCAGAAAGTGAATGAATGGGAAAAACAACTTATTTTGCTCCTCAGAATATATTTTAAAATCTACCTCTCCAAAAATTCCAAACTCTTAACTTAATGTCTAAGATAACATCAGATAGAGGAAGTGTAGTGCTTAGCTGTTTGCCCTCTTACAAAAAGTAAAAGGTCTAACCTGGATTCAGCACATAAACAGATACACATCAATTCCAGGAAACATTACCTTCAAATGATGCCTGAATCACAAGATAAATAGCCTATTCATCAATTGAACTTTCTGGTTATTTTAACTCTTTTAAAGAACTGAAATTGTTATCATAGCCATTGTAATCACAGCTAGTTTGTGTGTTATTTCTTTGAGTGACAGCTGTAAAAATGTCATGGTGACCTTCAAAACAGAACTAGTATGTGAGCGCTGTGCAAAAGACAATGAAACACAGAGACTATTTTGGATGGCTCCATCGCAGATGCAGTCATGTTTTCATGCTTCTATTTACAGCGGGGGGGGGAGTGAGTGGAGCGGGGGGAAGTGATATTAGATTTTAAGAAATAAAATGAGGAAAAAAAAAAAATTCTGTTAAAGAATTGCGTTTGTGTCATCTTTCCCGTTTTTAGACATCCTGTGTCATGTTTAGCAGGTAAACCATTTGGGGCAAAACCTGTGTTTATGGTCTTTTTGAGCAGCATTTTGCACATCTAGGGCACTTTATACAAAGCTCACAAAAGGTTTGTTCTTAACGTAGACCACTGATATGCTGGTAGGATAGAGGCTTATGAAATAAACATCTACCTTTTTATTTAATAAAGGTCTAGTTTTGAGATGACACATTTCATTCCTTCAGCATGAGGGTGGTGTGCTTATTCTCAAAAGGGAGAAATTTGGTAATAAAAGTATAAATTTTCTTCTTATACATTTTAATGCCATAATATAGAAGCCCATATTTAATTAGATTTTATCTCTTTTTTTCATTTCTTTCTCACTCTAAGCATTCTGAAGTTGTATACATGTAGACATTTCTGGGTTTGACAACACTTTGCATCCCTAGACTCTTCTCAGTTCCCACCAGAAAGGATTGTCCCATAGTCACTATTACAAAAGCTCCGTAGTGGGAAAACTAGGCCTAATTAACTTGAACTTAGGTCATACAGCGACAACAAACTCCTCTTGGAGAAGAAAATGTCTTCTGTAAAGTCACAGTGTAATATAAAGCATGTATTTGCAAGAAGAGTGAAAACATCTACCTGTGTGTTTGATTTCTTGCTGCTCTTCTACAATTACATGGTGCAGGTACAATTGCAAATGTGTAAATTGATAAGCATCATCAGTAGAAATCAGCATAGTTAGTAAAAATCTCAAACAGTTGAAATTCAGCTGCTATAGTAAAAATTACCTTTCTAGAGTACTTCTCTGAACACATTTATAATCCATTATAATTGTAATTATAGTATTAGTAGTTGTTATGTAATTCTATCAATTTGAACTATATCATGATATTTTAGGAATTAATGAGAAATGTTTTACAGAAGATAAATAATACATGTATTGGACAGCATTTTATTATTCTACCGCGTCACTGGTGATTTTAATGCTTCTCTAAGCAACACAAGAAAAATTTCCACATATTTTCACACAGGGCCTCATAAGTGGAAGTGAGAGAGTTTGCTCATACCTGCCATCTGTTCTGCAAGTAGAAATCCTCTTAGTGGACTGAGATACCACCTTCTCTCTTAACCCATAAATATCTCACTGTGTCAAATTAGTCTGTCTAGAATTACTCAGAATAAACATCAGTTGCTAAGGTCCAATACATCACTATTATCTCTCCAAGCAAGAAAATTTTGGAGTCACAGAAAAAATATTTTCTGCGTATATAAATAAAATAAGAGGAGGCAATACATTGAAAAGGAGGAGAAAGGAGGAAAATGACATTTTAAAAAAGGAAAAGACAATGTATATACTTGGAAAATTATATTTAAAAGAAAGCTAACAGAAAAGAGGGTAAGACATGCATTTCTGTAATTTTCTGTTTCATACTCTCTTTCTCTGATTAGTCAAGTATGTAACTAAACTTCTAGTTGCTAAAAAACTGCCTTCTAGTCTCAGTTAATATAGATTTTTTTTTTTTGATTTGGTTGAATTGTCCTTTTTAAATTGGAAGATAGTAAAAAGAAAAGTACATCACCAATCACGGAAAAAAAATGTCCTTCTGCTTTGAAAAAGTTTCCTTCAGATCATAATCATTTTTCTGCAAAATACTCTGAAAATATTCAGCTAGTAAAGAAATGCAAAGAGTTTTATATTTAAATTAGTTTTAACTTTAGTACATAGTTCTTATTAGTAGTATTCAATAATTAATCCCTGCATTCAGTGCTTCAGTAAATTATTTTCAAAGGAACTAATGTCTCTGAGGATTTGGACGTCAGTGTCTTCCATTTAATTCTCTTTCACCTATCACCCACTCTGTTTGCAACTCAAATATAAACAGAATAAGAATTTCCTTCACTCCCACAGTTTTCCACCAGACATTGAAAAAATGTCTTTTTACCATTTTGCTGCTGTTAAGAATTAAGATTAAAAGATCTGAAAGAACATCATGGATTTTTTTCATATTTGAAAATTTGCGTCTCTTTCTAAGGCACTTTTTGCTCATATCAGTTGCAAACATTTGGTGGCACAAGAATTAAGAAGTCCCAAGGAGTATTTATAGGCTTACTTATTAACTACATGATGGTTTGAAGCCACATTTTAACCAAGGTAGCCTAGTTCCAGTTAGTTATTTATTCATAAAAATTCTAATCCTGCTTGAATTGTACTGAGCAAAATGTCTCAATTAAACTTGTGACGATGAGTTCCATGGGCTAAATTTATGCCATACAAAAACCCTATTTTCTATCATGCTTATATTTATAGCCTTTTTTATTGTCACCGAATATATTCTTTTTCTTGTTCTATAACAATGCTATGCTCTGCATAGCAATACTAATCTATACCATTATATAAATCCAGTAATTTGTGGCCTCTAATTGGGATATTTATATAACTACAGACAGCTTCATACATAAATGCTTCATTATCTTTAATATATTTTCTGTTAAGCTTCTGGAAGTACTATGTGTGGAAGTACTTTTATCTTTGCTTACAGAAAGAAAACCAAGACACAAAGTTTACATCTACACCATGTCAATCTGTGTTAGGAAATTGAACATATTTGCAATCATTCTCTGCCAGTGCAGTCATATAGACCAAAACATTTGTGCTAGTACAGGGGTTGCACAAAAGATAGGTTTTGGAAATGGTCTTCTACCTGTACTCACTCCCAAAGCAAATCCCTGAGCTGTTTAAGAAGATGCTGGTTAGCACAGACCGAAAGCACGACAGGGAAGACTCGAACATTGTGATGAGGAAAGTGATGAGCTTCAGCTGAAGAGAATAGGTCCCACTGTTCACCTTGGACAGAAGGACAGTATTTTATCTAAGACTACCGAAGCAAGAAAGCTAAGTTGGGAGAACAAATGATGAAAAGCAGTCTGTTGCTGTCGTTATGAGAAGGTTTCTCCTTGAGATGAGGGGCATGAGCCCTGCAAGAAATGTCAAAGTATAGCAGGGTCTAGCTGCTAAAATGAGTGAAAGCAAGAGAGTTGGCCTGGAAAAGAGGAGAAAGGGTGTTATTGGAGTGGTATGTCCTGGGCTGTATCAAAACGATTGTGTCCAGCAGGTTGAGGGAAGTAATTCTCCGCCTATATTCTGCTCTGGTGAAGCCTCCCCTGGAGTACTGCATCGAGTTCTGGAGCCCACAGTACTTAAAGGACCGGAGCGGGTCCAGAGGAGGGCCATGAAGATGACTGGAGGGCTGAAAAACCTCTTCTATGAGGGCAGGTTGAGGGAACTGGGGTTATTCAGCTTGGAGAAGAGAATGCTCTGGTGTGACTTAATACTGACCTTCCAATACATGAAAGGGGCCTACAGAAAAGCCAGAGAAGGACTTTTTACAAGTGCCTGTAGTGATAGGACAAAGGGCAGTGGCCTGAAACTGCAAGAGGGTAGGTTTACATTAGATATAAGGAAAGAATTCTTCACCAGGAGAGAGTGGTGAAGCACTGAAACAGGTTGCCCAAGGAGGTTATGGATACCACATCCCTGGAAGTGTTCAAGACCAGGTTGTATGGGCCTTTGAGCAACCTGGTCTAGTGGGAGAGAGGTGTCCTTGCCCACAGCAGGGAGGTTGGAACTAGATGATCCTCAAGGTCCCTTCCAACCTTAACTATTCTTTGATTCTATGATTATCCCCTCCTCTTTGATTCAAAAACCTTCCAGTATAGGAAGAGTGAGCTGCAGAAGTGAGAGCAGCTACTTCCTTCAGAAGGAGTTCAAGTTCTTTGGTGGGAGGCACATGAAGTTCATTGCTTTTGCTGAAGTTAACACAGCAGCAATGAGTTGTTGCATTTCTCTTTTTTTTTGCTGAAAAGAGACATTTTTGAATTATAAACATCAAAAGCTGTAGTATTTGGTGAGCTGGCTAGCAGGAAACAAGAACAGCCTATACCACAAAGTTTTTAACTCTCGTAATAATTACAAGCTGTCTTGGTTTTATTCAGATCTTGACTAAAAGAAAATTCAAGTTAAGGGTACACTTTTCCTGTCTCCTTTAAACCAAAGACAAGACCTAACTTAGGTGAATCAGTAGCTAAACTGAAATCTGGACCTAGGACCCTAGCCACTAGGCTATCGACGTTGTGTCAACCCATATACATACTCTTCAAATAAAGAATTCTAATAATTTGCTGCCTCAAGAGAAAGAGTGTATTTTGCCATGTTATATAAGACAGATGGGAAACCATCAGGATACATTAAAAATGATTCCACTCTCATTTCTTTATCATCTCTCTCTCGTGTTATTTCTTTATTATAACTCTCATGGGTTAAATGCTTACCTTATAAATGACAGGAACGATAGGGAGGACCAAAAACACAATAAATGGAAAATATGTCACCAAGACCTGGAGCAGGCCCAGAAAAAAACAGTCTTAATTTAATTAATTCAAAGAGAACATTGAGAGCAGAACTACAGAGCAGATCTTTAGCTGTCAATGATCAGCCATGTCATTATTACAAGACTGCTCTAGGTAGAAAGGTAACCTCAGAAATATTTGGTCAGGGGAAAGGCATCTATTAACTTCAGTCATTTTTGAATCACAGCTTTAAGTAAGACAAACTACAAACTCAAGAAATTGCTCCAAGTATTGACCCTTTGTACCTCATTTAAAAATGTCCCAACTTCAATTAAATGTGATGCAGTGAGGACATAGAATATAGACCAAGATCATATACATGGAGACAGATTAACCACAGCTTCAATGAGAAATGAAATAGATATTTCCATTTTATAAAGAAGCAAGGAGCAGTATGATAGCTATGGACTTCATCTAAAAGCTATGTGTTATTAAAAGGTTTTGTATAGACCTAGGTCATATTCATTCCCATTCTGCTACTGAGTTTTATTTTGAAATAGCAATTAAAAGAAATAAGCCAAAGTAATTTGTCTAGAGCATATGGACAATTTCAATAAGCCAATCAGCTACACAAAAAAGACATTTCTAGTCCGGGGTATATGGCACTATGTAGTCACACAAAGTCGCAAAGAGTGAAAATACATTCCAATTACTTTTTCTTGAGGTCAATTCGTTCGAGATAAATTTCGTTTGGGCTTTCAGAACTAATAAGGCTGTGTACCCTGTGTTGCACAAGTGGGACTTGGCAATATGCTATATTGCCATCTGTTTTTGTTTATCATGGATTTTAACTATTAAACATTTATTAAAGACCTTATTGGTTAAGCCATTCCTCAATAATTTTGGTTATTATTTATTAATCATGATACATCTACATAATTAGTTAGGGCCTCCTTCTGGTATCCTTACTCACACTGAGTAATAATTTACTTCATGAACTAGCCCAGTAAAACAAACCACAAATCGGGCTAACATCATGAATTTGAGAAAAAAACCCTGGGTTTTCAGTGGCATTTACATGGTGTGGATTAAGTTAAATGATCACAGGCATATACATGAGCATGTGTATATTTCAGGTATCTGACAAGTTGTGTAAGGGTCTGTCCAATAATTTCAGTTTAGAGGCGTGTATGTTGCTATTTTTTCTAAGTATATTGTCAGAAAGGGCAGATCAAGATCTATCACTACAAAACATTTGATCTGTGGTATTAACGCAAATTCTGAAAGACAGATGATGTTCTGTTTCTTAAGACACGTTATCTGGTATCATGTTCAACACCTACTGCTGTCTTTGTTTGTTTTGTAAAGCAGACTAATATTTACAGTATTTTTTTGGATAGAAGGGTACAATTTTATATATTTATAGATTTTATATTTGAGATTCGAATATTGGATGGCCCACTTGATTTAATCATCCCAAGATGAAGAGAACAACCTGATGTTAAGATACACCTTAATTAGCTTCAAGGAACGTGTTATTAGGTCCCTCAATAAGGAATCAGGTATGTCACCCAAAAACTCTATCAAACAGCAGTTGAACAGCCTTCAAAGGTGCTTTTTCACAGTACACACAAGCCAGCAAAAATAAAGATGACAATGCATGTATTTAGGAGGAAGGGAGCTTGACATTGCACAGACAATCAAGGAAGAGATTATTTTGAGAAAACAGCATGTAACACAATTAAAAACCCTTGAGAAACAAGACATCAGGTCTCTGCTTGCCATTTGTGAATGAGGAAGACATGCCGCAGTCCTAATGAGTCTGATCCAGACACAAGATTAAATAACCCATTTTCTTACCTCAGGCTCGGAAAACCGTAAAGGCCAGAACATTTCAATGTGTTTACGACATATTGGATTGTGTTGTCATATATAGATGAGAACCTGAGGCCTTAAAAAAAAAGGCAAAAGTGAGTTTGTTTCCCTAGTTTCTTTCAGTTCTCAATGATGAAAATGATGCTAAGGGCATTTTTAATTATTATTAAGCAATTGTGTTAGTTTTTTGGCTCAGCAATTCCCATCTCAACAGAGCATATAAAATCCACCAAGAAATTGCTTTAAAGGGATAAATATGTAATTGAACAAAATTCATTTGATTTCTACATGTTATTAATATGTACTGGGCCAGAGACTTGGGAAGAGATGTGAAACTAAAATTGAGCTTGGTGAGGGTTTCCAGTGCTCTCTAGGAAGTGCAGTAGGTGGAATTTTGTCCATATGTAGAACTGTAATCCTCCATCAGAGGGTTTCTTAGGTGGAAATTAATAATTTGTCCTTTAAAATGTCCTTTTGTTTCCAGAAGTATTTTCCTTTTCTTTCATATTTCATATGGTTACTACTCAAAAATCGTATGCGCTGTATTAAGATTAGAAGCTAGGCTGTTGCAATTAACACAGATGGCAAATGTAAAAATAAACAGAACACTCAAAGGCTGTAAGCACACTTTCAGTATATTTTAATTCATTTTCATCAGACAAAGGAGTCTCAATCACAAGCACAAGAAAATTTGCCTCAGCAGACCAAGTACACAAAAGAAATCCATTTACAGCAGCAGATTAAAAAGTATAGTATAAAAATATTGCAGCACAACAGAATGAAAAAAATCTCTCTTTGACCCTCAGTGAACTCTGATGCACTTCTGTGATGTGCATTTCTCTGAAAAGTTTGTTCTTCTCATTAAGCCATTTAACCATTTAAATAATATTGGCCCTTAATGAAAGTGCAAATAGGATTTTTCATAGAATCATAGAATCATAGAATGGCCTAGGCTGGAAGGGACCTTAGAGGTCATCTAATCCAACCTCCCTGTCATGGGCAGGGACGCCTCTCTACTAGATCAGGCAACACAAGGCTCTGTCCAACTTTGCACCCCTCCAGGACGAGGGCAGCCACAACGTCTCGGGGCAATTTATTCCAAAGTCTTGCCACCCTTGTACTGAAGAATTTCTTCTCAAGAGCTAACCTAAACCTATTCTCCTTCAACTTAAACCCATTTCCTCTTGTCCTATCAGTTGACACTCTTGTAAGAAGTCCTTCCCAGCCTTCCTTAGGATCCCTTCAGGTATTGGAAGGCAGCTATTAGGTCCCCCCAAAGTCTTCTCTTTTCAAGACTGAACAATCCCAGCTCCCGCAGCCTGTCCTCGTAGCAGAGGTGCTCCAGCCCCTGGATCATCTTTGTGACCCTCCTCTGAACATGTTCCAACAGATCTTTGTCCTTTTTATAGTGGGGACACCAGAACTGGACACAGTATTCGAGGTGGGGTCTCAAGAGCAGAGTAAAGGGGGAGAATCACCTCTCTTGACCTGCTGGCTACACTTCTCCTGATACATCCCAGGATGCCGTTGGCCTTCTGGGCTGCATGAGCGCACTGCCAGCTCATGTTGAGCTTCTCGTCTATCAACACCCCCAAATCCTTCTCTTCAGGGCTATTCTCAACCCACTCTGTACCCAGTTTATATTTGTGCCTGGGATTGGCCCAACCCAGGTGAAGGACCTTGCATTTTGACTTGTTAAAGTTCATGCAGTTTGCATTGGCCCATTTCTCAAGCCTGTCAAGGTCCCTCTGGATGGCATCTCTTCCCTCAAGTGAGTCCACGGCACCACACAGCTTGGTGTCATCGGCAAACTTGCTGAGGGTGCACTCAGTGCCGTCGTCCACGTCGCTGACAAAGATGTTGAGCAGCACTGGACCCAGAACAGACCCCTGAGGAACACCGCTTGTCACTGGTCTCCGTGTGGACATTGAGCCATTGACCACAACTCTTTGAGTGTGACCATCCAGCCAGTTCTTATCCACTGAGTGGTCCATCTGTCAAATCTGTGTCTCTCCATTTCAGAGACAAGGATGTCATGTGGGACAGTGTCAAATGCCTTGCACAAGTCCAGAAAAATTACATCCGTTGCTTTTCCCATGTCAACCAGTGCTGTAGCTTTGTTGTAGAAAGCCACTAAATTAGTCAGGCACGACTTGCCCCTAGTGAAGCCATGCTGGCTGTCACCAACCACTTGATTATTTTTTATGTGCCTTAATACAGCTACCAGAAGAATCTGTTCTGTGATTTTACCTGGTACAGAGGTAAGGCTGACTGGTCTGTAGTTCCTCGGGTTGTCTTTGGTCCCTTTTTTAAAGATAGGAGTTATGTTCCCCCTTTTCCAATCTGTGGGAACCTCACCAGACTGCCAGGACCCCTCAAATATGATGGCTAGTGGCCTAGCCATAGATTTTTGGAAGGAAAAATTCTGCAGTAACATTGTGCACGTTTGTGTTGTTTTTTCAAGCTTTATCTAAGCATATTTTCTCTGAGTCTTTTATTTCAGTTTCCAGAGCTGTAACAAAGAACTATTCAATTATAGGACAGCTAATAAGAAATTCAAATTTGAAATTCTCTTGTAGCCCCTACTCTTCTAGCCTCATACTTTAATGACTCCATGCAAGTTCAGTAGCTGCTGAACATCTCTGTGGATGAGATTTGTGCAGTCCCATCTTCTTCATAATCTCTCAGGCTTGGCCAATGCAGTACAACTTTCAGTCAAGCATGCTGGCTAGCATTATTGGTTATGCAGTTGGGTTTCACTAAATCGTATTTTATTTAGTTGAAAAGGGCATGAGAATTGAGCTGATTCTGGTTCATGGGATTTTTAGCAAGTCACAGGGGATGACGCTGTTTCTTTAGCTTTTAATGTTCAGTGTTTCAATTTCACAGCACATGCAAGAGAGTGCCCCATTGCTAAGGGTAACAGTTTGAATTAGACAGTCCTGGTCTTGCATCCTGATAAGCCATAGGCTCCAATATAACTTTGAATCAGGCTGATCTCATTTAAATTCAGATGATACAATGTATCCAATCTACAGACATCAAGGTTTCCTCCCAACAATGTAAAGAAAAAAATGTTCGTCTCCAGAGAGAGTTTTATTTCATCCTGAAAGAGATTTCTAAGAGAGGTGGTAATGGTACTACCTAACCTTGTACTTCTGATGCCTGCAGTGATACTAGCCGACTGCAAATAGACCTTAGAGTTTAGGGGTTTTGTGAGATTTAGGTAGCTGGTGTAAAGTAAAAGGGATTTGTTTATGCTAATTGGCCATGCCACTAGACAAAGTGAACGCTGCTGATGCAGAAAGCAGCTTGGACTGTGCAAGTCATCAGAGGAGAAATTGTGGCATTGACTTGAGTATCAACTAGCACCTGAGAGAGGATTCTTCTCCGGTAACCTGCACAGTCTAGGCTGCATTCTCCACTAGCAGCGTCCACCTCTTCGAGTTTTTAAATACGACATGTAAATATTGTCTTGAGCTTCAGCTATGCCAGTGACAGCATTTCAGAAGGCAGTGTGAGTACTAAAATCATTTAGAGACCTATCTTTTGGTGTTTGAATTCTCCACTTCATGAAAGGAGAGTAGCAGTCTCCTCATTTAATCACGTTCTGAGTACTAAAATGTAAATAACTTAGAAATTAAGAGATGAAGTAACTACAGTAATTACAGTAGCAATAATGCTCAAAAAATCTAGTATTTATTACAACATTGAAGACATTTCAAGAAAACAAGATTCTGTCCCATTCCTAAGAATGTTTGTCAAAAATTAAAAAAAAACCTGTCCAAAATAAAACTTAAAAAGGAGCATTTACTTTAACAAAATGGTTTTTCACATCTGTATGTGTTATTTGCTATGAATATTTATATTAATCATACTTTTCTATAGGAATTTTTGAGCACTATTTAGAGCATGCTTTAACATGTCATGACCATCTGATGAAAGAAAAAGAGTGAAAAAAAAGAGTACCACAGTAAGCTTTGTACTTGTAGTTAAAATTCAAAACTATGGGGTGTTTTTGCACTCCGTTAAATAAGAAATTTTTCAAATTGTGTAATTAAAGACTGTATTGTAATGCATATATACCAGGGGGCAGAGTAAAGGCCACATCAAACTGACATTTTCTGGCTTTGAGTGCACAGTGCAGTACAGTTCAACAGTGAACATAAGGTTTTTGTGTTTAATAGTGTATTTATAATTCAAGTCAGCGGTAGCATCTTCCTAATTGTCTTATTGCCAGTTGTCATCAGATGTTAAGCTAAAGACAGAATGATGTGTAACAGAACGTGCTGTGGTAAGATGGAACATAAATCACCCTTTGCCATAACTCAGTAACGCAGCAGTCAACCATAAAGTATTTGACTGTGCAATACTCTATCCAGGCCTGTCTCATCAGAGTGAGAATCACAGGAGCCTTCCCAAAAGCAACAATGTGTTTTTTGGGGAGTTTTTTTAAGAGAAAAGAACATGGAGAAAACTTAGGGATATTCTTGAAGGATCATTTTCCAACTTGCTTCCAAATCAGAGTAGTTCTTAATGCTTGGAGTGCCCATCAAAACATGCCAGCTGACAGAACATCAATAACTTAAAACAACTGCAGATGTCAAGACTCATAATTTAAAACCCACATTTCTGAACAGGTTTGAGATAGCCTTATGTTGAAATCAATTCACTTTTTGGTAATAACTTTTTAAATTATGACCCTGATTAGAGACAAATTAAAGCAAATATACCTCATCTCTGTTGAACATCTGTATTTCTGGAAAATTAATGTGAGATTTAAGAAAGGAGATAGGAACCTGACTCAAAAGGACTAGCAGAAACCAAAAGAATAATTCCTTAAAGGATTATTTAAATAATTATGTAAAATGTTTGCCTACAGCTTTTAAAATAACATTAAGAAATTAGTAATTGTCTTACTAGAAATCTGTCTTCCAAAAGTCCCTGCCTTAAGTGTTGAGGAAGTAAAAGAGTAACTACTTTTTAGGAGAGAAGCTGACCTGTGAACTTGTGGACTTGATGATCTCAGGGGTCTTTTCCAACCTTAATGATTCTACAATTCTATGATTCTGTGATTCTAAAGTCCCACTTGCATCCTCCTCATGTAGTTGATTCAAGTAAAATCTTACATCTCAGTGCACTTTATTTTAGCACTAGCAGTTCAGTGCTCTTAACTCTTTACAAATATTACTACATGCTCTTTCATTCTTCTCCTGGATAATGTAAAATTGAATCTGAGCAATTAAAGGTGTTTAATAGAGATGTAATAAGTTTGCTTTAATATCATCAATTTTTTTTCTGTCTCCTCAGTTGTTCCTAGGCTTTTGCTAATGCAAAATGAATGTTCTTGACATGACATTTCCCCTCATGTATACCTGTTTGTTAGAGACACCTGGTCAATTATTTAATTGACATAAATGGTATTTTACTTAATCTGAAATAACATCTCTGTTGTCTACAGTCACGTTACATCAGGCATCATGTGTGAGAACTGGAAGTGATTTCCGCAGTTCTGCAAATGTTTGTCCATGTTTCATTCTGCTTTTGAAAACCGTTACAAATGCTACAGGAAACACTAGAAAGATAAGAAATACTTTGTTATGTTTTGTGTATATTTGCTTGCATAGAAACTTAGTCCAAATTTCTAACTCTAAGTCTGGGGTGAAGCCCAGTAAAATCAATATTAGTTCATGCATTTTTTTTAATTTCTTTGTAACCAGTCCTATGTAACTTACTCTGTTACAAAATTGTTAGGTTCACAGGAAGAGTGATCTTTTATTTCTGTGTTGACATGTTGCTAAAGACTGGTAATTTCTGTCACAAGATGTGAAGGGGTTGCATCAGAATCTTCCAAATATTGTAAATTACTATCTTGCTGTTCGGACCTTATAATAAATAGTGCTGGCTCTCCACTGAGAGAGTAAACTGAGCTGAGTAAGGTCTCTGAGATGCACAATTTAAAACAGTAAGGATGTCTGACTTGCTAAATGACTGGTTGATTTAACAAAAGGGTGCATGAGATCAGAGTGACAAATTAATTTGGACTAGTTGAATAGCCATCCTTTTCATTTTTTTCAATCCCCTAACTTTAAATGCACAGCATTCTTACACATATTTTGCCTTTCAAAACTTTACAAAATTTCATAGGTGTCATGGCTTAACCAGTCAACAACTAAGCACCACACAGTCGTTTGCTCACTCCTCCCTAGTGGGATGGGGGAGACAATCAGAAAAGTAAAAGTGTGAAAACTTGTGGGTTGAGATAAAGACAGTTTAATAGATAAAGCAAAAGCTGTGCACACAAGCAAAGCAAAACAAGGAACTCGTTCACCACTTCTCATGGGCAGGTGTTCAGCCATCTCCAAAAAAAGCAGGGCTCCATCATGCATAACAGTGACTTGGGAAGACAAATGCCATCACTCCAAACATCCCGCATTTTTTCTTCTTCCTCCAGATTTATATGCTGAGCATGCTTTATATTATATGCTTTCATATGGTCTGAAATATCCCTTTGATCAGCTGGGGTCAGCTGCCCTGGCTGCACCTCCTCCCAACTTCTGCTGCACCCCCAGCCTACTTGCTGGTAGGATGGGGTGAGGAGCAGAAAAGGCCTTGGCTCTGCTCAGCAAGAACCAAAACATCCCTGTGTTAGCAACACTGTTTTCCTCGCAAACCAAAAATACAGCCCCATACCAGCTACTGTGATGAAAATTAACTGTCCCAGGCAAAATCAGCACAATATGTTTCAGAGAAAAGGTCAGGTTTACATTACAACTGAAAGTCTGCACCACAAATGAGCATACTATAATGAAGATTAAAACCGTGCATGTAAGAATTTGTCCTTCCATGCAATTTCATAGAAAACAAATACAGCATGAAGCAGAAGGAAAACCTTTCAGTCCCAAAATCTGTTGGTTTTGCCTGACAGTTTTGTATAGATATATAAAAATGTGGACATTACATGTACTTAAATTGAAAAATGGATGTTCAAGCAAAAAAATGCTTTTGCATTAAAACCAAGTGACGTTGTTTTTTCCTTTCCCCCAATAAAAGAAGGTCCCTGGAAAGCTCAGGAAACAATGGTTTATGCTTCTGCTTTGTTTTGTATGAGTGTGTGTTGGTGGATTTGTGGGTTTCATTTGAAGACAAACACTTTACACATCATTTTCTTACATCTTATATGGACCACATATCGAAAAACTGATGTCACATACATCATTAGGGAGAAGTGCTGAGGTATGACATGCAGTGTGCATCACTGCTACTTTTCCTAAATCTGCAGGCCAGAGGTAGAAAGGAGAAAGAGGAAAAGGGAAAAAAAAAAAAAAAAAGAAAAAAAAAAAAAGAGCAAGGAAAGCAAATATCACTCACAGGACTCATACAAATAAGAACAAATAAAAAAAATAGCTTAGGTTGCATCTTGTCATTATGTCTCAGTGCATGAAAAGGGACACAGCTTTTTATAGCAAGCAGTCCATTTCTCTTCTCCACCAGGTTTTATGCCCAATGATTATTGTGCATAATCAAAAGTGTTGAACTCTCACAAAGCATGAGTCTAGACCTCAAAAGCAAAGTACTCCACCGGCTTACCGTTCTTACAGCATCACTTGGTCAGAGGATGGGTTTTGAACCTTTTCCAAAATTGCAAGATGAGAATCAAGCCCTGCTCCCTACAACTTCAAGCTATTCCACCACTGTTCATTAGGTTTGCCTGGACCACCAGCTCCCAGGGAGGACCTAGAAAAGCTAAGAGGCAGCACTATCTACCCTGAGCATGCCTTAATTCTGTCTGCCACAGTGTATGTGGGAGAACCCTCTCCATTGGTAACCAATTCTCCAGTCATTTAAGGAACACAACTAAAAGAGAAATGGGAGAGGGTGGGGAAGAAGAATCTATTTCCAGCTCACATGTACACTTCTGAATGCACCATGGGACTATGGGCACAATCCCTCCTCTTCCTGCAGCACTGCTGCACAGTTCTATTTTGCAGGGAAGGAATACGAAAAGCAGAAAAGACTCAAATAGCAATGTCTATAGCAATCTCTCCCTAATATCTGACCGCCAAAAACAGCAAGCCTGTGGAAGACTATGTGGTTCTGTTACAATCCACAACACCCTCTGAAATGACAATTCACAGACAACCAGTACAATACGATGTTCTCAGTGAGCAGCAGAGGCAAAGGAAAAAAATGAATGATTGATTCTTCCTCCAGCTTTTCTGATATCCAAATGATATCAGGACATGAGAAGGATGATATAAGGAGTCTGGAATCTCAGATGTGTTCAAATTAGAGGGAGATTAAATCCTTTTCTCACTGAAAAAGAATAAACAAGTAAAATTGCAAACACTCCTGGAGCAAAGTATCACTGCTGTTTATTCAAAAATCTTATGGAATAATATCAGTATCTTTCTCAGCCTCAAGAACGCCCTGCAGTGCTCCCTCAGAAACATTAGCTATATAATAAAAAACAATTATTTTTAGAGACGAGCCAGAATATTCTTGGCAATTACGTTAAAATGGGCAAATTTCTTTCAAGTGCACCATGTAGTTGTATGATTTTATCAATGAAAATGAGACAAACAAATTTGTCTTTAAAGTATAATCAGTTTATATTTTGGTTGTTGGTAAGGAGGACATGCAAGTTTTTTGTAATATCACTCATTGAATATATTCGTTGGAAAAAAACAAATTCTGGCAGTGCCCAGCCCAGATTCTGGCAGCTCTCTTAAAGGTCAGTATAGTTATTTTAAAAACTATTGCAATGCTTATTATTCACACCACCAAATTGAGAATCAGACTGGCTCTCTCACCCCTCAGTACCTCAGACCATGCTTCCTCAAAGGAAAAAAGAGACGAGCTTTGCACCTGCCTGGAAGTCTAGTGAGTTGGGGAGCCAAGTCTGAAACCTTGTCCCACAGTCCAAGTCTGCCAAATCAGGGTAGCAATCCATTTGGATGTACTAATAGCCCACAGGCTATTGCTCTGAACAGTGTGTTTCAAAGAGACATTAGAAAGCTCTTTACAAAGGATTACCATTATCTGTATTTTACACAGAGGAGAGAAAAACATTTGGGAAGGGGAGATTCTCTAAGGACGAGAAGAGGAGCAGAAGCATCACCTCCTTAGTTATCATCTAATGCATTTTATACTAGGCTAGCAATTTGGAAGCTGCTGAAAGATCACAAAAAAAAAAGAAAAATAAAAAAAAAAAGGACCTCAGCAAGTAAGCACAAGCAAACAAAAAACCACCAGGAAACAAAAAAGTGAATTTTTTGAGTAAATAGGCAGTTTCCAGCATATTTCAGTGCTTCAGATGGACAGAAGTGTACACTTTCCTACATTCAGGATAAAGATGAAGGACCAGATCTCCAATAGGTGCTAGTAGATCCACCATGTTTAATGAATTTGCACAAATTTACACCAGTGAATACAACCATTATCTGCAAAAGCTAAGGTGATCATGAGTTATCAAAGATTCTTTACAGAGAGTTTCTCTAAAATATAGAAAAATTCTCCCCAAAAATCTGCCTGTTTTATAGAGTTTTGTTCAAGTGTAGTTACTGAAAGTAGAAAATCATCTTTATCATAAGTATCTAGAGCAAACCTTAGCTTCGGAGAAATCGTTTCCTGTAGCAATTTCAAGGAAATTAACATCTTTCCAGAGATTAGCTACAGGTCTAACCTGAGAAAGAAAGCTAACAGTGAACATGACTTGCTCTTGAAAAATATCTTGACAACACAGATTTTTTTTGTGCTGGCAAGGTAATGTTTTACGTGACCTCAAAAGTCTTTTCCACCTCTAACATCTGTGCTTTTGAGAATTTCCAAGGTAACCAGTACTTCAAACAAGATGCAGGAGCCAAGAGGAAACTCAGTATTTTCTTGGGGTTTTTTTATGGGGATGGAGTTAGCAAATGTCTCATTCCTCACTACCATTTCTATTTTTCCATCTATTGACTTTATTTTTGTATACAGAGAATAGCTTCATAATCTATAGACAAAGTTAAGCCAAAATTAAGATGTAGTGCATGTTTTCTGCACATCTCTTTAGCATTGAAGTATTTGAAGAGTAGCGTTTTCTGTTTCTCTCCTTTTCCTCTTTCTGTTTTGCCTGCAAAATTCAAGTTTGCTTGTGACATTACAGCTACCATAATGGAATATGACAGCACAGAGGCAGGATTGTCATTGTATTGCCATGGCAATAGACAAACTGCCTTTATTACTCGTAATTTTAGGCTTTCACTCAAGCATTGGAAGCACTCTTTAGATCTTTCTTCCTATGCAAACATATTTTAGTGATTTTTGGCTCACTTTGTACTTGCTGACTCAATAAGGTGCAAATTAAATGGCAGTTCTGTGGGCCAGGAACTTCTTTTGCTCCACTGAGAAATAAATCACCTTGTGATGACAGACCACAATTTCCACTGCCACCCCTTCCCTCAGTCATGGCAGGAGATGGTACCTTTATATCCAGTCCAGGGAGTATACGATCATACATTCATGGTCTCTGCCCTCCCAAGTCATTCAGGTTTATGACAGCTTAAAGCACAGCTGAACTTAGTCCCTTTACTTAGCATGTCTAACAGCATTAACACCACTGCTGTAACTTTACTAAGTAGTAATTGGGCTAAGTTTTAATTGGCATACTGTCCAAATCAAGACAGATGCTTATTTAACATACTGGCATCTCAAGTAATTACTTGAACTTCTAAGTTGCATATAAGTATTGATCCCACTTAAATGATTTTCTTAAGGGAAATATAGATTATCCTATAATTACAATTGTCAGGATTTATCTTAAGAAGCAGTGTAGACTAAAGAGCCTTGGAAAAAAATGATACTATTGTGAGGCAGTCAAATTAATCAGCAGGTTAAACAGTGCTTCTCATTCAAGTTAGGTTCTGTAGCTAATATTCTATTAACATTAATTTCTCTTTTAGAAATGTTCCTGTTTTATTTTTATCAAAAACAGTAAGATTAATTATTGGTCATTTAATACCTACAAACTCCAGTTTTAAATGTTAACTGGAATAAATTGGTACTTTCAGTACTACTGTGACCTGAAAAAAATACATCAGTGAGAAAAGACATTAAAGACACAAATATTCTTTTGTTGTCCTTGTTCTTTTGGCTCTTAAGGTGCTGGAGCAGGAATTGCCCTGCAGCCCCTGGTGAAGACCATGGTGAGGCAAACTGTCCTGCTGCAGCCCATGGATGTTAATGGTGGAGCAGATACCCACCCGCAGCCTGTGGATCTCCCCACACTGGAGCAGGCTCCTGGCAGGACCTGTGGACCCATGAAGCTAAGCCCCCACCAGAGCAGGTTTGCTGGTAAGACTGGTGTCCCTGCAGGGGACCCACACTGGAGCAGTCCGTTCCTGAAGGACTGCACCCCATGGAAGGGGCATATAATGGAGCAGTTCATAAAGAACTGTAGCCCATGTGAAGGACTTACATTGGAGAAATTCATGGAGGACCGCCTCCTGGAGGAGGGACCCCATGCTGGAGTAGATGAAAAGAATGAGGAGGAAATAGCAACAGAGGCAATGTGTGAGGTACTGAGCAAAATCCCAGATCCCAATTGCCCTGTGCCACTGATGGGGAGGAGGCAGAGAAACTCAGGAGTGAAGCTGAGCCCAGGGAAGAAGGGAGGGGGGGAGACAAGGTGTTTTTAAGATTTGTTTTTATCCTACTCTGATTTGATTAGTAATAAATTAAAATAATTTCCCTGAGTCAAGTATGTTTTGCCTATGACAGTAATTTGTGAGTGATGTCCCTGTCCTTATCTCAATCCACTGTCCATTGACAGGACAAGGGGCAATGGGTGCAAGCTGGAACATAGAAGGTTACATAAAAATATGAGAAAAAAATTTTTCACTGTGAGAGTGACAGAGCACTGGCACAGGCTGCCCAGGGAGGTTGTGGAGTCTCCTTCTTCGGAGACATTCAAAACCCACCTGAATGCGTTCCTGTGCGGTCTGCTGTAGGTGATCCTGCTCTGGCAGGGGGGTTGGACTAGATGATCTTTGAGGTCCCTTCCAACCTCTAACATTCTGCGATTCTGTGATTTTTCTCCCCTTGTCCAATTGAGGAATGGAAGTGATAAAGCAGCTTTGGTGGGCACCTGGCATTCTGCCAGTGCCAACCCTCCACACCGCAAAACAACGTCTTACAAAGTTTGAACTTACTGCTCTTTCTTGAACTCTTTTGAACAATTTGCCTCTTTCGTTAAAAAAGTGTCCCAAACTGGGTAAAGTAGGAGGCCCTACTAGATAACTCCATTAAATCTTTACTAAGATTTAAAAGTTAGTTAATATGAGCAGTCACTCTTAGATTTGTGTCTCTTCATCACAAGATTCTTCCTCTCCTTTTATTAGGATTTAATGAGTAAATAGCTGCCAATATTGCTGTGTGGTATCTGGGTAACATCAGAAAACACATCACTGATACACCATGTTGTACAGTACAATCTGTGAACTAATGGAATTAAGTGTTAAAACTGAAATTTGTATAATAAGCTGAGAGAAGCTTGACATCTCTGAACAATAGATGGTCAGCTATGAGATAAAATTAATTGCACTACCTGAGAAGAGAGTAAATTCAGTTTATTAAGATCAAGTGGCAAAGATAAAATCAAGTTCTGTATAGAACAGAACCTGTGGATGGATGTACTCATGTGTGTTGGATAGCACCCTAGTAACCTCTTTTCTTACTAATGAGGTTGGAAAGGTTGAGACAACCCATTAAAAGTAAATGTCCTAAAATGAAATGGAGTAGTAATCAAATAAAGAATTAGAATTGTTTCCAAGACAGATGTCTCTTCAACAACTGCATAGCCATAACTGAATAAAAAATGACTTTTGTGGCACTGGAGATTGAAGCTTCCCAAAGGTGGTTGCAATTTATCAAGACTCTGATCCATTTTTCCACAATGAGGTCCTTAAATAGCACACACCTGTTCATCATTTGCTATTTAAATATCTGCTGGCTTGGCTTCATTCTGAAGCAAAAAACATACAGTGAAAATATATTAGAAGAGAGTTATTTCTCTGGTACGAGTTAGAGTCCTTCATCTCAAAACCTCAACCACAGCAATCAGTCTGAAATTACACCAAAACAAACACGGATTTATTATGTTCCAATGAATGACTTAATAAATCTAAATTGTAAATAAAACATCAATCGATTTCTTTGAGATAACACATTTTGAAATGTTCAGAAGAGAAATATGTTTCCAAGTTCTTCACAAACTCTCAAGAATCTGACACATTGCTTACATTAAGAAGTAATAGCAGTTGTACTTATGTTGAGACTTTGGTGAATTTTCACAGGTCCTTTGTTCTTGATTGTTCTTTTCTTTCACTGCCCTACACTGGAAAACGTCATGGTCACACAGTCCCCACCTACTAATACAAGGGAGGTTCCCCCTTTTGGCTTCAAGTCCTATCACATGCACATTGCAGCTCTGAAAATGTTCCCCTCTGGGAATATTTTAATACAATTGCTGTAATAAGCTCTGTTTTTCATCAGATACTAAGAGGTTTCCACTCTGCCCTTTGCAGCCTATTTACTCCTATTGAAAGGGCTGACCCAAATTACCATTAAGTGCAGATTTATCTCTAGAACCCCAAAATGAGAGAGTGGCATATCGGACTTCCAAAGGATTCCTTTTTTCTTTTTGTCTGCTGACAAACCAGCCCTACAAGTGGGACTTCAGACAAATTTGTTAGTTCTGACAGCATGGACGAGAATTCAGATATCAAATGAGTGCTGGGGGTAACCTGGTCTGCACCAAGCACCTCACAGTTCATCTGCTCTGCAGCACAAGTCAGATGAGGCATCCACTGCAGCCTGAGGCAGGGCACTAAACCAAAGTCTCAGATCTCAGCCATTACCCCTAATAACTAGTGGTCATGGTCAGCTGCAGCAGTTCGATTTCTGCTAGGAAGGAGGGATTAATGGCTGAATAAATTAGGACTCAGTGTTTTGACACAATACTGAGAACGATGAGTCCTAGCTCTGGCTCTGATGCAGCGCCTTTGTCCTGCTCAGCTGCTACTTCAGGCAGGAATAGTGGATTCTTCTCCCTCTCTTTTCTGGAACTTGCACACCCCGAGGTCTGACAATCATGCCTATTTTGTTTATTAAGAGAAAAGGATTATTACTTATTTTAGCCAGAGAGAGCTCACTGACTTCGTAGACACCTAACACAATTGACATTTTGTAGCTCATCTTTGCGGAAGTATCAGGAAAAGGTTAAAGAGCGAATTGGCAGTTGGAAGGATACCACAAAGCTTAGAAACAGTACTTATTAGTTCTCAGCAGCTCATTTTCTTCGAGGCCAGGAGAGAGAAAAGCCTCTGTAATTACTAACTACAAATGTTTACATTATCCAGGGAATTGCAAATTCCCTTTAATTGCTTATAGCAATTCAGATACTTGAGGTAAAGGAAGTAAAACATAGAGGTAATAAGATCAGTCATTAAAGCCAGTTCTATTTCATTCTACAGAGAAAAGATGCTGTGAACAGAGGCAGTGCAAGGACAGTTTGACTAACAGCTTAAAACTTTCTAAAAGTTGTTAATAACCCAGGATGTTTTGGTACCAAGTTCATCTGAAAAATTATGAAATAGCACCAAGTGTTTTGGGCCATAGAATATGTATACAGGCTCCTCAGGTAAAAATTCATGTTTGCAGTGAATTTACCTTCCTTGGAAATCCCCTCTGCAGATACTTAGGTCATACTACTGCCATTTGCTTTCTTCCCCTTGTAAACTGCTTGGCAGACAAAATCCCAGAGGTGATCTAATAACATATCTTGAGACCCTCAGGAAACCAAAAAATCTGTAACTACTGAAATAAAATATTCTGCCACAGGAAGGTGTCCTGCACTTAGAAAAGTGCATTTTACACACAGCAAAACAAAACAATACTGTAACTCTAAGCTGAGTCTTGTGGGAAACCAGGATTTAACATCAGTCATCATAAACAGGCTATAAATTTAGTTATGCTTGTTGCCAGTAGTGGGAATTTTATTATAAAATTCACTAACCATGGTCTTTATCAGAGAACTTATATCTACTTAACCCATGGCACTCTGGAAAAGATTTCCTGAGGATAATTAAAACCTGAAATCCCAGAGGGGGATTAACATCAGCAAATCCCAGCTCCCTAGGTCTAAGGGATTGGTTTGAGGATTCTTCGATATCCTTTACATAGTCATTAGTGTTTCAGGCTGCCGGTTTCATGTACTAACAAAAACGGCCAGTACAGCCTTTTGTCAAAATGAACAAAAGGAAAGTGCATTAGGAGGGTGGTTGGATCAGGTAGAGAAGCATTTTAGAGTGTTTTCTTCATTCCTGTAGGGCTCTTTCTTTCACACACACACCAGACATGTGTGTGTATATGTATAAACAAAATTCCAGATAATATAAAAAAAAATTATTGAGAAAGACTTTGAGAGAAAGCAGGAATAAATGAAGATGCCACACTAGGAATATCGTAAAAGCCAGGTGTAGTGGTTTGACCCTGGGTAGTGGCCAGGTGCCCACCACAGCTGCTCTATCATACTCCCTTCTCAGGTAGACAGGGGAAGAAAGTATAATGAAGGGCTCATGATTTGACATAAGGACAGGGAGATCATTCACAGCTACCATCCTGGGTGAAACAGACTCAATTTTGGGGAAATTAGTTAAATTTATTAACAATCAAAATCAGAGAAGAGTAATGAGAAATAAAACCAGATCTTAAAAGTAACATCTTCTACCTGCCCCTCCTGTCTTCCCAGGCTTAACATCAATCTCAATTTACCCAGCTCCTCCCTCCAAGTGGTGCAGGGGGACAGGGAATGGGAGTTGCGATCAGTCCACCCGATGTTTTCTCCACTGCTCCTCCTTTCTCCAGAGGAGGACTCCTCACTCTTCCTCTGGGCCAGTGTGTGGTCCCTCTCATGAGAGGTGATCTTCACACAATATCTCCAGTGTGAATCCTCCCATGAGAGACAGTTCTTGACAAACTGCCCCAATGTGAGTCTCCCTCCATGGGGTGCAGTCCTTCAGGGGGAGACCGCTCCAGTGCAAGTCCCCCACTGTGTCACAGAAGTCCTGCCAGCCAACTTGCTCCGGCATGGGCTTCTCTCTCCCTCTCTCCATGGGCTACAGGTTCGGGCAGGAGCCTGCTGCAGCGTGGCTTCCCACGGGACCACAACCCCCTTCAGGCATCTACCTGCTCCAGTGTGAGGTCATCCACAGGCCACAGTTGGACTTCTACACCCCATCACCTCCATGGGCTGCATGGAGACAGCTTGCATCACTATGGGCTTCACCACGACCAAGGGCAATCTCTGCTCCAGTGCCTGGAACAGTTTTCCCCCCGCTTCTTCGCTGACTTTGATATCTTCACATATTCTCACTCCTCTCTCCTCTCTCTCTGCCAGTTGTTGTGGCACAGTTCTTTTTTTCCCAGCTTCTTAAAGATGTTTTCACAGAGGCTTTCCCATTAACATTTATAGGCTCAGCCTTGGCCAGCAGCGGGTCTGTCTTTGGAGCCAGCTGGCATTGGCTCTATCAGACCTAGGGGAAGCTTCTAGTAGCTTCTTTCAGAAGCTTCCCCCACAACCCCTCTCAGTACTTAAATCTGGCCAGGCAAAGCCAATACATCAGAGGACTAACAAGCATTTTGGTCTAGGAAAACAAGAAAGCACATCAACGATATGTATGCATTTTTTCACTGAGAAGAATTGTGTGCCAATCACATTTTTTCACTGATGGCAACCAGAACTATAGGGTAAGGTAGGCAGCTTGTAGCTTAAGTTAAGAGAAAGATGCTCCTCAAGGCAGATGAATTGACAGAAAGTAGTTTTCAATTTTTGTTGACACAAAATGATCAGGTAAGCAGGACTCCCTTTACAGTCCTCTTTTGAACACAAATTTGACTAAAGTAAATTTATGCGATTCTGGAAATACTGACAATCCTGGAGAAGAAATGGACAAAATGGAAAATATCAGGTCTTGTGGAGTGTTTTCTCCCCAAAGCAAATGGATTAGGGCCCTAAAAAATCCACCACTATACAAGTAACACTGCTAAAACAAGAGTGTGAGAAGAAAAAATGTCATCACAACTTCTAACTAATGAAATTCACAGCTATATAAAGGAAAAAAAAATATATAGAAGCTAAAGAACCTGTCACAAAATACATAGGATACACCTAAAGGGTAGCCTGAGTCCTGATGTGTTGGCTTTTTGGAGATATCATTTTTATTAAAGCTTTCACGGGCACTACAGTTACCAGACTAAAAAACAAGTGATAACACATTAATAATTTTTCATTCAGTATCGTAAGATACTTCCTTAAAGAAAAAAAAAATCTGTGGCAATTTGCACATTTTATAATTGCCAAAATCCTTGGGTTAGAGGTCAGCACACAAAAAAATAATCCTCCAAAAGACAGTGTCCATTAAGTGTGGTTAGGGACATCCTCACTGTTATATACTGTACATATACTGCCTGTCATCTGCACCTGGAAAAAAAGGTGAAGAGTGAAAATCACTTGATCTTACTCTCTTCACTAAACTGCCAAAATTCAAGGTATTGTGAAGATTCTTTAAATACGTGTTATGCAGTATTGTAACACATGAACAGCATTTTTTGCAAGATGGGAATGGCTGCCAAGATGGGCAGGGACTGGGGCACATCACGCACGGAGAAGCTGAAGATGGATTTGTTCAGCCTAGAGAAAAGGCAGCTGAAGGGGAACCTCATTTCTCTCTACCTCACAGGTGAGAACAGCAGGATGACCATGAGCCAGCAGTGTGTCCTCATGGCCAAGAAGGCCAATGGCATCCTGGGGTGGATTAGAAGGGGAGTAGCAAGTAGGTCAAGAGAGGTCCTCCTGCCCCTCTACTCTGCCCTGGTGAGGCCACATCTGGAATATTGTGTCCAGTTCTGGGCCCCTCAGCTCAAGAAGGACAGGGAACTGCTTGAGAGAGTCCAGCGCAGAGCCACAAAGATGATAAAGGGAGTGGAACATCTCCCTTATGAGGAAAGGCTGAAGGAGCTGAGTCTCTTTAGCTCAGAGAAGAGGAGGCTGAGGGGTGACCTCATAAATATTTATAAATTTGTCAAGGGGGAGCATCAGGAGGATGGTGCCAGGCTCTTTTCCGCAACGTCCACTGACAGGACAAGGGGCAATGGGTGCAAGCTGGAACATAGGAGGTTCCACAAAAATATTAGAAAAAACTTTTTCACTGTGAGAGTGACAGAGCAGTGGCACAGGTTGCCCAGGGATGTTGTGGAGTCTCCTTCTCTGGAGACATTCAAAGCCCACCTGGATGCGTTCCTGTGCGATCTACTGTAGGTGACCCTGCTCTGGCCGGGTGGATGGACTAGATGATCTTTTGAGGTCCCTTCTAGCCCCTAACGTTCTGTGATTCTATGATAGGGAAGATAGAGCCAAACTCTGCTTGGAGAGGTACAATGAAGGATGCGCAGAAATGGACACAAGTCCCAGGAAAGACAAATCTATGAGGAGAAAATTATCTCCCAATAAACAAAGTTGAACCTGGAGCACATTGTCCTGGGAGGTGGTCTTGAAGACATCTAAACCTCTCCTGGATATGGCTCCAAAAGCATCTTGGTCAACTGCAAAGACCTTCTTTAAGCATGGGATTGGATGAGATCACCTAAGAGGTCATATTCTGCAACATCACAATAACTGTGCAACCTAGAAAAGTACAGAGCCATTTGTATAAAAGCAGCAATTTTAGAGCAGGCCAAAAAAAATGGAAATACGTAAGAGTAAATGACTGAGTTTAAAAAACATCAGTAATACCCTTGTTCATATCTCTTACAGTATTTAAAAAACAAAAGGGATTCTGAAATTTTGATTTACAGATTAATCAAATTTCTGAAGAAGAATACAAAAAAATAAGAATATAGTTCAAACATTGATGATCTCTGATTTCTCTGAAACACAAAGTATAAACAGAATTCCCAGCTGGTTAAGGTAGCAAACACGGGGGTGGAGAGAAACACTAATTACACATTAGCTCAGTTAAACTAATGCATGTGGGACTGCATCACATGAATTGATGAAATAAATGTTAGTATTTGAAATGGTGGAAGAACTAGTAAACATGTAATCATTGTAAACCCATCTCTATGATAAGTAGCCTGGATTTGCAATGGCTACAGTAAAGATGAGACTTTAAAAGACATTAGATCTGTCCAACATGCATATATTCTTCAATTTGTTTGCAACAGCAATTAAACTGACAGTAAAATCTGCAGAAAAAGAGTATAAACGTCAGCTGCAAAGAGAAAGCAGCCCCTAGGAACTTCCTGGAAAAGTGAAGCAATAACTCTGGGGGACACAAAACATGGTTTAATTATATAGAAACACAAATTAAGTCGATAGAATCAACAGTCCAGGTTTACTGGAGAGGTCCCAGCTGATTGGAAGATGACCCGGGAAATTACAAGCCTGTCAGTTTAACTTCAGTTCCAGGGAAGGTGGTGGAGCAGATCATCCTGAGTTCCGTTATGCAACACATGAAGGACAACCAGGTGATCAGACCCAATCAGCATGGGTTTATGAAGGGCAGATCCTGTTTAACAAAGCTGTTCTCCTTCTATGACTGGGTGACTCGCTTGGTCAATAAAGGAAAGGCTGCGGATGTCATCTACCTCGACTTTAGTAAGGCATTCGACGCTGTTGCCCACTGCATTTCCTAGAGAAATTGATTGCTCTTGGCTTGGATGGACATACACTTCTCTGGGTGAAAAACTGGTTGGATGGCTGAGTCCAGAGAGTTGTGGTCAATGGAGTTAAATCCAGTTGGTGGCCGATCACGAGTCGTGTCCCCCAGGGCTCAGTAAGGAGGCCATTCCTGTTTAAAATCTCCATTAATGATATGGACAACGGGATGGAGTGCACGCTCAGTAAGTTTGCAGACAACACCAAGCTGGGCGGAAGTGCCGATCTGCTTGAGGGTAGCGAGGCTCTCCAGAGGGATCTGGATAGGCTGGATCACCGGGCCAAGGCCAACATCATGAAATTCAATAAGGCCAAATGCCAGGTCCTACACTTCGCCCACAACAACCTCTAGCAGCACTACAGGCTTGGGGAAGAGTGGCTGGAGAGCTGTGAGGTAGAGAGGGACCTGCGAGTGTTAACAGATGGTCGGCTGAATATGAGCCAGCAGTGTGCCCAGGTGGCCAAGAAGGCCAACGACATCCTGGCCTGTATCAGGAATAGTTTAGTGAGCAGGAGCAGGGAGGTGATCATGCCCCTCTACTCAGCTTTGGTGAGGCCTCACCTCGAGTACTATGTCCAGTTTTGGGCCCCTCACTACAGGAGGGACATGGAGGTGCTGAAGAGGGTACGGAGGCGGGCTACCAAGCTGGTAGAGGGCTTAGAACACAAGTCGTATGAGGAAAGGCTGAGGGATCTGCGGCTGTTTAGCCTAAAGAGGAGATTGAGGGGAGACCTCATCACTCTCTACAGTTATCTGACGGGAGGTTGTAGAGAGGCAGGGGTTGGTCTATTATCCCTAGTGGACAGTGATAGGACGAGGGGAAATGGATTTAAATTGCACCAGGGGAGGTTCCAGGTTAGATATTAGGATGAATTTCTATACTGAAAGTCTTGGAACAGGCTGCCCAGGGAGGTGGTTGAGTCACCGTCCCTGGAGGTGTTTAAGAGATGGGTGGATGTTGCTTTGGGGGCAATCATTTAGTAGGTTGATAGGGCTGGGACAAAGGCTAGACTAGATGATCTCCAAGGTCTTTTCCAGCTGATATGATTCTATGATTCTATTCTAAGGTTTTTGATCATACCAAAAGGGAGATAACTTGGATCTTAAAATGAAAGCTAAAGAGATTCTGCTCCAGATCTTTACTTGGTGTAAAACCTACAGCTCTACCAAAGTCAGGGGTTGATCATGGCTATGTACATCATGGTGAACTGGTTTGAGCTAAAGAGAACCAATTCTGTTCTGTGATCTTACTTTCCAGCTAAGTCTTTTCTAAGAGGCTGCACTTTCTGAAGTTAACAGTGCACTTTTGCACACCACATCTGCTACTAGAAGTGATAATGCCTGATGTTTATAGTGGCTTCCAGGGATTAGTATGCAGAAAGGTCTGGCCTACATTTGCTCCTATAGTGACCAATGTCACTGCTAAATCTTGTGTACCACATTGAGAGTGCTGGAAAGTAAAAGGGTTGTAAGGAAGTAAAATGTTGCACCTCTGATGAGGAATAGACAGGATAGATGACAAGCAAGAGTATTTGATACCATACATGTCATATTCCGTATAAAACTGAGGGATCACAGGGATTAAGTCCTTTTCCTCAATGGCCAGCATCTGAAGAGGACTCCATCCATTCTTCTGCCTTGATCCCAATCCTGAATTTCTGAATCCAGTTCCTGTATCCAGTTTCCCCTCTGACACTGAACATGGGACTTTATGGTGCTTGCCTGCTCTGCACCATCAGTGGTGATTGCTATCAGGGAAGTTGGATTTGATATCAGTTTTGTATATATTTGTTTATACTTCATTATTTTCATTATTTCCTTCCTAGTATTATTATTGTTTATTAATGCTGTTTTATTTTTCTTTTCAAGTCTATAAATCTCTCTGCCTTGTTCCTTTTCCCCTTCCCCTTTCGGAAGAGAGAGGGATTAGAGAGCATCTGTCATTGGTTTGGTGGCTGACCCGGGCCGAACCCCTGACACATAGCTAGGGATCCAAACATCAAGGTGTTTATTGTGGAAGAAAGTAAGGTATAACTCTTACCCCTTTTTTCACATTGAATAGTATTTTGTTCTTCAGTGTCCTCATAATTCAAAAAAAAATAATTGCAAAACAAAACAATATGCGAAGAGCTGAAACTCCAAGATTTAGAAGAAATTAACAACAGTGAGCAAATCTGATAGAGGAATGTCAGCTTTTGTGCCAATAAACAAAGCTGCTGCTCCTCTATACCCCTGAGGTCTAAAGAATGTGCTATATATGCTGCATATAATTCAAAAGCTGTTAACACATTTCTTTCACCTGGAAAGACAAACACATGTGTCTTTAACTTTGATAAATGGCGTATTTTAGTAAATTAATTCAGAACATATTGTCATAAACAAGTACTTTTAGGATAGGCTAGATGCATTACCATGAAAAAGTGCCTGTGCACATTGCCTATGTGATTATACTCAATTTATAGAACTCACCCTCTGAGAGTGGTTTTAGTCATTTATTTCAGAGTCTATTTACATAAAACACAAGAGATCACATCAGGATCTGTAAGTTAGAACTGAGGATATCAGCCAGCCATGATATTCAACGTGAAGTTTGTTCTCTCCTCCACAATTTCTCCTTTATGACACTGAACAAATAACAGACTTGTAGTTTTTGAGGGCCCTCCACACAGGTTTTTTGATAATCTCCAAAATCTGATCATAGATTCTATGTTTGGTTGTGTCTTTTGGAAAGACCTCACATCCTGATTTTGAAACTTCAGGTAACGGAGAACACACAACTTTTGGATTAGATGGTCCAACAGTTACTTACCTTCAACTTAAGAAAAATACATCTACACATAAATAGGAACTGAATTTCAGCCTTTGAAGTCATTCCATTGCTCTGGGCTTCCTTTTCCACTTGTATTTTATTCACTTAGCCCAGACTGAACCAACATGCTACCTAGAAGAAAAATTCATCCTGAGTGATTCTTCCATCTCACTCATGACGATTTTTTCCCCAAGAAGATAGCTCTTCTGCAGGTCATTGTGCAGTACCAGTGCAAAAACAAGCTGCTACGTTTTCCAAACCAGAGGCAAGGCAAGGGGGCAGATTTTTGCCTGAGTAGGACTTAGAGTGGCTGCTGTGTCCCAGGGGTGAGGAAAATCATCCCAAGCGTCCTGCCTTCACCCTTCTGAGTGAAAGCACAAAGGCATGTGGCACACACAAGTGGTTGCCATTGTCCCACCAGCACCCACGGCGATTTGCAGAGGTGCATTTCTGCAGGAGGAGTTACCCCCGTGTCCAAGCACCTTTTAGAGGTAGGGGAAGGAGCATCTCCTGCACAGGCAGCATGCGAGTACTGGAGGAGGAGGAGAAGGAAGGTGTGCTTCCTCCTCAACTGTGCCATGGGGCTGGTGCTGCTGCCACCACACCAACCACCAGAGAGGGTCCCCGACTCAAGCTACATTTATATCAGAGCCTCTCTGTGAAGGGAGTCTTCCTTTACCACTGCTGCCCAGTGCCTGTTACAATGTCTATTGAAAATAACGCAGCAGTGTCACCCAAAGAGAAAAAAAGTACTAGCGCTAAGTTGCAGGTAAAATAAATTGCTACATTTCTTCTCATAGCCTGCTGCAATTGAAGTTCCTACTCAGTGTTTCTTCTGCTAATTTCTAACCTGTGTTTATTTGGAGAAAACTATTTAGATAGCTTTGATGGGTAGGAATCCTCCTACTCTTAGCACAATACTTCCAATTATTTACTTTCTTAGCTAGATCTTTTTCCATTTATTACTCAGGTAAATGTCAAACAGCAGTCTTGGCCTGAGTACAGCAGATAATGAATGTTCACTTCTAACAAATTAATGATGTCTCTCTGGTAAGATACCATTTTCTGAATATTCATTTTCTCAGAGGAATTGGATTCGTTCTGCTGATTTCAGCAGCCTTTGTTCTCAACCACCAACCACGACTATTATAATCTAGTAACATCCTGAAGCGAGGGTTCAACAGATTCTAACAGAATTCTGGCAACAACCAATTGACTAAAAGAAACTCAGGAAGATACCTGAGATGACAAAAACATTTTAAATATTAGTAATTTAGGACTTTAACACGGCTGCTGTCAATAGGGAAACATAGCATGTCTAAATAGCTGTAGAAAAAATGGTGGGTGGGAGAGCTTCATAAGTGATAATTAACTTAGTGAACTGTATCACAAACAGTATTGTAATTTTGTAATAAATCTGAAGTGGAGAAATACATAATGTATAAAATCTTCTTAATGACCATTTAAACACAAAGTTCCCAACATAAGAACTAAATTAAAAAGGGCAAGTCACACTGAGCCAAATCTTACTGACATGTTGCTACCTTCTAAAGTGAGGTGACAGGCTGTCTGCCCTAGGGAGAATAGCGAGCCATGAGCTGATGAAATGGGGGAGATGTACTTAGATATGAGTATGGCCACCAGCTTCTAATCTCTCCTGCCAAGTATCTCAGTTGTATAACTCTCGGACTCCCACAGGCTGCCCTAATTCACAGACTGTTCAAATGCTGCGCTTAATGATTCATTTTCCTTTGATTTTCAGGAGTTTATAGTAGCTTATAAGAGTGTAACAAGTTATTTGCTTAAGTGAGAATGTATTTAGCTGCTTTGCGACATAGATACATGCTTTAAAATATTTTCCAAAGCACTTACGCTGGTAACTTCCATCTCTGCTAATAAACATGAAGCTTTTCATTATCCTGAGACCCATACATTTCTTTACAACTCTGAACTATATACTTGCTGAAGTCATTTGACTCCACTCATGGTGAGCTATGTTTGAGCAATTAAGCCTCAAATGGGCTGTATTTTTTGTAACTGTGATGATACTGGGGAACTAGACGTAATACTGAAATAGTGGTGCTAATGAGCCTCCTGGTGATAAATCTTTTAGGCCAGCTGGCCAGTTAGTCTCATTTTCAGTTGTTCTGCATATTCAGTAACCTCTCAAAATTAGTACAAGCAGGACATGTTCTGAAAATAAAAACATCTACTCACAAGAGTAGTCTTAATCCCACAAGCTTCTTGCAGCCTACCACATCCCTGAGCTCCAGGGCAATTGTAAATGGGAACCCCACCCAAGCGTAAGTAAACCTGGGTGCTCTTCAGAGAATAAGCCTAAAACTCAGTTCATGCTAGCTCCCAAGGGACTGATGTTGCAAATTACTGTCTCCTAGTATAAGGAAAAGTCTGGTAAGCCAAAATGATAGCGAAATAGTTCTAGGAATTAGACCCATTAAGTTAGAAGGCCACTGATTCAAACTTCCTTGAAGATTCAGTAAAATGAAAGAATTATTAATTTTACCTCAAAAGTTAGTTTTGACCACAGTTGTTTACAGAAGCAAACTTTCAGAGGTAAATATCTGAGAACTTAACTTTTTTAATGCCTGATAAAAATGATTTATGATTTTTATTTCTATTTCAAATGCTTAAGAACACTCATTACAAAAAGAAATATAGCTCAGCAGGATCCTCACACAATATGTTGATTACAATTCTATGGTATTTATTTCAGACTGAGAAAAATGTCCCTGGCATAATGCCAGTATCTTTCACTACTGTCTACAGTCACCACAGAGTCTGCATAACTACAAAGGTTAAAAAGGCTAAGTTTTGGGTACATTTACTTGCTTCTTTAATTATTGAGGAGAAAACAGTTGGTCACTAGAGCTTGATAACATTCCTACTGTTCAAGGCCTTTTTATCTCACATGGTAATGAGAGATTTTATTTTTTATATAAATAATTATCTCTATATAATGTTAGGGCTTTTACATATGTCAATTTTCATATTAATTTTAATTAAAAGCAAGTAATTATAATACCGATACAGGGTGACTGCAAAGATGGTAAAATACAAATTATTGATAATTAAATGTTACATGTGAAGGTACTTAGTAGTATTCATATTTATAATTAACAATAATTTAAATAGAGGCACATGAAACTCAAGACCTATTACTGTATTAAGATTGTCTTCCTACAGTATCCTGCTTTCTCTTATGAAATTGCTCATAAAAGCTTAGCATTAAATATTACAATACTTAATTTTTTAGCATATGATCAGCAAATTACGGGCTTTACTTTTGATACCTTCTTATATTCTTTTTGTTCTGGCTGATAAAATACATGTCTTGTGGCAAATAACTGATTTTTTTCAACATTATGGTTTACAGCTCTCTATTCTCTTGGTAATCTGGTAATTGAATAGTTTGTGCATGGATAATCTGTTGTGGCAGTTCATCACTTCTGTAATTTAAATATTTTTTTTTCAACAATCTCTCATGAGGAGAGATTTGTGGAGTTTTACAGGGAAAATTAATTTAAATATTTGCAAATCTGTTTTGTGTTTAGAAAGTATGTTTTTGACAATACTACTTTTAATATTCATAAAATAATCTCTGAGTTTACTTGAGAGAGAGATCTAAAGCATACTCCAGATTTCAGAACGCCATGCTATAAGCTAAAGTGTCATAAATTTTGGTAGATCAGTGTGAATCTGATTTTCAGAAATGTTGAGCCCCTAGCCATACCAGTTCAAGTTAATAAGAGCAAAAACCTTTCTTTCTCTTAAAAAAATCAATTCATTATATGGATGTGCATTTTTAAATGAACATCCATAAATACCTCATAAAAGCAAAAGAATAAAAAAGAACATGATAAATTGATCTGAATCTGTTAGATAATGTGCAGCATGGATTAATAATAGCAGAAAAACAGTTTTAGCATCAAGCAGCACCAGGACTCTGTCGTTTATTTCAGATAGCACTGTTGTTAATAGCTGCCATGTCACAAGCAAAATGAATGAATATGTGTATATGCATCTGTGTAAAAATGTGCAATAATAAAGATGCAATAATTCTGCACATGCTCAAATACACAAGGTAAATCCCACTATCTTTGTTTGAAAGGTAGCATGGCTCAAAACACTTTTGCTTTTGAAGCCTCATAGACCCTTTCCCTTTCTTCATTTTTCACTCTCTCTCTAGGGTGAAGGACATGAGGGCATGTATATTGCTGACAGAAAAAAACTTGCTTAATGAAAATAAGCCGAGCTAAAGATTCTAGAAAAAGGATACCTCAACACTGAAATTATATGTATTTGCTTTCTGTGCATTTTAACACCAAACGAATGAAACACTGGTGCCAGCAAGTGGAGTGTAGATAAGGAAGAGATCAAGAGCTTTTCGTGTGGAAAGATTGCATTAGTTTAGGGAACAATAGTCTCCAGATACTGCTGAGCTACAGTGTAAAGAGGAAATATAGTTTAAACAAGTGAGAGCAGGTATGTATTACCCACTGACCTACTGCCACAGTTCTCGTTTTTTAACTTTTAAAGAGAAACATTTATTTGTTGGAAGATGGAAGAATGGTCCTGGTGTAGAAGAGAACGAGACATATCTCAACCCACACTAAAATATGGCTTATGTTTATGGATCATTCTTCACACAAATGAATACATACACATACAAAGTCTGTCATTATTAATTTTGTCTTCGTCCCTGAAAATAAAAAAAAATCAAAACAAAGCCCAAATGTTTCTGTGTAAGGGCTTTAAATGATTTTTTTCACACACGGGAAGCAACCTTTGCAATTTTTTAAATCATATTACATGACTGCATACAGGGTGGCTGCAGACACACTGTATTCAGCACTACATTTTATCATCATTATTGGAGTTTTGCCTTTCACTGTGATACTTAGGGCTCATACTACTTCTAGGCAAACTAAAAAGGACACACTCATCTCCATGGCCCAGTCCCACAGAAATCCTGCAGAGCTCCCTCCATAACAGGCTAATGACCTGCACGATGTCAGGAAATGGGTCAGCCCAACTCAGTCATGTTCAGCAGATGAATCTCTAAAAATTTTCCCATGGCAGTTCAGGTCACTTTAAAAATTTTGTATGAAATTTATATATAAATATATTAATGAGCTGTGGGAGCTCTCTTACAGGAAAATCCATGAGCAGATGTAGCCAGAGGAAAGGTTGCTCCTTCCAAAAAGCAGCCAGGGCCTCCAAATTCACCACAGTCTGAGCAGAAGCGCATACTCAGAAGTCAGATAGATCTGCTAAGTTTCATGTCAGAACAGACCAATGCCTTGAAAAGAATCCAAGATAAAGTTTATACAGCTATTTTTGTGAGTTTTAGAGGTAACCTCTTATGGATCTCTGAAGAAAATGAGTGAGCCTGAGCCTGTGTCTGCGCAGCCATAGTAGATGGACCCAACAAAAATAAGTTATGATTTTGCAGGGTGGTGTTCTGCCATATAAACTGGCTGAACCCAGTTGACCCTGCAGCTGCACAACCAAAATTTCCAATCAAGGGGAAGGGGCCAAAGACAGACAGGAGGAGCAGGACTACTACTTTCAGAGGAAATCACTGCTACGTGGAGCTACATAGGAAACCCATGCTGAAATATAAGTTACCAGTGTATGACATAGCAGCAGCACACAAAGCAGGTGAAGGTCCAGGTCTCCAGAATCTTGACCAAAATGCTTGGAGAAGAAACTACAACATGTATAGTTGTGAAATATTGGGAGGACCAGACGAAGTCATATATATTTTAGGCAGCTAGGTCATCTGCTGATTGGGGATGTGCTTAATGTTTAAATGCTTCTTCAAGCGGCAGCCCTGATGAACTTTAATGAAGAAAGGGTGTGATGGGAAAGAAAGCTGAGGGGGGAAGTTACAGAAAGAAGATATGATGTTGGGCGAAACAAAAAAAAAAGCCTTCCTATTTCCGATCTTCCTCCGCAGGGGGAGGGAAGGAATAAATGATCCATATTTCCCAACTGATTGCCAGTCATTGACTTGGCTGTAACATTTATCACTTGTTTAATACATCGCATATTCTTTTCCTCACCTCATGGCACAAGTATATCAACAGCCAGCAAAAGTCTCTTCATGGACCAGAGCACACAAAGGGAGAGTATGTACCATGTCAAGTCTCAGGGAAAGCTCAGTGAGGTGGTGTAGCACAAAGCGTGTGACCTTCCTTCCTTCCTGCCATTCATTCTCAAGTCATTTGCAATTTTGTGCTGGGATGGCCATCATGCCTGGACCTTTTGAAGCAGAAGATGGAGGGTATGGATCAAAACAATATGGTTTCCTCTATTCTTTTCATCTCCCTTTCCTCAAACACCAGCATTCACATCAAAGGCAATTGAACCTGCGTTGTTCATAGAATCAGTGTATCTGCTATATTTTACTGCTCTAATTATCTGTTTTGTTTTCGTCTGCCTCTGGTTCTGCTCCTTACCAGATCAAGTACATTGCCATGTACCATTTGAAATTGCTGGTACACAAAACACTAGCATACATTTCACAAAATTATATATTTACAGTATATGTACCAGCTTTTTAGCATGGGTGACAATGATGTACTTTAGTTACAATCGAGAACATCAACAGATTGTATTACAGTCTGTCACACATTCTCAGGAGGGAGAAATTGGCAACTCACTACACTGAAGAACAGTAATCAAGCATCTGGAATATTATAGTACAAGTCAATTTTATATGATCTGACTAGTTGAAGCAATTTATAATAATGACTTTTTTTAAAATGAGCTTGCCAACAAGAGGCCTCTGTAACAAGTTTATGTTCATATTAACACCAGAACACTTAATGCATGTGTCTCTCTGATCAATAGTAGATCTCATCTATTTTACTAATGACTCTGTTCTAAATTATTTGCACCGGAAATAGATGCACCTGAAAGGAAAAAAAAAATCTCTTGGTGCTAATCAAAAACATTACCCTATTTTTATAGATGCCTAATGGAAGGACTTCAAGAATGCTCAGTAAGCAAAATATTTGTGTCATTTTCTGCATCATTGGCAAATAAAACATAATAACTGCTTTCTCTTATATGAAGAAAATGATATATTGAACAATCTGACAGAAATAGAAAAGCTGTCAAAAAATAATTCAAAAGGGAAACAAATATCCCCTACTCTCTACCACTCCGAGCTTGGACAATTACAACAGTTCCTTTTGTTCAAAGAAAAGCAATAAGAAAAGAATCAAAGAAACTGTGAATATTATGTTTAATTCCTGAGTTATTAATGTACTTGCTGAGATGAAAAGCTCAATATAGTAGCCTACACTGACAGATATCCCAGGCCACAAAAATTCTAAGCTTCTTCTAAGGTTGTATCTATCAACCAGCAGCACACTAGAAAGAAAGGACAAAGCTAAAGAGAATGCTACAGTGTTCTTTCAAGACACGTATTTAAGAGGGTATGAAAAGTCAAATTCAAAAATATCCTATACAATTAATAACTTGGTCAGGCTTGAGTTGGTCAGCAGTTGGACTAGATAATTATTGTAGGTCTCTTCCAGCTGAAAGATTCATTTCGATTTGATGCTATGCTATGCTATATTATTCCATTTTAAAATATAGTTTTGCCCAATTAGGTTTATTCAAACAAACTAATAATTATTGATATCTTCTACTTCCATAAATATATACGTAAAATGAAGACTTGAAATAGAAATTTTAGAGCAATCTGTAAGAGGATACAATTTAAGATTAAGGTATACGGTTAAGAATTATGGTCTAAGACACTTTAAACCTGGAATACTTACAAAATACGTAGTAAGATGAATTAAATAATTTTGATTTATTGCTAGACTTAAAGCCGGAATAGCTAACCACAGATCTGCAGAGCCTTAAAGTTGTGGTCTGACCTAGTTTTCAAAACAAATGACACCTGTGTAGCCAGAGGACTGGCAACAGCAGAGGACATGAGCTAAATGAAGGTCATACATCATTCTTGTTCCGTATGTTCTTCTTTCTACCTCTTGACCTCAAAATAACTTCTTCCCCAGACAGTCAAGCTAGTCATGACCATCCAGACACATGCTGGGGCACGTTAAGCACAGGAGGAGGAAGCTGCTATATCTCTCCTTCCCCACTGGTTGAACAATTGAAGCGTAGTTTCCCATCATTTCTGTTGGTCATACACAGCTAAAGGAGAAAGCTTACTCAGTGACACCAATTTCTTTGTGTCCATACTTGGAAGTGCCAAACCTGGCAGCAGACATGCATGCATATACACACCACAAAATTACAGGCTTTTTTTGTGTCTCAAGGTCAAGAAAAATATAATCTACAACGAAATCTTCATGTGACTGATGGCTCTATTCCATTCACAACTCACTGTTGCAAGACACTCGGAAGAGCAGATATTCCTCTGACTAAGAACCAGTCATACATCCAGTGCCTTCCCTTCTACTGTTGTGTCCTGAATCCTGCAGTCCCTTTCACACCAACATATATCTGTTGATCTCTCTTTAAAAAACACTGGATCAGTCTCATCAAGAATTAGAGTTACAGCAACATTTCTGAATTCTTCTTTTGCCTTTTTTGGAGTTGTCTCAGTGCTTCTGAGGTGCTGCTAAAGCTAAATAAAGCTGAAGAAGCATTACAGTCTTCAGGGAAAATCACTACTGTCTCCCTTGAGTTTAGCTTAGTTCAACCTTACTACTTAACTGAGCTTCGTTAGATCCACTCTTCTTGGCAGATGATCCCAAAGAGGAAATGGAAACCCTAAAAGCCTTAAGAGTTATCAGGCTGAGGTTGGGAAGACTTCGGTCATAATGCTGAGTTTGAGAGAAGAACAAGAGAGCCTCAAAGATCCTTATGCAATATACAGGAATGAAGAAACACAAACTCCTTTGTGTTCAAACACAAAAACTAAAGAGCAGAGAAGGAGCTTTCCAGAGCACTTGGAGTTATCCAGAGTAGGCTCATGTAAAAAAAAGGGTTAAAATCATCTTTAAGGATTTGTGTTGAACAAGGACAATGTTCTTCAGCTAGAAATGTAACCTTTGGACCTTTCAGTTTAAAACTGGGTTTTGCGTGTTAAGGTTGGCAGGCAATATGCCTAAGCTGCAGGTGCATTCTCTCTTCTGAACTTTCCTCCTGATATTTGTTAGTTTACCTGCTGTTCTGCTTTAAAATGTGACACAGACAGTTCAGATTCAGAACATTGGCCACTTAATTCTGACCTGGAGATCTAACTCCTGTAGACTGTCTTCAGGATTGTTTGTGAAAGACGAGGAAGGGAGAAAAAGGAAAGCAGCAGCACGTGGATTAAGTCTGGGGATACGCAGAACGATTATGCTGAACAAGCAACAGATGGAGAAAAGAGGGTCACCACAGCACATTTGAGGAGAGCAAACTGTGCATAAGAGCTTCAAAGTGATGGGATATGACTCCCAGTATGAACAGGGACAGTGTGGGTGATTTGGCAAATGCTAAGGTAAGTAATGAGATGGATCTGGCAGTGCCTGGGGCATCAGTGTCTGATGTGAGTACTACAGAGAAGGCTGGCCCCGGGAAGAGAAATGAGGTGCTGAAGTCCTAGCAGGGAGCAATTGCTTTAACATCAAAAGATCGAGGGCTACAGTAGCTCATTTCTTTGTTTTTACAGTCTGGAAGGCTCCACGGGGGTAATTCCTGCTCTACTTCCTTGCCAAAGAAATGACCTCTGATAGATGTTTCTCCCCCACTGTTAGGGAACTGTAGAAGAGTGCCTGTCAGGTCAGAACATCTGTAGAGGCATAGCTAACCCCAGCACACATGTAATGGAGCCTGACAGCTCCCTAAAAGAAAGAGCTTTTTTTATGGAGGAAGCCTGAATAGCTGCTTGAAGGTCAGAAAGTCATAGAATACATTAAGTTGCCACTTCATGGATCAACTTAAGTATGACCAGTAAGGCTGTTTCAATAACGATGTGTAGAGGTGTAGTTGCTGCTGTTCTGATTTTGAAGCGTGAGGAACCATAACCAGCTATTTGGATTTGTTCAAAGGGGACTAAGAACAAGGGCCACAAATACAGAACTGAAAGATCAAACAGGGGCCAAAAAATGAGGGGAAATCTTGAGCTAAGAGGTAAAAAAGGAATATATAGAGCTCACTCAGTACTGAGAACAGTAGTAGAAGAATTAAATCATTCCTCTTGTTTTGAGACTGGAAGCAGAAACAAGATAGAAAGGCTGCTGAGATGTGATGAAGCAGTGTGAGGGTCTTCACAGTTTAAGAAGGAATGAACAGATAAGAGTTCTCTGCATTGGGAAGAGGAAAAGAGGAGGAAAAGTAAAGGCAGCTGGAGCTTGAAGAGTATGATGGAAAGGAGAAGGAAAGATTTCTGATCCAGCTCTCTGATCAGGTTGTTAATGTTGTGTTTCCTACAGCCTACTGATTTTCCAAAGCAACAACCTCCCGATGGGGTTTTCTGAAGTCAACAGAAATTGGATCACTAAAACCTACCAAATAATTTCAAAATCCAAATCTGTACAGTCATTTATGTGTTTTATGGCATTTTCTTGTAGATGAAAATGAAAATTATGTTTGTTTGACTTGATTTGGAAGATGTCTCACTGTTATTAATGAAATTCTGATGCTCACTGCACTGAAACCAACTTAAAATACTCTATAACACCTCAAAAATTTACATAAATATTTCCCAAACCATGTCATTAGGGCTTAGAGAAAAAAATCAAAACCCATAAACATAAATTTATTTAATTTCATGGTTAGTTCCTTAATACTCTTTCAGTAAATATCCTCTGAAATATTTTCTGTATACAATGCATTCTTCGCAAAATAAGATTTGACAACAGGATAGTGTTTGTTATCAAATATTCACAAAGAAGGGCGAAGCTACTTTTTTAATGTAGACCTTGGTAAAGTGCGACCATGAAAGACTCATCTCTATAAATGTGTTGTTTTACGAGTCTTTACGGGAGGCACGTGAAAACATTCTGACAGAATATTGCTGAAGAAATCAAGCACGTTGTTCTATCTTTTGGTCATTTTACGATATATTACTTCTTATAGTAGCAAAGCCAAAAGAAAATTTGTTAACATCTATCTATCTTGTCATTTTCAAAATTACTTTAGAAGTTTTAGCTCAGTGTTGGATATTGTAACAGTTTTTCCCTTTATGTGTGAGAGCATAATAAAATAGTAATAAAAGCTCTTTATTTACACAGTAGCTCAACAGTCCTGCTTACACAGGACATTTTCATCCTACTCCATTTTTAACAGTTGCAAACATAATGCTGATTTTGCAGCTGATAGAGCAAAGGACAAGTCATGTTCGGCATCATGTCAGCTAGCTGTACTTAAACTTATTGAGAACGCAGCTTCAATTTGAGTGAATGCTATGATTACTACCAGAACTTGTCCTTTCTACGCCAGCTGCAAAATCACACTAAGCCCTGTCAGCTCACTTTTGTATTAAAAATTACATTTGAAGAGATAATATTTGCACTCTCTCAAGCTATATTTCTTTTACTTAAACAGGACTTCTTCCATAAGAGTGACTGACTGGGTTTCAAAAATTAAGCATTTTCTCATCTTTTATGAAGAACTTGCAGGTACAGCAAGATACCACCATAGCTCTTTGCATTGTGAACTTCTGTGATTTTCACTTAAAATTAATTCTTTCACTTTACTACATTAATTCTCTGTATTAATCGTGAATCAGAAAAAAAAAGAAATAGAGCTACCTCGCTGTTCCTGTTGTATTTCATTGTCAATTCTTCCCTCTTCTCTGGCCACATATCCTCACTGATATAGCTGAATGTGCAGTGAGGCTCCTGAGTGTAAAGCTTAGTGCTTCACAAGCCCTCACAGCCTTTAGCATTTGTTCTGTCTTCAGCTGTTGCCCTGAAACATCATCCTGGGGAGTTTGAGCCGAAATCTCTTCTTAGAGAGAGGAGGGTAAACCTGAAGCCACTGTGCTGTGTGTTTTGGCTCACACCCTTATTGTCCCCAGCTGCCCTGTCTCAGCTGGACATCACCCTCACAGCAGGCAGGGGCTGGGGGCCTGCAGGGCAGGAACCAGCAGTGACTTGCAGGGACAGTTGCTCATCAGCAACGCGCCCAGATAACTTCATTAGTACCTCCGTGAGTCACAGCAGAGCTGCTTCAGGATGCCAGAACAGCAGTGGGATCCATTTAGCTGCTATAATGCCTAAAACACTTATAAACAACTGAATAATTTACCCTTGGTCTTTCTGAAACTAAGCTGTGGCCCCTCCCTAAGGATAAGAGAATACAGTAAATATCTGGAGCAGTGGCTCCCAAACACTTTAGCAAGAGACCATTGCCTAAACATTTTTAAGGACTTTCATATACATCTTTCGTATTCTGTACTGGAAATACTATATACAGTAAGGTTGCCATGGTTAGTGTTTGCATTAGTGGTCTGCAGAGGACACTGACAATCTATACTAAAACCTGCTGGAAATGTGATAACAGAATGAAGCTTTCCAAGAAACAAAAGATATTCACTAGGAAGTCCCAAAATTCAGTTAATAATGAAAACATTCTGCACTAACTACAGACACATCTAATACAGGTATCAGATAATAATAGCTTTGTTATTTTTGTAAAAAGAGCCTTTAAACACAGCAATGGAATCTTTTTTGGTTAAATCAGAAGATGACTATTCATTTGAATCAGAAAAGAACTGACCTTGGAAAATCTGGAAAATCACATAAGAAAAGTTCAGAAAACATCAAAACATTTCATCCTGCTGCTTTGAAATTCTAAAATTACTTTTCCTGAACTATAAATAGGTTTAGAATGTAATTATAATAAAACGAAACATAAAAAAAAAAGAGTCAAATAGAGGAGAAATATTTGAAGTTATTAAAGAAAGCATTTCAATTTACTTGATCTGACTATTTTCCTCATTTTTCGTGGTGAAGATGTTTTGAGATTTTGATATTGCATTCCTTTCTGTAAGAGGACACATTTCAGGCTCCAAAAGTTGCACAGGAGACAAGGAAGCAACTAAAAATCTTTTCTATTCTAAATGAAAACTCATAGTTTAGGGAAAATCCTTATAGCCATGTCTCCTTGGCCCGCTGAAGGACTATCAAAACACTCTGTGCAGTTCCATTGTACTGCAGTGTTTAGAGCACTCCAGCTTTCCCTGACGCTCATTGTTCTGCCTTCACCATATAAAGCTCTCCAGTTTCTTTGTTTAAGACTGCTTTACAAAAGCAATTATAAAGAATACTATTTTTGTGCCTCAAGTATTCTTCAGTCAATGAAGGTTACAATAACATTTTCTTCTTAACACAGATGCTGAGCAAAAGGCCTAACCTTGCTGCTTCACAGCTCTGGAAACAATCGATCCACTAGTTCTTTCTGAAAGGATGGAGCTAGCTGAAGCGAATGCAGTACCGTGTGGCTTCGGGGTGCCATCGACCAGCACGTACGTTATCCACGTGAGTAATTCAGTGGTCCCCAGCCCGGTGGTGATTAACGTATTATATCTTGTGAACATGCTAGTGAAGACGGTTAAGTAAGGATAAGGAACATAATTACAAGATGCTCAGGGATGAATTGACAGAGATAAAAATGCAGACGGACATTTAAGAAGGCCTCTAGGAATCTGGTTGCTTTCAAAGGGAACTGGGTGTCCAAAATTTATTGTCTGTTAGTAGCTAGATCCACAAAAGTTTAACTATTATTTAAATATCTAGCTGCCACTTCTTTCAAAGGAAATTAAAGATTGTGTAGACTACGCTGAGCTGCAGGTTTTCTGTAGACACTGAAACAGGTCTAAGCAATTTGCCCAAGATCTACCAAGTGCTACCTTGATCCCACAAATTCCACATATGAGTTCCCAACATCGGCTCACTCCACCATAAATTTCTTTCTCATAGAGAGCTCTGTGGCATGTTGGGTTAATCTAAATTATTTTAAAAGTTTCACAAGAACAACATGGTCCTAGAAAATCACTGGGTTTGGTGTGTGGCTACTCTATACAAAAGGAACACCAAGAGTTGCAGGCCAGGGCAGCATTTACAACAAAAGAAACCAGACTAAATTGACAGTAAGACTTGGATGTCACACCTACAATGTACTCCTGCGTGCTTGCTGCACTTATGATAAGATGGCATGGCTGACACTACACAGATAATTAAACATCTTTATTTAATTTGATTTGCACTGCTTCATATAGAGATCAGCCTTTTTTCTTATAGGAAAAGAAGGGAGGTGATTTCTTTACTGATGTTCTGGCCAGCATGTAACTTCTGTATTCAACAAGTTAAAACAGTCCTGTTGACAGTTAGACACTGTAAGAGTTCTGTATTCAAGGATTTTCCACATCCATCAATACATATGTAAAAATGGAACTTGTCTTGAACTCACTTTGTGAAGTTAATTCAAAATAATAAATACAGTAATTATTGGTCTTAAAAAGACCACTAGCATTAGAACCGAGAAAGGGGAGGGGGGGCGGTTGTATCAGAGAGTCAAGAGCCACCAAGATTATCATTCATATTAAGTGTTCTTTCATCTGGAAAGGTTATTTAATAAACGTCTTACTGGTGGACTGACAATGTCCACAGTTTCTCCTGATCTCTTCTCATGGAGCATTTTAGCTAAGACTTCCATCTTTTATTACAGAGCTCACGTTTTTAATGATGTGCAAAACTGTTTTATGGCCCATGAGATGTATAGATAGCGTGTAGCAGAGATCATACCGTGGACTTAGATCTGATGATGCAGGTGACCATTTCCAGCCCTATATTCCTCTGAACTTCTGTTTTTGTATTTGATCTGTATCTTCTCGTATCTCTTACTGTACAGCACCTTGCTCAATTTTAGGGCTAAAGCACTCATTAGTGAAGAAGGTCTTCACTACAACCACTAAAGCTCCTTCTTCCCTCTCCTCAGCTTTTTCTACCACATTCCACAGGGACAGATCTCACAACCATGGAAATCAAATCAGTAGCAGTTTTTTCTGGACATTTGGATTTGATTCTCCAAAATACTGAACTAACTAGACCTTATCCAGCAATTTATATAAATATCTGCTTAACCTCAAACATCGCATACTTTAAAGAAAGCTTTACTTTGCATATGAGTATAAACTATGGTTTTAATTTACTTTAGTGAGAGCTGCATAGTCCAGGGAGAGCACTCTTGTAGCATGATAAAAGCCTATAACACTTCTTTAAGTACAGATCCATAAATCTTTTTGTGATCATGCCAAGCCAATCACTAATCTGGTGGTTTAATGGAAAAAGAAAAAAAAAATCACTTACTTAAACCAGTGAATCTTAGCCTTGGAGTTCAAGACCTAATTGGTTTCCTACATCCTGAACTCTATTAAATTATGTACTCTGTACTTTTCAGATTTTCTGTCTTCTGGAAACTAAAGCAAATCCATTTAAAATAGCGTGAACATAAAATAACTGTTACATGTCAATGTGTGAGCCATATTTACCTGCTGCATTTGTAGCTGTTCCACCTAATTCTTGGCAAAATAGAAAACTACTGGTCAAAATGTATTTTAACAATTAATTTATTAATTTTATCCTGAGAAGCATTTGATTTGGTAACATGTCTTCCCTAAGCAGAGATGGGAATTAATAGTATCCTGTCCAACAGAGTATATCTTGGTAAGGTTTTTTATAGTGTATATAAGCAAAAATATGCTGACGTTCCATGGAAGCCATTGGTGATGTAGCACTTCTCCCAGGGAACACATAATCTCTTTCATCCATCAGATTAAAAAATATGTGCTGGCTATATGAGGGCCGGTTTAGCTCAGTGGGTTGAGCGTGGTGCTTGAAACACCAAGGTCACGGGTTTGATTCCCGTTCGGTTCTCATGTGTGTTGCCTGACCTAGTCGAGAGGTGGCGTCCCTGCTCACAACAGGGAGGTTGGATTAAAATGATCTCTGAGGTCCCTTCCAGCCCAGGCCATTCTATGATGCTATGATGATTCTATGATATACACAAAGAAAGCTTCCTCTGCATCCCAGAGAGAAAGCTCTGCCAGAGAGGCTTTATCTTTCTTGACCCTTTAACCCAAATCCATGTGAACTTGATGCTACACAATCTGTTTGACAGCGTAGGAAATACATTAGAGAAATGATCAGAAACTAGTAAAAGATGTATATGCATGGTTAGAGCAAATGCTATCCATGCCATGCAGAACATTTTGCCTGGTGTCTTACCAAAGATCTGTATCACCATACTAAGTTTCTAGGCTAAACTGCGTTATTAGCTTCCTTAAAGATGGAAATCGCTTATTACTTATGAAATATATTCACAAATAATTCACATCATCCTTAAGAGATCTATTTTTGACAGAATACTTGGAATTTGTAACTGCAAGTTTCATGTGCAGCTCTATTATAATATAAAACATCTAAGGGAAAAATAAGTATAAGCATATGTCATAAAAATTAAAATGCTTTTAAAGGGGAATGTCCTCCGCATAAATTTATGTAACCCTTGAGAATAAAGCAATCCATCGTTTTTAAGTGAAACGACAGCAATAACTGTATACCTCCACGAATCTCCATTTACGAATGATTTTTTGTGAAGCAGAAAAGATGTCCCATAATATAGACACTCAATAACTTGGTATTATACTGTTCCATAAAATAAAACTGTAACAATATCTAATATAATACATTTACTTATTCCTTTTATAAAAAGCTAAATCCTTCAAAAGCATTTGAATTCAAGTCATTATCTTAAAGGTCCTTCATAGAAAGCCTTAAAAAGTTTATGGACCCAATTTCCAAAGACTCCTGAAATAGTCACATTCTTAGTCAAGTGTACAAAAAGACCAATATTTTTGCAGACATGACTACCTAATAAAAAAGTAAAAACACAACCAACTGTCCTGAGTCAGGTGGAAAATTATGTCCTGTGATTTTCCTAACAAGTATGCAAGCTGAAGTATGAACAAACTTACTAACCTCAGAAGACATCACTGTCTTTAACAATATTCTCTCAGCTTCTCTTAAGCTTTTTATAAAATTTTCTCTCATTCTCCTCCTACTGTCTTTTACAGAAATGACATATCTCTTCACACCTTTGCCTACTCATTTTTCTCACAAGCATAGTTTTTAATAAAATAAGTAATTAAGTATTATATTATAGACCCAAAGAAGTAATTAGTTTTATCATTCATCGAGAGCCAGTTGTGTGCTCTCGTCTTTGGCAGTTATACCCACTTACAACTCATTGTTTTTAGATTTGTATTTATAAATGTCAAAAGTAAATTTAAGTTCAGCAGATATAAGACTCATCTTAATACAAATATATATCAAAAGTTGCCTCTCCCTACCTTCTCTTCCTTTAGACAACTAATTCAGATCAATTTGGATTCAAGGGAGGAATTCTCTGAGCAATGATATTCCTCACTGTCTAAGAATCATGTTGGTAAAGGGGGTTAGAGTCATGTGTTTGCAATCTTATCACAATCTAAGAGTTTGGGTTGGGTTTATTCAGAATTGAAAAATTTCTTTATGTCCTTCTTATTAATCTGAAATTGTCATAAACCATTTCTTTCACAAATCACAGAAAGTAAGTTTTCTAAGTTTTCTAAGTTTTCTTACAAGCTTTCTAAACTTTCCATTCCCTGATCCTACAGGAATACGAGGCAATATTTTTCTTCATTCACAGCCTTCTGCAGCTTCTGTTTTTTTTAAAATCTGTTGGTCAAGGTCCTCAATATAAACGCTTTGAATTTTCTCCACAGCTTCTATGCTGGACTGCAGGACCCACATCAGATTTCTACAGGTCAGGTCTTTTTACAGATATTCATGGATTCTTCCTGGTTTTTATCTCCATGACACAGTGCGTGGAACATCATCCTAACGGCATCCTAACGGCTCACTGAAGCAATAAGGGCCCTAATTAAATAGTCTGACATACAGTTTGCATTCCTGTATGAACGTAGGCAATATCTCAATTACTGTGAATTCAGAGACAAACCTAGCAGTGCTTCAAGGTGGAACCCACAAGTCTGTCTGCACTGAACCTCCAGAGACTCTGAACAATTAATAATAGCAGCCTTATTTTCTACTTTCAGATTCCTCACTTGAGCCAGTGGTGTTAGACAAAGTCAGAAAGGCTATTCACAAGCCTAAAATTTAGACTTGGATTCTGTTCTTGACTCTGCCATATCGTGAGCAAGTTCACAGAATCACAGAATGTTAGAGATTGGAAGGGACCTCAAAGATCATTCTAGTCCAATCCCCCTGCCAGAGCAGGATCACCTACAGCAGAGTGCACAGGAACACGTCCAGGCGGGTTTTGAATGTCTCCAAAGAAGGAGACTCCACAACATCCCTGGGCAGCCTGTGCCAGTGCTCTGTCACTCTCACAGTGAAAAAAATTTTTCTCATATTTTTATGGAACCTCCTATGTTCCGACTTGTACCCATTGCCCCTTGTACTGTCAATGGACGTTGCTGAAAAGAGCCTGACTCCATCCTCCTGACACTCCCCCTTGACATATTTATAAACATTAATGAGGTCACCCCTCAGTCTCCTCTTCTCCAAACTAAAGAGCCCCAGCTCCTCCAGTCTTTTCTCATAAGGGAGATGCTCCACTCCCTTAATCATGCTAGTTGCCCTGTGCTGGACTCTCTCCAGCAGTTCCCTGTCTTTCTTGAACTGAGGGGCCCAGAACTGGACACAATATTCCAGATGCGGCCTCACCAGGGCACAGCAGAGGGGCAGGAGGACCTCTCTTGACCTACTTGCTACTCCCCTTCTAATACACCCCAGGATACCATTGGCCTTCTTGGCCACGAGGGCACATTGCTGGCTCATGGTCACCCTGCTGTCCACTAGAACCCCCAGGTCCCTTTCCCCTGCGCTGCTCTCAAGCAGGGCAGTCCCCAACCTATACTGGCACATGGGGTTATTCTTTCCTAAGTGCAAAACTCTACACTTGCCCTTGTTGAACCACATAAGATTTCTCCCTGCCCAGCCCTCCAGCCTGTCTAGGTCGCTCTGAATGGCTGCACAGCCTTCTGGTGTGTCAACCACTCCTCCCAGTTTTGTGTCATCAGCAAACTTGCTGACAACATTCTCTAATCCCTCGTCTAGGTCATTGATAAATATATTGAACAGCACTGGCCCGAGCACTGACCCTTGAGGGACCCCACTAGACACAGGCATCCAGCCAGACTCTGCCCCATTGACCACAACCCTCTGGCTTCTTCCCTTCAACCAATTAGCGACCCACCTCACTACTTGGTCATCCAGACCACACTTCCTCAGTTTACCTATGAGGATGCTGTGGGAGATGGTGTCAAAGGCCTTGCTGATATCCAGATAGACAACATCCACTGAGTTTTATTCCACACCACACACATGTTCCCATTCTGCTTTAGTTTGGATAGAGAAGGAGCTCCTGCACAAGGTAATACAAAACAGGAGGAAAATTCAGTCCACAAGTTTATTCTTTCTCAGGTTATAAAAAATTGGTCAATATATCTACACCTAAAAAGGCAAACAAAACTTGGACTGGGAAAACCTACTGCAACTATAACCAAGACCAAAATTTCAGTGCTAAAAAAAAGGAGCTAATTACAAGTTTACCTCTGCAAAGCATAAAACAGCCATCACCACAATAACAATTAAGTGATGGTGATGAATGTAATGTATTTTGTAATTACTGTATCACGGATATACACTCTTCCAATTTTAATGAGGTGCGACACACGACATAGCCATGAAGACACAGCATTTCACGGCTCAGCTATTGCATCTCCCAATGCTCAGCAGGGAGCAACAGTGCCTGGGTCCTGGTCCTTCTTTTGGTAAGTCTGTGCCTACTAACCCATTTATTGTTTTCTACAGAAAAACTATAAAATAATACAACACTATACTAACTTTGAAACTTTTGCTTAGGTTGAAATTGCCACACTTTACAGAGAGATCAATAAAAAAGGCATTTGTACCAAAATAAGAGGGAAGCTGACATTTTCATGAATTGCGAATTTTGTCTTTTGCTCTGTGCAAAATTTAGTGATAGTCTCCAGAAAAGTATCAAAATGATGTGATTTTGACTCACCCTTATTTTTCTCAAGAAAATATAAAAAATAACTGAAATTCATTTTTAAATGAGAGTACCTTCACTGGTATCTTTGGTCAAGGAAGTCATTGTTTTACTTCTATTTAGGTTGTCTTGTGTTCCCTTCAAGCCATCTTGAGAACTTTAAGACTTGAGTTTTGATGAGCTTTGTGAAAATTTCAGCTGAGGTGAGCCTGACTGGTCAGTAGTTCCCAGCCTCCTCCTTAATACCCTTTTTAATAAATAGCACAATATTTCCTATTCCTTCAGTGTGGAGAAGAGAAGGATTTGAGGAGACCTTATAGCAGCCTTCCAGTATCTGAAGGGCCTGCAGGAAAGCTGGGGAAGGACTATTCACAACGGTGTGTAGTGACAGGACGAGGGGTGATGGTTTTAGACTAGAGCAGGGTAGATTTAGACTAGATGTTAGAAAAAAAGTTCTTTGCAATGAGGGTGGTGAAGCTCTGGAACAGGCTGCCCAGAGAGGTGGGAGAATCTCCATCCCTGGAGACATTCAAGGTCAGGCTTGATGAGACTCGGAGCAACCTGATCCACTTAAGGCCCCTGCTCACTGCAGGGGAGTTGGACTAGATGGCCTTTAAAGGTCCCTTCCAATTCAACACATTCTGTGACTCGATGATTTATATAATCTGCAACAAAGTGGTGTCTTGGTTTTCAGTCATCTTAAAAGTCACAGAAGCTAAGACACATTCTACTTTGTCTTTCCTTCTTTCTCATGGTTGCTCTCCTTTACTAGAAATTATCGATGTCTAAGGCCCATATGGAGTATCCCTCAGAGTCCCATACTCTGACTGACCACCCCTCCTGATGACGAACATTCCTTGCAACAAGAAGGGAAGCCATCAGGAGCCCAACATTGCTCTACCCTATCCTACCCTACCCTCCTCTACCCTGCCCCTGTACATCCATTTGTCTCCCAGGACCTGCACAATGTAACAGTGCCAGCACCTGCTGAAGTAACTTCAAGCTTGGAAATGTTATGGAAAGCCAATATAGAAGATGCAGTCAATTAAAACGAAGCAAGGACATATCTGCTATTATATCTACTGATCTAGCTGGGAAAAAAACAAGAAGCTTTCAGACTCACAGATTGCTTTTCAATTAAAATTGAGATTCTGTGTTTATTATAAATTCATGCAAACATTGTTTGCTGTAACCTGACAAAGAGCTTGTCTTTATGAGGATGGATACCATATTCAGAGGCCCCAGGTAAGCGCCCCAGGTAAGCGCCCCAGGTAAGCATGTGGGTGTTCAGGCCTCAGGCTGCAGAGAATGCCGGAGCCTGGCACTGGCCATGGAGGGTAGTGGAAGTGACACTTGTGTCCGATGTGACCAGGTCAGCGATCTGCTCAGCCTGGTGGCTGAACTGAAGGAGGAAGTAGAAAGGCTGAGGAGCATTAGGGAGTCGGAGAGAGAGATAGATCGGTGGAGTCACGTCCTGAATGGCGAGCAGCAAGCTCCGCAGAGAGCTGAATGTCCCCCCACCTCTGGCCATCAGGCAAAAGGGGGGGACCTAAAGGATAGGGAGGAGTGGAAGCAGGTGCCTGCCAGGAGAGGAAGGAAAATCCCTGCCCGGCCTCCATCACCTGCCCGGTTGCCCCTGCGAAACAGGTATGGGGCTCTAGACAATGAGAGCCAGGCCAAGGAAGAGTCAGTGGAGGGTTCACCCATAGGGCTGTCTAGGGTGAGTCACTCGGATACACGCGTTAGGACTTCTTCATCTAAGAAAAAAAGGAGGGTAATTGTAATTGGAGACTCCCTCCTGAGGGGAACAGAGGGCCCTGTCTGCCGCCCTGATCCGACCCACAGGGAAGTCTGCTGCCTCCCTGGGGCCCGAGTTAAGGATGTTATCAAGAAGCTTCCTGGTCTGGTCAAACCCACGGACTATTACCCGCTTTTGGTTATGCAGATCGGTAATGATGAGATAGTAGAGATACAGCCAGAAGCAATCAAAAGGGACTTTAGGGCACTGGGGCGGATGCTAGAAGGATCGGGCGTACAGGTTGTGTTTGCCTCTATTCCTTCAATTATGAGGAAAAATAGTGGTAGGTTTGACAAAGTGCAGCAGATTAATACTTGGCTAAAGGGGTGGTGCCAGCGGTCTAGCTTTGGATTTTTTAACCATGGGGAGATCTACAGGGCACCTGATCTACTGAAACAAGCTGGGGTTGAAATGACACAAAGGGAAAAAAGGATCCTTGGTCATGAGCTGGCGGGACTCATAGAGCGTTCTTTAAACTAGATATGAAGGGGGATGGGGTTATAGCTGGGATTGCAGCGGGGCAGTGTTCTAGAAATTATGAGGACCGGGTGGCCTTCCATCCCCCTAGGGTGAGATCAGTGTGCTCAGCTTGCTCCCTGAAATGCTTATACACCAATGCACGCAGCATGGGGAATAAGCAGGAGGAGCTAGAAACCTGGGTTCGGGAAGGAGATTATGATCTGGTGGCAATTACAGAGACATGGTGGGACAGCTCACATGACTGGAATGTGGTCATGGGTGGCTATGTCCTTTTCAGGAAAGACAGGCCAGCCAGGCGAGGTGGTGGAGTCGCTCTTTACGTGAAAGAGCAACTACAATGTCTTGAATACCATCCAGGCATGGATGAGGAGCAAGTTGAGAGTGTATGGGTTAGAATTAAGGGGCAGGCTGGCAGGAGAGATACTGTTGTGGGTGTCTATTACAGGCCACCAGATCAGGGTGAGGAAGTTGATGAGGCCTTCTACAGGCAGCTGAGAGTGGTCTCACAATCACAGGCCCTGGTTGTCGTGGGGGATTTTAACTTCCCTGATATTTGCTGGAAGGACAACTCAGCCAGCCAGCCACAGTCCAGGAGGTTCCTCCAGTGCATCGATGATAATTTTCTGATGCAAATGGTGGAGGAGCCGACTAGGAGAGGAGCACTGCTGGACCTCATCCTCACTAACAAGGAGGATCTGGTTGAAGCAGTAAAGGTTGAGGGCTGCCTTGGCTGCAGTGACCATGAAATGGTGGAGTTCAGGATCTCATGTAGCAGAAACAAAATAGCAAGCAGAATTGCAACCCTGGACTTTGCCAAGGCAAACTTTGGATTTTTCAAGCAATTACTCAAGAAAATCCTATGGGCAAGGCTGTTTGAAGGTAAAGGGGCCCAAGATAGTTGGTTAGCGTTCAGGGACTGCTTCTACCGTGCTCAAGATCAGAGCATCCCGACACATAGGAAGTCAAGGAAGGGAGCCAGGAGACCTGCGTGGCTAAACAGGGATCTGCTGGGTAAGCTCAAGGGCAAGAGGAGAATTTACAGATCTTGGAAGGCAGGGCTGGCCACTTGGGAAGAATATAAGGCTGTTGTCCAAGGATGTAGGGAGGCAACTAGGAAAGCAAAGGCCTCCCTAGAATTGAACCTGGCGAGAGGGGTCAAGGACAACAGGAAGAGCTTTTTCAAATACGTGGCAGATAAAACTAACACCAGAGGCAATGTAGGCCTGCTGATGAATGAGGTGGGTGCCTTGGTGACAGAAGATACAGAGAAGGCAGAGTTACTGAATGCCTTCTTTGCCTCTGTCTACTCTGCCGGAGGCTGTCCTGAGGAGCCCCGTTCCCCTGTGGCCCCAGAGGAAGTCAGGGCAGTGGAGGAGTTTGCTTTAGTCGATGAGGATGGGGTTAGGGACCAATTAAGCAATCTGGACATCCATAAATCCATGGGTCCAGACAGGATGCATCCACAGGTGCCGAGGGAGCTGGCTGATGTCATTGCTAGACCACTCTCCATCATCTTTGCCAAGTCTTGGGAGACGGGAGAGGTGCCTGAGGATTGGAGGGAAGCAAATGTCACTCCAGTCTTCAAAAAGGGCAAGAAGGAGGACCCGGGTAACTATAGACCGGTCAGCCTCACCTCTATCCCTGGGAAAGTGATGGAACGACTTATCCTTGGTGCCATCTCAAGGCATATCAGGGATAAGAGGGTCATTAGAGACAGTCAACATGGCTTCACCAAAGGGAAGTCGTGCTTGACTAACCTCATAGCCTTTTATGAGGATATAAGAAGGTGGATAGATGATGGCAGAGCGGTGGATGTGGTCTACCTTGACTTCAGTAAAGCATTTGACACAGTCTCCCACAGCATCCTTGCTGCTAAACTGAGGAAGTGTGGTCTAGACTCTCGGGTAGTGAGGTGGACTGCGAACTGGCTAAGGGGAAGAAGCCAAAGAGTCGTGGTCAATGGGGCAGAGTCTGGTTGGAGGCCTGTATCCAGTGGAGTCCCTCAAGGGTCGGTACTGGGACCAGTATTATTCAATATATTCATTGATGACTTGGATGAGGGACTAGAGAGTACTATCAGCAAGTTTGCTGATGGCACCAAGCTGGGAGGAGTAGCTGACACACCAGAAGGCTGTGCTGCCATCCAGCGAGACCTGGACAGGCTGGAGGGTTGGGCGGCGAAAAATTTAATGAAATATAACAAGGGTAAATGTAGAGTCTTGCATCTGGGTAGGAACAACCTCAGGTTCCAGTATAAGTTGGGGAATGACTTATTAGAGAGCAGTGTAGGGGAAAGGGACCTGGGAGTCTTGGTGGACAGCAGGATGACCATGAGCCAGCACTGTGCCCTTGTGGCCAAGAAGGCCAATGGCATCCTGGGGTGTATTAGAAGAGGGGTGGTTAGTAGGTCGAGAGAGGTTCTCCTTCCCCTCTACTCTGCCCTGGTGAGACCCCATCTGGAATATTGTGTCCAGTTCTGGGCCCCTCAGTTCAAGAAAGACAGGGAACTGCTGGAGAGAGTCCAGCACAGGGCAACTAGGATGATTAAGGGAGTGGAGCATCTCCCTTATGAGAAAAGACTGAGGGAGCTGGGGCTCTTTAGTTTGGAGAAGAGGAGACTGAGGGGTGACCTCATTAATGTTTACAAATATATCAAGGGGGAGTGTCACGAGGATGGAGCCAGGCTCTTCTCGGTGACAACCACTGATAGGACAAGGGGTAATGGGCTGAAACTGGAACATAAGAGGTTCCACTTAAACTCGAGAAGAAACTTCTTCTCAGTGAGGGTGACGGAGCCCTGGAACAGGCTGCCCAGAGAGGCTGTGGAGTCTCCTTCTCTGGAAACATTCAAGACCTGCCTGGACACGTTCCTGTGTGGCATAATCTAGGCATTCCTGCTCTGGCAGGGGGATTGGACTTGATGATCTTTCGAGGTCCCTTCCAGTCCCTAACATTCTATGATTCTATGATTCTATGATTCATTTGCTCCTAACATTCAACATTTTGAAAAAATTGAGTCATTCACATTGTCACATTTTAACTGTCCTTTATTTTTTTATTTGATTTGCCTATATTGCACGTACATGATTCTTGTTTATATAAAATCCTCAGTTAGCTTGGTATAGATCACATTTTCTTCTGATAAATTCTAGGCCAATAATCTCAATTACTTTCTAAGTATGTCTTAAACTAACATTGTGATTTTCCTAAAACTCCTCATAATATTAGACAATTGCCAGATAAAAGGAAGAATCAGAAATAGCTGTAATTTCTTAAGCAATTATTCTAATGCACTTGTTTAAAACAGATTTCAGTTAATTCAGGCAGAAGAGGATAGCTATGAAGTTGCAATTTTGAAATTTGACTTCTGCATTGTCACATTAAAAATAAAACACAATTTATATGTTTTATGTAACAGTTCAAAGAACGAGGAAACTAATTTTTAGACTGATATAAAACATAAAAGCTAATATTACAATTGTGGGAGATCAAGTTTCTGATAAAGTAAAAAAAAAAGTCATAATAGGCATCTAGGATGTAAAATTTGTGAAGTGAGATTTATCCTAAAATAGTAATTGAAACCTGCCAAGCAAAGCTACCCAAATAAAAATAATATTTATGCAAGGTAGATGATATTCTGATGTTATGGAGAACACAAATACTACAAGAAATTAATCTGGAAGCAGACATGCTTCAAAGGAGTCTTCAAGAGCTGCACTAAAGCTACTTGGCCAAGCTATAAAACCAAATAATGATTCAGTATTTGAAAGAAGATATAAGGCAGTAAAAGCAAAGAGAAGAAAGTCCTTTAGCTCAAAGATCATTTCACAGGCACGAGGAATAGAACTGCAGGATCAGATGATAACACCAAGAGCCTTGTTGCAAAAGATGTGTTAGTTTTGAGTAAGTGCATTGGCAGTGTGGTGCCAAAAGCGGTTACATTAGTTTCAAACCAAATCCTCATGTTTTAGAACTGACATGGATAGCACTCAGGGTTATAAAAGATAGTTTCCAGGTAAACAAGCAATGACAACTTAATCTGAGAATAAGTAAACTGGAAAAGATGAAATTTGCGGTAGTACTTCAGGGGAAGGTAACTATTCGTATATTTTTTAATTAGTGCGTACACCTACTGAAGGAAAAGCAGAATTAAAAATCAAAAGTAGAGTGTAAGGTGACTTTCCAGGTGGATGTTTTTCTCATAAGAATATATGAATTAGGGATATTTTCCAGTATTTCAGGGATTTTTTATTGTAGAAGGCTAAGGTTTTAAATAGCTTTTTATTAAGATAAGAAATACATTGCACATGTGTTGGTAACCACGCTTCCAAAAATACTGTGTACACCTGTTTATGTTCAATTTATCTTTTAGGTGACTCTTGCACTGTTATTTCCATTAAATTCAATAGCCAACATGGTGAAAGTTCTAGACACACATATGTGCGTTGTTTGTGCATATGTACGTGTTATCATACAGATCATTCTAAGATCCACACAAGAAATATTTTTATGCATGAAAAATGGAAGAAAAGCACAGTCAAAAGATCTGAACACCTTTGAAAAGGACCAGAACTGCTGGGCTGAACTTGTATGGAAATACAGATTGGTAGAGAAAAGCCCTTAACAGCAAAAGACACAGATAAAACTGAAACTATCTCTGAACAGCTCAGCTAAAGTCTCAGTTCACTGATGAACAATTTTACATACAGTACTCCTGAGCAGGAACATTGCTTGAACAGGTCCAGCTAATCAAGCAATCCAGATTCCTCTAAATGGCTCCCAAATTTTCAGCATTATTTACATTTTATTATCACTAATTTCATATTTGCTTCCTCATATCGTTGCTGAAATGTTGAAAAAGCATTGAACTACCTCACTAGAAAACCTATGATTTGATGATGATTCACCATCAGCAAGCACTTGAAATCTACCATCTAATCCTTGGTCCATTTATCAATTATTTCTCTGCTATAAATCTAATTTTTCACCAGAATATTATTCATTACACTTACTACCAAAAATTTTGTATATTCTATATCCACAGGAAAGTTTATGTAACACACCGCATATTCAATGCGATAAAAACATCAAGCCTGTTTTAAATGAACTTTTTCCTTAAAGTCACATTAACTTCAACTGCTTTTGCTCCTATTCTTTAATGCTTTCATCAGATAACACTTTTCACATGATTTCACTTGGTTTTGATTTCAAAATAGCCAGATTATATTCACATAGTAAATATATTTACTCTTTGGCCCTTTTGAATTACTGGAACAAAAGGTGTTAGTTTTCAACTGTCTGGAACTTCCCCAGTATTCAAATGTTTATTAAAATTAACACTAGCAGACTGGATATCTTAGCCAATGCTTTTCAAACTTTAGACTTCAATTATTGACATCAGCAGTTCTACTTCTGGGAACAGGCTAGAAAATTCTTCCTTGTTCTTGTATAACTCCTATACATCAACCTTTCCAGATAGGGAATATGAACAATTGTTGAACATTTCCTGAGTAATTATCTTCAGTTCAGCCATGTCCAATTTCATAATGGCCTATTCCATTAGTAGGATCTCCTTTGTTCCCAATGTAATTGAAAAAAATTTTCTATTACCCTTTTTACCAGCAGTCATGACTTTTTTGCAATTCCTATTTTATTACCAATTTTTTGTGCTTTAGATTGAAGCTCATTTTTCTCTCTTTTGCTTTTCTTCAATTCCATCAACTTTTTCTATTTCTGTTATCTTCATTGCATCACTGAATTAGGGTAAGATTTTAAGAAAATTAGTCTCATTTCTGATATGGAATCATGACTTTGAAGATTTTCTGTTAATTGTCTATATTTAATCAGAATGCCTACTTTCTAATTATTCTTTCTAAAGGAGCTAAATTTATGAAACTTACAGTTAGGTCAAATTTAGCCGTTATAATGAAGTTCAAAATATTGTTGCCTCATGGTTGAATTTGTGTATTATAAAATTAAGGCATTTGATTTTAAAACCTCTGCCAGTGATTAGAGGTTCTTTCTCCGTAAATTCTCTTACATTTGTTTTTAAAAGTAATTACAGTTTTTCCTCTCCATGCTTATCAGTTAAGTGTTTCTATTTTCATTAAATGTTCTTTAATAGATTGCTTTTTGTAGACTTATTTGTTAGCCCTCGTGTGGAGTTCTCAATACTATGCTAGAGATAGACCAAGGTGTGCCTGTCTGAATTCAATTAATAATTCGAGTGGAAAGTAGAGGGAAAGGGTACTCAGTAGTCACTCAGTAGTCACTCTCGAAAGTGTCTATTACCAAAAACTGTTTTACCATATCACAGATTTCAGACATGGATGCCTAGTTAGGCACCAGAATAAATGTAAATGTAAAATGAGATAAGCTCAAGTGATATGATTCCCTTGGAGGCACTCATCCGTAACAGGCTTTTTATTTTTTTAGGTGCCTAAATATGGCTTTTGATGCTTATTTTTTTAGAATATTAGACTGAAAATTGTAAGCAATCATTATGAAACTGTTCACTTCAAGACTCTAAAATTTGACAAGGACTTGTAAATATTGTATGTTGTTTCCTAAGGGAAAATGAAAGCTCTTAATGTCAATGGACTGGAAATCCCACATTATCCCACTTGTTTTCCCACATCCTTCTCAAAAGCATTGCTTTTTCAGGTTTTGACCTCAACTCTAATTATTCTGGTTTCTTAATGGAGGGAGAACTTCTATAGAGTATTGAAGATAATTTTAAGGGAAAAAAATATGTGCACTCAGAAAAGACATAAATATGTTTTTAATTGGGCAATACCCCTTCCTCACATCTGGGGGACGAATGCAATAGTTCCATATTTTAAAATACATTTTTAGTACATGTAAAACAGGAATAAGGAGAATCAGATAACCTATTAACAGATCTTGCATGAAATAGTATTAACTGGTGTTCATTACAATTATCTCATTTGTATTTTTGAAAAATATTTCTGAAAGCTCATACTGAGGTAAGAGTTTATTCATCACTTGTAGAAGAGTACAGAATATTTTACTCTTTCCTCTCCTTTTGGCCTCTGCCAAAAATGATCATTTCACAGAAGAGCAGAACATTTTATTTTTAATAAAAGTGGACATTGTGCACAGTTTTTTTCCTGTGTATTAAAAGCTGGGTGCCTTGATAAAAGATATGATGAAGGCCCCATGCCTATTTGTTTTCACCTGCCTGATTTCAGCTATTAATTTGATTTCAACGTAACAGCATGTCTTTGGCAAATACAACACACAATTAAACTCTACGATCTGGTTCTAACACTTCTCTGCTCTTGCATACTCGTATTTTATTTCAATTAGTTATTTAGATTTATAAATAAATGGCGTGTCTTCTTCTCTCGCCCCAGGCAATTAGGTAAACAAAATCTAAGATTAATTATGCTGTGCTTTCCTCCTTCTGCAAACTCTTTTAATCATTTCCATTCCAAACTCCAGTGTTATGAGAATCTAAGTAATACTAAAAACTGGGTTTGTTGTCATATTTTCTGGATATATAGCTTTTGAACACAGATCCTTGGAACCATATTAATGGTGGAGGTTGTCTAAAAAAAAGAAGGCTGAATTTGTACTGAAAAGGACCCAGAAATACAAGCTTCTGTACTTCACATTTTAAACAGGATTGTACAAATTCTATTGTGCTCTTTGATGTCAAAGAAGGGTGTGATCATGCTGTGGTTTAGTATAATATAGTTTAAAAGTCAGTTAACTACAGGATACGAACTTGTTGCAAACCAGACTTCATTAGTTCCACTATTCATGGAACTACATATCTAAACACACGGTCAACTGACATTGTGAATTATTGCTATGGGTGCAGAATGTGCTGGGTCTGACAGAGTTTGCCAGCTCAACCTCAGAAACAACAAAACAGAGATACATTAATTTCAGGATAACTCTAGCAAAAAAGCAGTTCAACTTCTTTCATATTGTACAAAGATTGAGGCTGTAAACTCAGCACCCCTAACTTTGCTCCTGGAGAATCTTGTCAGTGCCACTGGATTGCACTGCTCAGCACCCTAATTCCATCAGAGCTTCTAGATGGGCACAGCAGCACATGAACAGCAGAATGTGAGCAGGTTTAAGCCCAGCACCCAAGTTACCCAGGCATAGACACCCAATGCACAAAGCCAGAAAACCAATGTTGAGCTTTGGAGCTAAATAATCTTTATTGAGCCAAAAGTAAGTTCTAATTACCTACAAAAACATTTTGCTTTTCAGCCAGATTCAAAATATTCATAATATCCAGGATTTTCCACTAGCCTAGAGCTTCCTAGTCAGCTTTCTCCAGCATGATACAGAGCTGACTACGGCCAAAACACCTGAAAAATGCAAAGTGCATTACTAAGGCTGTTGCTAGATGTAGATATTAAAGTCACAAGTAGTGATGTATATTTGACAGAACTATCCACTATTTATTTCTATTCTGTATTTGCAATGAAGCAGAAGGAGATGCTATATGCCATATGATGTTAAGTATGCAATAAAAGTTTACCATCTGTTGACAAAGAAAGATGTGAAGGAGGATTTGCTAAAATTAATTATTTCACTTAAAGCCAAGTATCTTATATCCAAGATCCCCACAGTAACTAGCTGCAAAGCTCACTGGAAGTCTCTAGGGCTATTCAGAAGGACCAGAGAACCCTTGGTGTAGTTCTAGTGTCAGGCATGGACCAGCTCCTGGGTGAATCAGGGACTCTGGTCCAGCAGTCACCTCCTGTGGCACACAAGGGCCAGCTGTACAACGGCTCATGTTGCCAGCAACGTCTGAGCAGGAGTTTGCAGGTACAAACTGCCCCTGAGACTGGTACAGATGAGTCTGTTGGGGTGCTGTGCTCCAGCTCCTCCTGTGATTCAGGAGCTCTTGCCAGCAAGCAAGCAGCAGCAGCAGAAGTGTTTTATTTGTCAAAACTCATGCTGCATTGATTCAGTCAGCCCCTTGATTACATCAGGAAGATTTCCCTTCCTTTCCTCTGCAATACACAACTGAGTGACACATTCAGAGGGAGAGCTTCCGATATTGGTCAACAGCGGAGAAGGTCAATCTACTTTCTTTGCTTTCTTTGCTGCAGTCCACTTCTTTAGCATGTCTAACTGAAGTATTCAGCTCACATGATCATGTCTCCATCACTAGATTTGGCAAGTGTGAGCTTCTGCTGCTGCTTGCAACAGATCATCCAAGACAACGAGTGTGCCACTCTTTAGTCTCCTGGCGTTTGGAATGATTTTCACTACATGAAATCTTGAGGTTATAGGGGGAAATCAGTTTGCAAGGTAACAGCTCTTGACATACAGAAAGTCACACTAGGTGATTAAATGGTGTTCTTTGACAAGCAGATCTGCTGAAAAATCTGATTTGCATACTCCCTACTTAAAGAAACAGCCAAGAACTCAAATACAGAAGAAAAATAAAATAGAAATACAGTGATGGAGTAATGGTCTCAGAGGCAGAACGAGTGCTCCATAGAAAGAATTTCATGAACCACTGGATAACTAACAGCAGATGTTCAACAGAAAAACTGATTCAACAGGTAAGCTTCATTCTGTATAATACTATAAATATTGTGAAGAATTCAGCTACATAAACATAGGTGAAAATTTTAGACGCTTCAGAAAATTAGAGTTGTCCACACCTGACTGACTGGTAGTCTTGTCACCTTTTGTAGTTGTAGCCAGAATTAACAGGGAATCTAAATTAAAAATATGTCTGGACACATGAATATCAATAGGTAGCAAAAATCCATTTAACAGTCATAAACTGTCAAAAGCCCATTTAACAGTCATGAACTGTTTTTGCTCCTAAATCTTCCTGTTATTCCACAAGAAACAGGCTGAATTTTCTATATGCTAGAAACAAAAAAGGTGTACGCATCCTTGACATCAGCTTTTATTTTCCTTCCCCATTTTTTGCTCAGAGTTTAATATCGAAAATTAAATGGTTAAATTTAGAAGATGAAGTCTATGTACAGGAAAACTGCAATGGGCCACCTAAATTATGGCAATGAGTTAGGGAATAAGCCTGGTTTAAACTATTGAGATAAATCAGTCAGACATCAAAGGGAATGGTGTTAAAGTGGACTGATATAGCCAAAGCAAGGAATCCAAAAATGATTATTTTTTTTGATATGGATTTATTAAAGCAAAAGACTGTAGAGGAATTTCTTGTGGAGCAGAGGCGCGGTATAACTTTAAAAGTGTGGACAACCCAGCGTAGGCCTAAACAGAGGCTCTGTCCTTGAAGCTGCCTTGGAACACGGGGAGGAGGAGGTTTTATCTGTTTTGTGAGAGCTTTGCGAGATGCTTGGCTGGAGGTGCTGGCCCCGGGGGGAGAAGGGGGGGCGAGAGCCGCTTGCGTAGTGGAATGGCACTACCCAATAAAACGCTGGCGCGTGTAAACCTGTAACTGACCAACTCTGTTAAGGGGCAGGCGCGGGGACACTGCTGAACTGTATATATTGAGCTGTCCGGAGCAATAAAGGAAGGACGATCTGTAGCCATATTGGTGTGATGATCGTTAACTTGGCCGGCTCTCCGAAGGGACCCTCTTCATCTGGCGCCCGAACAGGGACCCTCTATGGACGCTTAAATGCGGATTGCTTAAATGCGGGAAGACTCCGAAGCATCGGACGTGAGCCGATTTGGGAGCCGGAGAGCTGGAGGCAGGAGAGTTCCGAGTGTGACCAAAAGGGCACCGGAGACCAGAGCTTGAGCAGCTGATCAAGCCCCTGCCAAGGTAAGACCGCGATGGAAACGGACGCGGCAACTCGCCTCCTTAGTATACTCTCTAAGAGAGGAGGAAAAGTAAAGGAGCGAGACGTATTAGCCCCATGGGCTTGGAAACGGGAGAAAATGAACGACCCGCCATTAATCTTTAGTTCCACGGAATGGCGTGAAGTAGGAGACTTTTTGTGGGACTGTACTCTAGAGGGAGGAAAAGAAGGAAAAGAAGCGAAAGAACTAGGAACAGTTTGGAAAACCGTAATACGCACTCTAGAAATCATGCAAGCAGAAAAGAAAGTTGCTGCGGTAGCGATCGAAGTGCTGGGGGGAGGGCAGGAAAGGAAAAAGGTAAAGGAAGAAACTCCCTGCTCGTCCCGACTGGGTGGAAGGAAAAAAAAAAAAAAAAAAAAAAAAGAAAAAGGAGAAAGGAGAAACTGCACTGCGTTGCAGAATTAAGACTTTCGTCCTTGAGCTGAGCTCTTTTCTAAACAAGTGCATAACTCTTGCTTGCTAATTATGAAAAGAGACCCTGACCAGCCAGGTACAGCTCATGTTGAGAGCTTGACCGTGAGAATGAAGATAAGACGCTTCTTGTACACCAGATGTGCATGGGAGTGAACGGGAGAGTATGATCAAAACAGACCTGGGAAATTCTGCTCTCCCTGTGTGATAACAGCGTGATCGAAGTAATACTTGAGCTAATAAGAAAAAAAAAAAAAGAAAAAGAAAAAAAAAAAAAAGAAAAAAAAAAAAAAGAGAGAGGGGGAAGAAGGAAGATCAGGATGAACCCCTGAAAGAGATCCTGAACAAACTCGCTGAATTATCAACTGGACAGCGAGAAATAGAAGAAACCCTTAAACCAGTTCAGCTCCCCCACTACCATCAGCTCCCTCACTCAAGCCTGATTTTCAAGCTTGAACCATAAAGGATCCTTTGCAACAGCGATGGAGAGGTGTCATCAGAGACGTTATAATAGAGGGAGATTGGGAAGCAGCCAGTTCGATTGAGTGTCCTGTTATTATTAATAACGGACAAGGGACTTGAGAACCGCATGATCCTGCATGATGTGGCTGTGCAGCATCCTGTCACTTCAACAGCACAGCAGCAACACGACCGTGCACTGGGCCTGCCTGTTGAATCCCTTTGTTTCGCCCAGTGACGTGATGGGACCCTGAGGTACCGATTACCAACGATGATATGGACTGGACTGGCAGAAGATGCTTACCGCTGATGGTAGAGCAATTGTGGGAAAATGTGACTGTTCTCAATGTTACCTGTTGTATTAATATGTATCCTCTTTGTGTGACTAACAATGAAGCTTATATTGGTTGTGTAATCAAAGCCACATAGTAGGTGTTAAGGTTTATGTACTAACCAGCAGAGTGATCTTTCTTTAGCTAAAAGCAAGGCAGGGAAACCAGCTGCCTTTTGCTTTGTTAGAAGTGTGTGATTAAAGATCAAAGTACGATTTAGGGTGATGGGTGTGAGAACTTTGACAGGATGAATTAAGAGTTTAGTTAAGACATTTTTGGTTATTGCAGTTTTAATTGTTATAGGCTTAGTTATGTTTAGTTGTTTGATAAATATAATCAAGAAAATGATAAGCAAGCTAGCGGATGAAGCCTGGGTTGTCCAAAAAGAAAAAGGGGGATATGTAGAGGAATTTCTTGTGGAGCAGAGGCGCGGTATAACTTTAAAAGTGTGGACAACCCAGCGTAGGCCTAAACAGAGGCTCTGTCCTTGAAGCTGCCTTGGAACACGGGGAGGAGGAGGTTTTATCTGTTTTGTGAGAGCTTTGCGAGATGCTTGGCTGGAGGTGCTGGCCCCGGGGGGAGAAGGGGGGGGCGAGAGCCGCTTGCGTAGTGGAATGGCACTACCCAATAAAACGCTGGCGCGTGTAAACCTGTAACTGACCAACTCTGTTAAGGGGCAGGCGCGGGGACACTGCTGAACTGTATATATTGAGCTGTCCGGAGCAATAAAGGAAGGACGATCTGTAGCCATATTGGTGTGATGATCGTTAACTTGGCCGGCTCTCCGAAGGGACCCTCTTCAAAAGACAGCATTGTCTTTCTTTTCAAGGATACATTATGTCCCTACATACTACAACCAGCAGGTCTTCACAGCTCCTGAAAGTTTAAACTACTCGGCTAGTCATAAGGCAACAAAAGCAAGCCTCCAGCAGTAAATTATGCTCCCTATTTTTTTCAGATTAGCTACAGATTAGCTACAATTTGCCCTGAGAAAGTGCAGCTACCATGTATGACAGAGCAAAACCACAATACCATAAACACTCAGTAAGACAGAACCAGAAGTTGTGACTAACATTGATCATAATAGGTGACAAAGCTTAAAGAGAACTTGCAGGTTCTATCATGCTGTTACAGGAGACATACAGTATAACGGCAGAAGGATTTAATAAGGAAGGAAGTTATAAGGAAACCCATTATTTTCTGTATCTGTATCTTATTTCTTCCCTTCCACTTACAGGGAAGAGGACAGATAAGTAAGTCAAGTCTGGCAAGTCATCAAGCAGACTATTTCCTACAGCTCTGTCTGCAGGTTTGTGAAACAAATTCCCTTCATGCTTCCATTCCTCACATTTCTCCCTGTACAGATTTACTGAGTAGCAAAGCAAGTTTTCTCCCTCTCTGAAGCTCTCAGGTGAGACCTTCCTCCTTCTTTGGTACATCTGGATTACAGAGGCTTTTAATTTGCTTTCTGCACTTTCCACTCTCTGTCTTTAATGTTGCTCGTATCCAGACCCACATGCTCCCCAAGCAAGAGGAGTTTGTGGAGTTTCTGCAGTACTTCTAGCACAAAAACATGGTCTCTTTTGTAATCTGTGCCCCACAGTTGCATAAACAAGAGTTTTAATCTGCAAATGCAAATAGGGAGTGACACTGTTGGTTCAAATGGTCCATATTAGTATATCACATGTAGTACAAATGGACCTAGCATAAAATCATTTGTTCTAGTCAATATATGCATTAGCTTTCTTTTTTTTTTTTTTTTTCCTCCAATCAAAGTGTTTGTCAAAGCAAGAATAACATTCATCTAAATTGTGACTATGGAAAATAGTTCTCTGTATGAGACAGTCAACCCACACAGTAAAATATTAATTAGGAAATTATAGCAGTCATATTTCAGGTATGTTTTAATATCTAATTCACACATTTCATGTCCTCTGAACTGCAGTTTACTTTGTAAATATTTGCTAATCTAACAAAATATATACTGTCAGCCTCAGCTCATAATTCATGCACATAGCAAAGAGGACTTCGTGCCTCTTATAATATGACTTTCCCATTTAATTAACTCCTTTAATCTGTTAGTATCAGATTTTTTTTCCCTAGCTCTTGTGGTTTTGCTTGTGTGACTAAAAAGCTCTGTGTACCATTCAGCACAGGTCAGCTTCCTCTCTCTCTATAGCAACAAAATCCTGGCTACCTCTGAAGTGGACATGCTAAGTGGGAGGGATTTCACATTTTCTCTTGTCTCCCTAGCTTATATGCACAAAATACCACAGTTCTGCTCAGAACGTTCTTTCAGGCAACAACCATTTTGTGTGTGATGCTACTCAGTTTGCTGTTGATGACCACATCTACTGAGTAATATAACTAGTCTGATTCATTTTCTTTCCCAATTCAGTAATGTGCCATATATACAGACATTATTCTCTGAATTTTTTTTATTTTCCAGAAGCCATACTTAAAGAGCATGAACTTTTACAAATCCACTTATTTTTCTTTCTTAATAAGAAAGCCGTTTTCTTCTCTAGATGCTTCACTTAAGAAAATACTTGATGCTAGCGTTTTCTCGCACAACCTCATTAAGTATTACGTTGAACGGTGCAGCCATTTATTTCTGACACAACTCACACTTTTTGCTAACACAAGATCCAGTGCTGTAACCTTCATTCAAATGACCTCATGGGAACAATCTCACTAATTTCAGTAAATCTATTTGTGTTGGTGTTGTTCAATATTCTACGCCGGCTTGCTGAATCAGACCATTAGCAAAGATATACAAATGTATTCAGCCATAGGCAGCTTGTATTTCCCTGTTTATAAATTAATGAGCTTATCCTGAAGCATAAACAGCTCTTACTTCCCACAAAGCTTTCAAGGAATGAGCACGGTCAAGATTAAACTCTTCCTTTACTATGACATCTGATATTTTTATCCGTTACTAAATTTTGTTGCATGCCCCGCAATTGGAGCATGTTTTGTTGCTGAGTTCAGTGGCAACAGGATTGTTTTTACAAGCTACAATTTAAATATCTCCTGACCAGTTTTATGAGCTTCTGGGCTTCCTTCATTTCTAATGAAGCACCATTACTTAGTAATGATAGAGCATTTGCTAGTTCTTTATAGCTTTTATTCAGTGGCACTTCTATGATAACAAAACTAAAAGTGAGTATAAACACGTGTAGGGCGATAGCTTTGACACGAGGTTCCGTGAAGATTACTGCTAGCACAACACTACTCATCAGAGCAAAGGCAGACAATGTGGTGCATTGCTGACAAAGCTGCTGTATTAATGCTAGAATAACTTAAGTGAAAAGGGGTTTTGACCTAGTGGTAAAAGGAAAAACTAAATACCTTTACCAATTCAGTGTACTAATACTTCCCAAATCCATATAACAACAGGTATGTTCATGTATGTTGTGCGGTGATATTTCTCTCTTTTTATCTAAATCAAAACTCTGGTTTGGCAGCTTTGCTTGAAGGGCAATACGAGAAACAGAAGGTCTGCTGCAGCTGAAGGGAAAAGGAAAGATCAGGACCTTCAATGTGACTGCTGTGCGCATTGCCTGAATTTTCCTTTCCCTCTCCTTGGACAAATAAGAGTGCTTCTAGTCTAGGTTGCCATAGTTTCTGGTTTCCTTAGTAACCCCTTTTAGAGCATTCATGTGTTTGTGTCAGTTGGAAGGGGTGTGAAGGGGTCTAAAATGGAATACAAATCTCTCAAACTTAAAGTGAAAAAATCTCATTTTTTTTCCTCAATCAACAAAACAAAACAAAACTTGAAATAAGTCTCACTGGAAATACACTGAAATAATTCTAACTGGGTATAAATTAAATCACGATCTAAAGAAAAGACAAGTTTGTTCTCAAGCCAGAACCATTTAGGGTCTCCAGGATAAACCTGGAAGCTGAACAGAAGACAAGCACACATTATCTTTGAGATGGGAATTTGGAGTTATAAACTCTACTTGCAAGCATGATTTCTTTCTAGACTTTTGCTGGACAGCAGTTACAAATAAAGTGGTTACCCACTTGAGGTGAAATATTAGCAAACAAAAACAAAGCCAGTAAGAATTATGTGTTTTCTAGTAGCTTTCTGTAGATATAATGGAAACTCTGTCATAATAATATACCAAATAATATTTTGTGCAGTACTTCCTCCTCTCTTCCAATTGGTGCTAAATGACAGAATAACATGTTCTAAGAGTTAATGACTTGATCTTGCTTTTTCTCAACCTAAAGTAATGGATATGCTCCTTAGCATTTAAAATTAGAAGTATATTTATGTTTAAAAAAGACTATTTTTTAGTAGTAGCCTTCACTGGCCCTTATTGTTGTGCATCTGTCCTGCCCTAGTAAGAAACCTAATAGATTTGCTGTTTTGCTCTTGTTCTTGAGAAGCACTTTCATGTTCAAAAGCTATGCAGGCACTTAACTGAAGCAGTCTTAGATAAACAGCATAAAAAATGAATATAAGCAAAAAAAATTTTATTGTGAGGATGGTTGAACACTGGAACATGTTGCCCAAAGCAGTTGCAAAGTTTCCATCCTTGGAGATACTCAAAACCCAACAGGACAGAGTGCTGGGCAACCTGCCCTGAGCAAGGGGGCTACAGTAGATCTCCAGAGGTCACTTCCCATTTCTGCTGTTTCATGACTCTGGATTCTGTGAAGTGTGTAGTGACTGGGAAACTGCCTGGATGCAGATTACTGACAGAACTAGAAAATATCTACATGTAAGGAGGCACTAGTACATGTGAAAATGCTGGTTTACAAATATAATACTTTTCTAAGTTAATTTATATAATTTCAGAATTTAAGGTATAAGTGCTTTTGAGGATATTTCCATATTAAAAATCACAGAATCATTCAGGTTTGAAAAGACCCTTGGGATCATTGAGTCATATATCGCCGAATTATATATTGAGTCAAAACAGAGAATAGTAACTATGACATTGGTATTAAACAAGAATTTTGGTAATTGTAGGATTTAAAATCATAGGAATTTGGAGAACTTGGAAGAATTAGAAATTAGTATTGGGAGATTCAATTTTTATATGACAAAATGTACAGCTCTTGTCATATAAAAATGGGAAAAATGAAAATAAAATAAAAAAATAATTACATAGGCCACTCGTTCCATTTGTTTCTGTGAGCTTCTCCTCTGAAGTGGTTTGAAAAGAAATTGAAGTTTTCATACATTGTACGTGAACTGAACATTTGTAACAGCCTCGTTCTATGCGTAACATATTACATACACGTCTTCAATCAGGTAAGCAGTTTCAGTAGGAGGTTCCTAATAAGCTACTAGCTACATTTCAGAAGTGACTTATTGATTGTTAATTATCAGTAGGAGCTCTGCCCTTCAGTAGATACATCTCCACCGGCCAGTCTATTCTCTTTAAACTATTATCTGATCTTACGTTTCTGATGTTTCATTACCTTGAATCTTGTAGAATATTTACTTCAGCACAAAGAGGAGAAGCAGAACAGTAATGTTTTGCACCTGTTTTGCTGAGAGGAAAGTCCATATCAAAGAGTCAGGACCTTTTCCTTCACATAAATACCACTAAAAACACATAGGATCACTGCACAGCACTTAAAGGTCTGATTCAAACCTCAGTTAAATCAGTGAGAATCTTTCTGTTTGAATAAAATTCAGATCAGATCCTGAATAGCCCTGGCTTATACTAGAGTCAAAGAAAACACTTTCCTTTAAGACGCAGAAGTGACTGCCTAGTGACTTCCAATGGTGGTTTTGAAAAGTAGAAAACTGCAAAGATTAGACTGCAGAATAATAAAGAAGTGATTGAAAATACCATTACCAGAGTTTACTTCTTAGTTGCTGGCAACAAAATTCAACTGAAAAGAAAACCAAACCACTAAGTCTACAGCAAGGACTGTAGTTTGCATGTGTCCAGACTCCTAGGATAATTTCCCTCTTAAAGAGTCTTAGAGATGCTTAAAGAGTCTGGACTGTAGGGGCTACTTATAACTTGGGCTTCATTCCTGGTTTGCAGTCCAAAATATTTATTAAGTAGAATTTTTTAACATAAAACATAGTATAACACATTACTGCTACAGGTAAGACTATTATTTTTAGAAAGATACATATTATCACATAGTAATACATTTTCTTCTTGGTAAAGTATGTTCCTTCCACATCTTGATATTTACTATTCAATAAGATGAATCAAACAGGTGTTAATGCTTCCTTTCATCTTTTCATTCCTTCTTTTACTACTGACTTTCAGGTTTCATATGAAACATCCTTTAATAGCCAAAAAAAACTAAAAACCAATCATTGAAGTTCTATTTACTGATTCGCAACTAGCTCTCATACTAAAAAGACGTCTTTTCTGACCCAGAAACATGCATAAATATGACTGTAAAGGATCATGAATTGAGTAGCATATATATTACGGTACCATATATCATACCCATCACAGCCATAGAATCATATATGAAGTTTCTGGTACAGGACATTACCAAAATGCCTTTCTTATACAGATAAGGTTATACTTCAAACATCTTCCTTAAAACGTATTTCCTTAAAACCTACAATCAGATGTCCCAGAGGATTAGCAGATCAATGCCTACACTTTCAGTTTCAGGTACATGATTCAAGTGTCAAAAGACTGTGGTTATAGGGACTTGTTACTATCTGATGGTGTTCAATAGCTCGCATAATCCAGGTTACACTCCACTTTCTTGAAGAAAGTGATGCCCCCCCCACCTCCCCCAACAAAAAGAGATACTAACTCAATAACAGCCTCAATGCAACAGAAGTTTAAATGATCCCTCAGCATTCAGAGTGCTACCTCAAACCAGGATTTAGGCAAAATGATAGAGGGAACTTTTCATTAACATTTTCTGGTATGGAAACTTGATCACAAAAATATTACATTACCATGGAAAAGAGCCCAGGGAATAGTCTCTTTTTTTTGTGCATCGTGATTATTTTAACAGTTCTTATGTCTGAGTGCTAGGTACCAGCACAGGAATAATCTTCAGCTATGAAACCGAAACAGCAATTCTGTACAATACTGTTTTAAGCAGAGGCTATCTGGTAAAGTTCTTGGAGAATCAGTCAGAGCGGTATCTCATTCTGATTAGACTACTTGTTTCTAGTAACTTCGCAATTTGTTCAGGTTCAGAGGCAAAAAAAAAAGAGTTCATGGTCCTCATTTTCACTCCCAGTAACCCACTGGCTTTGTGTACTTTTCTTCTAGAACCAGAAGCACTGAATTTCCAAGGTGAGTATTAAATAGATGCACTGTCAGTAACACTAAGAAAATCCCTACTTTTATACAGTTAATTAGTCCTGTTACATTAATTGAAATCCATTCAGAACTCAGATCTGAATGGAGGGAGCGATCTGGGAAAGCAGCCAAGCAGGGTTTTAGAGAGTGATGCACAACGTGCCTCCCCACAGCCCGATGGGGGCAGCGGACGTCGCCTTTCACAGAGCGGTGGATCAGGCTACACTCCTACTCAGAACTGTTGTTGAGGAGCCACGTATTTATTTTAAGTAATCACATTTAGCAGCAGTTATAATGAAAAAGGTGGAATTGGAAAGCCTTTTAAAGGGTTTTCAGCAATTAAGAAACAAGAAACTTCCAGAAGAGTGTACAGACAGCAGATTGATAAGGGTTAAATGCTCTTCAGGAAATAGCTGTGCGCTCTTGCAGGTGTTTGCAATGCTCAGAACACATTTTTGGCCTCTTTTTTTTGTTTGTTTTATTTTGTTCCTGGTTTGGTTCTTTGAATAAACGAATGCTAAGAATGAGAGATCATAATTTAAAAAGTAGATCAAATATGCTGTTTACACACAGAAACTGAACACTGCGCTGTAGCAAATGGAAAAATAGGACTAGGATGAAAACATTTCTCAGAACTGCATCACTGAATGTGAAGACGTGTTTACTCAGCTCTTTCTGACCTTCCAGTCTAGAAAAAAAAATACCATAACAAAGTAGTTTAAAATGGCTTTTTTTCAATGAAAAGGTAAAAATATAGAAACATAGAAAACTAAGAATTATCTATGTACATTTGGAAACTAGTTTATGGAAAATTCCATTACTGTTCACTTGCCTTATGAAAAATAGATATGTTTGTAGGGGTTTCTCCTTGGCTAAGGACCGAAATTCCATCCAACATTCAACAGGACAGGGGAAGAAAATAGGACGGAAATACTCATGGGCTGGGATAAAGACAGGGAGACTGCTTACCAGTTATCACCATGGGCAAAGCAGACTTGGGAAAATTTAATTTCATTTAGTACCATTTAAAATAGATTTAGATAGTAGGAAACAAAGACAAAAACTGAAACAACACCTCCCTTCCCTTTTCCCCAGGTTCCATTTCACTCCTTCAGTCCCGCTTCTTACCTTCTCTCAGCTCTGCACGGAAGAGCGTGGGGAGGGCAATGGGGGGCTGTGATCAGTCCATAAAAGTTCGTCTCTGCTACTCCACCCTCCTCACACTGTCACCCTCGTCCCGCCTGGATCCTCCACAGGACGCAGTAGCTGCAAATATCCCACCTACTCTGGTGTGGAGTGCCCCACGGGCTGCAGGGGTATTAACAAAATACTCCTGAATAGTTGTCGGATACTTTTTATATTCTTGTGATACAAGCCCATCCAAATTAAATGTAATTGTACATGGAAAGTCAGCAGTAGCATGTGATTTTCTGGAATATGTTGACAAAATGCTGGAAAAGATTCAGTTCTTTTGGGAAATAACGCTTCAAAACAGAGGATGGTGTTGAAATTTCATTTAGAGACATGCACCTGAAGGCTCTCCTCTTTTTATCATACTGTGGTTAGACTAGTTAAGACACGTTTCCTTGAAAATATTGCCACTTTGGATCATTACAAAGTTCATTTCAATCTCCTGGATACCATCAGGTTTGTAGAATGCTTTAGTAATCAAGACTGACGTTAAATGCTGTAATGCATTGCTATATTGTATTTGCTCTGTTTTCCTCTCCTTTTTCCTCTCATATGTATGCCATAAATTACTCTAATTCCAGATATCTTATTATAGCCGTCCTTATGCGTTCATCTGCACTGTCTTTGACATTTTGCTACTGTGAATTTTTTTCTAACTACAGATCATTTTGTGACCTGAGCTCTTTTTGTAGTAATGGAAAAAAACTGGGATCAGGGCACGCATTTTGCAAAAATTGATACTTGAATTATTAAATGCAACTCTATTCCCATGTGCAGTGAGAGAGGAGTAGAAAATGGAAACTGTCTATAATTTAATTATAGTACATACAATAATAATCAGTTGTCATTAAGACCCTGATTTTCACTGTGATGTGCAAATAAAGAAATGTCCAATTCAGAACACAGAGGTGTTGTGTGGCTTGCAGAGCAGGACTGGGTCCTTGCTTGTGCACAACTGGACCTTTTATCTATTTATTGTATTTATTTCTGGTGACAGTATGTCACTCTAAACTTCTAATTGCACACAATGAATACACAACACTAGCAGGTATTATAACTTAGAGGATTCCTAGCTTACAAATAATATATTTTTATGTAAATCACAACAGATGGCCATATTCTAGAAAATGAATGACAAACCATACTCTTATTTCTAAATTATTCCTGTTTAAATTGTGTTTATCTCAGCTTTATATGGACAGAAATTTGCTGATTATTATAGATCTTTAAACAGCACTCAGGCACATACTGAAACAGAACGATAATGCCAAATGGATACAAACTGGAAGTGTTAAATTCTGATGCTCTGAAACACTTCAAGAGAAGAGTTCTGGTGGTTCCAGATTGAGGACTGTGCTAAGCACTGTACCCATATGTAACGAAAGGTCTTCCTCTCAGCCGGCTTACATCCCAAGCATAAAAAGATTCCCATTGACCAGATGAATAGTCAAGTGACAATGGGCAAAGGTCACTAACACAATGAAAGGAAGACACAAAAAATTCAACGTCTAATTATCATAGCTGTGCAACTGAAGCAGAGACTGGCAGGAAAGATTTCCATGGCCCATTGAAGGACAAGTGAAATTCTACTTGTGGTACTGTGTGAAAATAGACATGCAGCCTGGAAAACACCAGAAATAGCTCTCAAACATATATAGCTTGTACTGAACATGTGGTGCTACTAATGACTATGTTTTGTGTACATGTTCAGCATATTAATATATTAATTAACCAATTAAAAAGGCACATAATGAAAATTATAGTCTATAGGATTTTGTCTATGGAACTGATTAGACTTCTGTGAAGGAGAGTTGTAAGTTTGATTGAAGTTGCTGGACAAATTGACACTGTGATGTTGGTGATGGTTAAGCAGCAAAACATTTTCAAAGCTTTCCAGTTGCCTTACAGCCTGAATAAAGAAACCCAACAGGTGAACCAGGTCAGTTTTGAGCCACTTCATTCAGTCTTTTGTGGCTGGGCAAGGCTGAGCAAATCTGGTCCCTGTGAGAGATGGGATTTGAGGTGGACCCTGGAGCAGTGGATAGAGCCCATGAGCCCTGTACTACCTGGTGGGTCAGGGTAACCAGCTGTAGTGGATTTTTTAATGGCAGCTGTGGACATTTTCAGCCTCTCTTTTCCACCCACCACCAAAGACAAGGAATTTCTATAAGAAACCTCTTAATGTATTGGAGGGTGGGGCTATTTTACAGTTTTCACGCTCAGTAGAGTGTGAAAATATGCATAAACACTGAAAATGGCTAGTAGCTCCCACTGAAATTAAAAGATACTACTTTTCAGACCAACTGAGTTTTCCCATTTAGTTCAAGAATCCTATTCCCGACTATCTGAAAAATATATTAAAAACCCCCACCATATTCAAGACCGCATGCCACTGCTAAAGTAAAATGGAAATACACTGCTTGTACAAGAGCTTGATTGTTGATAATTTCAGAGCATCTCTTGCCACAAATCACAAACTTACAGTACAAAATGGTTTTTTAAGGCCTTAACTCTCAAGCTGATGCCACCAAATGAGACTTGCCACATTCATGTAATTGAAATTACAATTTCAGGCTGTAGTAGTTGCAAGCACAGTCTGGAATGCATTACTCAGGTGCAACTTGTGGGCTTAAAAACCAAAAGGTAGACCAGTTATTTACAGATCTGCTCCACAGATGTACAGTGTTGGGAACTGCCTACCCTACTGCCAATGTCATATATCCAAACTCCTTTTTCCCTCTCTTACTAGATAAAATTTCAGTCTGAGTTCTTAATAGCGTCTTGATTCAGCACTAAACTAAGGAATTGCCTACTGGTTGTCTAAGCCCACCAAGCCAGTGTCTAGCTGGGACCAGCGCACTTCACTCAGGTGTGCTATGAGGAAGGCTTTTGCCCCAAACAAAGCACAGAAACTAGTCTATGCCTACTACTTCTTTCTTATGTGATGAATTTTCCACAGTATTTGCCTACAGAATTATACATTTAAACCATGCTACCACATATGTTTTTAAAAGTTGGGGGGTTTTATTATTCGCTTGTTTTCTTCCATTATAACTATAAGGGCCATTTAATGCTTTTGGTAATGTCGGGGGTTCAAACTACTTTTTAGTAAAAGCATAGTTAAATCCTGTTGGCAAAAAATAGAGCTCTGTTTCCGCACAGAACGTATCTGCTTATAAGGAAGAAATTATTCACTAGCCAAAAGACAAATCTGCAAGCATTTCACTTCTAGAAAAATACACATTTTCGGATATGGTGTCAACAAAAATCTCATCCTCTTTCATCTAAACATTTGTTTTTACACCTGTCATACAGGACTAAATATAGCCTGCTTCTATGCTCTGCCACCATATGTTGCCAGTTTCTGAGTGCAGAAAAGTGGGTTTAGATTGGTTTAGATTTAAAAGGTTCTATGCAAATTCCAGCTGCTAATGGCACTCATTTTTATATTCAAAATGAGTTTACTGCTTTGTGTAGATATTTAATTTCTACTTGTAGTTACTTAAGGTATATTCAGACGTAAGATGACACCTGTCTAAATTTTGTGTTATATTCATCCTGTACACCTGTGAAAGGTTCTTGAGAAGAATAAGTTACAGACAACTACTCGCAGAAAATGTTAGATCAAGTTAATCAGCACATTATGAAAACATGTATGTCATTACTTAAACTCATAGCTTCCATATATTCAGTCCTTACAGATTGCATCTTCTCAGATAGAATTAGAATTATGGCCTTGTTGTTACACACTTCCACAAGCAAAAAGGGGTGTTCTGGAAGCAGGTTGAGGGAAGCATGCCTCACAATGTTTGGACAAGACTCTTGCTTGTACATGCAAATACCTTTAGGTCACGTATAAAGTAAATCCATAAGCAAACACCACTCTGCATGTAAAGTGGCAACTTTCTTTAGCATAACTGGAAATTGAACTTAATGAAATAAGTTCAGTAGATCAAGCCTCCAATGAGTCCCATGGACTGGCAGAAACAGAAGAAAGAATCTGTGGAGAATTAAATAAGCAAATACTTTAATTTTTGGCTTCCAGTTGTCTCTATTAAATCTTTACACCACATTTAATACTTGATGACCTCTCAGAGAATTCTCTTTTCGTTACTCTGTAGACCCTGAACCAGGAAAGCTTCCAGATGCAGTCCAGGTTCATGCTTATTTTAGAGTATCTTCACATCCCTAGGGAGCACAGGGTTTTCTCCAAAACTGCGTTCAGAGCAGGGAAGGGGAATTGGAAAAGCAGTACAAACATCTGATAGCTTATAACCCAGATTCTCTGTAAACTGGCAAGCAACACCTGAAACATACAACAATTCAAAGTCAAAATGTTGCTCAATATTTTAAAATGCTGATTAATCATTTTCTTCAGTGATGTGGAACTCACTAGTGCAGAACAGCAGCTATGGCACTTTGTAGAACTCACATATTTTCTGTGTTGCCTAAAAGACAGTGGGCAGAGCAAACAGGAGAAATGCAAAAATCTTAGAAAACTGGAAAGAAAATAATCAAGTTCAAAAACTGGTTGAGTATACTTATTTCCAGGTGCCCAACTTGAAATAAATTAAGTGCTTCTGGTTTTCAGGAAGCCCCAAATTCGCCTTCTGAAGACCAGCTCCTGTAGGATGAGGCATATTGGGAATTCCTTGTCTGTTCAAATTCCTTTGACGAGCATTGGCCAAAGTTGCTTTGAGTTTTCTTAGCTCTTCAACTAAGCTGACAGATTGTCCATTGCTTTTTTGAAGAGATACATTATAGGATGATTTGAAATAGACATTTCTTGAAACTCAAATCAGGCTGCAGCAATGAATTATATAAAGCTGTTAATCCAGAGCTTGTGTAACTAGTGTGTAACTATTAACTTGTGTAACTGGTGGAACAGTTACATCATCCTATTTCGCATCTGTATTTCTCTATTTTATGCTACTAAAGACTGTGACATGAGAAGGGTATCAAATAGGTACAGGACACACAATGATAAAAGGCTTTATAGCCATGATTCTGGGAAGAGTATGTTCTTCACAAGGAAGTTACACAATTCATTCTTAGAAGTGCCAATAAAATCTTTATTCCTCTCCTTCCCCACCCTTTCCTATCCACACACACACTAGCACAATTTTTTATGCTGTATTTTGGAAAACCATATTTTACTACATTTTCAGAGTTTGAGTCTGTCATTCACCTAGTTTATTCACTATTCTGTATCTCTGTGAGTCTTTCAACATCTTCATATATATACCACACATATATAAAGAGATGTGAATTTCTTCTTTATCCTATTCTTTCATTAGCTATCAGAAAAGAGATTTTAACGTATTTTAGGTCAGATCTGGAAATATTCACTGCTAGGTCATGCTGTTCTGAACATACTGTCTTGTGAAAGAGCATAGCTGGAAACTTGTGGATTATTGCATTGGACTACTGGGATTCCCATCTCTCCTGAAATTTTGAAAGCATTTGCAATAAACCTCCTAGTTAGAAAGTCATCAGTCATATAATCAAAACATGCATTTGTAGAGATAATCCTTCTAATCCATTTTGAAGTTTTGCATTTCACAAGAGAGAGCACAGAATGATCTAGTAAGGTAGAACATAAACAGCCAGACTGTACTGCAGATTTTGCTAGGGATTTCTTGGGTTGGAGCAGGCAAGCAGATTTCTAACTGTCACACACTGTGTCTTCCTCTGAAGTAATGAATCATGGTTTCTCTCCTTCACAGAGCACTTCAGATTTACAGGCTAAGCACTTTTTTCTCTCTTCCCCCCATCCCCCCCCCGAAAAAGGGAAATATAAATCACAAAATAAAAAGGGATTTCTTGATCAGCGCAATGATAAAACCAAAATTGAGAGAAAAAAAAATCACACATTCCCATGGAGCTTGTTTACAACAGTAGATACAACTTAACAAAATCCAAGAAAGGAGTAGATATTTGTGGATAGAGTTTGTAACATATATTAATTAAAGATACTCTAAAACTTTTAACTGAAAGACATAGGAAAACAAAAAGCAAACTCATGGTTTAAACTAATCACTGTGTATCAGAAGTTAGGATGGTATTTAATATATGGAGAAAAAAATTTAGTCTAACTGCTTATTGGACGTTTTGTTACCGTCTTCTTCAACCTATACTCCTCATCGCTGGCCATTGAAAAAATTTGGCTACTGGTTTAATCCACCGTGTCAATTCCAGTATATATATTCTGTTTTTATTACATTTACAAAGTACTAAAGCTTCACAGACTGAAAACACAAATTGCTACCTAAAACTAACAAAGCTAAAAAAACCTTAAACAGTATTTCTTAGTTACACTTTTAGATTATGTGCAGCACCGATGAATTCCTCTGAGGTGGCTCATAAATTTGAGACAAAGACTTTGTCTCCTATAAAGTCTGAAAGTTGTAGGTGCCGCCTTCTGTAAATATTAATAATGGCACCGGAGCAAGTGCTGCAAGCAAAGGGCACTCCGCCACTCAGAGCCTTCCCGGCAAAACTCTCACTAACATATCAACCATTCTCAAAGCTTCCTATAAGACTGCAGATGTAAAGGAACTTTTCTACGCATGTCACAACAACACATGGATTAAAGACCACAGTTACCCTTCCTTTTCTACTTACATTCGTATGCAGCATTTAAATATTTTTCGCAGCAATAAGGAAGGTTTTGATGTGCTTTTAAGCACCTGCAGTGACTGACCCAACCCAAACTACATCTGTCCACAGACAGGCTTCTCTACCTGCACTCCAAAATGTACTCTTCATCTGTAAACCCCTTCAGAGCAGACACATTTAATCTCTTCTACAGATTAAAAACAAATACATAAGTTATGGAACTTTTCAATCTCCATAAAAGACACCACCCTAAATTCGGCTAACGACCTGACAGCCTGAGCGGGTGCCCAGCAGAGATGCCTCGTGCCTCGGTTCCCCAGGTAACAAGGATACAGGCTCAGGAATGGAGCACAAACCTGCCAGGAACATCCTCCTTTTGAATCCAGGGCAGATCAATGATTGTTTATTTATCCTGAGCAAAGCAAGTGATGGTTTTTCTCCAAATTCTAGCAGACAACGTTCCCATCACTGAACCTGGCACAACACATGTCACACAGAGCTGGGAAGAGGCTCAGGACTGAAGCAGGTTAGAAATCGGCTGCGTTCGTCACACAATTACTTAATGACAGCAATTTACCAGTTTTACAGTCTGCAGTGCCAAGGAAATATTGCTTGTGACAGTGGAAACAAATCCAGCCTGAAGTGGTTATTCAGCACAGAATATCAGGGCTAGTTCTTCTGACTCTGAAAATCATAGAATTTATTTCAATGCTTAATTAATGCTTTGCATACCCAGTTCTAAGTAGATTCGCTGGAAAGTTTGGTCCTTTTAAATAATCAGAAGTTATGGATTAAACTGGTTTTGCTTCTTCCACTTATTAACTTGACACTAGATTTTTTTCTAATGATTCGTCTCTGTGTGCTATTAGTCTTCCAGCTGTGAGAGTTATTTATTTGTCCTGTTTTCCTCAGCAACCCTGCTAATTCCCTACTGAAAGACCGTGCATAAGAATATGACTACCAAAGCTGGTTAAAGTCTTTCAGTTCACAAGGAGAGGGCATTAAGGAAGAAAAAGGTTGTTGAAACCTCTCAAGTCTAGATTAATATCTTCACCTTTATATATTAACAAGTGCTTTTCAAATCTGTATTATCATCAGTTGTAGCAGGAGTTCATAGACAGAAAAATTATAACTTGTTTATATTTAAAATCACTTAAAGAGAAAAGACAGAAAGGGATTTGGTTTAACAGGTAACAAACTCACAACAGCCTCTCAGGAACAGCGTCATCAGTGCACAAGAGGGGAAATCCCAGCTATATGTATTTTTCCCTGTTGTTTACGTGCAGCTTCAGGGATGACTTCTTAGAGTAATAGGAAACAAGTGAGAGTCAAAACGTGAAAGAACCAATAATGAAAATAGGGGGTTGATTTTTGACTAAATAATTAATTGGCCCAAAAACTAGTACACAAAGGTTTTTACAGTTGAATAGCTTTCAGACCGAAAAACACTAGAAATCTATCACTGCTTTCTGACCTACTTTCCATGGTCATGGCTAATTCGATCTTCTTGCCTTTCCTATCTCTCTGTCTCTGCCAACAGACAGATGAGCAGTGGAAGAACAGAAGAGACAGGTTGGGTTAAGAGGCCAGATCAAGGCAAATCATTGCAAACAAGACACTGCAAGATTTCAGAGACCTACTCCCTAAATAAGCAGACAATTACTCTTATTAGGATGAAGTCAAAGGACATAAATATGGTCTATCTCACAAGTCACCAAAAAGTGTCCTAGTAAATGATCTATGCATGGACAATGTAATGACTGAAACAATTATTATACCACTTAGAGTACCAAATCTATATTCTACAAAAGGTTAATCAAGGCAATTGAATAAATAGTAGATTTGTTGAAAAATGAAAGATCAGAAACAGGGAGGGAAATCAAGTATATCAGACATTCTCTGAAAGAATTATTGTTATTTCTGATTAAGAACTATGTACTTGTTTTGAAACAGAAGTAATATACAAGATGCGAAATAACCCAGAAACTATACATTTAATTTCAGTTCAGCTAGTTCACCTGGCCTGAACAAAATAAAAGAATGTTTTTCAAGATAATATGAGTTTTGCTCTTCCCCCCCCCCCCCCCCCAGGAAACTTTTCATATGTCCCAATTTCTGTCCTGAGCCCTCCCACATCAATTTTATTCTGATTTCCTAAGTAAGAGGCTCACATAACAGCACTGTCAATTGTCATCTGTGCTGCCAGTCTTCCAATATCTTTTCATCCCATTGACCGCTGTAAAACAGATTATATGAAGATACAAATGTGTCGGCCATTTGGTTAAGAAAGAGCAAAATTCATGTCCCTATTTAAAGCAAGACAGTGGAACTCCAGCAGTTCCCTGTTACCCAGACAGAACATATATGGACTAAGACAGCCTAAGCCAACCTCTGTATGAGCTGCTGCGTGCCCAGCCAGAGATGGAAATGATTTAGAGTGAGATGGAAAAAAAAAAAAAAAAAAAAAAAAAAGAAGGGAGAGGGCAGGAGCATCAGCACATCAGGATGTTCTATGAGATGAGGGAGAGAGATTTAAGACACTGATCAACTGAAAGCTAGTTCTCCACTAGCTAGTTCAAACGTGTAATTAGGTGTCAGTTATCTCTCTTCGAGGAGAGGTACCTCACATCTGATTACATTGCCTTGATTCTGAGGATCCACGTCCTCTGACGTTGGCCCACGTGTAAAACAGACACGGACTGTCCTCAGTCCTGTCTACAGTTCCTAAAGGCAACCATCACATCTTTCCGTGTTTGTTTCTAATAAACACAAAATATATTGTTTAGAGGGATTAATGGCCTTTTAGGTTAAACACACTTGGCTTCACAATTTAATAATCACAAATTTGAACAGAGTAATTCCTCAGAAGATGACAGAACCAGAGATACATTTTTAAATTTAATCTACAGGTTTTTAATACAGCTGCTTGATTCTGCAGTGTTCTGACCACACAGAAAACAGGAAAAGAGGGAGTTAATCTCACAGTAACTTTCAGTTTCAGAATTGCCAATACGATGTATTTCTTTCAATTCCAGAGCTGGAGCTATTTTTTGTGTTGTGTGTATATTGCAGAATGTACATTGCTATAGATTTTTTAATAGATATTTTGGCAGAAAATAAAGTAAAAATAGCTGGAAATCATTTGAAGAATTTATTTTTAAAATAATAAGAGTAAACCTTTTACTATAAAATCTTTTAGGACTGTTCTATTTTTTTAAAAAATATATATTATTTCTTTATATCATAGAAGATTAATACTCCTAAAAAAAAGGTAGAAAATTACCAATCATTCCAGTAGTGAAACTTCCTAGAGAATCTTGTAAGTCCACTTTAATGTTTGTGGGCTTTTGTTTTGGTTTGATTTTTTTTAGCTTATAGTTGGCTAAACTGGGAGTTAAAAGTATGTGGGATATTGATAAAATATTATAACCTAATGGCTATAATTTTATCTATATTGAGTAATCCAGCCGATACTAAATGGAATTCAGTTACTGTGAGTACTGTCATTCACACACATTTGCAGGATAACAGCTTGCAGCATGGTGCTGTATTTCAAATATGTTTTTAGAAAAGCAGGTTCAATGAGGGAAAAATAGGAAACAAGTATAAAGGAAAGAAAGTACCGCTTTGAAAAACAGTCTTTCACAGTGCTTCTTAAATCAGGCTATAGTTTTTTGCTGTTGTTCAGAACGAGTAATTATTTTATAGTTTTCTGCTTCCACTTATTTTTTAACCTTTGAAGCCAGATTTCTGTAAAAGAAGAAGAAAAATCTTTTTTTCTTCCCTCAGGACAACAGGATGAAATTTCTGTTGTGCAGCATAAGTACAAAGTTCAAGCTCAGAAATATTTTTATTTATTTATTTATTTATCATATTTTACCTCCTACTTGATATGGACTAAAAATATCCTCAGATTTCTTTCACCTTTCTAAACAATATAAATTGTGCACATACTATGATATTGCTTCAATGGTCTTCTAAAAACTGGTTTAGAACTTCATAGAATCATAGAATGTTAGGGATTGGAAGGGACCTCGAAAGATCATCAAGTCCAATCCCCCTGCCAGAGCAGGAATGCCTAGACTATGCCACACAGGAACGTGTCCAGGCAGGTCTTGAATGTCTCCAGAGAAGAAGACTCCACAACCTCCCTGGGCAGCCTGTTCCAGGGCTCCGTCACCCTCACTGAGAAGAAGTTTCTTCTCGAGTTTAAGCGGAACCTCTTATGTTCCAGTTTCAGCCCATTACCCCTTGTCCTATCAGTGGTTGTCACCGAGAAGAGCCTGGCTCCATCCTCGTGACACTCACCCTTGATATATTTGTAAACATTAATGAGGTCACCCCTCAGTGTTATAAAAAGTATGTGTCATTTTTTACTATATGAATGCAATAAAACATTTAGTACAAAATTCTACAGTTCTTCCACTGAAAGGAATTATCAATCTCCAAAGGTCAGCTATAAATACCTTTTCTAATGCCTTTGTGATTGAAAAGATCTTCCTAATAATGAGTACAATCTTTGTCTGTCCAGATTTTCTTTTTCAAGAGAATCATAATTTGGTGATTTCTACCTGTTAAATTGGTTTCTTTAACTCTCTTCTTTACAGGTGCTCTGCAAGATTCATCCTTTAACAGCAAAGGAGAAGAAAATTAATCTGTTTAAAGGGAATAGCTAGCATCACTGCAAAGTAGACTGAAAGTCTATGTTGGGAGGGAAAAAAATACTTCAGGAAGACAGACTTCAGGTTAAAAAAAAAGCAGCTCAGCTTCAGTGGGTGAAACAAATTGAAATTTTTCTGAATGAATATAGAGAAACACAGAAAAAACAGATTAACAAGCAGGACTGCTGTTTTCATTGCTTCCTTAGCTGAGCCTCACACATGGCTATTCCCAACACCAACACCAGATATAAAATAAGTCCTGAAGGGCAAAAGAAGCTACGGACATATCTTTCAAAATTACAAGCTTCGGCAGGTGTTACATTAAATCTACAGTAATAAGAACAAGTAGTGAAGACAACGTGGATTCTCATGCAAGTGTACCTTGTCTGCCATTTTAAGAGATCTCATGAAGTGTGTCGTTCTGTTTATGTAGCACTCTCCTCAACACAATCAGCTAAATAAGACACTGAAATATGGAGCTGTGCAAGCCAGTAACGTCCATCATTCCTAACATCTAAGGTTTGGAATTGCCTGGGATTGTTTAATTATTATTCCTTTCTTAAAATGGAATGTAAAAATGTTATATGTTTCATGGCAACTAGCAGAGAAAGAAATATATTGACCTTTGTGGAACAAAAATGTATTATAGGAGTGGAACAAGCGAGTAGTGTCGTTCTGTTTTGATTTTCCTGTGAAGAAAATACTTGAGATATATGTGTATAAATATCTCTAATTGTTTTCTGTATATCTCAGATAAATATATATATCCCATGTCCTTACTTAAGATAACTATAACCAGAAGCAAAACTACTCTTAGACCTTTCCAGATGACTTGGAAAGAACATTCCTGAAAGTGTTCATAACCCCCAAAAAAGGACCTATACAGATAAAAGTGACAGAATTAGGAGCCTCAGTTTTATTTGAGCTGACACACTGAAAACAGTTCATTTAGTCTGTATGTGATGACACGGGAGAACATCATTTTTTATGCCTCAGCTACTTAGCCCGTCGATCCCCCAGGGTACAGGGGTCTTTTTCTGGGCACTGGGTCAGACTTCAATGAGAATAGGGATCACCCTTTAGGCAGGTGTGATAGGTACACTTATCTAACAGCATTCAAATGAGGAAAGACAAGATTTTGATCTCTTCCCTCAGTCTGACCCAAAACTCAAAAGAAGAGTAGGGTGGTAATAGCACAGGTAATCACTTGGCCCAAAAATCTTGCTTTTGAAGGCCTACCAGCAACAAGTGGTACTCAAAGGCTGCGTAATGAGCCAGATATCAGCTCTCAACAACCTCCTCGAGGAATGACATGAATATAGAGCCAAAAGGAAAATACGCCTCAAAATAGCACACAGCAAAAACGTTGTGAGCGCTGAGTGATCACTGGCCACCACATGATGTCATAGAATCATAGAATCATAGAATCATAGAATGTTAGGGATTGGAAGTGATTAAATAAAAGGAAACAGCTACAAACGGAATATTTGAAACTCTGGACATATTAAAAAAAAACAAAACAATCAAGGAACTGCAAAATACTGCTTCCTTTTTAAAGTACAGGCAATAGGGGCTACAAAAAACAGATTAATTGTTACTCTTTTGTGAGACGTCTTTGAGGCATTCAGCACATGCAGCTCTGTTACAGAAATCCAATAACTATTTCACGTCAAAGAACTGTAAAAGGGTAGTAATTTTTTAAGAGTGCTAAATACTGACATTTCCAGGGCTCAGGTCAATGCAGCAATAATTCCTTCTGTCTGAACTGTTGCAATCAGGAATGCAACACGACGCTTTATGTCATGATTCCCTAATTAGCTTAATTCAGAGTAGATCCACACTGCTGCTGAAGGGACTGAGCCTGTCTCCTTCCCAATTCCTGTCCCCTCTCTTGTGCTAGCACAAGCACTCAGGAAGACACTTGGTGCACCAGGCAGCGACCTCAGTTCTGTGGAAACTACATTTGGGGGGTTAGTTTCTAACCAGATCAGCACCAGATCAGCGCTGGATCCAGTTCACCTTGCAGCTGTGTGAATGTTCATGTCTGCTTAAGGGAAGGGGCAAGAACTAACAACCGAGCCTCTGCCCTTCAGTAGCAACACTGATTTATGCCAGCTCAACTGCTGTCAGATCCCCAGGTAACGGGTACCACAGAAAACCTTGAAATGGAGCAAGCAGACTGTTGCCTACTGCAGCTTTGCACAGGATCAGTGCCAGACATTCCTCAACCACCTCTCCCAGTTTCTTTTTCCACCTGGCACTTCATAGAGTTTTGTGATATTTAAGCTACTTGGTTGTAACAATAATAGCTACTCCAGCCTCATTAACTAATAAGAACAATTGACTATTGTCATCTTTATTAAATCGCTCCTAAACTAAAAGTTTCCTTTTCTTTTTTCCTTTCTCTCCCCTAAGTTGAATAGGAAGAGTCGATTTCCATAGTGTCTGCTAGAATAGGATGTTGGTTTAATAATTATGGGTTAAATCCCTGTACAAATTAAATCAAAAGCGTCTCTCTCTCACTGCATTGCTGCTTCAATTAACCCACTGCCATTCAAATGCAAGAACTCTGCTGGGAGAACTCCAAGCTTCTATTGTTTTCTGTCTAGGAATGAGCACCCTTACTTGTGCTGTAACTTCCCTGAGTCAATGCAGATTTTGCAGTGCCTCTGACCTACTGTGAAGTGAACTGTATTCTCCACCCTGCAAGCACATAGGTCTTCCCTAGCTGCCTTTACACTAATTTAAGGACGTGGAGAATTTGGCAGAGCCCATTACAGTGCAGTGAATGAAACCACTGTAGTTAGCGAGGGCTTCATGTACAAGCCCATTTTACAGTGTCATAATACAAATATATAACTAATTAACTAAATAATGAAGGGGAAACATAGAAACAGTTTCTTATGCCTCGGGAATTATAGGGCCTAAGGCTCAAACAACAGCTTTAAATAAGTATTTCTTTGGTTTTGTTTAGACAGGTTGCTTTATTTTAATATATATCTTATATTAAAATTAATGATAATGTATATTGGATTCTGTGGTTATAATTTGTATTTTCTGCTTTATGTGTCACTCACTCATTAGTTTCATAAATAACAGAGAACACACTTAGTCAGTTGGCATTTTCCAGTGTTTTAATTGCCTGCTGTGATATAATTATTGTGACATTTTGGGATGTTTTTAACATCCTGAATTAAATATTCTGACATCCCACAGAGCACTTCATGAAAACAGTCAAACTGAATTCAAGTCATTAGGAGTCTACAGTTGTCCTTTAGTATTAAAATTATTTTTGACACAAAAAATGCTGATAAAATTGAAGTATTTAACAACTTATATCTTGTGTCAGTATTCATCTTCAAAATTGTAAAATGTTATTAGAATATAATGAGTGGTAACTGTGGGACCTAAAATCTGTATTAATTGTACTTTCTTTTCTTTTTTTTAGGTACCAAAGAATGTTAACCATGAACTACAACAAAATGCTACACTTATTTTAAAAAATAAAAGGATTTATTCTGATTCTTCTTTCACAATGTTTGTGAAATACTGTACATCTTTAAAAATTATTTTATTTGCCACAAAAATAGTTTATGACACAACATAAAATGTTTTGACTTGAAGACTAGACTTCATTTTTGCAAACATTAAATGTTTAATAGATTAAACAATGAGAATGACATACATATGTCAAATAACATTTTGTGAATTAGCTCCACTAATCAGAATTAAATTCCACCATTGTCAAATTAAAAAACTAGACAGACGTAACGTGCCACTTAACTTCCCTGTGTGAGAGTACATCTCAAAGACACAAATTGTGCCAGCTTATTACATACACTGTTAAAGAGCGAATATATTTTTAATATAAAATTGTTTCATTTATACTTAATGTTGATAGCCCAAAAACTCCAACAAAATTCTCACGTGTTAAGGCCTAAGTAATTATTTTTTTAACATTAACTGCAACTATAGTTAGTCTATAACATTAATTCATTAAATTTTAAAAAATGGCCTGAATTTCCCTGTAATAAAATTCAGAAATAAATGCAACCCTGTAACACTGAAGTAATAATATTCTGCAAGTCCTAGATGTAATTATGTTTGTTTATACAAAACCATATTGGGCTATTGAGCAACTGAGACATAGTACATGCAAGATGAGGGACAAGGTTTTATAGCTTGTATGGAAAGGCAGCAGTTAGTAGTTATCAGAACCGAAGCTAGATGTAGGGAAGGATAAGAGCCCTGTTCTATGGTGGTATCAGTTTGACAGCAAGAATATAAACAGTGAAGTTCTTTCTATTTCTTAGGTACAATACGGCAAAAATCTTTTAAATCAAATCAATTATCTGATACAAGTGAAGACGACAGTATTACCGCGTGCAGTGTGTGCAAAATTAATGTCCGTCATAACTTTAGTGAGAACCTTGAGAGAGAGATAATGGAGTTACAACTAGGGGACAAATTTGCAGCAAGGCTGTTACTTTCACATATACGATTACCTGTCTCTTCTATGAGTTATAGCTTTTCTTATACGAGTACTTATTTACTTTATATCTTTCTGATAGCACACTGATGATTCATATTGACTTGAGTATGCCCTAGCGTATTTACTACAGCAAAATGCGCTGAAACAATCCCAATTATATGATCAAAATCTTCAATAACCCAGCTGATATTTAATGCTGACACTTCATCCTCATGTCAAACTTTATGTAGAGCTGAGAATCTTTTTTGTTGAAATCGTGTCTCCACTTTTTATATGTCTTTAAAATAGTTTCAATTAATTACAATTCCAAACAGCAGACGGGGGTTTTAACAGCCACAGGGTTTGCACTAACAGGATATCTGAGCAAATATCCTGTTAACTTAAGCAAAACTACCAGCAAGAATATGGAACCAAGAAATCAGAGATTACAAATAACGCAGTTAGAATTAAGCTCACATGAACTCTGCACTTGTAGCTAGGATCAAATCAGCACTGGTCTTATTCTACCCTGGTCATGAATATTTTTTTAATATAAGATCAGTGCAAGTGCCCTAAACCCTACGGACAGAAGTCAGAAGTCCTCAAACTTCGTTTTAGCTGCTGTTTGGCCAGGTATCTAAACCAAGTGTGCTAAACGCATCCCCATTCAACAGAGTATTTAAGCACATCATGCAGCTGAACACAATGTTGACTTAAGCATTCACTTACAATGAGTATGGTAATACACAGCTCTGAATTTGCTCTCCCTTCTACTTGGAAGTATTGCCATCACGAAGATGGTGACAGATCACTGGAACTGGGAAAAGATTATCCAGAATAGCTTATTCAACTGGTCAATTTTAGACACAAAACCTGAGGGGATAGAGGGGTTTTTAATTTGAAATATGATCAGATGACGTTGTACTCTATTGTGGTGTAGTATTAAAAATAAAAACACAAACCAAAATATCGAGTGATAAGCCACGCCTGGGACTTAAGCTTCCAGGTTATCTCTGACAAATCCTTGTCAATGCATCTTCACCTCTGAAATAAGAAAGGCGATCCAGACTCCACTGCTGGCTTCACCTGCAGGGATTTAAACCTCTCCCTCTCAAGAAATATCTATAACCACAGGTTTGTGGGTAATATGGAGGATACGGTGCTCTCTACCCATCCTACTGATGCTATGACACCATGCAGAAAGGAATTTGTGATAAACTGGGTGGGAAAGAGAGAGCTCAACTCTAACTTATTGATTAGGACATTTCTGTTAAAGATGGGAACACTCTGTGACAGTCTGCAGCTGGTTGTAGCTGCCATTAGAGAAAGTGATCCTCAGCACTGGTTTCAAAAACACTTGACAACTGGATTTTGCAGGGGTCTAATCCTGTAGTGAGCTTTATGTAAGCTGTGGGAATGCCTCCCAGATCAAGCTGTTTTGAGGATTTCGTAGAGAAACCATTCCCAAATCACTGCCAGACTAAGGTAGAACATAGGCAAGTTCCAGGCAGCTTCGGACATGCACAAAACCAAAAGTCTAAGTACATTTACACCTTTAAAGGCAAAGAAACAAAGAAAGTTAAGTGTATCTGGAATGAAACTGCTGCTGAGCGAGGACTTCCTGGATCATGTTTTAGGTTTCATGATCATGAGCCCTTTATTTGATCTACTGATCCCTACAATTTTGAGGTCTATTAGTACTTTCACTACAAAAGAAATAGCAGGACCTTGGGAAAATAGAGGCAACTGCTCTGCAGAAGCTAGAGCAGACCGACAGAAGGAAGTGTATACCACAAGCTGCAGAATTTAATAGGCTTTATCAAGGCAGCTTTACCACGGCAGCTTGAACACTGGAAGCAAGTCAGTGAAATCACCCTGTGCGCCAGGCAGCTGTGGGTATTGACGGTTTCTAGACCCTGAACAAGCTGCTTTCAGACTAACTCAGATAACTCTGTGCTCTCCTGCAATCAACAGGCACAGCATAAAACCAATTCAGGAAAGAACTTTTGGTATGTGCTTAAGTTCATAATTAGGAAAGTGGGTAAGTAGATGCTTGAAGTTAATCACATACTTAAGTGCTTTCCTGAAGTACAGCCATATACTAGTATAACTGATAGCTGTATCTTTATGTAGACTCCATTTTATAATTTTATACAGAAGCAGAGAAGGAAAGTATTCAGATTAAAGGAAGGGCAAAGAAGCTGAGTAAATTCTATTCATGATAGTTTTGTTGGCTTTCTTAATGCTGTCATGACAATTCAACCTTTATTTAGAAAGCTGTTTGATTTTTGTCACTTGGGATTGATATGATTCTAAGCAATAGACTGTTTCTGGAAAGAGAAATGTTTCTTCTTTTCCTCTTCGCTTTTTGTTTTTCCTCATATTATAACAATTTGCAGCATTTCTTACTTCTATTGCTAAATAGATACGGTTGTTAGGTTTGCAGTAATTTCAACCATTACTCTTCAGTGCATACGGCAGAGTTGCTTCCTGTCCCTCACCCTGGTGAAACAGCTTTCTGAGTAAATATTTACAGAGAAGTAATTTCAGTACGGTTTAATTAAAATGTTGATTTTTAAAGAATGAGAAATTCATAAAGTTGATATGATTAAATCAATTAAAAAAGCAAAACAAATAACACACAAGCTAGAGTCAGTATAATCCTATTGATCATTGTAAATAATAGAACATTCATTCTTGTAAATGATCATTCAGCACAAAATATTTTATGTTCACTGAATTAATACAAAAACACCTTTCCATGCCTTTGTGTTTACTAACATTCTCCAAAATATTTCATCAAAGTGGAAAGAACATTGTTAGTCATTCTGAAGTTCTCCCAGGTTTCAGTAAATGCAGTTTACTCTGCTCACACCAGAATCAAGCCAGATGGAGTTATAACATAAACATTAGCACCTACTAGTCTGAAGTTTGATCTTCACTCTCTGGAAGTGTTTTTCAGGTTGTTAAATATGCATGGCATTTCATTTCAGGAGTAGGAAAACCATTCTTGGTCAGATTTTCTCCAGAAAAAAAAACATACCATATATAACCTCAGTCTTGCATATTTTAAACCAAGCTTTACAAGAAATTCATGTGTGAAAAACTGACAAAAAAAAAGGCTACAGGGACAAAAGAAATAATTAGTTTGCAAACTAACTGAGCAGTGAAACAAAACACAAATATCTTTAGTTTTGAGGTATACGTATAACCATTTATTTGCAGTCACGTATGTTAGGACAGAATTTTTGGAAGGTGTTGCAAGAACTTACACTTGTTTTGCAGGATCAAGGCCTAAACTTATTCAAAAAAGAACCCAAATTCAGACAGAAGTTTCACGTTAGCCAAGTTCCATCTTTTTTATAGGTAAATGTAACCAAAGATGCAACAGAATTATAAACCCTAAAAAGACGTTTCATTGGACAAATAATAATGAAGCAGAAGAAATTCATCCTGTAACTAGAGCAAATTCAGAAATATTGAGAACTACATTTTTAAAATTGTTTGAGAACAAATCTCTTCCTTACCTGCTGAGCCCCTAGAGGCTACGACCTTCCTTGCAGCCCATTTTTCTTACGCCGAAGTTTCCCAAACTGCATACACTCTGCATAATCATCTCAAGAAACTAATCTTCTTTCTGTTCCCTCTGGGATTTAACTCTATGAGTGTTCACACTGCTGTAACTTAACATGAACCTATCTACAAATTTGTTTACAGTTGCAAATTCACTATGACGTCTTCCTCAGGCTCTTTCTCACCCTCCTAAAAAAAGAAAGATATTTTTTCTCATAATGCACTAAAGAAATCACTTTCTGCAATTAATCCCATTCTTTCACACCTAAACCTCCTCAGGAACTACCTCCCTCTCCTCTACAGACCTCATCTGATCAGAGTGCAACAGCCAGAGCAGAACAAATCAGTAGCTATTCTCTCTGTGTCCAGTCATGGATTTATTAACAAAACATAACATAAACTGTGTACAGAAAAGTTAAATTGACTGTCACAGTAGGACTAGTTATAACTATAAGCCTGGGTGAGCAGGTTAAATAAAAATAACCTTTGTATCTTATTTTGTAATCTGAAATGTGCCTTTTTTAGAAGAAAAAAAAAAAAGAGAGATGCTGGTTTGTAGCCCTCATTTGGGGAGTGACTAGCTTGTGCTTTGCATTATTTAGTGCTTGTACTGGGTAAGTATTAAAATATTTTTTCCTTTGCTCTGATTCTTCTGGAGATAGCACATCAAAGGTTTTTGATTCTGTTTCAGGTTGGTTTTGATTTATTTTTTTTTTAATATTATGTACAAAGCCCACAGTATGTACTGGAGATATGAGCATTGGTTATACCAGAGGCAAGCTAGCAGATCCTCAAGAAAAATTTCCATAAACTCTGGGATCCTCACTCCTCCTCAGGGAGAGAAGCAAGATGACTACCAGATCACTTAATATTTTGAGGGAAAATGATTTCTAAGTCATTTTTTTCTCAAGCAAGCTATATCAAAATCACATGAAAGTTTACTAATATGAAACCTCAGGAAGTTTATGTAGCTTGGATGTTTGTATAACCTGTATCAAGAGGGTTTCCTCACAAACTCTTCCTCCAGCTACTGTTGCCTCTCATAGAAAGAAGTAAAATTTGTTCTTACTATACAGTAGAAAAAAACTTATCATAATGACCCTTTCTTTATATTCTCTTGCTGAATTGCTAGGACTGTACTCACCTGTCTCTCTCTCATATTTATAAGCAGCAATGTGATGGAGGAAAAATGTTTAATAATGTTTCAGTATACCTTCCTTTTGACTTTCATTTTCATACTGAGCTTTGCTTGCACAATGTGGGATTGCTACTGGTTTGTGTGTGTGTATATAGGGACATGTGTGTAGATACATATATATATATGGCTTTGTCTCTGAAAGTGAAATATCTGCTGCAAGTCATCTAGATTCTGTATGGAGTTGAACTGTTTCTTCACCTTAAAGGTTTGTTTGTTTTTAATGTTACAAACTGGCATATTGGTTCCTCTGGTTGAAAGCATGTTATTGCTCCACTGAATACCTCTGTAACTACAAGGAGATGTCTTTCCAGATGACCAAAATGGTGACTGTTTTCTAGAATCACCAACATCACTTAAATTTATATCTTTAGATAGACCTACTGTACCATCCTTTCTTTTTCTAGTGGGAGCACAGGTCCCATCACAGCTTCCAGCTGTAGATGATACAGCCACTTTCTATGTTTGCTAAAAGAGTTGCATCAGACAGTGTATGAAGGGTCACTGTGAAGCGTACAAGAGAATGACAAAATCAAATTAGATGATATGCCTTAAACTTCTTGAGTATATCAAGTTTTTGACAAGTGAGAGATAGAATAAAGAGATGCAGAAACTTTACGTACCTTTAGAGGAAAAGGTCTTAACAGATATCAGTGAGTGAAATTTCATATGTGATATACTAAAGCGTTTTTGGCTTTTCACATTCTGGAAACCATTTAATGTTTTAATTAATTACCATTCTGTCTGTATTAAAACACATATAAAGTTATTGCTTTTTGAAATGAGGGATAAATTTATAAATTATGACATTCTATACTTCTGTATTTGACTTTGTCTGAAGTGATATTGCTTTATTAGAAATGTAGAAAAATATTTTTAAACCTCATATGAAGATGTGAAGCATCTGCCAATGTAGTGGTTAGCAGAGAAACCTTGCTTAATGATTTTGTTTAGCGGGCCTCAGTAAAGGCTGATAGAAGGGTTCGACACTTTTGGGTACTTAAAAAAAATGGATTGATATTTTTAAGTTTTCTTTAATGATCTGAAAGTAAACAGAAAATCCTAAAGACGAAAATTTGCATCTAGTGCAACAGTTGTGGTATTTGTCAATGATGATGAGAATGAGTTTATTGCATCACACTCAGCTTATTAAGTAAAATGTGGGTCTCAATATAGCCAAACGGAAGCTTAAACATTTATAGGAAAATGGAAACATAGTCATTTCCTTAAATAATAATACTTAAGACTTAATATTGAACTCTCTTCATATCAAGATGTCCTTGGGCAACATAGATTTGTCATGGGGTCACATGTTCTAGAAGACTTTGTTTATGACAATTTTGATCAGAAGTACTCAAATCTAACAATCAGGCCACAGATGGCAGTTAATCTAGTCTTTGACTAAATTAATTGCTTTCATAATTGGGTACACATGGAGCTGTTTAAACATTAAGCACAGCGCTCTTAGGTATCTTTAACAAGAGAAAGTACATCTGTTTTAACCAAGTGTTTTGAGCAGCTGAGAATAACAGAATGCTGTGACTGCATTTAGCTCTGTAGATACAAGCAGCAGCAAGATTACTATTGGCTTGTTTGGTTAAATTTGAGAAATGTTTTGTAATTACACAGAGGTAGGAAACTTGTTACTGCTATCCTCTCCTTGGGCACAGAATTAGCCTAAATGTTTGAGATGTAACATGTTTTATCAGTTTCCCCTACAATTAACCACTTGATTGCCTGCATAAGAAAATAAGGGGAGAAGAGTTACTACTTGCACAATCCAGTGCTGGAGTGTGCAAACCTTGTTGAAGCTCTGACATATATAGCCAGGGACCCTTTGTGCGGAGAATGGTGATCACCAGGGTGCAAACATGATAGCTGTGATAAGGGGAATCCAATAAGTACTAGAATACTAGCGAATTTGGTGAATTTGTATGCTCACATAACACTCCAGATGTAAAGTTACTTGTGCATCATAGCAAGTGGTGCTGACCTTGACTGGTTTCTGCCTGACAGAACATTCTGTTTCAACTCATCAGGTAGTTCTGGGGAGACCATTTTTCTCCTATGGACAAGCTCCTGTCTAGCAACCTACAGATTTATGCAGAGCTACAGAGGAAATCAGTAGCAAACCAAGGCCACCCCTGGTAAGCCTACAACAAAAAGACAAGCATCTCCACTAACAGCCCCTGAAAGCAGTGAAAATTCTGTCACTTAGACTATATTTATATTCCATCCAGTGTGCTTTTCCTATCCTTTTCTGCAAAGGAAATGCAAGACATTTTAAAACACAAGGTTTTCACATATAATAAATGTTGATCCTAGCAGTGAAAAGATATCTGTTTCCAATAATACGTTGCCAATAATCATGCAAAACAGTTCATAGCATGATAAAATGGTTTGAGTTGGAAGGGACCTTGAAGATCATCTAGTTCCAACCCCCCTGCCATGGGGAAGGATACTTCCCACTAGACCAGGTTGCTCAAAGTACTAAGTCAGTGTGGAAATGGAGATGAGATTTATTTTAGAAGTAGCACTCTATGTATAAAAAGAGCATTCACAGAGGACAAGGCAAATGCTGAGGAGCTTAACGAGTTCTTTACATCAGTGTTGGAGGTGGGAGAAGGTAGCGAGATCCTTATGCTGAACCCTTTATTTCTGGGAGGAGGGAACTTGGCAGAGGAGTTGTCTGAAATCAAAGTGGCTGTGCAAGAGCTATGGAACAAGTTGCTAAAATAAACACTAAAAATAAATCACCCAGACTTGAGTATTCACCCGAGTTCTAAAAGAATTGCAGGTTGAAATGGCTGTGTTACTAGTGGAAGTGACCTCTTACAGATTTTTCAAATCTGAGGACTGGACATAGCATCCCTAGAGATTTGCTATCTTCAAAATAAATAGAATTTTTTAAAGATCAAAATGAAGATCAAAATGGTTTTGGCTTTTAAAAGCTTATGTGCTTTCTACAATTAGTTCGTAGCTAAATCTATTCTAGTTTGATAGTTCTGTAGACATAATGACAGAAGATTAGAACCCAGTTTAATCATCAGCAACCAGTGCTGCTGGCTTAAGACATCCCTAGCACTTTCTTTGACTCTCCAGTATGAATGACTAATTAAATCACATTGAAATCTTTTTATGGCAGCAACACCTCATTGATAAATGTTGAGAAAAGCTGATTGTGAGAATGCCTAAAAGCCTAAAAATATGAAACATAATCTAAATAGCAAGGGCTTGTTACAAAGGTTTGAAAAGTAGGCGGTATGAAACCTTGTCAAAGAACTGTGGAATAGAATCATAGAATTGTTTAGGTTAGAAAAGATCTTTAAGATTATAGAGTCCAACCATTAACCTAGTAATGCCAGGACCACCACTAAAATGAGTAACTAAGCACTACATCTACACATCAACCCAATCTGATGAAGTAGTGCTACAGCCTTGGCTTGTAACAATATTTGTGTAACACTTAAGTCTATAGTAGTTTGGGGTTTTTTTAATAGTAAAACACTACAGTTAAGATAGAGTCCCAACCTTTAAGAACAAAACATTGCCAGCTCAAACACTCACATTACAAATTCTGTTACTTCTTTAAGTCCAAAGCTGTAGAATCAATGAAGACAAGAGACTCTTGGCCTCCCTTTGAAAGAAATTACACACATAACACTGCAGAAAGAGTTGAAAACATACCTTGATTCCATCCTAAGCAGAAAGGCAAGAAAATTTGCACAACAGAAAGCAATATAGCAGAGAGACTGTATGGAGAAGAAATATATCTGGATTAGTATGGCACTGTGCCCAAACTTGAAGGAGCAGAATCTCCTTGCTCTGAAGTGGTTATAGCACTGTTAGACCCACACCAGTTTCTTGGCCATCTTGCTCTGTGCTGCAGGGAGGTATTGCCAGGGAATAGAGATGGGGGAATATAAATGCCAGGGAATCTAGCCGCAAAATCATCCTTCAAGGCAAATAGTAGGAGTTAAAACATGTTTTTTAAACAAGACGAAGAAAAGGAAGAACCCATTCAACCCATGAATACTTGGAACGAAAAAAGGCCTTTCCAGGGATGATCAAGTTACAGGAAAGGATGGCAGCAATGTTATGCTTTTTCTTATGAGGATCTGCAGTAGATCTACTCTGCCGTCTGCTTTTCTCAGCAGGAATCCAATGAGGAACTATTCAGTCTGTCATATTCAGCTCACTGTGACTTCATTTTTTTTACTAGCTGAGGGAATTTCTTCATGTAGTCCCATAAAGGGGTACTAAATGTGAATCTATAACTGTTTTGTTAATTTGTTTGAATTAACCTAATGCAAAACTAGTCTTTAAAAAGTGATGTGAAAATGGTCAGACAATGCAAGAAAATTATCAAATCAAGTTTAAAAAAAGCTACTTGAGAAATAACATGAACAAAAAAACAATTCCATCTGTTTGATTTTAAAATCTAAGTATGAAAAAAGGACAAGAAAATAACTTAGTTATGTTGAATTAACTGCCCTTGCAAAATAGAAGTATTATTTTTGGTCTTTTTGCAGTACTACTGAGATTGATTAAAACCACATGAAAAGATACCTATTGAGAACCAGCAGACAAAAACTCAAATATTTCAAGAACGCAGTTATGTGAAGCAATATAAGGCAATACCAAACTAAATCCCACAGCACTGATCTACTAGTGAAATAGCTGCATTTCAAGAATAACCAAGTCCTTATTTTCAAATTATTTTGAGTCTGAGAAATCATGTTGGTCAGTTTATTTTGCTAAAAGGGTAGTAAATTTCATCCATAATGTTTCTTGGGTTTTTTTCTTCTACCTTTTTTTTTAGTTCGAGATGTTCAGCTTGAAAATGGAAGAGGTGGAATTGATGGGAAAGGAGAGAGAAGGGGGTTGAGCAGGGGATTCAGAAGATGAGATAACCTAAACCACAGACAATTCAGCTAAAAGAAAGATCATACATAAAATTGATCAGATTAAGGTTATAGATGTAATAAAAATAGCTGTTTTAAATCAAAACATGAGGAACTCTACCTCAAGAAATAATAATTCTGCAAGTGATGTTACAGGAAATAAACTGCTTTACTCAACTGACCAATGAGCCGTTCAGACTCACTTCCTACCACCTCCCATGGTGGATGCTGGTTAGTTTGGCTATAAAATTGCAGCCTATGCTGGAAACTGCAGCTAGAAAGAGGCACAAAGGACTCTAAAACATTAATTTTGGCAGTAAACACAAACCTAATAATCTGTTACAGGTATACACCTTCCTTCTCCTAGAGTCACACACACATCCACTCAAGGGGAGATGCTGGAGACCTAGGAGGTGGTACCCTATGCTCTGCTTCCTGGCCAATGACTGGATCTATTGGAGAGTCCACCCTGTGAACTGGGTGTTGCTTATTTGATACTCTAAGGAACCACGTCCTCTGTTTCACATGATGCCCCATGTGCTGTGCTGTATCTTGTCACATGCTCTGTTAGCACTACTGTCATACAGGGAAACCCACACAGTAAGACATTTGATACAAGGAAGGGTAGGGTTTGGGAAAAAGTCTTCCCCCTGAGCTTAAATAATTAGTCTGTGGTCTGCAGCTGAACTAGTAGCCCTTGTATTACTCAGCTTTAGCAACTTCTTAGCTAGTGTCATTGTAGAAGTCATTTGCGAAGAGAGTAAACAGTTCTTTGTCTTTTCAAGAATACCACAAGTTTGGATTACCAGTGCATGCTCCGAAGTCTGGCTCAGTATTTCATATCTATCTCTAATATTAAGCTGCAATTAGTGATCTATTCTCTCTGGGTTTAATAGCAGTATATTTTCAGCTGCAGAGTTGCTCTGGTGATGGCATACTTAAATTACTTGGCCACTTGGGAAACTTTAGAGAGAGTGAGTGACATTACTCAGCTGTGTGGAACATAGGATAGCAGTTTAAATGGAAGGAAAAAACAGCCATATTTGATAGATAGTGCTATGGAGACATCACTTAGGAGTATATATTGGAATTTACCTTCCCCCTAAATTTAATTTTAATAGTCAAATAATGACATGTTAAAACAGCAGTTTAATCTATAGCAGACTAATTTGTTATTTTTTTGGCATTTCAAACTGACTTCTTTCACTTACACACCTTTTTCTGCCAGGCTAGTACTGAAACATAGGATATATCATCCTCATAAGAACACTTAAAAATAATAAATGTTTTAAATCAGTACTGAACAGAACTTGCTATATTTCTAGTTGTAAAGTATTCTAATTGTTTTTTACAGGATAACTCTATAGAATCTTTCATGTAGTTTGCACATTAGCATTTGATTTCACGTTACAGGCCTGTACTGTTTAAAGCCCTACTTTTTCTGCCTTACTGTGCACTGAAATGTAGCTCTGCTTTGAGGAGTGATTCTGTAAAGTAACATTTTGAATTTTACTCCGATCAAATGTGCTCAGCTTACCTTAAAAGTTGTGTGATTTTTTTTTTCTAGCTCTAGGGGTTTATCTAAGGGTAACATGGGTTTCATACATGTGTACTCCTGCGTAGCAGAATGTGTGTGTCATGAGACCATAGCTCTCTAGCCACAGTATCATCAGACCCTCAGCCTCTAAAGAGTAGTGAAAAACAAAGACCTGAAAATATCATACAAGAATTTTACTGTGTATTCTAAAACGGTACAAACTGAGAGCTCTATTCACATTTTAGTTAGCCAAGTAAACCAGAGTTCATTTACTGTAAAGTTTTATTATAACGCTTGCTTGCTACAAACAAGGCTAGTTCGATACATAGAAATGACATCTCTATTAAATTAGCTAGTAAGTTAAGGCAGACAAGACATGAAGAATACTGATGTTCTTGAAAGCTTGGCTGCTTTTTCCTAAGTTAATTAGATGCTGTGATAAGAAAACATTCGATCAGATAGATACAAACTTTGTTTTACCTATTTAGGTCCTCACAGCTTTAAAAGCACTACTGTTAGAACATATGATAAGAAGTATTTTCTCATTTTTTACCTTCCTGTACAAAGGATAAATATGTTTATGAAAAATGATCATCTGCTTGCAATAATCATGTTTCATGCACTTAGAACTAGGGCAATAACAGGGGCAAAAATATAGCACTGACCTGATTGGCTTAGTGCTGCCTTTCTACTTGAGGAAAGCATCACTTCATAAATTTCTTGGTACTTTCCTCTAGGTAATGACTCAAGGAGCACATTTTTTGGTTAAAAAAAAAAAAAAGCTATTACACACTTAGAAATTCACCTTGGTTATCTTTCTATTAATCTGTGTATAGATACATTTATGCATATAAGTTAAAATATAGTGATATCAGCTAACGCTAACGAGATTCACAAAACCACACCCTGTAATCAAGAGACAGCAGTACTTTTCATTGCACATATATTGCTGAAATATGCAGTCGCTCAACATCAAATATTTTACCTCAATATTTCAGATGTAAACAAATGCCATTTCTTTCTTCATCTGTAAGGTATTTGGTATTAAATTAATAGCCTCTCCACACATCACCGTTTGTAGGCTATTTTGAATTTTAAAGGCACACAAGGAGATAGAAGACCTAAACCTCAGGGGCCTGTAATGTTTGCAAATCTCCCTTCTTCCGAGTGATCCAAAAGCCAATGGGTAGACCTGAAGTTGCCTGACTTTTCTGCCCTTTTAAAAACATCATTATTTCACCTGTGTGTGAAATGAAAACTTCTCCAATTGTTCTTATTTGAGTTTGAGGTTTCATTTTCCCTACTAGAACCGATGACAATGCAAGGAAATGTTTTGGGTTTAAGTTTCAAGGCTCACAGGGCCCCTAACCCAGATGTCGGCAACTAACTGTGAAGGATTTTAGCTCTTTGGAAGAAGTAATACTGGATTTTAAAGATATTTTTGTGCAACTTCCCACTGATTGAGGTTTTCAATGTTTAAACTATTAGATTAGGCATAATCTTTTCACCTGGGCTGTGCTGCTTGCCACCACAGGCAGGGAAGCAGTAGGTAACGGGTTGGCCCTTCTCACAGAATTCTTGCCCTACTGCACTACAGCTGCTCATCCAGCTTCTGCTGCAGGTTACCTTCCTCCTCCACTGGAGGAGGAAGAATAGGCTGTCTATCAAACTTGGAATAGTGGAGGTATTTGCTGGAAGTAGGAGAAATAGTAGGTGGAGCAATAATATCTTAAAGTAGAAAAATTCAGCTGCAGCGAAAAATAGTTATCATTCCCCAGTTGTCTGTGCTTACTTGTATTTCGGAGGTTGCCAGCCTACTCAGTCACAGCATTTTACAGCACAGCGTATCAATTTAAATCTCTAAAATTCATGGTATTCTAGTTGATGACATTGTGCTTTTTTGCATAATGCCAGATTCTCACAAAACGAATATCTGTGCTGGCTGTCCACTCATCACAGCCTGAATCTAAGGGTGAGACTGTGCCTGGAAAATCCTGTTGCTTTTGAATAGGTGTACTTTTCCAGCTCCTGAATTCAAACTCTGCTTTATGCAGGCAACTCTAAAGCAACTTAAATACTTTGTATGAATGTGCCTTTAGGAATGACCACAGGGATTCTACCTTCAAAAGATGAATAAAAGCATATGTAGATCACTTAACAGAATTGGATGGTTTGCTTTTCAGAGCTTCTTCTATGGAAGCTATGTGCTAAGTCCCCTAGCATTTTTCAAGATTAAGTTCCTCAATAATCAGTGAGAAAAAAATAACTAAAAAATCCCCTCAAAATGGCCTATATAATTGATTGCTTAAAAGGATTTTTTTTCCTACATCAGACACTGCAAAAGAAAATGGTGTATCTTACGGACATCTCTGAATTCTTTATAATGTGCTAAATTGTAAGAAAATTGATACTGCAAATAGCTTTAAGTAGTCATGTATTGGCAATCTAATATGCACAGTGATTACTCAATAACCCTTGTTTAGTTTGGCTACATCTTGTACCTAAATGATCATGTCCGTGTTTACGGTGAAATCTCCTACACTGTAATTTTTTTTTGTACCCTTCTTTTTTCTGCTATGGTATATCTTTCAAGTACTAATGATTCTTTGCAATACTCATTCATAAAGCTATCACACAAGTAATCAGTTAAATCTGTTTTACCAAGGCACTGACAATTTCCAGGTTTACAAATCACATCCACGTGAGAGAGAGAGCTCAAGCACTTCTGGATGTATTCATTTCAAGATAGCATCTGCGAAACACTTACTCCAGGGTTTTGACTGTTCAAGTTAGACTGTTTTAATTACACTTCATCCTTACCCCCAGTTTCCACAAAGCAGTGCTTATGTGACAAAGATCCATGCAAAACTGTCTGTAAGGGAGTGAATTTCACCTTTGGGGATTAATTATTAAGAGGTTTTGGTGATGAACAATTTTGCAATGTTTCAATATGATGGTTAAATATCCCCAATGTGTGTTCAAAAAAATTAATTCAAAATGTCAGATTTTGATGAGGTTTTGGTATCAAACCGTAAGTATCTGTCACTATTTTGATTTCTTTTACCGCTAAATTAATATGAGATGAAACATAGAGAAAGAACAGCAGTAATAATTCCTCTAGGTTCAAACGAAATTGTACTGGACTTTGCCTCCAGAGCCATTTCCAAGTAACTGACTCTCTGATCCCATAAAAATTAGCAAGGATAGGCAGCTAAAATTAGCTAGATTATAATTATCCCTCATGGCTCCAGCTTCTGCCCTCAATCAGCCTTGGAGTTTTGATCCAACCCTTGCTCAGAGAAGTGGGATCACTTCTATAAAATCAAGTACAAAACCACATAAGAAGTGACCTCTTGCCTCGAAAGTCATTTTCATAGAGAAGAAAAACCAGTACAGCTAACCTAAGAATAACACCCCTTATGGTTTGATGAAGCAGAATCCTTGGGTTACCTCTTCAGTTTTGAATTTGGAAGAATAAAACATCTCAAAGGCAGGGAGTGGTTCAAAACCTAGTGTCTATGGAATGTCTGATGTCTAGACAGCATTTTCAGAAGGCCTAGGAGTTCAAAAATCTAGGCAACTATAAAAATTCAGTTTGAAATTCTTTCTTTCCCTTTTACTCCATTTGCTCTCTGAAATCTTCCCACCAAATTTGTTAGCCAGGTTTACTTCTTTTTCTTTCACACATGAAGAAGTCTCTCAATGAGAAGGAACCTAAAAACTGCAGTAGAAGAATCTGTTAAATTAACAAAATGTTGGGAGGTAAGCTTCTTCTCTACTCTTTATTTAATCATTGACATCTCAAAATAAAACTCTTCAGATGCGAGGCAATTATGTCCCTACAAAACTGATCCATGTCAGATAACCTCAGGGATTCAGTTAAATGAATGGTGCTTAAAATTCCTGTGTGTTGAATTCATTATGCTCAATTAGCTGTTTTGCAGAAGTGACAAAGTTCGTTTTCATGAAATTTCTTTATGAAAAAAAACCATGACCTTCCATCTGTTACCAAAATTTTGTTTATTCCAGTGGAAGCAGAACTGATATTCAGAGCTGTGCTTTACAAGCAATCCCTGAATACATCCTTCACCCACAGAAAAGAACATCCTTAAGAAGTTCAAAACGAAATACCCACCATGAAAGGTTTGCATGAGAAGTAAATGCATGACAGGTATTTTCTTTTTAAGACCATCTTATGTAAAAACAAAATTTTTTTTTTTTTACTAAAGGACATTATTAGTTTGAAACTGATGCATTCTGTCCAAATAAGGTTACATTTTAGTTTGTGTGGGTTTTGACAATGCCTTCCCAGAGTTGCCTTGATTTTTGCTGTTCCTCTGCAGCAAAAGGGCAATGATTTTTGTGGCTGTTTGGAAGTCTAGTGCAAACAAGAGAGCCAATGTACTCGCAACAGATCTGAGGTAAAGAAGGAGGTAGCCAGGAGACAGGAAAGCTGTTGCTTGCTGTTTATTGCTGAAAATTGATGAAAAGCTAGAGAAAGCATTAGGCTGCCTTTTCACTTGCACTTCCAGTCTTGCCATTCTCCTGGAATGCAACACTGAAGGCTGGTAAGAGGTCCATTCCGAAAAACACCCTGTTTCTGGTTGCACTGACACTCTACACAGATATGAAAAGGGATAAATGAGTGGGGAATGGTTTCTCATTCTTTGTTCAAAGTTGAAGCCCCTCTCCAGCTGTGACACAGTCTTGCTGTTGTTAATAAGAAAAAAAAATGTGTACCGATAAACGTGACATGATCCTTTCCAGCATTGCTCCTGCAACCCTTATGGGGGAGGGAGGGGAGAAGTAAGGGTGTCTTTTCTTTTCTGTGGCCTTATAAAATACCATTTTCTGTCACAACCATCAAATAGGCACAGAAAAGCCACTTCTTGCTGAAATAACGCTGCGTACAAAGACTGTTCTGAGAAGAGGAGTGTGAGGGAGGAGGCGGCACTCAAAGATGCACCAGGATCGGAGAAAACAGCAAGATTTTTTTCTCTCTGGGGAATTCAAGGCTGCTAATTGCTCGCTTGCAAGGCATGGGTAGCAATTGTCACATTAGACTGGTGCTGAGGGATATCTGCCTTGTGCTGGAGTCTAGAGGTACAGCATGAAGGTGACTGTGTGCAGAGCAGCAAAACCGACCGTCCATGCGGGTTGTCAAATGCTCCAAGTAATCCAATCTGACGTTTGTGTGTTAACTTTCTTGCAGTTACCTTAATGTGACTTTAGTCCTTCGTAGGTTGATAGTAAGCTTTCTCAGGCATCCTCCCAGATACTGAACTAAACTGACTTGCTTCTAGCTTCCTTGCCAGTCTTCTCCTAAGGAGTGGTGGGAGATAACGCTGTGTTTTGTGTGATGCCGGGTCCTCAGCTCGCCTCCCTGTTCCAACTCTCTGTGATCAACACCCTCATAAAAAGTAGTCTGAAGGCAAAGCCGTTTAAAAGAGTGTGGTGAGCTGAGAATAGTTTAGAGAACTTTGAAAAAAAACCGACGAAGTGAATTTGGCAGGCTAGTTGGGATGCCACAGCGTCGCGCCTTCCCTCGCTTGACAGCCACAGCCATGCAGGTGGTGGAATAAGGGATGGCGGAAGGGGGAACGGGCTGCCATGATGGGCAGCAGTCCCGGGGCGGGGCGGGGGGAGGGTGTCAGGTGTGGGCGAGGAGGTGGAAGAGGCTGCGTGAGGATCGTAGATCACGAGCAAGCCCTGGTCCAAGCAGCACCCGGGGAAGACCATGGGATGGGATTAGGGGGGCGAGACCTGCGCCGGTTTTTGAAACCCCCTTAACGCCGAGCTGCCTCCGACACAGCTGCGGTGCTGGCAGCTGTAGGACGAGATTCTCCCTGCGGCGCTAAGGCTGGGGCAGCGCGGAGCCGTCGGAAGGACTGCCCAGGGTGCCTTCCCGGTGGGCAAGGCGCCGTGGGTGGGTGCCATTCCCCCTTCCTCAGCGAACTACAACTCCCGGCGTGCATTGCTGCTGCCTGCCCCGGCTGGGCCGGAGCGAGGTGGCGCGCTGCCCTGCGGGAGTTGTAGGCGGGGGGGTACACACACATACATCGGTGGGAAACGGGGCGGTGGTGGGGAGGGGGGGCGGGAGGGGGCTGTCCGCTTTCGGCCCGGTCATCGAACGGGTCCGCTGTCTGCGGGCGGAGGCTGGAGCCCGGAGGGGGGGGACGGAGGCCGGGGCGCCGGGGGAGAGCGGGGACACGTGTCCATCACCCCGCCAGGCGGCGCGCGCTCCCCGCCCCGGATGCTGAGCGGAGTTTGGGGGGGGGAGGGGGGGACGCGGGCACGCGCTCGACGAGGCACGGGGGGGGTGGGGGGGAGGGAGAGGAGCTGAGGGAGCGCGCGCTCGTATGTAAATGAGCGGGCGTGAGGTCAGAGGCAGATGGAAAAGGGAACAGACAGAATGGCCGCCGCGGCTCCCGCTCCTCCTGCTGCCGCCTCCCAGTGCCGGAGCCCCCGCTGCACGGCGGAGCGCAGGGGAGTCCGCCGAGAACTCGACTCCTGGCGGCACCGGCTCATGCACTGTGTGGGTAAGAGAAGGGGGGCGACGGGGCATCCAGGGCGCGGTGGGGGGTACCGAGGGGCGGGGGAGGGGGTAGTGGGGTCTTTGAGGGGAGTGCGGTGACGAGTCGGGGAGCGAGGTCTCCGCGGGCGAGTGCCCGGAGCCCGGGTCTTTGGGGTGGGCGGAATGGAGGGAACAGGGATGGAGGAGCGGCTCCAGCGGCTTTCTTGGAGGGCGGAAGCGGCGACGGGGTCTGGGGGGGGGGGGGAGAGCGAAAGTCCTAAGCCGCCTCCGGGCAGCGAAGGGTGGGGGTTACGGCTTCGGTTGGGACCGCTCGGTCCATCCCCTCGCCGCCGTTCGAGACCCTTTCTCGGCTCGGGTCCTTTTGTCTCAGCTTCTCCTCGTTCGCGCGGTGAGCGCCGGTGGCTGCCCCCCTCCTCTCCTCCTCCATCGCCAGTGCCTGGGGGGCGGAGGGGGGGGAAGGGAGCCCGCCTGTGAGTGAGTGTGTGCGTGTGCGCGCGCGTGTGTGTGTGTGTGCGTGCGCCTTTAAGAGGGAGCCGCTCCTGCGCTGACGGTTGGGATTTGAAGTTTTCCCTCCCCCCACTGGAAGTTGTCATGGCGACCGCAGTTCTCCCCTCGCGCTCCTTCCCCCCCCGCCCCCGTCCCTGCCCCGGGGGCTGCCCCAGTGGCTCTCGTGCCGGAGGTTCCCCCCTTCCCCGCGCTCTCACGTGACTTCCCCGCGTGTCCGTGGCGGGGGGAGGGGGGAGAGCGCAGCGCTCGAGCGGCGATCCCGCGCGGGGAGAGCCCGGCCGCGGGGCTTGAGCGGTGGGGGGGGGGGGGGGGGGGGGGCGGCGGGGTAACGGCTCCCGCTCTGCCCTCCCTGCCCTGCCCCTTTCCGGCGGGCGGGCGGGCGCGCTGCCCCTCCGAGTGCTGGCATTCGTTACGTGTGCCGCCGCGGCGCTGCCACCTCAGGGCGGAGGGCGGTTCGCCTTGGAGGCTGGGTGGGGGGGGGGGGGAACGACTTGGGTTGGTTTGTTTGTTTGTTTGGGGATCGCGAACGCTTTGATGCCAGGAACTGCTTACTTGTGTCGTTTCAACAGACGTTTCCCTTCTTAGGGAAATAGATACGATCCTTGATCTTCAAGTAGTGTGGTAGTGTCAGTGCTGATCCTCCCTGATGGCTGAGCGGTGGAAACACAACTAGATGTAACTGGGAGGGTAAGCAGCGATTCATTCAGTGTTTCTGCGTGCGCCTGAGGCGCGATCAAAGTAAGAAGTAAATATGTAACAAGTAGGTACGCTTATAATTACAGGCGATTAGCTCTGTCTGGGTTTGTGGGGGTTTTTTTCCACGTATTTTCGGTAACCTTGTAGCTGCTTCATACACACATGCTTCTTGTTCTTGCTGTGTTGCCCCAAAAACACTTTTAAACACCTGTTATAACACCAGTGTATATTATGATACTTGTGTATGCTTGCACTGTCTTTTTAATCTTTCAAGTTACATAAACACTGTTTTCCTGAATGTTATATTTCTCATACACTAAAGCATTATACAGTGCTTCTTGTGGAAAGAGTGCAGTTTAGCTAGAATATATAGGGAGAGCTAGTTTGCGGGCATAGGTGCTGTGATAAATCATTAAATCTGATGGACTGCTGTCTCTCAATGGCCATTCCCCTGGTTACCTGTTGTTTAATATCATTTCAATTTTAAACTAAAATCTTGTAAGTTTACTTGACAATTGATGATGGAAGGGACTTTCAGGTGGTAATGTTACGCGGCCAGGTGCGTTTGGGGAACGCAACTGCACAATGCTGACAAGACTGCAAAAAGGGTAATGAATGCTCCACTGAGTCCTCTGCTGGGCAGATCTGTTGTGTTTAGGGAACTTTTTTGGTTGCTCTTTCGGTGCTCTCTCACTGAGAACTGTAAAACTGTAATGTAATTACTTACATTTTACACTGATTTCATTATGGTGTTGCTTCACACTCGGTTTTCTCCTGCTTGGAATAAAAGTTATTTAGGGTATAATTTCTTGGTATGTTCATGAGGCAAAACGTAGTTAATGAAAGGAGCCCTGAAATGATTAGCAGCTCCTAAGGAGGAAGGACATTGGTTATGGTTTAATAGTTAGTCGAGAGCTATTTTGGTTAAGTCCTGTTACTTGGCATGCCTGTTGAGCAGCCCTTATCTGAGAGAAAGTGTAAACAAAGTGGCAAGAAAGTGAGTACTTAGGATAATGAAGGTGGAGTTAACGGGTTTGGGTTGTGGTTGTTTTTTTCATTACTCCTTTGAAATTCTGGAGCATTAACTTCTGCAAAATAACCTCCTACTTTAGCTCACATTAGCTTCCAAAATAAAAATGGTTAGTTGTTCTCATTCAGCTAAGTATTCCTAGAGTCTAACAAGATATTAACTGAAAGGCCTGAACAATTGTTTGGTTGATGGCTGAAATGGCAATATGATGGATTTGGCCTAACTTACTACTTCTTCCACCCTTTCCAAGAATCATATATTTGTAGCAAAGTGAGGAAAATGATGTGATAAAAATAGTAGCCCCCTAGCCCCTCCAATTCTTGATCTAGCTTACTGTCAATCCTAAAACAGACAAAAACAACATCTCCGCTCTTAGGTTTTCTTAAATAAAAGTGCTGGAAGGTGCCTTGGTTCTGTGGATTACCGTTTGGCAAGCACTGTGTTCAGAGAGCAAAGCAAGAAAGTATAGACTCCTTCAACGTATTATGCTGTTCCTGCTAAACCCTTTGGATGAACAACTTTATTTGGATGTCTTGTATCACTTACTGTATTGATACTAAATCTGATATTTTTAAATCTCTAGTGTAATCACTTAAGCACATTGAAATCCTTTATCTGTAAAGGATTTCTCATCCACTTTATGGAAATGGTAAACTGAGCCAGAGATAACACCTCCAAGACAGTGACTGCACAGCTGTGGCATACTGTTTGCTCGAGGGTCAGTGATGGTTAGGGACTTCTGCTAAAAGGGTTTGATTGCTGAATTGTTTGTCAAAACCTGGTTGCAGATGTATTTGCATAGGCTTTAGAATTAAAAGCTTGAGTTTTCCTAGCCTATTATGTTAATTAGTGACCTGTGGAATATGATTTAAAGTCTTGGATCAAAATGCTCAAGCACTTAAAGAATTTGATAAGAAAAACAGAGGTAAAATTTCACTGACATTGCTGAAAATTCTCTTATTTGGTATATAAAAATATTTGAAGCTATAGAAAGACTTCATATTGTAGATGAATGGAATATATTCATAGTAATTCTACATAGGTGTTCAGTACAAAATGACTGTTCAGATGCTAATCTTTGCATGCGTTATGTTGAGTGCTAACATTCCTAAGATGCCTGGACTTGTGCTTATGGATGTACCTAACTCTTGCATGACTCGATCAGAGTTCAAAACTAGATGCTCTTAGAAGACACCTGAAAATCTTGATTCTGGTAGTGTTCTTAACGGCGTGCATAATAGGTGCTAACAGGTACTGTTTGTAGCAGCACTCACAGGTATATTTTGTCCTATGTCCAATCTTTGTGGCATTACTATAAAAAAAAGTCCTAATTCTAAATTCTGTGTTTATGAAACAGTGCCAGAAAGCTCAGAGTTGAAGTACTTACCCAGCAGCTGAGTTCCATGGTGGTTTAAATTGCAAGATCCTTTATAGAGGTCAATATCATAATGGTTAAAAATTTCTCTTTCATGCTCTTTTTGATTAAAGCTTTGTAATGTGAATTGGTCAAATGCGTTCCATTGTATTGAGAGGCTTTGATAGTGTGGAGCCATAAAAGTCTATCTTCATACTATGGTCAGCCTTAAGAAATGAGATTTATGCAGTTTTTCCAAGCTGTCATTGATCGCACTGGCTGATTTAATTTGAACTTTACAGGTAGGGTGTTGGCGAGTACATTGAGTCCCCATAACTTTCATGAATAGACACAGAGGAGAGACCTAGTAATTACTGAGATGTAAAGAAAAAAAAAGCTTCAGCATGAGTTGGTGCTTTTTATGTTATCAAGGTGTCCTGTGGGTAAAGTTTGGAGCAGTAATTCAAGGCTTTTTAATAGAAAGTGGCAAGTAACTCTGGCCATGAATGTTGACACCTTCTTAGGGCCTTGCATGTATTTTGGAAACGTAAAAGCTTCTGAATAATATTTCATTGTGAATATTTCATGAAAGTGTAAAATTTATCTCAACTGCTTGAAGTTAAATATGTTGCTATTTAGGGGAAAGGGTCCAAGTTTTACTGTTCATTGGTTCCAGTGCAAGGGCACGTTTGTCAGAAAATAGCCTTTGTATTGCTTTCTTATGAAAACTAAAATTTTGATCAAAGTGAAAATCCATTTTTGTATACCTCTGAAATCTAGCATACAAATACTCCTTTCCTCTTGTAGTTTTCAGACTTTTTTCACTTTAAACTATGATACATTGGTGCATCTAATTCTGTTTTGATGAGTCTAGACTCTCAAATTTCACAGAATTGCAAGATGTTAGGGGTTAGAAGGGACCTCGAAAGATCATCTAGTCCAACCCCTCTGCTAGAGCAGGATCACTTAGAGCAGGTCACACAGGAATGTGCCTATGTGGGTTTAAAATGTCTCCAGAGAAGGAGATTCCACAACCTCTGTGGGCAGCCTGTCACCCTCACAGTGAAAAAGTTTTTTTTTTCCTTATGTTTGTGTGGAATCTCCTGTGCTCTAGCTTGTACCCATTGCCCCTTGTCCTATCATTGTACATCACTGAAAAGAGCCTGGCTCTGTCCTCCTGACACTCCCCCTTGACAATTTATAAACATTTATGAGGTCACCCCTCAGCCTCCTCTTCTTCAAGCTAAAGAGACCCAGCTCCCTCATCCTTTTCTCATAAGGGAGATGCTCCACTCCCTCCATCTTTGTGGCTCTGCGCTGGACTCTCTCAAGTAGTTCCCTGTCTCTCTTGAGTTGAGGAGCCCAGAACTGAATGCAATACTCCAGATGTGGCCTCACAAGATGTGGCCAGTAGAGGGGCAGGAGGACCTCTCTTGACCTACTTGCTACTCCCCTTCTAATACACCCCAGGATGCCATTGGCCTTCTTGGCCACGAAGGCACATTGCTGGCTCATGGTCATCCTGCTGTCCACTAGAACCCCCAGGTCCCTTTCCCCTGTGCTGTTCTCCAACAAGTCAGTCCCCAACTTATACCGGTACATGGGCTTTTTCTTTCCCAGATGGAAGACACTGCACTTGCCATTGTATTTCATAGAATTTCTCCTTGCCCAACTCTCCAGCCTGTCTAGGTGTAGCTGAATGGCAGCACAGCCTTTATTTTTAGTGTTTGAACTTCTGCTCCAGATTACTATTTTGAATAAGCTGTCTCTCAAGTGTACTTTCAGGAAAAGGAATTCCCCCTCCCAAACAAAAGATTGGTAACTACTGCATTTTGTGTAATCCCCACACTTGCAACACTCTCGCATTAAGTACTTTGTATCTTCATTCCCACAATACAGAGATATGTTTTCTCACTGTGGCTGCAAGTACTTTGCAGTAGGTTAGTGTCACTTTTTTGTGTTTGGTTTTTTTTTTGTAATGCTGCTGTTGTAGGTGATTTTCTATAGCTGCCACAGTAGTAGTGGTAGAACTAGTTATTTTATTATGTCTGTAATGTTCTTGTCTATCTGCTAGTGATTGTTTTGATTGTTCGATGCTCTGTTACTTGTGAAGTCCCTAACAGACTGTATGCAAGAATGATTTCAAAATGATACCTACTTTGAACTCTATTGCTTCCTTGACACTCCAGCTTCTTTAAACAGCAAACAAGCTTGCTATGGCCATAATGCCATCATGCAGTATGATGGACAGTAATACTGGTTTAAAGTGTTCCTGTGGGTCTGTTATGCTTTGAGCTGTGATGCGAAACTCTTGGGAATGATTCCAGTGTACAGGAGATCAGGGAAGTCATCTCAGTGTTACTGCAAGTGTTGGAAGAGGAACAAGAATTAAACCTAGATCAGAGTCACAGCACAGGTTCATAGGCAGTTTTTGATGCAATGGGGGAAGATGGTATCATGTAAGGGAATAGCTCAAACTGGTTTTAGATAGTCAGGTCAGCAGGTCAGCATTAGCCATGAATACTTATGAAACCACAATCTAAGAATGCAGTAAAGTGCCATCTTGCATCACCAAGTCTCACAGAACTATTACCGAGATAGAGAAATCTCAGTCCTGGTTGCATGCTCCTGCTGCCATCAGCACTCATTGGACTCTGTCTGATCTGCTTTAACTCAATAACTGGTCAACTGTCTGTTGAGCGGAGTTAGGGGCTTGCAAAAAAAAAAAAAATCTGATGGATGCTGGTGCTAGTACAAGGACAGGGGTGGGACTGTGCAACACCAGCAGGATGGGTAATAGCAGAAATAAGCCACAGGACTGGTTTAGCTGCCTATGGCACTGCCAACTGCCGGGTATGGGACACAGACCCAAACGTACCATCCTGATTTCCCCTGAACTAAGCAGGTTAACAAAAGAGGGGAAAAATGGTCAGTGTGTTCATGTATGCCATTGGAAGCTGCTATGCTGTAATATCACATCGACCGTCTTTAGATTGAAATAAGAGAAAACACATGGAGTTTGTTTTGCTTGTGTTGGACTATCTTTGTTTCAAATCTGTAGTGTTAAATCAGCTTCTTTTCCATGTCCTCTCACAATCCGTTACGACTCATCAGCTTTTCTCTCAGAAAGAAGTAATTGCCTACTGCTGTCATTATGTGTTTTTGAAGGGATAGCTTATGTTTGACTCATGAGAGGAATTTTTACTTGAGAAAACAGTACAAGAAAATGTTAAGAGTAATGACACCCAGCAGCTTAGTTTAAAAAGTGGAGGGAGAAAATTCTGTATATCTAGCAGTAGCTGCAGTATTGTACTCAGAACAGCAATGTGTTGCAGAGCCTGCAAGTAGATAGAAATATCTTCAGCAGTGTTGATAAAACATGTGATTGTTTTTGGTGATTCTTATGTTTGGATACTGGTATGTGGAAGTAGTTCAGTTTTAAAGTGTTCCAGGAACTACCATAATCTTTGTCCATGTTTTTAGGCATAGCTTAAACATTATTGCATGTTCTTATATGGTAGCTGTTTACTTCTTATGTGGCTAATAATGAGCTGAGAAATTTAGGCTTTGATGGGCTTTTTCCGTTGTAGGCACTAAGAGTTTCCTAAGCTGGAACTTGGGTAAACCAAAAATGTGGAGTACAGATATTGTCACTGCAAGTCAATCTTGAGTATTCACTTGAATTGGCATTCAGTAACTGTGTACTAACACTTGAGGTTGGTAACTTTCGGGTTTTTTTTTTTTGTTGATGCATAACATGATTTTAATTGTTTGTCTTTCTGAACTCACTGTACTTACCTTCATGATTCATATTGACTGGTATGAACATTCATTTATTAAACAGTTCAGCAAACTAGGCTGTAAAACTTACCTAATTTGATACTAAAGTAAAGGAAGGGGAAACGTGGCAGGAGGAGGATTCGGAATCATAGAATGTTAGAGGTTGAAAGGGACCTCTAGAGATCATCCAGTCCAACCCCCCCTACCAGAGCAGGATCCCCTAGGGCAGCCACACTGGCACGCATCTGGGTGGCTTTTGAAAGTCTCCAGAGGAGGAGACTCTGCAACCTTTCTGGGCAGCCTGTTCCAGTGCTCCATCACCCTCACAGTAAAGAAGATTGTCCTCATGTTGAGGTGGAACTTCCTATGTTCTAGCTTATACCGATTATTCCTTATCCTATTAATGGGCACCACTGTGAAGAGACCATAACCTTCCTCTTGACACCCACTCTTCGGATATTTGTTTACATTAATGAGATCTCCTCTTAGACTTCTCTTTTCAAGTTTAACTTGGATCAGTTTCTTAATCATGTTTACTACTTACCTGCTTTTTCTGCTGAATCAAGTATAAGTAGCTTTAATGGAGAGAGCAAGGCTTCTGGTTTTTAGTAACTGCCTATTTTAATAACAGTTTTAGGGTGATTTGAAGTGAGTTAGAAACTAAGTTGGCTAAACAGCACCCTAGTCAACAAGATTCCTGATAACAAGAATACAGTACCACTAAAAATAACATCTTTCCACTTGTTCTCCCTTTATAGTGGAACTTGCCTGATGTTACAGTGAACTGCCCTTTGTTTTAAATTATTTGAGGTGTGGCTGCTGTGATTTTTGTTGCTGTTGCTCTGGGTAGGTTTACTGTTAATTGACTCTCCTGAACTGTCTTGCTGTAGTGATAAGTACTAGCAGTTGTGTAAGAGAAACAGCAATAGGAATGTGTCATGCTGATCAATTTATCAGATCAGTGTATGCTGTCGAGGAGCTGTATTTCAGCTACTGGCAAGTAGCCAGGGCTTGTACTGCCTGCAGCTAAAATGGGAAAAATTACTGCTTCCCCTTATCCTCCCTTGCCTTTTTTTTCAGCTATATTTTATGGGTGTTTAGAATAGATAGTTACAATGGATCCCTTCTTCTTGAATATGACTAAGTATCAGGGCTTCAAATAAGGTTGTTATTCTAATGTTTAGAGTTCAGTGTGTTTCTGTAAAGTGTAGAGGGCAACCAGAGCTTTATAGACTTCACGTAAAATTCTTAATCCCTGTTAGGACCACTGCCTTCTCTGTTATTCTTGAACCTCCCTCTCTTCTACATGCTTGGAGGGAACTTTGATAAGATAGTGTTGGACAGATAGGTTGGAACACTGACAGAGGTTGGAACAGAACTGAATTTGTGTGATTAACATGTCTAGTATCAATCATCTGAAAAATAGGATGGCGTTGTGCGGTCTGCTGTAGGTGGTCCTGCTCTGCCAGGGGGGTTGGACTAGATGATCTTTGAGGTCCCTTCCAACCTCTAACATTCTGTGATTATAAATTTAGCTGTTGCACATCGAAAAAAAACCCCAAAAACCAAAAAACACCTTGTTTGAGGGTGTAAAGTTATGCTTCCCCCTCCCCTCCCCACTGCTAATGTACCACTTTACCCTTCTATCCACTGAAGTCATAGAGGAGAGACTAAGGAATGGAAGATGAATGGTAGTGGCTCATCTGAGCCTGTAAGGGGGTAGAAGATGTATTACAGAGAGTAGCGGACTCTGAATCTGCAGCAATGCCCTGGGTAGTAGAGGTTGAATTCCTTTTTATGGGATGTGGTCAGCAGCATGTGACTGCAGATCAAGGACTCCCATGTGTAAGGTTGTCCTCTTTCTTTTTGTTTCTACTTGTGGCACAGACCAGATTGTAGTATCGTAAGAAGCTAGATTAACCCCTTCTTAGATAAATGTTATTTTTTGCAAAAAATCTTCAGGAGTCTCAGCTGCTACTCTTAATTGTGTTTGGTTCTCGACTTCCATCCAGGCTTGCATCTCCATGGCAGCATGTGTTATATTGTAAGAGTGAAAGCTGGGTAAAAGTCCCTAGATGTGAACTTATTTATTTTAAGTCTGTTAGTAAATGTAATCTCACTGAATTAGTGACTTCTTTATGTTCCTCAGCTTTCAGTTTCTCTATAACTTGATAGAGTCTGCTTTCCAGTTTTGAGACTTTCGTGGCACCAGGGGATTGATTACTCATGTTTAAAGAGATATTCAGTGGAAGAAATTGTTGTTTTGCAATGTATTTTATTCTCAAATGCTACTGACTGCTTCAAAAAATGTTTAATTTTCAGATTATAAATATTTATCTTCATCATTCCGCAGTTTCCAGCTTCTTCAAATCATCTTAATTAAAGGCTAGTTAAAATCTTGCATATGAATAGTAGTTCTCACTGTCATAATTCCACTGCTTTATAAACTAGCTTTAGTGCATTTGTATTCTGCTGAGCCACTAATAGGTCAGAGGGCAGTATAATTAATCTAGGGTTGAAAATGCTGCTGCTTTTTATAACTACTGTCAAGAAGCTTTGCTCGTCTGATTTAAAAGTTCTATTTTCCCCTCTAAAAGCACTACGCCACTTTATAATGTCAAGTTAGGATGCGACCAGTGCAAACCTATGGACATCTTTTGATTAACAGTGAACTAATATTGCTGCCGTGATGTTGATTATAGAATGCTGCTTTAAAGGACTCTAACTTGTGATTGCAGCTACCAGTTTGCCTTACAGAACAAAGAGTGTGCCACAGCAAGGCCCAGTTTGACTTTAGTTGAGCGTAGCTATTAAGCCTCCTAATCTGAATGGAGAGGGTAGTTATCAAATGGCTACTGCTTCGTGACCTGTAGTTCATATGTAGGTCGTTCTGGTGTTAGGCATCTGATGAGGGGGAAGAAAAATAGGATCTTCTTAGGATCTACTGCTGCTTTTGACTGTACAAGGGCTCTAGAGCTAACTGTCAACGTGCTGAGTGTGTACTTGGTGCCACTAATATGTACTTCTGCTAGATATCCCATCTCATGGTGCATGATGAAAAGGCATGTATTCTTCTTATCACTTAATTCAGGAAATACCAGTCTCTGATGATCTTACCAGGTCAAGAAGTCTGCTGACTTGTTATCAGAATTTCATATACTAATCAGTAGCCATTTGGAAGCACTTAATTTTTCATTTTTTTTGGAAATGAATCTCAAGCTTATTCTGGCTGGAAGTTGGGACACTTCTAGCCTTAATTTATCCCCAGTTTTAATATATTGTGGCAATGCTGTCACTTAGGATTCCCCCCCTTGTGTTTTTCACCTTTCCTCTTCCATATTTATTCATAGAATCATAGGATGGTTTGGGGTGGAAGGGACCTTAAGGGTGATCTGTTTCTAATCATGGCAGGGACACCTTCCACTAGACCTGATTGCTTAAAGCCCCGTCCAACCTGGCTTTGAATACTTCCAAGGAGGGCGTGTCCACACGTTGTTTGGGCAGCCTGTTGCAGTGCCTCACTACCCTCACACAGAAGTATTTCTTCCTGATATCTAAACTAAATCTCCCCTCTTTCAAATTGAAACCATTACCCCTGGTCCTATCGCTGCACTCCCTGATAAAGAGTCAAGCCCCATGGCAGGGAACTAGTTGATCTTTAAAGTCCCTTCCAACTCAAATCCTTCTATGATTCTATGAATCCCACTGTCCACTGTTACATTCAATCCCGCTCTCCATGTCAACAACAAAGATGTTAAACAGCACCTGACCCAATCCTGACCACTTGTCACTGATCTCCACTCAGACATCAAACCATTCATTCACCACAACTCTGAGTGTGACCATCCAACCAATTCTTTATACACTGAGTGGTCCATCCGTCAAATATATTTCTGTCAAATGCCTTGTACAAGTCCAGGTAGGTGACATTAATTGCCCTTCCTTATTCACTCATGCTGTAGTCTTGTGATAGAAGGCCACCAAATTTGTGAGGCATGATTTGCCCTTAATGAAGCCATGTTGGCTGTCGTCAATCACCTCCTTATATTTTATATGCCCTAGCATAATTTCCAGGAGGATCAACTCCCTGATTCTCACAGAGGTGAAACTGACTGACCTGTAGTTCCCTGTGCCTTTCTTTTTTTCCTTCTTAAAGGGGCTATGCTTCCCATTTTTCAGTCAGTGGGAATGTCACAGGACTGCCATGACTTCTCAAATATGACAGTGGCTTAGCAACTTCATCTGCAAGTTCCTTCAGGACCCGTGGGTGTATCTCATTAGGTCCCATGGACTTGTGTACCTTCAGGTTCCTTAGACAGTCTCCAGCCTGTTCTTCTCCTACAGTGGGTAGTGCTTCGTTCTCCCAGTCCCAGCCTTTGCCTTCTGCAATTTGGACAGTGTAGCTGAAGGATGTGCATTCCTGTTCAGATGTTATCAGTTATTTAACATAGTAAAAACTGAGTGTTAGTGGATAATAAGCACTAATGACTCAGAAGTTGCTGTAGCGGATTTGAGTTTTAAACAAGTAGTTCACAGACAAGTGAAAAAAAAAAATGAAGCTACAAATATACAAACTAGTGCAAACTGTTAATAGCAGGTATTGTCCAAAGTTTACCATCTTCACTGTGGTACAATCCCAGTTGTGATGTAGAAGTTGCAATAAGCTCTCTGTTCTCATGGCCCGTTTGAGTATTTTGCTTTCCTCCTGATCCCTTTTGAATGGGTTCTACAGAGTCATGTTAAACAGCATTTCAAACAAAATATAGTCCAGACCATGTTGAATGGGCATTGTCGTAATCTGTCTCTGCATTATCAGATAAGAACAGCTCTACTATATCAGAGCAATTCTCTCTAGTATAGGATCTGTTTTCTGCAGACAGTGGTGGACTGCTAGGGAAAAAAATTTATACATAATGTTATGTCCCAATGGGGGACTTTAACCACCTCAACATCGGTTGGAGAGACAACACAGCAGGGCATAAGCAATCCAGTTTAACATCCTAAGGGCAGTGAAGAAGAGGAAGCTCAACAAGCTTGAAACCCTTGACTTCAGAAGAGTCGACTTTGGCCTCTTAGGAACCTCCTTGGTAGCCTACCATGGGACAAAGCCCTGGTGGGATTGGGAGCCCAGGAAAACTTACTGACTTTCAAGGATCATCTTCTCCAAGCTCAAAGGCACTGCATCCCTAAAAAGAAAAAGTCAGGCAAAAACGCCAGGAGGCCTGTGTGGATAAAGGAACTCCTTGTAGCAGAGGTGCTACAAGGACAGGCTGAGGGAGCTGGGATTGTTCAGCCTGGAGAATACTCCGAGGGGACCTTATAACTACCTTCCAATACTTAAAGGGAACTCACAGGAAGGCTGCAGAGGGACTTTTTACAAGCGTGTCCAGCAATAGAACAAGGGGAAATGAATTTAAATTGAAGGATAATAGGTTTAGACTGAATCTTGAGAAGAAATTCTTCAGTACGAGGGTGGCAAGACTCTAGACTGGATTACCAGAAAGGTTGTGGATGCTTCCTCCCTTGAGGTGTTCAAGGCCAGGTTGAACGAAGCCTGAGCATCCTGGTTTAGTTAAGAGGTGTCCTAGCCCATGGCAAGGAGATTAGATTAGATGATCTCTAAGGTCCCTTCCAACCTAAGCCATTCTGTGATTTCTCAAGTATCTTCCAGCATTCAATGACAGTTGTGTTGATCCTTGGGAGAAAAAGTTTTGGTTTTTTATAACCGATCTATTAGATTATTCTGCTATAAGTTATTGCAGATTTTGTGTGGAGATATGATTTCTAAGTAATATAAAACTTCAGTGGATCTCTAATATCCACTGGTTATATTGTTACGTGACTCTTCTGTTTGTCCTGAAACAAGAATTGGAAGCACCATATGAAACCATTACTTAAAAATGGCAAGTCATGACAAAGGTGTTTCCTATTCATGTGGGTATGTGTTTGGTTTTTTTTTTTTGTTGTTTGTGTGTTCTTTTTTTGTTCCAATTTTCTTTTTCTTCTGAAAACCTAACCTATCTTCAGATGGCCATCTCTCCCATGCCCCAAGCTGAAGACAGTGGGACAATCACCTCTTTAGTCCTACTAGAGAGTCCTACTGGCTACACTATTCCTGATACAGGCCAGGATGCTGTTGGCCTTTTTGGCCACCTGGACATACTGCTGGCTCATATTCAGGTGGCTGGGCAATCAACACCCTCAGGACCCTTTCTGACAGACAGTTTTCTAGCCATTCCTCCCCAAGCCTGTAGTGTTGCCTGGGATTGTTGTGACCCAAGTGCAGCACTTAGCACTTGGCCTTTCTGAACCTCATACAACTGGCCTCAGCCCATTGATCCAGCCTGTCTAGATCTCTCAGCAGAGGCTTCCTGCCCTCCAACAGATCAACACTCCCACCTACCTTGGTTTTGTGTGCAAGCTTCCTGAGGATGCTCTCAGTCTCCTTATCAAGGTAATTAATAAAGATATTAAGTAGGAGTGGCCCCAGTACTGAACCCTGGGACTAGCTGCCAACTGGATTTAACTCTGTTCACTGCCAATCTGGGCCTGACCATTCAGGCACTGTTGGATCCAGCAGAGTATACACTCATCCAAGCCTTGGGCAGCCAGTTTCTTCAAGAGGATGGTGTGGGAAGCAGCATCAAAGGCTTTACTAAAGCCCACGTAGATAACACACAGCCTTTCCCTCATCCACCAAGTGGGTCACCTTGTCATAGGACAAAAGCTTGTCTTGAGATGCCAATTCATATACCTGTCTTAACTGTGTTGTATATGGCATAAGCACTTGATACCAGTCTGCTATAATGGTGTCCAAAAAAATACACTCCTCTTCCATGTCATCAGGTTCTCTCAGCTTTCTGACGTGGAGCTGAGAAATGGGAAGTGGCTCTTGACTTTGGCCTTTCCCTTTTTCCTTAGGTCCCTTGCCATAGTTTATTTTGATCCTTTACTGCTTTTTTTTTTTAAACAACACCCCCTACCCCACCTGGCCTTCTATATTGGAATTGATACTGGCTTTCTGTATTGGAGTGCCACATGTTATGTTTTCTTGGAGAGAATTTCTTCAGCAAGACCATCAGACTATTTAGGATATATTGGAAAGTAGTTCTATTTCCTGTGTGTACCCTTGTCAAAGTCGACTGACTCTTAAACAAATGTGTATTGCCCCAAGAAAATGGAATTTAATAAGAAATGCTCTGTGTGTAACTTCTGGTGTCAGGAGTTCTTATCTTGAAATGTTGGAAGTGTCCAGAGTGCTGTGAGCAAGTGCTGATGTGAAAAACTGCACTTCAGCACTGACCCTAGATCAACTTTTGTCCATAGTTCTGGGAAACAACAGTAGGTTACTTTAGCCTTGGATACTTCTGCACTTCGTACCTTGTTACTTCACTTACAGAACACGGTGTTTTCTTAAAACTAGGGCTTCTTGACAAAGAATTAGGGTTTCACTGGATAATTCACATTAGAGACAAACTGTTTATTAAATCCTACAAATACAGAGTTTTTGAGGAAGCATTTGTTTGTAAATCAGTTGTGTCTGAATTATTGTTGTAGTTTCTGGCAAGCACTTGTTGTCCCACAAACCTTTAGGGAGTGAACTGAAAATCTGAGTGATTCTGGATTTCTTATTTAACTGGTCAATGCTTATTGCAGTGACACTGCAGGACAAAAAGCTTGTGAGAGAAACCCTCTGTACTATGTCTTGGAGAAATTTGATTTAGTGGGATGTTTTTGGTTGTTGAAATCTATGTTCTCTGACTTGCTGAATATGTCTTTTAATTAGCTGACTTTAAGAATACTTGTCCAGTGGTTCAGGAGGCGATTTTGCTGATCCAAGCCCAACTTTAAGGCCTTTACTTCAGGTTGTCACATATAGTAGCATTAAAGTAAACAGATCTAATTTCTGGCCCTTTCATATTTTCTGAGGAGATCTTGGTAACTTTTCAGGATCTTGCTTCTGAGGAATCAAAGACTTTGAGCAAACTGTTATTAACAGAATATCTTAAAGGCAGTAAAGTGACTGTCTGTTGTCTTGAGGCCTTTTTATTAATTTCCTAAGTAGGAACAGTGGATTGCACACTTCCGCTTGCCTTGTCTGCCTCATTCAATGACCAGCATCATAAACCATTGGAAACTCAGAAGAGCTGAAGCAATTTCTTCATTGTTGTCCGCAAGAGCAACTACTCTCTAGTGATTTGGATGGCGCATCTGAAGAGCTGTTGACTGTTTCTTGTTCTGTGGTTAGTGCTTCACCTGTTCTTTAACAACCAACCAACCTGATTATGTGGCATACAGAACAACTACAAACTGGTTACTAGACAACTTCATCACCTGTACATCTCTTGTGGTCCTCTGGCATTTTCTCCTCCTTCGTTTTTAACCTTGCAGATTGGTAGTAAAGATTCTTTCTATGTATGTGGCATATTAGTGCCCTTGACCTATGAGACTGGCTGAGAAGTTTGGTACCAGATAAGTAATTTCGCATGAGGTTTTCCAGAATGCTGGAACTGAGATTTATCTGGTTCCTGCGGGAGTTTCCATCTTGATGGAAGTGTAGACTGTAATCACACTTTTCTTTACAGAAATCCTATTCCTGTATTCTTGACCTTGCAGTTCAGTTGGCTTCTCTGAGTGGTTGCTGTTGTCTTTCTAAATTGCTTCATTAAGAGGGAAAAGTGGCCTTGTTACACATGAGCTCAAAGGACTGAAGTTTCCTGTTTTGCCTTGCTTGGGACTTGTGGGAAGGAATAGGATATGGCTGTCATGAGACAAAGAAGCTCACTACTAGATTGTGAATGGAATGGTGAAATCCAGTAAAGATTCTAGCATTTCTGTTTGTCTTAAAACTGATTGTCTGTCTGGGGGAAAAACAAAATAAGAAAAATAGTAGCTGTTTTGCTTAAAGCTTCTGATTCAAACGATTTTTTTTTTGTATTTTTTTTCTGCTTCAATTTAGTACGGAATTGGTGTTGCTTTTTTTTTAGGAGCAAAATAAGGACATAACTTTTTTTTTCCTTTTTTGCATGCCATAAAATGAAGAGGGTATTTCTTATTTTTAAAGCAGAGTAGCAAAATTACAACTGAGAATCGGTGTCTCTGAAAATAATGAATGTGCAGAAATACAGAAGGAACAGTGTTTCTAAGACAGGATAGCCTACTGTTTAAACTCGTCCACCTTCTGTAAGAGCTCTTCTATGTTCTCCACATGATTAAAGTATTCAGTCTTTCCACTAGGTACTTTGAATATGTATCATTTTTTCCTTCGTGGTGTTCTACCCCCTGCTCCCAAGTCAGGTTGGACTGTTGTAAATGTTTTTATAGAACGTAATCAGAAATTAATTACAGCTGGTATATGGTTCCTTTGAGTACTATATGGATTCTGTTCCACAGCAGATAAGAACCTGAGTCCTACATTTTGAATCTTACCATTTTGTGCTTTGTCTTGTGCCATGTAATGATTAGGAGTAATTTTATCAAAAGTTTGTATGAATGTGTGCTAATTGTTTTAAACAAACAAAAACCCCCACCCAAACACACCTTTTTAATCTTTGAATTTTCTTAAATGCTGCAAGCAAAACCAAGAAACTAATTTTTCCTGTTCTCTTCTTATATCTGACATCTTCTATCTCATGGAAGTGCCTAATGTGAAGCTGAAATTTGTATTTCAAGTCTCCATTTATGTATTCCTGCTTTTTTACTTTTCAGTTAAATGTGGAATTATTAGAAACTTGTGTGTATCCTTTTCAGTATATTATGAAAGTTCAAAAGAAGTATAATTAGAAGATGTAGACGGATTGATTGACCATGAAATTAAGCTGAGATATGGCTACCAACTTATTTTTAACAATGTCATCTTTTGTTTTATGCATGTTGTTTCTATGCGTGTTTCTTTTATGCATGCTGGCTCAACATGAGCCGGCAGTGCGCTCATGCAGCCCAGAAGGCCAAACGCATCCTAGGATGTGTCAAGAGAAGTGTAGCCAGCAGGTCAAGAGAGGTGATTCTCCCCTTGTACTCTGCTCTTGTGAGGCCCCACCTCAAATACTGCATCCAGTTCTGGTGTCCCCACCATAAGAGGGACATAGATCTGTTGGAGCATGTTCAGAGGAGGGCCACAAATGATCCAGGGGCTGGAGCACCTTTCCTACAAGGACAGGCTGCGGGAGCTGGGATTGTTCAGTCTTGAAAAGAGAAGACTTCGGGGGACCTAAGAGCTGCCTTCCAGTACCTGAAGGGATCCTACAGGAAGACTGGGGAGGGACTTTTTACAAGAGTGTCAACTGATAGGACAAGGGGAAATGGGTTTAAGTTGAAGGAGAATAGGTTTAGATTAGATTTTAGGAAGAAATTCTTCAGTACGAGAGTGGCAAGACTTTGGAATAAATTTTCCAGAGACATTGTGGCTGCCCCCTCCCTGGAGATGTTCAAGGCCAAGTTGGACAGAGCCTTGAGTAGCCTGATCTAGTAGAGAGGCGTCCCTGTCCGTGACAAGGAGGTTGGATTAGATGATCTCTAAGGTCCCTCTCAACCTAGGCCATTCTATGATTCTGTGTTTAAGAACTGATTTGAAGTCACAGTTTAACTGAATTCAGAGTTCTTCCAATTGGACTGTCCAAGGCACTTGTAATTTTAACCTTGAATTCCAGGAAATCTTTTAGAGAAAGCAGGCATAATTAATACTTTTTATTTCAAGTAAATTTTTTTACATAGATAAGAGTGTCCATTTCTTGTTAACTTAGTTGACAAGTTGCCAGGTCCTGAATTCTGTCTAATTTACCAAGCCAAATTTTGTCTTGAAAAAATTGATGGCTGTCTGGGTGTGGTTTTTTGTTTTGTTTCTTTTTTTTTTAAATCAGGTATTCATAAAACTAAGATGTAGGTCAAAGGTAAAAATACATGGCATAGGTGTTATAAAATGCAGAAAAGTACCTGTGACAAACTTGAATGCTAATTTAAAGGTAAGTTGTACCTATTTCTTGGTGAAATTGTATGTTAAAAAAAATTTTTAATAAACTGGTTTCAGTGTTTGTTAATAACATGCTTGGAAATAAATACTCTGAAGAATGTATCACTGAGTTTTATAGGGTTGATAGTTCATGTCACTGTTATAATTTAGCATCTAGATATAGGATGCCTTTCATTCTGTAGCTTCAGCAGGTAAGTGTCGATTTCAGGGAGGCACTTATTAGTGCAGTCTTGTTGCAGAATTTCAATCAGTTTCAAACTTTTTAAAATAATAGAAACCAACAAATAGTTTCTGAATGAGTTGGATCTACTGGGAGATAAGAATGACTTTTCTCTTGTTCATCACTTCAAAATGGTTGGCATTTTGCAGGGAATAGACAGGCTGTCTAAAGGATGCAGAAATTATAATTTAAAAGCAACCTCCTGAAAATTTTCATTAATCTCTGAATCTCTTGGGAAATTCCACTTACTTGTTAAACTTAGTCAGGCATCAGTTTTGTGGAATGCTCCTGAAGGCATGCAGTAGCCTCACAGTGTAGTACAGAACCCTAAGCTTCAGTTTCTCAAAATCCCATCAGGCTAGGAATGTTTTGAATTAAGTATTTTTTTGGTTAAGGGAACTGGTGTTTTCCAATAACTGTATTTTTCTCTAACAACATCCAGCTAACTCTCCCTTCTCAGCAAAAACCTTCATGTTCTTTGATCCTGATAATCCAGGAAATGTGCCAGAGATAATAGTTCATTAGTTGACTGTTAGACTTTCTCCCAGATGCTGGTTAGATGTTTGATACTATGTTGTAGTAAAGCAATGTTTTTTACCTATTCATTGTTACATCTTTGCTGTAGACTGCACTTTTCTGTGATGATTTAACGGACATCTGACTAGGCCTTCATGTAGAAGGAAGCCTTTGTCTGCCAATCCTAAACTTTTTATCTAAAGCATCCAAACTTTTTAGTACCCCTGTTCATCTTAAAAGTACAGTTAAGAAACAAGAACATGCTTCAGTTCAGGCACATGGTTTTCTAAAACTGACAGGTTTCTCTGTTGTAGTCTTGGGCATTACTGTCCTCATGTTGTTGCAGAATGGTTAAATTGATACCAAATGGGGAAGTTGTGAACATTTTTGGAAGCTAGATGTTACCTTTTATAGCTGCTTATTCCCTCTGAATTTCCTTCTCTAAGGGTGCTTTCTATAAACTCACACAAATCTTTGCCAGCACTGTTCTGAGTAACAGTTGGTATCTAGATAACTTTTGATGTAGCCTCTTGAAAAAAGGCTTCAGCGTTTGAAAGCCACCAATATTCATACCAATTCCATATCTAAATGTCAGCTGGGATTACGTCACTGTTCAAAGGAAGAAGACTTTTTTAGAGAATAGAAATTAAATTCTAGTAGCTATCACTTAGAGGTACCTTTCTCTCTCCCTGCTCACAGAGAATCACAGTTGCTTCTGAAGTACTTTTCTTATGCCTTTTTTAATTATAAATAACACAAATCTCTCAAAATATCTTGCTACTATGTCAGGAATTAAACCTTATTTAAATTTTCGCGGTCTGGAAGCTACAGTGAGAGGTGTCATGTGAGGTCTCCTATTTGCAAGTCTGCAAGGATGCATTCTCACTGACATAGAAGACTGCTTTGGAGTGTGGAGATGCTTTCTTTTATTGAATCTTGTTTTTCTTACTTTTCTTGATTTATAAGTAGAAAAATAGACTAACTTAGAACTGATGCTAATCTCAGTCTTAAGGAAAAAAGTGTCTTTTTTGAGGGGGTTGGTGGTTTGGTGTGGGTTTTGTTTTTTTTTTTCTTCTATTGGCTGCCACCCTTTTCTCTACAACTGTTGAACAATTCAGGGGGAGGCAGGACATTTCCTCTTTTTGTTTTGCTTCTGAGGTATGGCCAGTGTTGGTCTCCCTAACACTGGACTCCTATTCCTTGTATGAATTCTGCTTAATGCTTATAACTGGTTAATTTTATAGCTAGTTCTTTTGATGTATATATTCCTTTTGGAAATGGTTTCACTACTGTCTACATCCCCTCAATAAAGCACAGAGTAGAGAGTTGACTGCAAGAATTTTTATCCTGAATGAAGAGTAGCCACTTAGAACTGAAGTTGCTCTGTAGTTTCATTCCAATTTTTGGTCACCCTGTTTCTCAGTGGCAGCAGCAATGTTCTCAATTATGTTAATTCTTAAAGTCAAGATTTGCAGAGAAGAGCAAGTGTCCTTAAGCTGTGTTTCAGAATTTGTACTGGAGTCTAAATAGAGGATTTCCTCCCTTTCACATTGGAATCTCTGGTATGTTGGTTCCTGTTTGCGTAGAGATCTGAATCAATATGGTAGAGAAAATGAATTTATGAAGTTAAATGTTTAGCACTTTTTGTGATACCTTTTTTTTTTTTTTTCACTGCTATAACCAAAATGTGGATTCAAGCTAGACAAGACATTCAGCAGAAGGGCTCCCTCCCTACCCCATCCCTATGTGAAGTCTGTCCCAAGAACTTTCCTGCAAGGAAAATGGGCTGCTTTTTACCTGAGAATCTGGCCAGCATTTTATCAAACAATTAATTTTACTGAATAGATATTTTGTAGTGACATTAGAAACAAGAAAAGATAATGATTGAACAAAGTTTTATTACTTTTTGCTTCTCTTGTCATGGTCTGTATCTTGAGTATTCTGTTATTTAGTGAAGAAACCATCAAACCAACAACAGCAAAAGTCCTGTGACTTTGAGAATGTCAATATATAAACAACACTAAATTATGGATCCAGCTATGACTGAGTGTGGGTTGGGGGACAGAGAGAGTAGCTACTGACCTGTGGAAGGAAGGGAGAGGCAGAAGAAACAGATGTTAACATCTAATTTAAGTTACTTGAACATTCTGCTCCACTATTATACGAAAATAGCTGTCTTTTCTACAGAATATTTTCCTTTAACAAGCTATAAGGGGCTTGCTGCTTGTATCCTAATGATGAGATAAAGGTAACTAAGTGTAATTAAAGAAAAAAGACTGAAATAACTATTTAATGTTTTTCAAAATTTTGAATTAGTGCTACAGTAAAATGTTTTCTAAATCAATTGAGAGTGATCTGACTTATCAAAGGAACATGGTGATGGCTGAGTAGTAAGCATAGATATTCTTAAGTGGGTTGAGTTTCTAATGCAATTAAATTTCTTTTTTTTTTTCCCCTGTCACTTGAAAGCGGGAGACCATTTCTTTATTTGGAGACTAAAAATGTGAAAAGCTTACAAGCAGATAACAGTTTTTAAGGGAACCAGTGACCTTTTGCAGTGTCAAATATGGTAGAACAGAGAGTGCAAGCAGCACCTGTAAAATGGGGGCATATACTTCAGAAAGCTTGAAGTTTTATATGGTGAGAAATTCAAAGATGACTGAACATGAGCTCCATATCCCTTTATTATGAAAGGGATAACTTCTAAGAAAGGTAGGTGACTTCTTTGCTGTTTTAAGTAGGCCAAAACAAAATAGTTTCCTGCTCTTGCACCTGTATTTTAAAATAAAAATTGAAGCACTATTGAGAGAGAATTTGAAGAGAAGCAGAAATTTTTATTTCAGAGAACTGAGAGACTGAGTGTTCAGTCTGCCTGGGTTACTTGTTTTAAAAAAAAAAAGTTCTAATGTTTAATGAAATGAATGAAGCTGATTTCTGTCTGTTATGGTTGTTTAAATCCAAGATAACTGGCTTAGTAATGCAAACCACAAAACTTTCTTAAGACATACTCCTATACTCAGCCAAACTAAATAATGCAGTCATGAAATTGTAGAACAGGGAGAAGTAGAAGTGAAGTTTATCATTTATACGTAGTACTTTTTCAAGTTGCACAGTTTTCAGAAGGAATCATTCTTCAGTTGAGTGAAAGAGAGTGAGGTGCTAAAGGAAAAAAAAAAGAATCTTAAAACATTGCTCTGATGTGGAAGAAGCAAGCTTGATGTTTTTAACTGCGTATATAATTTCAAATTTGAAGAGAAATTTTGACTTCTTGAGGTAACATCACTTATGTCAGGGAGTTTTTTAGCTCAGAACCTTCATGTACGTATGTTGTACCTTGCATGAAGTTACTGCTAATTAAATAAAAGTGTATGAGACAAAGGAAGCTAACAATTAAGAAGGTTAACCTATGTGTTAGCATAATAAACTGGGGTGTGCAGGTTCTGTCTTTTGGCCATGAATTATCCATAATTTATTTCCAATGTGGTTTTTAGTTTCTGAGACTCATTTCTTAATTTATAAGGACTATTACCTAAATAATATATCACTCCAAAATATGGTTTGTAGGACTTCTGAATGGGAACATATTTTACAAGAAAACTAAATAACCATGTTCCTGTGGTTGGCAAATCTGAACCTAATATTACATTAGTTTTGATTTTTAAAAGGAGCATTCCTGGTGTTCCTTAGGGGTTGGTACTAGGGATCGTTTAAAAAACGGTTGGATGTGACACTTCAAGAGATGGTTTAGGGTGGTGGTGTAGGGCTGTAAGTGGAACTTGATGATCTGAAAGGTCCTTTCCAACCTTTATGATTCTATGATAGGACCAGTGCATTTTAACACCTTTGTCAGCAGCATGGACAGTGGGATCGAGTGTATCCTCAGCAAGCCTGCTGCCGCTGATGCCAGGCTGTGTGGCGTGGTCAACACGCTGGAATACTGCCATAATTCAGATGTGATTCTTGGCACAGTAAGCCAAAAAAGTGAAGGGTGATGGAAGTTCTTGTGATAAGTTAATTTTGAAGCATGTGAAAATTGTGACGATTGTGATATATGGTTCTGCTAACCTTATATTAGGTGGGTCAGCAAAGGTGTGTTTTACAGAGCTTAAAGTTTGTTGGGTTTGGTTCCTCTCCCCCCCCCCCCCACCCCGGTGCCTCCAGAGGCTGAAGTGCTTTAAGCTGAAAGTCTCATTTCATTGTAGTAAATACATGAATGCATGCCCCATCCTCCTTCAAAGCAGCATGCAGCAGTCTTACCCTATTCCTAACAGAGGATATTTTGGGGAAGAAAGGAAAAAGCAGAACACAATTTGCACGCACGTGCTCTTTTCCAAATTCCTTAGCGGGTAGTTAGGGAGAACATTGTGATCTCTTCTAATGGGTAACTTTTCAGCATTAAGATGAAAGATGCAGCAGTAAATATGAATCAGATGAGCAATATTGCTAAGCATCTCCATCTTCCATTTAAATTTTGTCTGTCTACGTTAAGAACATTCATCTACTGTTTCTGGTATGCACCTAGAAGTACGAATAAAACAGTCTTCATGACTTGGAAAAATATCAAAGTGAATTTATTTAGAAATGCCTTCACTGAAAGCTTGATATCAGTTCATCTGCTCATACCTTGCTCAAACTGGAAAAAGCCGTAGAAGATCAGAGGAAAAGGGAGCAAGTGTGGGTTGTTTTTTTTCCTGGGTGGCTTATTATGACGTTATTGGTGTGATGAGAATTTGAATTATAGGAGTTTTATAGGGTTTTCCTTATTTTTTTTTTTTTACCTAAGTGCCTAGTGTGATAGCCAGTTATAGCCCAGTTAGCCTGTTATAGTGACTAGGCAAATACCTCAGTATACCTCTGCGTCAATTGTAATTATAGTTTGCCTAAGTCTTGTGAGGACCCTCCGTGAGATTTAGCAGTCATTTAAAAAGAGCAAAGAAAAAGGTTTTTTTGTTGTGTTGTTTTTGTTAATAAAGAAGATTAACTTCTAGTAAAATGTTTCAGATACAGTGATTAACAAAAGAAAAAAGCCCTGTAGATAAATGCCTAGAATTGGATTAATTCTGAAATAGAAACATGTAAATGGAAGGGGAAAATGGTCTAGTGGTGAACCTGGTATTGCTACGTTAACAGTTGGACTCTATGATCTTAAAGGTCTTTTCCAACCTAAATCATTCTCCGCTTCTAAAATGTTTTTGATAGATTTGGTACACTCTACATCATACCAATTTCTTGATTCTCTTAGTCTTGTTTATAGCTATACTAACTCCAGCATTTCTATCTTATCTTCTGGAAAAAAAAAAAAAGTCTAGTTGTGAAGAAATTAGGAGTCAAAAGTGAATGGAAATATGTACTGTTATGAAATAGACTTTCTTTTGAAGAGAAGATAGAAATGCTGGAGTTAGTGTAGCCTTGCAACCCGTTTTTCACCCAGTGAAGGGTACACCTGTCCAAGCCCCAAGCAGCCAGTTTCTCCAGGAGAATGCTGTGGGAAATGCTGTCAAAGGCTTTACTAAAGTCCAGGCAGACAATATCCACAGCCTTTTTCACATCCACTGCCTTCTCATCCACTAGGTGGGTCACCCTGTCACAAAAGGAGATCAGGTTAGTCAATCAGAACCTGCATTTCACAAACTCATGCTGACTGGGCCAGAACCACCCGTTGTCCTGTATGTGTCTTGTGGTGGCATTGAAAATGATCTGGTCCATAACCTTCCCCAACACAAAGGTCAGCCTGACAGGCCTGTAGTTCCCTGGATCTTCCTTCTGGCCTGTGTTGTAGATGGGCATCACATTTGCTAATTTCCAGTCCATTCGAACCTCCCTGGTTAGCCAGGACTGCTGGTAAATGATAGAAAGTACTTTGATGACCACTTGTGCCAGCTTCCTCAGTACCCTTGGGTGGATCCCACCTGGCCCCATGGACTTGTGTGTATCTAAGTGCAGCAGCAAGTTACTAACCATTTTTCCCGTGGCATTATGGGGGCTTCATTCTGTTTCTTGTCCCTGTCTCCTGGCTCAGGGGGATGGGTACCTGGAGAACAACTGGTTTTACTATTGACGACTGAGGCAAAGAAGACATTAAGTAACTCAGCCTTTTCCTCATCCTTTGTCACTCTGTTTCCCCCAGAAATGGATGGAGATTCTCCTTAGCCTTCCTTTTGTTGCTGATGTATTTAAAGAAACATTTTTTTTTATCGTCTGTTATAGAAGTGGCCAATTTAAGCTCTAGTTGTGCTTTAGCCCTTCTAATTTTCTCCCTGCATAACATCACAATATCCTCGTAGTTTTTGAGAGTTGTCTGTCCCTTCTTTCAAAGGCTGTGAACTCTTTTTTTCTGAACTCCAGCAAAGGCTCCCTGTTCAGCCTGGCTAGTCTTCTCCTTGCCAGCTTATCTTTTGGCACATGGGTGAAGCTTGATCTTGTGCCTTATGATTTCCTTCTTGAGGAGTGTTTAGCCTTCCCAGACATTAAAATTATAAAATAATACAAAATTGAAAAGTAAATTTTAACGAAATGTGACCTGTCAAGCTGAATAGGTCCTGTGTTAAGATAGCTTCTTTTGCCTACGCTAAGATTTCAATATATTAAACATGCTACTTAACATACAATGCCTACTTATTCTTCTTTATACTAGTGCACATACAATCTAAACCAAAAAGTAAATGTCATTTTTGATGAGAAAGCAGTATGTTGTGTTGTCTTGGAGGGCATCACAGCTGATGAATAAGTTTTGGGATTCTGAATGTTTGTGGTTGATGGTAGCTAGTTATTTCCTGAATTGATATCTTATGTGGTGTGATGATAAAGTAATCTAGCAAATAAAATAGCTACATCTTTAATATAGCCTAGTCTTGAGTATGAAGAGTGAGAACCTTCAAATGCTGCTTTGAATTATCCTCTTAGTTGGAAAGAAGCTTATTATTCGGGAAGAGAAAAGAGGGGGCAGTGGGAAACAATTTCTGTATTGAACAAAACTTGTGTTATATTGACGATTATGTAAATTCTCACCATTTTGCACCAGCTGTTATACATCTCTTCTGTATTTTAGTTGGGTTGTTTTGCAGTTTTTTGGCTGGTTTGGGTTTGGTTTTTTTTTCATTTAGTTTTCTCTGTGTCTCTTCTCCTTTGCTGCAGTATGTGATTTTACCAAATACCTAAACGGACTAGCTGGTAAATCTAGAAAATAATTGGATTTATCTAATCCTCAATTTTAAAACGTTTTTGTAGATACAGAGGACTAGAGAGAACCGTTACGATATCAGAACAAAATAAGTCTATTCAGATCATGTAATTCCAGGTGATTGTAAATAAAAAGTTTCTTATTTTTTAAAGTTTTGTCGTTTTTTCTTTTTTTTTCTTCCACCCCGCTGTACACCTCCCATGATTCTACAGTGTAAGAGAGAGACTACTTCACTTGTGTAGAGCTATGAGGCTAATCCTCCCACCTTTAAGATTCTGTGGTAGTTATTTTAAGTCTAATGAGGTTGTTGGGGCATGGCTTAATAGGCTGATTGTGTGCAGATGGCAGTTGCCTTGTCGTATTTTTATCTACTAATTCTGTTGAATAGTACTACAGTGGAAGGAGTAAATACTTGTGTGATAAATGTAACAATTTTTGTAATTGCTCTCAGAATTTCGGAATACTTGCTGCCGGTGTTCTCAAATTTGCTTCCTTTTAAGAAACTTTGGATTTACTGTTTTAAATGTTTCTTTTGTCTCCAGGTTTTGAAAGTATTTTAGAAGGGCTTTATGGACCAAGGCTACGAAGAGACCTCAGTTTATTTGAAGGTAAATAAGCCAGTTTTTAGTGCAATGATCTTAATTTATTGATTTTTCTTTTTGTTAAAGGTACTTTAAAGTATATATTGAATTCTATGAGGAAATCTTCAATTTTTTTTTCCTTTTAATGTTTATTTCATCATATGCTTGTTAATACTCTGTCTAGGCAAAACACTAGGCAAACTTGTACCTAGATTTTGTTCCTATGCGGAGAAATTTTGGATTAGTTAAGCTTTCCTGAGAAACTCTCATGATTGAGATTATTTTTCTGGAATACTACCTCTCCTTCATCACTTTTTGGACAGTTTTTAGAAAGGGAAGGCAAGCTGTTCAGTTTGCTAGTAATATTAATTGGGAAAAGGAAGGTAAAGAATGCTAGTTTGGTTTTCTTGTAGTGGTCCAGAAAATGTAAACATCTTATTTTATATACATGTAAAATATATAAATTAAGCTTTTTATTTTTATAAATATGTAGATCAGAAAGTATATCTGTATTTAAATGTATATATGTATTAAAATAAATATTTTCCATTACCCTTGTAAGATGTATCCTTAGTCCAAAAGCTTTTATTTTGCTGAAATAGCTGTCAGTAACACCTTAGTCTTTAGTTAAGTATGAAACGATCTATCTGTCTTTAACAAAAACTGAGGAGGAAAATCCAGCACAAAATTGCTTTGAAGTGTTGAAAGAAGCATTTCATCAAGTTTATTTTCTAGGCTTTAAAAACTACTATTTCTGTTATCGAACCTTCAAAGTGTTCCATTTTGTTTCTTTACAATTTATTATCTGATAGTGTAATTTATAAAGCATATGACTTGTATACTGCTAGTATATGAGCCATAGTGTCATATACTGTTTGTTTGCATAGAGTAAGTTTGGAATGATTGCTTTAACTTGGCTGTCGTTTTGTCCTCTTCATATTGTGCAAGTTCCTTGGCCTGGATCATGTGCATAACACAATATTTTCAAGGAAAAGAGGGAGAACTTGAAATACTACTGTACTGATGTTTTAAGAATTTTTTTTGCCACTTACAAAGCTAAGCATGTCATTAGTCAGACTTAAAAACATTTAGGAAATGTGTAAATTTGGGTGAAAGCTTATTTTTGTGAGTATTCCTACCTGCTGTGATAAACAACCACGTTACTGCTTTGGAAAGGCAACAGGGCACTGTTGTAATAGTGTACAGCGTCTTCTTTTTTCTTTTTTTTTTTGGTTGTAATTCCAATGTATTGCTGTGTATTGGGCTTTACACTGATTAGTGATTAAAGTCTTATTATTCTTTTGCATCAAAGGGTTTAACATTCTGAGGGAAAAATCAGGATTTATTTTGTGTGTGTGTGTGTAAGAAGGCAGAAAGTACTGAGCTAATAACCAGAATATAAGGGTTACCGTTAAAGGAGCCCAAGAGTACACAGTAACGTGCCATATTACTCGGTTAGAATTCTTGCGTGTACGTATTTGAGCTGTCTTAAATGGAAAATTTTAGCCTCATGCTGTTGCGAAGATTTCCTGTAACCTATGTAAGATCCTATTGCTTGCAGAACATTTTTGATATTTGACTTCGTCCTGCAAATTCAGTTCACGTTTGTTTAAAATCATGAAGTTTTCAAATGAATTTCAGTTTGCAAGAATGTCTGTCGGTAATGTGCCTGGGCTGTTTCCATGTTTGACACATCTGTAAAATTGATTTATTTCTTCTGGAGCAACTGTAGAAGAAATGAGTGTTAGGCTGGGATACTCACCTTACTATTTTTAGTTCATTTTCATAAATATAGTATCTGTAACTTCAGTAATCCCATTTAATATTGCCATGTTCTGTACGAACACAGTAGGGGTAGATCTTACAGCATAGGATGCAAGGCTGTTTCTAATTTGAGGTCTGAATTAAATTATAAAGATTAATACAAAATTTTGGTATTGTAGTATCTCGAAGTTCCTTGAGAGAATGATGAATTGTTGGGTTTTCTTACTCTTCAAAGAAAATGTCTTGTAAACTTCAGAAACAATCTGTCTGAGAAACCAAACTACTTAAACTGAACTAGCCACCTGTAACAACAGATAGCTGAGGATGGCAAGATTTTTTTTTGTTGTCATTTTAAAATTCTCTTGATGTGTATATGAGATTCACCTTGGGCCTGCTTAAATGGTTCTTGTCACTGCCGTTATTCAGGGTTATTTTTTCTGATTGCTTTCATAGCGAAGCTTCTGGTTGCAAAGGTATCAAGTTTTGTATCTTGGCATCTGACCTCGGTCTTGCTCTGAATGAGTTTGAGACTTCTTTTGCCACTGAATCTTTTGGGCTTTCTAATCTTTTGCTTATACCTGTTTTCAGCTAAGTAGATTCACATGTGAATTGTTATTCCTTGCATTCTACTTATGGATAGTTAACTAAACTGTAGAAAGCTTTTCCTCTAATCAACTCGTATGTGTGTATTTTCTTTTTTGTGATTATTTGGGATTCTGGTCTCTTCTGGACAGAAGAGAAAGTATCCTGTGTGGGAAAAGCAGGTCAACAGAAAAAAGCTGTTTATACTGAATAAAAGGTTTATTTGAAGGTGTTTTATTTTTCTATTAAGTTGTTCTGGAATACTTATTTGTATATAGAAAGTAACGGGGTGAAGAATTATATTAGAAGTACAAACATCTAGTATCAATTGAGTATTTAAGAAATTAAAAAGTTGAAGAAACATGATAAACACCTCAGATGTTTTAATGTACCTACTAAGAAGCTATAGTGCCATATGAAAAGGAAGGGAATGATTTGTTCAGAAATATGACAAATAGCTTCAAAATTTATTAGGACGTTATAATAATAATGTAGAAAATACTGGAGAGTAAGGGCTGGATTTCTTAAGCGATCCATATGTAGATTTACTAAACAATTATTTCACATTTTGACAGGTAAACATGGAATCTATTCAGTGCTACAGATGTCTACTTTAGTTTAATTCAGAATGACTCCTTGTGAAAGATGGTTTGGGGAAACAAAGATTTGTATGGCTTAAATAAAAAAAGGTGGTAATTTTTGTCAAAGTTCACCATTTTATTTTTTAAAACATGGAAATAGCTTTAACAGCTTTGTACTAAATGACTTTGGTTTTAAGTAATGCTTAGTACTGAAACGTTCTTTGCACGGTCTTAACTTTTTCTCACGGACTGGCTAGTGGTGTCGGTTGTCAGCAAGTCTTTCACCAACTGACCCCAAGCAAGGTGAAACTGGGAGGGGAGACGATCGTGATCCTAAAGTGAATGAAGCTAAGAGAAAGTTTGTTGTTCTTAAAGTGCCATCTGTGCCTCTGTTCTTTCCGAGAGGGTGGTTGTCTGTCTATAGTTAAAAACTAAAACTGATCTAGGTATGTTTCCTGTGATGGTGACCTGACTGTTGGATGCCTGGCATTTGAGATATCTGGTATATAGCTGCTGTCTTGTGGCAGTTTTGCTTAGCTCACTAGCATACTTAATGTGTTATGTTGTACATGCTTTATACTTCTGTGAATAAATTTAGTTATGTAGGGCTGATGTTTTTCAAGGTTTGCTTTTTTGGCAACACACAAGGATTGCTCTCTAGTTAGAATTTTAACAGCATAACTTTGGTATTCCAAGGCAGAAGAATTTCTCTGAAAATACAGAACCTGTATTTTTCATATTCTGCACACATTGTGTGCAGAATCTCATCATTCAGAATTTATTGTGGTTGCAAGGAAAACTATGAAAACATGAACTTGTTACGAAAGGATATTGAGGGGTTGGTTTAATCTGTGGATATCTTAAAGGAATAGCGCTAATAGACTGGGACAGCTAGATCAATTCAGCAAAAATAACTCATCTTTTGTCACTATCAGTCGAGAAAAAACTGTGTCAAGAAAAAACACTGTGTCTGGTTTTGATCATCAGCTGTCCAACATGTCAAAACTGCTAGTTAGCATCCCTGGAAGCATAAAACACATTGTTAATACATAATTCTGTTAATAAATTAATTTTAGGGATGAGCAAATTAGATTTAAATAATAATACAGTTACTTGGGTTACATTTGCACTTAAAATGAAACTGAAAAAATTAGGCACTTATTTTTGATGATGCCTCTATGATAGTATATTTAAGAAAGAGCCTTGGGAGGGAGGATGGGAGGAGTGGAAAGTAACCCTGCAGACAGCAAGATCAGAGAAGGAAGAGGGGAAAGGAGGTGTACTGGGCACATGGCAAACTCTTTAACTTTTGAAACTAATCTTAATAACTTGTTTAAAGAAAATAGATGAAGTGTCTCCAGTCAGTAGGAGAAGACTGGACTTGATACAGGTGATCTGTTTAAGTCCTGTGTTCCCTCAAGACCAAAGTACATCTTCTGATAAAATGTATAAAATTACTTTGAAGTTCTTTAAGTAAATCCAGTACTGCAAGTGAGTACAGGGTTTTGGTTTACTAATACTTACAGTATCAAATCAATTAAAACATCGGAAGCACAACATATATAGCTCAAATAGTGAGGAATCCATATCCTAATTCCTAATTTAGTTTACTACAAGTTTGCACAATTTTGTTAAAAGGAATGATGACTGGGATTCAGAGTTTCATTTACACTATTCAGATGCTTGCAGTAATTGTGATGAGTACTCAGCTGAATGGCAAGAGTTTACTTTTCCTTTTAAGAAAGGTGTCCTCTGCTATTTTAAAGTTGAGCCATGTGAACCAGACATGAATTTGGAAATATCTGAAGAATTGAATACTACTGGCTATGTTGTACCAATAAATGAATATTAAGTTATGATGGGATTAAGATTAAGAGCATTGTAGGATGTGTATTTTGTTCTCAAAATAATTTTTTACTTGTTTAAAACATCTAGCTTTTTCTTTTTTTTTTTTTTAAGACTGTGAGCCAGAAGAGCTAACTGACTGGTCTATGGATGAGAAATGTTCCTTTTGTAATTTACACAAAGAAACAGTCAGTGTAAGTATGAACATGACATCAAGCATGATTCCCCGTCACCCAATTCTTGATATGAAAGTGAGAATCAGACAACTTTGCAAACAAATTTAATACTGCATTTTTACTTAAGATGGTTTGGCTATGAGAGGGAATGAAGTGGTTTGTCTTTTTACTAAATAGTTTTTCAGTGGTTCTTTTTTTTCACTCAGTAGCTCAATAATTTCATTGTATATCCAGTAGAATAACTTCTGAAAGATATTACAATTTTCATGTCTTCTAGGATCGCGCATCGGTTATCGGTTCTTCACAGTCAACGCCTACAGAGGAACTGTCATCTCAGGGCCAGTCCAACACTGATAAGATTGAATGCCAAGCAGAAAACTATCTAAATGCACTCTTTCGAAAGAAAGGTAATAAAATCGTGTCTTAATATTAAGATATGTGACACAACTATAGAAGAATGCAAGGATTTAGGGTTGATTTTCATTCTTAAGTAGTTCTTATTTATCTATTCAATGCTGTTTCTGTTCTTTATTCTTTTAGTTTTCCTTAATATTTTTCTTTGCTGACTTGAATCTCCAAGTGAAGAAGCACTACTCTTTCTACTTGCCAATGCTGTTAGTCCTTTTGCTTTGTGTGTTATTCTCTTGAATCCCTGTTCATGATACTTTATTGCTGTTTTTGTTGGTTTGGGTTTGGTTTTGTTTTTTTTACCGTGAGCAGCTACTTTGATTTCATGCCAGCTTCAGGTGCCATTCTCTGAAATTTTCAACATCAAAACATTTTGTTTCTAAACTTTCACTTCTAGTTTTCAGCAGGAAGACTGTTTTAGGTGAGAGAATGTGCCTTACAGATTACAAAATGAGCAGCTTTTACACAAGAAAATCCCCCATCTATTTCAAACACATTAAAGTCAGAAGCTGAAACTTCTTCTCAAAATACAGTATTTAGTAGCTCATTAATTCTTTGCCTGTCCTTGTTCGTTGGCATTCAGCAAGTTATAGAAGTACATGAGTGACTGAGAAGTCAGCTTGATCGTTTAAGTTACTTAGCTAGTCACTGTCAACAGCAGCAAAAATACTTATTTTCTTCCTTACATTTCTGCGTAAGGAATGTGAATGTGGTAACTACAGAACTCAGTAACTACAAATTTCACAGTTTTTTCTTGGGTTTGTTAGGTATACTTGGATGTCAACATAGGTGAGCATGCTTAGGGTGACAGCTCTCTCACTCTAATAAAGAATTAGTCAAGCACATTCTCTCCTTTCATATAGGTGGGAGAAAAAAAAAGTTAATTTTCTCCTCTTTACCCTGCTGTAGCAGGAAGAAATTACTATGCCACTGAACCTGAGTGGATAGAATCTCTTTCTGTACAGGACACCTGTCTGTTCAACCTATGTTTTCCTTAGGGCTTTAAAGAACTTGAAACGGAGTGCAGCAGCAGTTTTGAGTCCATATTTGTTCCTTGGTGTCCTGGTTTGAACTAAACAAAACCGATTTCCATTTGAAATGAAGTATCCATTGAAGATGCTATCTCATTTCTGAAATTCTTATTATATTTTCATCGCAGGCCCAGTTGTATGGCAGCTCCCTAGTGAGGTATTGTAATTCCTTCGAATTTCTGCTTTCTCAGATCTTTTCTTGGTCTTGATGTACAGTGTTTTTTCAGCGTTCACCTGCTTTGTGCTTCTGTTTGAGATGCTGTCTTTTGATACTCCTTGAGAAGATCTTTTTTCATGGGAGAAGTGAAACTTGGCATGACCTCACCTTACCGGAGTGACTTCTGTGAAGCTTTTCACAAAGAGCATTTAACTTTTAACATCTTCCATAGGTTTTCTGATATGCCTGATCAGTAATACTAGGTTAAAAAGGTTTTAGCTATTGAGAAGCAAAGCCAAGTATTTTCCTATTTGCTTTTGTGATTCTCTGAAGGACTCGTGTGTTCTTGGATAAGAGGTACTTTGCTGAAAAGTTTTCTAAGAATATTGCTTTAGTTCAGATTCCAGTAAACTCTCAAGTTTTTCAAATTATAGGAAATGAAAAGGAAAAAATTTGAAGATGAAGACTTTTGCTAGGAAAAGTCCAAGTCTGCTTTCTGATTTTTTTTCTTAAGTGGAGAACTCATCTCAAAAAAACCCCCCAAAAAAAGCAGAAAAAAAGTAATTGTTAGCTAGGAAACAGTTCTTGTACCTGGTACTAAAACAGATGCCCTTTTATTGTAAAAAAAAAAATAAAAAAAAATAAAAAAATAAAGTAGAATTCTTGGTTGGCTACCTTTAAAATTGAAGTAACATTTGTTTCACTTGTTTTAATAGCAAACTCTTCCAAGATCGTATACTGTCTCTTACTTATTGTAACTAGCACAGTTTCATTTAGGGCCTCTGTAAACAACTTCTAAGACTAGTAAGCAAATTTGAGAGTTGTATTTATTAATCTCATCCTTTTATTTTAGAACAAGTTAGTATATGGCTGTTTTTTTTAATTTGCAGACTCGTGTTTGGGTTTCTTGTGTGGTGGGATTTTTCTATCTGTTTGTTGGTTTGGTGGTTTTTGGTTTTTTTTTTTTGCATTAGGAAACTAGTTCAGAAGATTTCAAAACATGTAGCCATGTTATACCCTTGTCTATAGCATATAGCCTTTAAACATTCACAGATGAGAATTTGTTTTATGAGGAGGACAGAATTTCTGTCAAGATGGATAACTCTTGAGAGGCTAAAGTAACAAAGTTGACTTATTAGGAACCTATCTTCATTCTGTGTAGTGAATGACCAGTTTGGTAGGTAGTTGTCTGTAGGAAAGTCCAATCCCCCCCAGACACACCAGTAAAGCTGAAGTCATCAAACACTGATTTTTTTCAATTAAACAATAAATCTGAAACCCAGATGCTTTCTTCCTATCTCTCTTTACCGATTTGATGCTGTAAGCAGAGTAGACTGTGTAGCACACCCAAACTCAGATTACAAAAGAAGTGTTACTTTCTGAAGTGTGGTTTTAAGATGTACATACTACTTGAACCTGCGGTTTCTTAATAGTTTTAAATCTAGCCTGTCCTTTCAAAATCTGAAAAGTTTTCTCTAAGAACTTAGTTTACCGCTGCAGAAAACTTCTATGATGTCCTTGCTATCCCTGAAGTTCTTCAGGAAAGAATGCATATTTGGATTTCAGCTGTTTTCTTAAGGAAATAACTTAGAGAGATGATTGCATATAGAGTAATGAAAATTACCATCTGAGTAGGGGAAGGGAAAATATTGAATGTTTACAAGAACAAAAAACTAGAACGAGCTTGGCCCTTATTCCTGTTTGTTGCTCAATCGAGTTAATTAAACTAGAGGGACTTTTTACAAGGGCATGTAGTGATTGGGCAAGGGGTGCAGTGGCTTTAAACTGATAGAGGGCAAGTTTAGGGTGTCAGTGGAGTGAATACAGGAAACGTACTGATAAGCAGCAACCAGGTGTTCTTAGTTCTGTTACGTAACAGGATTATAAGGTACAAGGTGGGAAGTTGTGGTTCCCTGCTGATTTCCACTGCCTTTTGGTGTTGTATCTAAGGAGAAATTAAGTCACTATTATGACTTTCTTTAAAAGCAGTATTTTTTCCATTAAAAATAGAATACTATTGTGGAGCACTGTGTTGGAAGCTTTTAACTGTCTATTGACCAGCCAAATACACATGTAAGTCTGAACTATCAGTTAAATTGGTCATTGTGCATTGCAGTCTAATGATCACATGTACTATTAACATATGGATTAGTCAGAAAATGGATTTAAATAGTTACAAGGTACTGCAGAACACAAACTGAGGATGTTTTAATCCTAAATGTGAGCTTTGAATTAAAATAAACCATTACAATTAGTCATAATTACACATCGTATTTACTGCTGCCTTCTCTTGCATTCTGTCTGTAATCTTGACAATCGTGAGCAGAAAATACCAGATTATAGCATACAAATGTGTCATTTAGCCTTTTGTTATTTGAATAATATCACACACAGCAGTGTGGCCAGGTAGCCAACAAGGCCAGCGGCATCCTGGTCTGGATCAGGAATAGTGTTATCAGCGGGAGTAGGGAGGTGATCATTCCCCTGTACTCGGCTCAAGGTGTCCAGTTTTGAGCCCCTCACTAAAAGACGGACATTGAGGTGCTGGAGAGGGTACAAAGGTGGGCTGCCAAGCTGGTAAAGGAATTGGAGCATGTGTCGTACAAGGAACGGCTGAGGGATCTGGGGCTGTTTAGCCTGAAGAACAGGAGACTGAGGGGACACCTTATCGCTCTCTACAACTGCTTTGAAAGGAGGTTGTGGTGAGGTGGGGGTGTTGGTCTGTTCTCCCTAGTGGCGAGAGATAGGACAAGGGAAAAAGGCCTTAAGTTGCACCAGAGGAGATTCAGACTGAATATTAGGAAGATTTCTTTACTGTAAGGGTTGTCAGCCACTGGAACAGGCTGCCCAGGGAGGTGTTTGAGTCGCCATCCCTAGAGGTATTTAAGAGATAGGTTGATGTGCTGAGGGACATGGTTTAGTGGTGTTGATAGGGCTAGAACAAAGGTTGGACTCGATTATCTTGAAGGTCTCTTCTAACCGAAACTGTTCTATGATTCTATGATATTGAGAAACTAAAGGAACATCAGAGCTACCTTTTACTCTAGATCCTTAGAGACTCTTCAGTATGTATGTGCATACATAATTCATGGAGTAAATACAGCTGTCTTGTGTTTTAAATCAACTATGTGAAAAGTAGAAGTGTTAAATCTACATGCCTACATCTCTTTAAACTTTCTAAGTAGCTATAATCATGACTCCTAATAAAACATCTTAGAAAAAAAACTTTTTAGGTCATAGAAAGTATATCTGGTGCCATCTACTGATAATAATTAAGAAATATTTGCTAGTGATTCTAAGCTCCGAGACCTAATACTTACCGCAAAATATGCTCAATTGCACGTTAAAAATTGTGAATAATCACAAATTTCCTCTGTGTAGTGCAACTTTACCATTGTGAATTTAATTACAGGTCTCTACATGTTTTCATTGTATACTTGTATAATAATACAACCATTGAATGTAAGTAATTAGACTTTATGTAATACACTTCAAGTGTGCGTACCATATTCTGATCACTCGGGAGTCTTTTATCAATAAAACTTTGTATAAAAGTTGTATTTAAACTTTAAAGGTCTATTTTCTTTCAAAAATCAGTGTGAAAAAACCACACACAAAAAAAACCCCACAAAACCCACAGAGATACCACTTTTCCTTATTTCCTTTGAATATCTAACATATCTCATTTCTGTTCTGTATCATTTTGAGACCTGTAGAAAATTATTTCTAGTTTCAGAATACTTTAAATTACTTCTTCCTCATGATACAGGTTATGTATCCACAGCTTCATTCTCCTTTAGGAAGCAAAGCAACGTAAATGGGAATGAATGAAGAGCAGCTTTCCCATACCTCTGAGGGTCAAGCTCTTTGCAGTGGTGCCTGGAAGATTACAGACAAATTCAAACGAGAGCTTCTTTTTTATATAAGGAAAAATGAGGACAGGCAAGCAGTGGAACAGGCTGCCCAGAGAGGTTGTATGGTGTCTGTCAAGATCTAACTGGATAAAACTCAGTGCAACTTGACTTGATCTCATAGTCAACCCTGCACTGAGCAGGCAGTTCTGCTGGAGACCTCCCAAGGTCCTTCCGACATTTAATGACTTACAGAGTAGAACGATCAAAGTGATAGCAACTCTATTTGTGTTTATGGCAGTTAAGCTTAGACCAACTGTGGCTTAACCCTGTAGATTGGATATGCATTAGCAGTAAGAGAATTTCAGGTGCACCCTGATGCATCTTGCAGATCCTATGCTCCAAGGTACTTTCCTCCACCCAGTATTACCTTTTTAGAGTAAAGTAGCTCAAAATCTGTAAATTGCTAGTAGCCGTAGCAGTTGAGTACACAAGAAATTTTGCTGCATTTTTCCATACAGAATATTTAGAAATTATTAGGAAAGAAATTCAAATTAATACTAAGGAAAATATTACAAGAGTAAAAAAACCCAAATCCTTTGTTATTCCAGCCATGTCAAAGTATGGCTTTGCTTGTAATGGACAAGTAGGCCTTTCCTGCAAGTGTCTTAAAACAATTCATGCTTGGACATTAGCAGTATGAAGAGTCTAAAATGGAATAGAAAGGTGACAGAAACTTAATGATTCTGAAAGAATTTTCTCTTGAAGTTTTATTATAATGCTGGAGATGGTGATTAACAAGCAGAAATTTATTCCAGGCTATTGTGTTTTCCAGTTAATGCTAGGCATCCATCGTGCTCTGTAACTGTCTTTTCCATTTGCACTGATGATCACGTGTTCTCAAAAAAATCTTCATTTTTTCTTGGGTGCATGCAACAAATTTTTCTATAAGTAGGGCCATTCTAGACCAGATACCTGGTAGGCTATTCACTGTTGTGAGAGGGTTTATTTATTTATTTATCTATTTATTTCCTTTTGTATAAGTTGCTTGATTACTGGCTATCAGATTTTTGTTTGCTTGTGTTTGGGTTTGGTTTATGTTATTTGTTGTTTGGGGTTTTTTTAAGCTAAGATAATAATCAGTAGTTTTCATTGTCTAAACCCACAATCCCCCTGTTATGCAGACACTTTTGTTCCTAGACAATTCAGTTTTTCAATTCCATTTCTTATCCTCTGTGTTATTTTTTTTCTTTTGCACATATGTTAGCATTTTTACACCTGTTGCCCTACTGCTTCAGTATCTTTTGTTGAATTTCTTCATTTCTTGTAAGGAAATAAATTCTCAAAATGTAATGTATTTTGTATAAAACTGAAACAAATAAAAACAAATCTTCTATTCATTTATCCTAAACTTGAGCAGCCTTTGAGTAGCCTCTTTGATCTGCCTCAGTGGTCACGCTCTTGCTGGTAGTAGATGGGTAAAACTTCATTGGCATAAAATGCTTGAACAAATATGCCGAGTGATACTCCAAACTACCTATTAGGAAATGTACACTTTGTGTGCAAATAACTACCAGATCCAGTCCTTTCAGTTTCTCCACTTCCATGAACACAAAACTCAATTTATTGTCTGTATTATCAGTTTCAAACTAATATAATATCCCAGTAACTGCCACCATGTCCTTTGGTATTTCTTCCAGGCAACCAAGGTTGACCTGAAACCTAATTCTTCTCTTAAATCTTTTAAATCCCTGTCTCTTGCTGAGATCTGTTTCACTTACTACCTATGAACCCAAGGATGAACAGTAGTTAAAACATTTGAAAAGGTATTTATAGTTTTTGTGTATGGAGTTGAAGGAAAGAATGAAGACTGGGATAGTGAAATGAGTACTACTGCCACTTTAAGGAAGAATGTAGATCTCTGAGTTTGGGCAGTTGTGCTTGTCTTGAAGTGTTGCAGTCACCAATGCAGTATTGCACTGAGTAACACGACTTACTTTAAGTGATTTTCTTAATGACATTGATATTTACACTAAGCTCCTGGTTTTTTTTTTCTTTTAAGATCAGCTCCTCAAAAATCCAAGTGTTCTATGTTATGAAGAGGTCTAATCTACAGAACTGCACTTTAAAGTTAATTATTTTTGTTACCGTTGTTCTTTGAAAGTAACTTCTTTATGTATTAATTCATGGCTTTATTTAACTTTCAGTGCTTTTATTCAAAATTCTATATTTTCAAAACTGAAAGAGAACAGTGTGCAAATGAAAATTCAACTTATTTACCAACAATACAGATTCAGACTCCCATACTTGCATTATTCATCTACCTACAAAGTTTTAATTATACGCTATGACAGAGGAATAAGGTAAAAATCAGAGTGCTACAGATGTCCTTCCAAATGACATTCAGTTAGGAATGCTCATGTGAAAAATACTAGACATCTGAATTAATGTGTCCATTACACATGCTTATTGTGCTTGTAGGAATTATTTATTTAAAGTCAGTAAGTTTGGAGTTTTCTAATGCATCTGTTGCCTGTGTTGTTCTATTTTTATTCCTAGATCTTCCTCAGAACTGTGATCCTAACATTCCCCTAGTTGCTCAGGAATTAATGAAAAAAATGATCCGTCAGTTTGCGATTGAGTACATTTCAAAAAGTAGCAAAATTCAAGAGAACAGAAATGGTTCATCGTTTGAACCAGGTCTGATATGTAAAAGTATCCAAATGAACCAAACGGAAAACTCCCTTCAGGAAGAACAGGATAGCCCTCTAGACCTCACTGTGAATCGAACTCAAGAACAGAACACTCAGCAAGGTAAATTTCTGCATCTGCTTATCTGTATTTTGCTGTCATTTATTACCTTATGTCTTTTTCCTTTCAAAAAAAAAAGATATGTGTGCGTTGAAGAGCTATATGTTTTGTCTTTCTGTAGTAGTAATCAGTATATAGGAAAAAAATCTGTCATTAAAATAATGTTGAAGGAAAACTGGCATTGCATCAACTTAACACTTAGAGAAAACTCATACACTTTCCTTTAAACTCCAAGAAAAATGTTATAAGAATTGTAAAAAGAAACCAAATGCACCCACTCCCACATTCTTTCTAGAAACATTTTTCATACTGTGAGTTAGCAGATAAATATTCTCATTTCTGAGTGCCTGTATTAAATAAGTGGCATTGGAATTTCTAGAATTGGCATTTTTAGAATACTGAGTCTGAGCTCACTTGTGGTTATCACAGGCAACAGTGGTTCAAAATCCTGTTGAAGAAATGGCTGTTAAGAAACCTTCTAAGAAAAATAGATCCTGGAATTTCAGAGAGCAGCGGTCATTCTGTGTCAGGCTTTTGACGCTTTGATACTTTACATACAGACAGGTTAGAATGATGGAAAAAGAAGATTAATTTGAGGGGAATCTTCCATACTTCATGCCTTAATTATTGCAGATCGATGCAGGTTACTTGAAAGTAAAGCTAGAAAAAGGAAAATGAAGTCTGTCTCACTGCCATTTACAGAAAGGAAATAATTTCTTTACCTCAAGGAATACAAAACTGATAACAGTATAATCACAAGAGTGTTTTGGACTTTGAACTTGACGTGGATTAGCAGCAATTTTAGGAAGGGGTTGTGCAACTGAAAGCAGCATCAAAAGGAGCTTTTGTCTTTTACAGACACAAGGGTCCGTGTTAATCTATTAGTACTTCAAACCAAAGGGAAAAGTTTACCTGTATGTCATGTACCATACTAAAAGAAGTTAAAAGAATGTAGAACTGCCGAATTAAGTTTCTTAAAAATGTACATTGGGCAGAATGAAAGTAGATTTCCTATGTGTGTGCCTAATGATGCTGTTTTTAATTAGATGACACCTTTTGTGGGAGAGGGGGAACTCTGGCATGGATTTACTTTGCTAAATGTACCTATACTAGATTAAGTTTTAAGCATCCTTCTCGTTGACAGCAAAAGAATTAAGAAATTTTAGAGTTGCTGCTTTTATTCTGCATGTTCAGCAGAAACTGGTTCATGTCTGCATTTAGCAAATACCTTGTGCAGCTTAAATCCTGAGAAGCTACCTATTTTGCTTTGACATACCTCTGAATGGATGAATTGTAGATTTTAAAGATTTATAATTGGCCAGGTTAAAGCACGTTTCTTTGTCAAGAGCAATAAAAAGTAGTTTCTTGATATTAACACTGCAGCCTGTTGCTTACAGATGATATACGTTCAACAGCTGATGAAAAAGAATAGCTAGTTTAAAATGCTCATAAGGAGGGAGCAAAGTCCCCAACAACAGGTTCTGGGTCCTTGCTGAGCCCAAATAAACCTTTGAGGAGTGAAAGGGAAGGCAGAGGGTGAACAGGACAGGGACAGAAGAAAAGTTCTGCTTAGTTATTTGAAAATCCATTGATCTTTTGTCAAAGAAAAGATTGAACTATAGAGAGATTCAGGTATTTAGTCTCATCATAAGAAAAATTCAAATAATATAGAAAAAGATTTAAACAGCAAGTTTGGAATTGTTTCTTCGGCAAGACATCTGAGGCTCAAGTACTTGTTCAGCATACATAGTTTACTGTGTAAAACTTGTGTACGGTGTAAGATATTGTAGATTCTCAGAACTTACACTGCCATGTTCACTGGAGGGCTTTGCAGATGTTAAAGATACTAGTGTTGCTGTAAAGTTTAGACCTTCTGCAGTGCAAGAAAATATTGAAACAAGACTGTAGCTGGAGAAAGGTTTCAAGCCTTGTCTACCAGGGAAGCTGTATTCTGTTTCCTGTTTCTCATGAACATATCAATTTTGAATTACCTTGGCTTCCACCGTAGTGGTAGCAACACAAGCAAATAGCATCAAGATGAAAAAAGTCAGTCTGCTCTTTTAATTTGCATTGCATTCTAGGTGCAATGATTCATGAAAATTTCTTCCAATTAGCTACTGTCAGACACTGCGTACTATTCTACGTACCCCTCACTTGTGTCATTTTCCTAAAGAAAGCTTGAATGTATTGAATTGTTTCATGCTTACAGTAAGAAATTGTGAATTTTAATTAGATTATTTTTGAAAATGTATTATTCTGGGTCTAACATTATACTTTTTCAGACCAGTGACTTGTAAAAGCTATACTGTGGTTCCCTTCTTAGTGTCATGCAACTCTTCTCGTGATTTGCTATTTGTAATGCCTGTTACAATTTCCAAATGAAGTGGCAATAATAGAGTAGGAAGTTCAAATTTGTTATTGCTCTGATTGATCCTCAAATTTGAAATATTGTTAATTCAAATCCTTTGAAGCAGATAGTAACTTAAATATAAATACTTCAGATTTGTTTTCTTCTTCTCGGGTGTTTTGTATTTAGAGTAGTCATCTTTAAAATGAATGACCTAATAATAAAACAGACAGTCTTGTTCTTTTACTATGGCAGTGGCTCTTGGACTTAAGAGGAAAGAGTAAGCTTTATTTTCCTGATGGCTGGAGGTATTTTTTTTGCATGGAGAAGATGCAAGCGAAGTGCTAGGCCAATACTGAAAAAAGATTCTGCCACCGAAGATGTCTGGATGGTCTTCATTTAATAAAGCTTCTTACTTTCTTTTAGAATCTGTGGGCAATTTCTGAAATACTCCCAAAATAGTCAGTTCTGACACTTTCAGACCTGATACCCCGGTGTATTTGGTTTACATGGCAAGGTTTGACAGCTGGGGAGGGCTGCAGGGGTGACATCTATGAGAAGAGGTGAGGGGCTGCCCTGTGCTGGGCACAGCCAGCTCTGCAACAGACCTGCAGCAGGCCAAAGCAGAGCGCGCATCAGAGGTTTGTGGTGTCTCTGTGAAAATATATTCAACAACGAACAAAAATGCTTGACAGACAGAAGAGTTAGAAGCAGTAAAGTGAACAAAAAGGTCAGAGCTGGAGAGGCAGAAGGTGCTCAACAAACCAGAGCTGGTGTTTCCCTGCAGTACAGCAGGACCATGGTGGAGCAGGTATTCCTCTGCAGCCCATGGAAGACACTGCACTGGAGTGGCTGGATATTTCCTGAAGGAACTGTCATCTGTGAAGAACTCAAAACAGAGCAGGGGAAAGGTGTGAGGAGTAATGAGCTGCAAAGGGGAGTTTTGCTGACTGTAACCCCCAATCCCAGTGCCACCTGGGAATGGGAGAGAGATGTAGAGGAGCCGAGAGTGAAGCTGAGCCTGGGAAAAGATGGGATGGGGACGGTGCTTCACTTTGTCTCTTTTCTTATAAACCAAATCTATTTTAATTTATGGTAAATTAATTTTTCTCAAGTCTGTTTTGCCTATGATGGTAATTGGTAAGTGATCTCCCCATATTTATCTTGATGACCTTTTTCATCTTATTTCTGTCTACCTTCATTGAGGAGTGGGGGAGTAAGAGAGGGTCTGGGTGTGGGAGTCTAGCTACTGGATAAGGTCAACCCATTTCAACCCTGGTGCTGAATATTTAAGCACTGGTATCCAGGTATGTCTAGGTGGCACCTGACTGATAGCACAGTTCCAAATTATGCTCTGCTCTCTTCTACATGTGCAACTGTGGTACTTAGCAGGGTGCTTAAATTCCTGTGTGCCTTGCTGGTAACTAATCAGGTAATTACTTCAGTGTCAGTCAAGTGGAAGCAACAGTCTCCAGAAATACCTGTGTCTTTTTTCCTAATCCATGTAACTCTAAGACTGTCCAGGCCTTGAAAAGAATACTGTGTACAGTGAAAGGAAATAAGCTTTGTGTGTACTGCATCTAACAAAAATGGAGTGGTATTGTGTAATTTTGTAGTATTACTTGTCTTCCAAACTAAGCCAATGAAAAGCAGCATCCTTGCAGAATAAAACATTCAGTGAGGAACAGTTTTGGAATATCCTGCAGGAACCTATTGTTCTCTCTGCAGTCCTGATGCTCAGCTTTTTGGGGAGTATTCCCAGCAGCAGATAACTGATGCAAAGGCTTCTTTCCCTTGATATGGGAGAGTTGTTCATGCTCAAGATGCTAAGGAAAGTGACTTACAGGAGGCAGAAATATAAGCTGTATGAATAAATGGTCTGTCTGTTTAGCTACACAAGCTTATTCTTGCTGCTGCATCTTCTAGGAACAAACATAACATGTACATAGCAGAAAAATGCAAGAAAATTTGCACAGATGTCCTCATTTTATTGAATCATCATAGATTGGAGGACATCAGAAGGTAGCTGGCAACATGTGACATTTCGCTGCATGAACTTTTTACAGCTCTCCTGTAGCTTTGTTGTTGACTGTTTTTGAAGAAGTAGGAAAAAGAAGGATAATCAAAGTCAAAAAATTTAAATTATTTAAAATAACGTTTTATTATCCAGCTTAATGTGCATCTGACTTCACCAAAACTTGTGGAAAGGTAAAGACTTCCAAATGGATCAGAATATCTTGTATGAGCTGTAAATATAGCCAAGAAACAGTTTAATGCTTCTGCATGAAAAGTTCATCCTAAAAAGGTGTGGGTTTGAGTGGAATAGATGTTTATTTCTTCGTTGGCTGCTACGGTGGCTAAGAGCCGAGCGCCTTGTTAGATTCTTGCTTGCTTCCCCCTCAATGACACAGGGGAGAAAGTGGGAAGAATGGGAAGGGAGAGCTCATGAGTTGAGAGAAAGACATGGTCATTGCTTACCACTTGCCAACATGGCAAAATAGGCTCTGCTTGAGAATTAAATTATTCCCTAGTAAAATAAATCTTTATTAATTCAAGTAGTGGAAACAAAAAGAAACATTACGCCACCACCTTTCCTCACCCTTTTCCTGGGCTCAGCTTCACTTCAGATTCCCTTATGACCACCACTGTGGTGCAAGGACATGGGATGTCCACAGTCTGTACTTAGTGGTTTTTCTCTGCCATTTTCTTAGAATCATAGAATGGTTTCTTCTGGAAGAAACTTCCAAGATCGAGTCCAGCCTTTTCCTAGCCCTATGAACACCACTAAACCATGTTCTTCAATGCAACATGTACCCTTCTTTTAAACACCTCTAGGAATGATGACTCAACCACCTCCCTGGGCAGGCTCTTCCAATGCCTGACAACCCTTGCAGTAAAGAAATTCATCCTAATATCTAACCTGAACCTCTCTTGGCATAACTTAAGGTCATTTCCCCTCGTCCTATCACTCACCGTTAGGGAGAACAGACCAACCCCCATCTTCGATACAACCTCCTTTCAAGTAGTTTCCTCTGCCCTTGGGCTTCTGTCTGCTGGTTTCTTAAGCTTTTTGTTCCCTTTTTCCCTCTCCATTTGGCACTTTTAGCCGTTTCCTAACTATGTTTTCCCAGACATTCTGCCCAAATAGCTGCTGGGCTCAGGACTGTTGGAAACGGTGGGAACTGTGTCCTGGTCTCTCAGCACAGATGCTGCCACGACCTTGCCATGAACACCCAGTATATTGCCATACACTTTTCATCTATCAGGTCTTTGATTTTACAAAACAACACATCAGGTCATCAAAAAAGGGGCTAGTCCAAGTGATAGACAGAAATTAATAAAACACTTTAGCGTTCTTACTGACAGTTCTTCAGAAACATTGTTTCCATGTGCAGCAACAGAGAAAATAGCCAGCAAAAGGCAAAATGTCATCGGAAAAGGTATCCAAGACAAGACAGGGTCATTTTGTGTGATGGGTAAGGTAAAGGGAGAGTTATTCACTAAATCTCACCGTACTAGAACTAGGCGGGTATTGCTGAAACTGCTTAGGAGAGAAAAGCAGAAAAGTAGACACTTTTGCACAACAGTGTTTTTTAACATCAGGAACTGCTGTGAGAGAAGGCTGTGGAGAAGAACGGTGTCACTGGGTTCAAAAAAAAAAAAAAACCAACCCAGAGAAGTTTGCTACGATCAGTGCAGAAATACCAATTTTAGGAACTGGAGGGTGACCTTTACAGTTTCTGTTACTTACTCCTCTGCCCTGTTTCTTGAGCATCACTAGCCTGGAGGAGTTTCAAGTCATTGTGGTCCTGATTATTTTGAAGATGACCTTTGATCACAGTTATATCTTTGGTATTGCTTCACCTAATGATCTGGTGCTGAGAAGCAAAGGCCAGAGGTTGAGCTAGTTCTTTGAAGATCAAAATCATTCAATTTCCACAGAAATAACTTCATTAGAAGACCATGAGAGGCAGCCCTGAAAAACTTCCAATAATTTTTTTCCTATATTATCTACTGTAGCACAGTGCTGTTTATGAAGACTGTCATCTTAGTCATGGCTTCAGCTACAGCATTGGTGTAAAGGAGAGGAGTTACTCAAACAATTTTTCTGACTTATTTGAGTGGCATTTGGTCTATTCAGCCAATGTTTCATGTCTGCATCTGAGGCTGTGGGAAAATATGTATATATTAGTTGATTGATGTTTTAGAAATAATACACAGTACCATGAAAATATTACTGATGTAAAAAGGACTAGCATAAGATTGCTTGTAGGATTGAATGTTGAGCTACATGTTGAAACTCAAAATTGAATTTGTACACAGAGCAACCCAAATTTGAAATAGAGAACCAAGGAAGAAAGGTATGAAATTAAGTGTATTTTTAAAAACACAAAAACCAAAACAAAAACTTAAAATTTGGGGGAGTATTTCAGGTGCTAATTGTTTTCTTCAATTTTCAATATTCTTAAATACTGATTTATTTTTTTAAAATATGGTTTCCTATTTCAATACTTCATAGTCTTCAACAGTGAATTACAAAACACGAATTCAACATTTGCCCCAGTAACTCAACAGAGTGGAATCCCGCTGTGGTTTAGGTCTTTCCATTCTCTAGGTTCATTATTATGTGTATGAGGGTGTGGCAGGGGGGATACGTATAAACAGAACCTTTAACGATGTAGGTCTCATATGCTTAAAACTATATTGGGCTTGAGCTCTCTTCCCAGTTGCTGGGGTACTGCTTTCTCTTTCGGTAGCCTCTAGTTTCGTAGCTGACCCTGCTCTGGGCGGGAGGTTGGTCTAGAGACTTTCCAAGATCACTGGTAGCCTGAATTATCCTGTAAGCCTATGGTTTAGTTACATCAACTTTAACTTCAGTATTGGGCTTATTTGCTTACAGTATGTAAATATGAATATGTGAATAATAATAGTATCAAGTGTATTGCTTTTGGTTACTTTGAAAGTAAACAGTGCAATATACATGCATACCTGATTTTTAGGAAAGCAATCACATTTCTATTTAAGACAGATTCTTTTAAACTTCAGTATTTCTGAATGCGTTTATTTTCTCTCTTTTTTTCTTGATTTTAAAAAGTTTTGTTATTTATCAAATATGTAGGACAATTTACTGCTGGCTTATATTGTTGAAGGAGTAAGATGTCAGAAATTTTACAAATTTGTGCCATAGATACAAACTTTTATTAACAAAATTTCTGAGATCATCTTTATAAACAGCTGCTATCATAACTACTTGTTCTTTGCAGGGGATGGAGTGCTAGATCTCTCTACAAAGAAAAACGCAAGGTTGGAAGAACCAAAATACGATGCATTGTGTTCTGAAAACTCAGTGTCTGGGTAAGCAACATTTAGGACTCTCTTTGGCTTATGTGAAAGTCAATCCAGGTTTTTCTTCTCTGAAGTCAGGTTTTATGTTCATAACATATTTGTATATACGGACACACACATGTGGTTCCTATTTTGCTTTCAGAAGAAATTTGTCACTCATAAGTGTGTGTCTATGTATATATCATATGTTTCATTTGTCTTTTTCCTTTTTTTCTGTTTAAAGAAAAGTTATCAGAACAATCACCAAACTTTAGTTCATGTTACTAAAAATGAACCAAAAATTGATTATAAACACATTAAAAGTAATAGGATAGTAGAAGAAAATGTAAATATATTATTTCAGAGTTTATTTAGGAAACTTCAATTTTGGACAAAAATGATCATGTTAATATTTAGATTTAAAATATTCTTCAACTAACATGAACAAGTTCAATGACTATTATCTACAATATTCCTTAATAAGAGAACGAAAGCAAGCGTGCGCGAGAGAGAGCTCTTAATCATTGTACTTATGCTTACATCATGGTTCTGACTATGGTGTGTTGTGGCAAATAGTTAAATTTCTTTATTCAGCAAGAGAAATGTTATTGCATCTGCTGAAAGCTGCCACAGAACTAGTGAAATGCATTGTTTTGTTGGATTTTGTTATGATCTTGGCATCCTCCCATCCACTAGCCATAGCAGGACCCTTTTTTCACCTGTACGTCTTACCAAATAACTTACTGCAACTAGGACTACGGTAGCAGCATTTGTTGAATGATGTAAAAATGCATTTTATTAATTTGCTGATATAAAGAAGTTTTAAAATGAATATGACTTTGTAATTAGAGAGCTGTGAGTAGTGGCTAGAAGTTTTTTAAACTGTTTTATTTTGCCAAAGCAGACCCGATTGTTAACTACAGCACTTTATCTTATTGTTGTAGAAAGCCTAGTTTTGTGTAAGTCTGGGATGTTTGTGTGTAGTTATGTACTTATTGCTGCAAATTTTCTATGAGGGGGTTGACTCTTTTATTACTTGTTTAGCGGTAACGTCACGTTTCTACTAACAAAAACTCCTTCAGGATTTGGGTATTTAACGGAACTTTAATTGTATAATTAAAATTATACCAGTGTCGCTCTGCAAGCATGCAAACAAGGAAATATAGCAAGCACATGAGAATATTATCAAATGCTGAGCTAGGATATAAAGTTCTTGGAAGGGCTGCTGTAGAAGCCAGCGTATGATTTTTTTTTGACACACTGTCCTACCAGAACTGTAACATTTTGCTAGGATAATCATTTAACTACTGCATCTCAAAGGCTTAAAAGTATCAGAAGCAGTGATGTTACCGAAGCAAGGAGTATAATAAAGGAGTGGACCCTTCCCTTCCATAGCTGTGTGAGAGTCTCTCATACATCAGTTTACCATCGTTTCATTCCATCCATCCAGGAGACTACACAGACACAGAGAGGACTATGTGGAAAGAAGTGCTGAGTTTGCAGATGGTTTGCTCTCAAAAGCTTTGAAAGACATTCAGTCTGGAGCACTGGACATAAATAAAGCAGGCATACTTTATGGCATACCTCAAAAAACTTTACTTCTCCACTTAGAAGCCTTACCAGCAGGAAAGCCTGCACCTTTTAAAAACAAAACTCGAGATTTCAATGATAGTTATTCATTTAAAGACAGTAAAGAAACTTGTGCAGTCCTACAAAAAGTAGCCTTGTGGGCAAGAGCTCAAGCAGAGCGCACAGAAAAAAGTAAACTCAGTCTACTTGAAACCTCAGAATTAAAATTCCCAACAGCTTCCAGTTACCTCCACCAGTTAACTCTACAGAGAATGGTCACTCAGTTTAAAGAAAAAAGTGAAAATCTACAGTATGAAACTTCAAGTCCTACTGTACAATTAAAAATTCCTCAGCTAAGAATAAGTTCTGTGTCCAAATCACAGTCTGATACTGCTGGTCTTCTGGATGTTATGTACCACGTTTCTAAAACCTCCTCAGTCTTAGAAGGATCAGCTCTTCAAAAATTGAAAAATATACTCCCTAAACAGAACAAAATTGAATGTTCTGGACCTGTAACTCACTCAAGTGTTGACTCCTACTTTCTGCATGGGGACCTCTCTCCTTTGTGTCTTAATGCTAAGAATGGGACAGTAGATGGAACCTCAGAAAATACAGAAGATAGTTTGGATCGTAAAGATAATAAGCAACCAAGAAAAAAACGTGGCCGCTATCGGCAGTATGATCATGAAATAATGGAAGAAGCAATTGCAATGGTAATGAGTGGGAAAATGAGTGTTTCCAAAGCACAAGGAATTTATGGGGTACCTCACAGCACTTTAGAATATAAAGTAAAGGAAAGATCTGGAACATTGAAGACTCCGCCGAAGAAGAAACTCCGATTACCAGATACTGGCTTATTTAATATGACAGAATCAGGGACTGGCAGCTGCAAAAATAGTAGCAAGCCTGTGTAGAATAATTGTTAGCGAATTGTTTTATGTGTGTGTGTGTGTGTATATGTCCGTATACACACACTGTGTGAGAAATACATATGCTCACTCTGACAGAAGACGTGAAACTACAGTTCAAAAACCACATACATGCCTTTCGAAAAATAGTTTTATTCAGGGTTTTCACTGTGGACAGAATTATAGAGTTGCTCACTTAATTCTGATAGTGTGTATTTAATATAATCCTTGTATAAATAGGTGAAAAGATTCAGGTTTTATTTAGTAGTCAATAGCATAAAGATGTTTTGGGAGAACAAGTATTTGTCATGTGAATCATAATTTTTAATTGGTGAAGAACCACTTTACCCATTCAATAATCCATCTTATTATGGAAATACGCAGCCAGGGGTTAGCAGACTTTTATACTTCACAGAATACTTGCAATAAATTGTAAGTAACTCAGATTATACAAATCAAAGGATTTTTTTTTTAAAAGCTAGTTCCTTACAAGGAAGTGGATTTGTGAAGTATTAGTAGGATATAGTACGTTCTGTGAAAGAAAAAAAAGTTCATCGTTACTTAAATATCCAATACAAGTAAGAAGAACATTTCATTACTAAAAATGTGTGTTTAGCAGGCATAAACTGCATTTTTTATCATTTTAAGAAAATTTTGTTGTTGGTTTAGAAAGAAATTGGTGTTTACAAAGTGTACACTTATGAAACCTGAGAAATTACTGTAGTTATAGAATTATTAAATATGAAATAAGATGGAATACTAAGAGCATAAAATAATTAAAACTTTAACATAATTTTCCTTTTTAGTTTGACAAATAAGGTAACTTGTAAGGTTTAAAAAGAAAGTTGGAATGCAACTTAGAGCATGTTCATAATGTGCACAGAATGAGCTTGAGAATGGTTTGGGTTTGTTTGGGTTTTTGTTTAAACGTGCTGGTTAGTTGATGTTATGACTACTTAAAATTTATTTAAGGATTGTGTCACACTCCTATTGAAAAACCTCACTGTAACTGTAATGTATTTGCTGCTGTGACATTTCAAAACATTTTCAGTTTATCAGAATGAATACCAAGTTACATTATCATTTTGCTAATAACCAAATTTGCAGTTCAGGGTCTTGATAGAAATACAAATATTAAACGGTGAAGCTGTTTTGAACTTTCAATAATAAAAATTCTTTATAAATTTGGTAGTTAGAAGTTAGGCAGTTCACTTTAAATACGTAACTTTTAATAGAATATAAGGGAGACCAATTACCTTCGTATTGCAGTTTTTACACGGATTTCCAAGTATTCACAGTGGACTTTCTATCATACTTTTTTTTTTTTTGTGTAATACCACAAAGTACATGTCTACATATGAAGAATGGGGGCTTGCTTCATACATTCAATACTGAACACCAGTGCCCTTTTCCTCTCCAAATGTTTGGGTTTTTTCCTGTATGCATCTAATTTGACATAGAAAAAGACTTGTCTCCAACTTTTGTACAATTGGTGCACATGCATACACTTTTCCCCCCGGCTTAAATCTGCATGTGTATGGTTTAATTATGTAAATGAAATCATAGAATCTTGGAATTGTCAGGGTTGGAAGAGACCTTAAAGATCATCCAATTCCAACCCCCCCACCATGGGCAGGAACATCCTCCACTAAATCAGGCTGCTCAGAGCCCCATCCAGCCTGGTCTTAAAAACTTTCGGGGATGGGGCTTCCACCACCCTTCTGGGCAACCTGTTCCATGTGGGCCACATCAGGTGATTTGATTTATAGAGGAACTTGCCATTAAATTCAGTGGAGAGCATACTGCAACATTGGCGGCAAAAACTAGCCCATATTTAGTAACACTACTGAAAAATAACAACTTCCACTTTCAAACAGAGTAGTGCTTTGAAACTGCACAACCATGTCTCAGTTCTTTGGTCTCTCGGATCTATACTGAATCTTTTTCAGTGATTAAGGTTTACTTGCATATTACCGAATGAATCCTTTTTTTAAGCAGAACTGTACCTGCTAACACGGAGGTCACAAAACAGCAGATGTCAGGGTCATCTTTCACTTTAAAAGAATTAAGCCATATTTTGTGAGAGCCAGAAGGATTAATTTGTGAATCTGTCCCCACTGAAAGATGAAGTTGAAAAAACCTTAAATCTGTCTTTATACGGTTTTACTTGCAAAAGTTTGGGGCTTCGATACATTGCCTAATATTTGTACCATACTGATGTTTTCTACTCCTCAGACAACATTATAAATTTGATTCAGAAGTTTATATTGAAGGCAAGTTACAGAACTCTTTTTATATCATTTTAAAAGATGACCTGACCAAAAAATTAACAGGATTCATAAAATCAGGGATCATTTTACTATTGACTTAACAGTACTCAGTAGTTTTGTATGTAATATTATAATTAATTTTCAACATTTTAGTACTTGTATTTATTTTTTGGTCAGAAATAGTATATTAAAATATTTTTTGATAGTTTATAGAAGATACTCAACCTGTAAGTGTTTAAAGGAACAGAATTATTTGTTTCTAATTATTAGGCTAACCTTTGATTACACAACTAAGGAAACGCAGGGAAATGTGTAGATTCTCCTTCCCCAACCCCTATGTATTCTATTAAATGTCATTTAAATTACACATTTTGAACTGTTTTATAAATTCAGTTACCAGTCACTACTTAGTAATCGACAATTTCTGAAAATTCCTGTTTCAGCAGAATTTTAAATGAAGGTGAAAGCAAGCCCTACATGCTTTCTACTTATTTGAATGTTTCTCAAGTATTTTATATTAAAAAAAAAACAGTGCCTCTGTTTTTAGAACTACTGCTCAGTAAAGCTGTTTAAACCATTTCTGGTAGCTAATGACAATTTTATATTAAATTGTATATTAACTTTAGTGAGACTGATTTTTTTAGTTGTTTACAGTACAAATACTTGTATTTGTTTTTTAATTGCAGTATTTCCATTGTCGCAGTAATTTAGTAAAACTCTGTGGCTGCCTTGATTTTTGACAGATTTTTTGTTAACAACTGATTTTTAGGCAATTAGTTATATTTATGCATAAATCAATTGCACTATAATTCATGAATTATTTATTATAATATTTTCTAATGAATTCCATGTATTTGTCTTGTGTTGTAAATGTACTGTAATTCTGTTTCTTCTTTGTGTTGTTATATTCCTAAATCTGATTGTATGAATTTAATTGTTTAGTTAACGTGTTTCTACGTTGTAATTTGTAGTAAAGCACTTCAATGCTTTTGCACATAAATTTACAACACTGATGTGTGATTGATTTGCTCATTCAGTAAAAAAAAAAAAAAACAGAAAGAAACAAAAACCTGTGCGCTGACTCATTTGACTTACTCCTGAGGCACAAGTTTGTTAGCAGTGGCATAAGATCAAGAACTGTACAAATTAAGCACATCATGGCTAATTTACTATGACAATTTTAGAAATAATACCTTCAAGGAAGGATGATTTCTCAGATTTGATTTATTGCTCACAAATGAGAAATTCATAAAACTAATTTTATAATTTACATTCCTTAGTTTGAAGCTAAAAAATGTCTATTTTATATTACAGATATATTGCTTGAGGGATTTATTTGCTTAGTAAAGTCAGAAAACATATTTCTGTAATTCAGATTTATACTGCAATAGTAGTTCTATGATGTTCATACAAGTACTTGAAAGTATGTTCTGTTCCCAGTTTTGTTCCTGGTCCCAGTCTGCAAAGAAGTTGCTAGATTGTTCTATCTTGTCTGTGGCTGAGACAACAGAGGGTAGAACTCTAAGGGAAGGACGACTTTTGGGAGGTCATGGTTTTTCAGATTTGTAGAGGAGGCAAAGGTTTACTTTTTTTATACGTTAAGTAACACACTGGAAGGCTGGTGCTTAACCTTACCACATCTCCGCCTTTGGACTCCCGTCAGTCCCCACTCCTTGGTATTATCTGCCCTCCAGCAGGGAAATAATGTCATTCCATTCATTTGTCTTCAGAGATACCGTGCACAGAAGGTACTGGGAGAGCAGTGCTACTGATCCTCTCAACCCCTCCCGTTTCCTACCCACTTTCTCTAGCTCTGTTTTTGTGTGTAACTCTTAGACAGTGCAAGACTGTTCTGCGAAGGAAGCATGCAATTGTGGCAGTAGTAGCTCTTCCTTCTATGAAATTGTTTAAGCTTTTACCTTGAGGATAGTCTTAACAAGTCTGTGACAACACAAGTTTAGAGGGCTGTGGGAGGGAATTACAGGAAATAAAATCCCATAGTTGTATTGAAAAGATACTAAAAGTTAATTGAAATATATGGACATCATCTGCAGAGAGACACTTTAAAGAGTATGTGTTGCTTTAATTTGTTTGTGTAGTAAGTTCTGTTGTCAGATGGTGACCGGGTGAGGGGTTGATGTGCTTTCACAAACTTGGAAGATCATTTGGGGTGTGGTGCTGTTGCGATAGAATAGATGAAGTTATCTGTCGGCTTTAGAAACTAACACACATATTAAGGGAAACGGGTTTATAGATATTACACAAGGATAGATAACAAGTAAAGAATGTCCAGTATGTCTGTCATAGCCAGAATACTAGTTCATACAACACATTTCTCCACATAGCAAATTCAAAACAGTTTTGAAGCTTTTCTTTTTTTTCTGTTTTGTTTTTGGGTTTTTTGTTTACTGACTTTTAGAAGGCTGTAGGACTCTGAAGTTTCTTCCACAAGTGAGCACATTTTAAATAGCAGTTATGGATACAGGACTTTGCAACTAAACGTCTCCAGTGAAATTTCCTTAGACATACTTTGCAAGTCTAGACAGAGATGCCTGTCTAGAGATCTAGTCTAAAAAGACGGTGCTATAGCCATCTTTTTAGTAAATTTGTTAAGCACTAATTTGCTGTGATTTACAAATGAAAGGTTGAAGACCCAGTGCTGTGTTAATTTTCTTTCTATCTGGCCTTTCAAAACATTATTTAATTAAAGTCATTATGATGGGAAGGACAATTAGTTTTCATCCATAATTGTTTTACTACAATAAGCTTTGTTTTCACAAGCGTAGGGATATATTTCAACACCTCGTGACTCCTGAGTTTGGACTGAGTAATACTCAGACTCTTCTCAGTGAAGCGGTGTTTCAAAAACAGTGAAATTCTGACAATGACATGCCCTTGAATAAATGCTGGTTTTACTTTACTTTGCAAGTGGAAAGAGGGTTGTTTTTTTTTTTCAGTTTAAACGTAATCAAAATTTCAGCTAGTATCTATCACAAGTATATCACGCTTTTATGCGTTAGTATAATCTAGATGCTTGACTTTGGATATATACCATTTCATGGTAAATACTATGGGAGAAGACAAAAAACCATGAGGAATCATTAAGCATAGTTTGCTGGTTTTAAACTCTAAACTTTTAAAATCTGTGTGGGATAATAAAAAGACAAACTTGTATGTACACCTTCCAGTAATAAACCTGAAACTAAAGGTTATTATTGATGCTAATAACATTGGGTATGACTTAATTAATAGGTAGCTTTATATAAATGCATCACACTTAATTACGAATGTTTGTTCCTTGATCAATACACTTGTAAATCCAGTCAAGATGATTTTTTTCCAAAGTATAGGCGTAAATGCAAAAAACTACAGAAGATAATAGTAGGGTGAAAAGTTAGTGTCATGTTCAGAGTTTGGTGATATGTTTAAACAATACATACTTTTCTAAAACAGAATTCTTCTAACATTTTCTGCTCATGTAATTGGTTTCAGTAAAGCATTTGAATTAGGTGTTAACTCTCTGTTGATAGTAGCTATCCAGCATAAGGATTTTGTATTTAATTGAAGAAATATCTGTATTAATTTCTACCATGGAAAATTTTCAGCTTTTCAATATTAATGATTGATTAGGTAAGTAGTGATATTAGTTTTAATAATTTATAAGAAATTAATTAAATAGTTAAGGTAGTATTTTATAAGTGATTTTATTTTGAGTTAATATCTTTAAAAACAGCTGCTCAGAACTCTTTATTTAGATATAGACCTATCCTGTATTTGAGATTTAAAGGATATTAACTTTTGTCAAAGAAATTATTTATTCCAGTGGTGATTATCTCTGTTTCTGTTTAATGAGAGAATGTGTGTGTGTGTGTGTGTGTGTGTGTGTGTGTGTTTGTGTGTGTAATATATTGCAGTGAAGAGCCTGTGATACACCACTGTGGTTTATTTAAAAGGGAAATTTTTATCTGCAAAACCAGTAACATCAGCAAGCGGCTACTTTTTCCATTTTCTGTTAGTCTATTAAGTCTTCTTCAAAAATACGTACATAAGTAAGAATGTCTTTAGACGGATCTTAAAAGTATTCTGAATAGCCTTCAATACATTTTGGTATATGCGTATCTTAGAGTGGGATTCAGGAGAGATGGATCTCTTCTTGCCTCTGCCACAACTTTGGATTGTGACCTTACACAAGTCACTTGCCCTCTCTGTGCCTCAGTTTGTGAAACGGGAGTAACACGAAGCTCCCCAGGTTCCTGATGACATTTTCCGTCATTAATGACTAAGGTAGTTTGAAATACCAGAAAGTTAATATTATTGTAATTACATTTAGATACAAGAAGCTGTATTTCAAACCATTCTTTTTGTCCCTTGATTTCTTCTTGATTATTTTTCTTATGGTAGGACTATCACCTCTATAGATACAATGCACATAGTTGCTAGTGGCACTTGCAAGTGTGATTGAATAGTGCAGATGAGAGCAGAACTGTTTTGCAAAATTCAGATTTTTAGGCTTGAGTTTAACCATTATAGCAAACAGTAGATGTGGTGGTTTACTGTAATTTATATTTTGTTTTGATTTGTTTTCATTTTCAGTTCAAGCTCAACAGCTGATGCAAATTCAGAGGAAACAGCTAATTTGGAAAAAGGAAAATCAACATTAAGCAAAGTTTTGGAGTCTTTTTGTTCATATCACTGGCAACAGACTTTGGCTATGTTAAAATTTTTAATACAAGATGAAAACGTTCCTATAGCTTGCAGTTGCAAGCAAACACATTTGGTCCACTCTGAAACTCCCAGTTCCCTTACTGAAGAGGATGTTCACATTTCATTTTGCAATTGCAATGGACATATGCTGACAAAAAGGTGCTGTTCACAACATCAAAGACCAAACACTTGTTTACCACCTCTGTCTCTCTGTATTAAAGATTTCCATTCTTTGTCATGCCAAGCTGTAGCGATCGGATGTATTAAGACAATGGTGAACAAAGCGTGTAGCTCTCATAAGTATTGTGCTGAACCATTGCAAAATCCTAACAGTTATTCTGTGAAAGCAGCAGCATGTGCATATTCAACTAAGGACTGTGATCTCTTGAACAGCATTAAAAATTCAAATAGATCTCGCAGCCCATCACCACCTCCGCTGTCACCTGTACAAAGTAAAGAATTTGAATCATCGGAAGGATCGGTTATAGATTTTCCAGCTTTAGACAATAACAAGCTTGAGATAGCCACCACCCAACCTCCAGCCCTCTTGCCGGCCGAAGGAAGCAAAGGAGAATTTGAATACAAAGGTAAAACAGGCAGAGGAAAAGAGACTGAATATTCAGACGGAATGTTGCTGTCAGCAGACCAAGAAAGCAACAATTATTATATAAATTCTGAGAAGGCTGAGAAAGGTGAACATGCTGCCATTTTTCAAGATTTAATGGACCGTATTAATGAAAAGTTAAAATCAATAGATACTACAGATATAGCAACAAATCTTGTAAAACTTTCTAGCAGTGACAGGGCACCAGAAAATGATGTCAAATTAGGAGACTTCATAACTTCTCTTTTGCATAATGCTAAAGCAAGTGATTACAGCTTTATGGAATTACTTCACCAACATGATAAACAAATGGAAAATAAAATTATCCAGACAAGATTTCGCAAGCGTCAGGAAACTTTATTTGCAACATATAATTCTCCTGATTCACCATTCATTCGGCGACAGTCTTTGCAAATCAAGAGGGAGCTTGCAAGCCTTGATGAAACTCTTGTAAGAAAAAAGTCAATTTCTGAGAGAAATGCAAAGAAGTCTACAAAGAAATTTGATAAAATATATCCAAGTAAGAGACACGGTTTTACTGTGATAGAAGATGAGGCTTTGCAACATCTTGAAAGTAGTCCATGCATGAATTGCCAAACCAAACCAATGTGCTTTCCAGTACACCAAACAGAGCCTTTCAAACTACCTCTTGCTAATTTTCAAACCAGCTCCGGCTTTCTAGTTCTTTCAGAAAACAGTGCTATTGCAGCCAGCCAGGCAAAACTCCCCAAAACACAAGGAGAGTGTGCAACCTTAAGAGAGACTGATCAGATTCCTCTAAAGGATGAGAGTAATGGAACCTTGGGCAGAAGTAAACGTAACATTGTGCCTCCTGGATGGTATTCTGTGTATGTAACGAACAATATTGTGTTTAGAAAGTCATCCAATGCAAGAAAGTCTTTAGAAAGTTCGGAAAAAATGAAAATAAATAAAGATGATCATGCTGAAAGATGCAGTGACATAAATATAAGAAAAATTGTGAGAGATACAAATCTGCAAGTTGTTGTAGAGCGTCTAGAAGATACAATAAATTTAGCCAGAAAGACTGACAGTTCATTGCTAAAATTAAAAAGCCAAAAATTAAAAGCTAGTGTTTATGAACAGGTTATGAACCCAGCTGCTAGAAGAGGCTTACCTTTCCCTCTAAGTGAAATGGGATGCACAGGACAAAGCTTCCTTCCACATTCACATGTGCCAAGCACCAGTAAAATCAAAACTATGTATGTGACAACAAACAAACAAGAAATGGTTATAGATCAAGGAATTAATGACAGCCTTCTGAAATCTCTGACTTTTGATTCATCCAGTTCAACTCCCGGTAATGGGGACTTGCATACAACTTTGGAAGCTGGGGAGATCTCTTCTCCCTTAAACTACTCCAGCCCTATTAAGCTTATGTTTGTCTCAGAGGTTAATAGTAGTGAAGGAGTCAAATATACTTTGACATCTGCAGCTGCATCTTCTAAAGGAAGCACAGATATTTGTTTATTTCAGGGGCACACAAACACTTTGTTAGACAAACATGCTACAGGAGATCTTTCTCATGCAGTCTGTGTCAAGGACGGTGATTCTAGTGAAAATAATACCAGGGAGGAGTCAAGTTATGTTTGTACAGAAGCAGTTACAAGCTCTTGTCCAGCTGGTCAAAGTAACTCAAATGACTCGAAACAAAGTGACAAAGTTGTGGAGAAGTCAAGCAGTAGCAGTGAATCGGTTTTAAAAAGAAAACCTGGTAGACCAAAGAAAATAGGTCCTCAAGTTGTTAAGCAGGTGAAGAGACCTATTGGGCGGCCTCCAAAACCAAAAATAGACATGAGTGACAGCACAGAACCCAGACCTGAATTCAGCAGTGATGGTAAAAGTACCAAATCTGATGCAGCAGTAATGGAAGAAGTTAACACCAACAAAAATATTACTGTGACAGTTGTTTTTGGAAGGTCAAGAAGGACTAAGAGACATGTTTCTGAAGGAAATATAAATGTAATCAGCATTCTGCCCACACAACACATTGATTCAAATTTTGCCAATGACCACAGCAAAGCGAGGCACAATTCAGAAGCTGAAAACGCTTTGACGGAAATAGTAAAAGCCTTAGAGAATTCATCTACTGAGAACGAGATCTCTGGTTACGACTATGTCAGACCTATCAAGAGCAGCCTAGCATCGCCACATCCTTGCAGCAATATTATACGGCCAATTAAGAAACCATTAACCACCATTCGAAAACCTGGTAGACCAGCAAAAGTAAAAATCTCCGGCATATCAGTGACTGTTAATAGAGCTTCACCTCAGGAAAGAAAAGTGAGTATTAGCAACTGTTTGCCTCCTTTACAACAGCAGAATGTGTTAGAAAAAAGCATGCCACAGGAGAGAAAAACTCAACTGTGCAATAATATTGGTCAAGTAAAGAGCACACGGAAAGATTCTAGAGAGGATGGATCAAACAATGTTATTACAAAAGTGCCAAGAAAACGTGAGATTCCATCAAGACATTCTGCAAGAGACAGAAAACCCTCACTGCATTTTGTACATTCATTAGCATCTTCTAGTGCATTTACTTGTAGAAGTGCCTTACTACATAAATCTTACAAACTCCATTTGAAAAAAGCTAAAGATCGAAAGGAAAGACATAAGCAATCAAGTCAGAGCACAGCATCCAAAGATACCTCAGAACGGAGAATGTCAGGAAGTGTAAAAAAGGATCTTAAGGATGGTGAACTCAAGCCCATTAATGAAGTGTCATCGGATCCCATTTTTTCATCGACTCCCTCTCTCAGGTGGTGGGCTACTTCCACTTCAAGTGACACTTTGCTGGAAGAACTAAATAATAGATTTGAACAGATAACTAATACCTGGTTGCGAGTGGGGGGAAACGAGGTTGATAGATGTGTGTGTGAAAAAGGGGGGCCCATTGAACAAGACTGTAATACTGAAATGTCAAACCCTTTAGACTCCTGCCTTGTAGAACTTGAGGCATCACCTATAAGAATGCTTTTTCAGAAAAAGTGTAATATGAATGAACTCTGCACCTGGTTTATGCAAACAACAGAAACGCAGTCTCTCGCCCTAGTGAGAAAGGCAAATGCTCGCAATCCTTTAGAAGTAGTTAGTACTAGAGAGATAAAGGTGGAAACGAAACAATCTGATCTTAGTACTTGCCCTTTCAGAAAGCACTTTAAAAAGTTTGCACTATCCTCTCCTTCAAAACCAGCAGGGAAATTACAGATGTTACGTAACATGGTGAGGTCTCCAGTCTTAAGCATGAAAAGTAATTTTACATTAGCCAGATTAAAAAGAAATGAATTTAAGAAGTTACAGCGTGATAGATGGGGACAATCAAAAAAGCTCTATAATCAGGCTCCCGGAGGCTGGAAATCCAAAAAGAAAAATTTGCAGTTCTTCTGCCAAAGCCAGTTTAAAAGTACAAGTGAGGAAACCATTGATGAAATGCCCAAGCTCCAGGAAAAAAATACAGTAGAAATCCAGCCCACTCAGACTTTGGTAGAATCTCAGAGTAGCCTCTTGCCAACTGAAAATGAAGCCAGAGATGCATTTGTTCAACAGATGATGGAATCTTCTGACTTTAACCCACATCCTGGTTTAGCAAATATACTTAAGTCACATACAGAGACAAATGGAACAATTTATTGCCAGCAAAATGTTAGGAAAGAACAAAGCCAAGATAAACTGTTTCAAAATACTTGGAAAACCAAAACCTTTAAAGATTGTAGGATATTTCTGAGAAAAATCAACCATATTGAGCAGCACAATTCGTTTAAGCTAAATAATGTCATTTATTCTCCTGAAGCTGTTGAAAGTAAAAGCAGTCAGGCCTATATGGAAGAAAAAAGACAGCATCTTTTAAGGTCCCATTCTACTAAGCAAAATGCATTACAGAAACAAGAAAATGAAATGGAAATATCTAAAGGACCTAATTCTTCTAAAGTGACTGAAAGGCTGGATGATCAGTTTCACAGCAGAAAATTAAGTAGTGCTGTAAATCATGACGATAATCCTGCTGGTAGTTCTGAAGTTCTTATCAGAATAAACAAAAGAAAAAGTCCACAATGGGAAACCACTGATACAAATATAAGAAAAAGGCATAAGAGGCAGTCATGCACTAGTGGACAAATGGCAACTTATTACCCAAAGTACCAAGTAGGTAAGTTCCTGTTCCCCCCTTCGTCTTAAAATTGAATCTTAAAGAACTGGAGAAGTCAAACAACTAAGCACTTTGAATTTATTACTGCATGATGCTCATTTTTATTTCAGAGAAGTCATGAAATTAAACATTGTAAAACATCATAATAACACAGAAAGCGCATTTTTAAATGTATGTAATATTCTACATGAATCTTCTGGCTACAATAGGTGTGTTACATTCTATTACGATAAAAGAAAAAGAGATAACTAATATAGTTCAGGCAGACAGCAAATCAGGGTTCTGATATGTCTGAAAGTCACAACTGGCTCCAGCTGATTTCAAAAGGAACAGAATTTCATCCCTTTAGGTAGTTTTTTGTGTTGTGAGGAAGGTTAAATTGGAAAATGAAGCAGAAATTCAGTGTATTAACATACGGTTGTTTAAAAAAAAAAAGTCATTGAATGATTTCTAATATAAATCTGTAATGGTTTTATAATTATACAGTAAAAGATAGTACTGTGTACTTCTGAGAAGTATTCATTGAGAGATCCGTTTTAGTATCCATTCAATGCCAGATGAAATCTGCTTACTCTAAAGGGTTTGAGCATTGAATTGTTACAGAACAATTTAAAATGTAAAATTATTCTAGACAAGTACAATATACAGTTACTACGCTAAATGCATTTGCTTGAAATCTTTTTAGGCTAGTGCAATATTAAACCCATTTTTAAAGCTAGATACTTATACTACTTTGTAATACAACTGTGATCTCAGAAGGGCTGTTACATTACTTACAAAGAGGGTACCACTTGTGAAATGATTTCTTCTGTTGGGTGAAGAGATCTCCTTAAACAGAAGTCTGAACTCATTTCAGTAAAATAACTAAGGTGTGAAATACTTACCAAGTAGAATAAAAAGTTCTGCAATAGGAATTAAATTACTGCAGAAGTATTCAGTTGTAGAAACAATATTGTGTTAGCTAATCTGATTATATTTCCAGAACTATTCAAAACATCAGGGCAAAATCTTATGTCCCCCTTTGTATTCTATATTGTAGAAAACTATCCCTGGTAATAAACTGACAAGTTAATTTAATTTGTAATATAAATGATACTATGGCTCTTGTATACTTTGTTTCTTTTGTGTTTTATATGATATATAAAATTCTTCATATTAAGCTCATTCAGTGTAACCCTGCTTTTCCAAAGTACAGTATTTTTTGTCCTTAGACTATTATCTTGTATTTTAATTCACCAATTTGGGATCAAACATAAAAAAAAATTGTTTTTAAGAAGTTCAATCCTTGACACAAGATTGCTGTAAAAAAGACAGAACTAGAAAAGGAAAGGGTAACATCTCTCTGTTTCTTTTTTGGAACATCTCTCTGCTTCTTTTTTGGAAATGAAGAAAGAGCTCTCTCATACATTTATTTCATAATTTCAACTGTAGTTGTGAAAATTTTATATTTGAATTATATTTATCTTTAAACATTTTCTTGCTATGGTAACATAAGCCCTATTGCTGTGATACGGTCTCATGTTAGTTTTAATTGGGACTAAATTTTATTTACCTGATAACTGTCCTCCTTTAGTTTTGGATCTTTAGGAAATCTGATAACTATTTTGATATTTTACATTACTTCATTTACAATTTTTGTTATTTTCCCTTTTACTCATAGTTTCTCATAACAATTGTCGTCTTTAGGAAGGATATGACAGAATGTTCATTCATAAAGGAAATGTTAAAAGACAAAGAATTATGATTCTGGAATTTTCTCCATACTCGTAACCTCAAATCTTTTGTAGGGGTACTGTTGTATTAGCAGGGGATTGTCATATATAGAAAAGGATATCTCGTTTTGGCATGTTAATTCGACATTGCGTACTATCTGCACTAGCCAAGGACATCAATCATATGAATGTTTTTTGTCTAGAGTATAGCTAATGGCTAAAGAGATGCAACATGATTTCTATCTGTGCATGCCTGTGTTTCCAAACATAATTCCTGCATCTGGAAGTGTAATGCACATGAAAACATCGTTATTCACTCATATGTTCTTTGGACTGTATTTTTGTTGATGTGGTATCACAAATTATATCATTGGTCTGTTGTCATGCTTGACATGTTCTTATATATACATTTATGGTCAATATTTAAAGTTTTTCTTTAAGTTTTACTGATCTGGAAAGAGAGAAGTGTTGTGATGCTGTTTTATTGTGAAGCATTGTGGCAGATAGGCAGAACGTTGTTAACAAATTTTAATGCATACTCGGATTTTTTTTCACAATGTGCAAATGGGAATGAAGCCATCGAGTTCTTACAGCCCAAGGTAGCATCGAGCAACCAGAACTAGATGTGTAGTCACTGCAGCAACAGAAGAGAGTTAATCACTTTTTACTATTACCTGTTTTATCCAAGATAAGGTGGATGGTAGATGCAGTGGTCCATATGCCGTTGTTACTACTTGACTTCTGACCTGTTGCTTCAACAATGCATTTGATATGTTGAGGGGCAGTTCATTTTTACTCTAAACGTATGTTCTGACCATTTTAATTTCTTTAGCAACACTGAAACATTCTTATTCTCCTTGGTGGCAAAGGAAATTACGTAAGCCTGCTTTTAGGAAAGCATTTATGTTTTCTTTCCCTGACAGTGGTTCAGTGCGTTTCCTTATAACACTGCAGCCCACATTCACGTGCTTTGGGCTTGGCCCGACTAGATCCAAAAAGGCTTCAAGAGAGCCAAGCTAAAATAAGAGGAACTGTTACCTAGCAATAAAATGAGGCACTATAAGAGACTTCATTTTAGGAAGGTACAATGTACTGAATATTTTGAAAATCTGCTTCAGAGAGGGTGTGAATTTATCACATGCAAATGAGGCTGTGGACCTACTACAGTAGTAGGCAGTACTGCGCCCTGTGACGACATGATATACCTGTTCATGTGCCCTTCGTAACAGAGTGCAAGTTCACACAGAAAAGCTTTAAAAAAATCAGTTCCAATCACTTAAAGCTAGGATATTTTCTTCATCTCAAATGAACTTTTTCATTTCCTCCCATGTAACCTGGCTTTTCTACAAGTAGCCTGGAGTTTTAGTAGAAAACCTATTGTACTTGTTGGTAGAGAATATACATTTTCAATTTTAATATTACATTTGAACTCTGTATTTAAATGCTGTCTTAATGTGATCAAGGTAGTGCAGTATTTAAAATGAGAATTTGCTAATCTTTGTAATAATTTCAAAGTTGTCTACAGGAGTTAGGAATCTATGAAAACCTAGTGTTTTTATGAGGCTGATTTGTCTTTTGATAACATCGGTCTTAATATGACCACAAACGAAACTTTTCTTAAACTTGACTTCTGTTACCATAAATTTTCATAAAATCGGGAAGAAAAATTTTGTGAACTCTCTTTATACTCCAGTTATTGCTTATTTGTGTTATGGTAGTGCAATCCAGTAGTGATAAGGCCACACGATGTGAATCGCTTTCCTACCACCGTGGACAACGTTAATCTCACGTCAGTGATCTAGTGACAAAACAATTCTAGCAAGTTTCTTCAGCCTTTTCTTTCATGAAGGAGCACACGCTACCCTCCTAATGGGGAACAAATTTAAAATATAAGGTTAGATAAAATGCAAGAGCGATGTAGCATAGCAGTCATTAAATCTGTTGATTTTGAGAAATCAATTCTTTTCACAAAGGCTTTTCATCAGAAAGTTCCTTGGCGTCATGTGATGCAGATTAAGCAGGTAGAAATGTTCATAAGTGTAATTGCCAGGACAAAGAGGTTACTTTTTCACAAGCAGACGTAAAATGAAGTAAGAAAATGAACAGAAAATATAGGAAGAATATTGAAATGAGTGACTGTTCTCAGTAAGTGGGCCATTTTTAATGCAGAAGAAAAAAAAGCAGAGAGGTACACTTGATATATAGTTGACTATACATGTAAAATAAATTCCGACTCATTCAATGAACTTTGTGGTCCCTGGCTCATTCCCCTTAATACATCAGCAGCAGCTCTAATACCACAGTCCAGTACTCCCTCGTGTTTTACACTCTGGAATTCCACTTGCCAAATGTAATTCCATAGTCTTTGCTTCCCTTGTCTTTTTCTCCCATCATGTGATCTAATGCAAGGCGTATGTGTTTTGGGTGCTATTTTGTTTTAAACGGTGATCATTTACCTATTGCTTTAGGGTATGTTTTTTTTGAGGGTTCTGAGCTAAGGATTTTTACTTTAGCTTACCTGAAGGAGTAGACTTCTTTCAGAGAACTCAACTTTGAAGTCTTTCATTTTCCCTTACCTGCAAGGAAATTTCTGTAGTTTAGTGTTGTGATCGTTAAGCCTTTGTGTAGGATTTATATACCCAATTTTATATGTAGTTGGGGAGGTAGGGGGCATGTCATCATGTTATTTAGTGTTGTTTCATTCTCTCCTTTTAATTTTATTTCCTCAAAAAACTGAGAAACTCCTACTCGTGTTTTCCTGTTTGTCCTCAGTCCTGAGGAAATGGTTAAATTTTTCAGGTTTCTTTAAGGAACTGGTAATACTATATAGACAGTCTTCTGTCTTTCTGCTTAAGCCTTTAGAAGAAAAAACAATAGTTTTCCTGGGCCTGCCTAGCGCTTTTGAAAATACGACAAGTGCATATCCTTTCTGAAATCCTCTCTTAAGAGTTTTCAGCTGATGTTAGATCAAAAAGGATAGAGGACGATCAACACAGCCAGTGATGACATAACTTGTAACAAAATATTTATGTAGTCTGACCATCACAAAGCAGATTAATTATACTGGGACCGTTCCAATTTTGGGAAAATACTCCTGTTCAGGAGAGATGCACATGTATTGTGCCTCAGTTTACGTTCTTCTGTCATTTATATGGTCAAGCTAATAGCGGGATTTTTTTCTTTCACCAAATTTTTGTGAAGTGTCTTACACTAGAATCTTCAGTTAGTTGCATTCAAACCTGCAGATCCTGGATCCAGATTCAAGGGGAAGATTTAAATGATGTGAGATGACTGGGCTGTTGTTTGCATGTGCTCTTGGGTAGATTTTCCTTCCTTAATTTCTCTCTCACTCCACTAGAAGATAGTTGTGGTCTGTCCTTTGGTGATTCTTCAGATTTATTCACGGTTTGGTGGCAGTGCCCTTTCATTTTGCTGTAATTACACAGTTGTGCCTTAAAGATATTGTTTAAACAAAATTTGAGACTGACAGAAATTTTTTTTGTTATTTTGAAGTGTTTCTGGAGAAAGTGTAAATGTTTGCAGGGCTCTGTGGAGTGGTGCTAAATCTTATTATCTGAAATTTTGTTTCAAATGTAGGTAAACATTTGGTATCTGCTAAAAATTATGTTTAATTTTTTACGCTCATTCTTCCTTGCATTTTTTTGATAAATGGATATTAATTTAACACAAATAAGATGTTTGCCACACCTTAAGGACAGCACTTTCTTATAAGGTTTTTTTCTATGGCGTTTCCTGTGGTTGACATAAAAAAAAAAGACACTTTGCCATTTAAAATGGCCTTGACTCTTGAGTGTTCCCCGGCATACTGAGCATATCTGAAAGTTGCTGACAGCCTTCAGGTTCTCATTAAGCCAGATATCTTTACAATGATCAACAACTAATTAGCTGGATGTATCTGAACTGAAATTGCTTTCTATGGGTAGCCCAAGGTTTTAAAAGCAGCATTTTGCGTTCGTGTGCACACATGGCCACAACGTCACAGCTTCGCGGCTTTGCCCTTGGCGTGGTGGTGGAGGTGTGCTTTGTGGTTTCAGTGTGTTACACAACACGAGGGTGTTCTTGGGTGTGTGATGGAGCAAAGAAAGTTTGTGGAGTCCTCACCAACATAGTTCACTTCCTAGTTATTTAAGAGGTATTATCAGATATTTGAAAATAAATCAAAGAGGATGTTTGTAAAGGCAAGTTATGTTTTTTAACAACTATGAGTGTATAAAATGTATGATTTATAGACCTGTACCTGTATGTAAATTTGTATCAGGATATGTGCTACCTATGAACTGAGAATGTTTCTAATGTACCATTATAGAAGAAAATCACTTCTGTGAAGTGATTTACATAGAACCTAACTGAGGTCCTAATTTAGAAGTTAATTGGAACTTTTTTATTACTTTGTTGTTTGTAAGGATTTTTTAAATAATGCCTTATAGGAAGCTAGAAAATAAAATAGAAATTATTTCACTTCTAGCCAAAAAATATTGAAATTATCATAACTAAGCAATAATTAATATATATTCCACACATTTTTATCAGGTTCCTAACTAGGTTATGACTCAAAATACTGTTTTGATTGGTTGCAGTGTACCTTGATAAAAATAATACTGTTCTTGAGACACATCTCTCTCCACCTTCTCCTTTCAATGCATAGGGCATCATCTTGAAAACTTCAATTCTCCTATCTTCTCCATCTGTTATTTCTTTTTCTTCCTTACTGGGTTGCCAGCTTTCAGCTGACTTGTTTTTTCATCTAAATCCTCACTTCTTTGTGTCTATGTGATTTTTTGTCAACATTTTTTATATTACTCACTTTAATAAGTCAGACCAGCTATGTTTTCCCTGCAGCTTTCTACTTTTTTTTCTCCATCACAGAAGCACAGAAGCTGCATGCGCACTCTGTCAGGGAGGCTGATGAGCCCAAACGGGATGTCCAACTGCTTCTCCCAACGGCTTAGCTCCTATCGTGAAGATCACACCCTTGTCATTGGCTCGGTCTTCCAGCATTTGCTATCCCACTTCTGTTTATGGAGAGTGATGCTTATTTGTATTTTTACAGTAATATAACATTGACTTGTGCTTCATATGCGACCCACTACAGCTGCCTGGTAAAGAGCTGCGTAATCTGCATTAGTACTTTGCTTCACGCCGGCGCTTTTATACATTTATTTTACTTAGACTCGTGTCTGAACCGCTGTTCAGACCATCCAGACCATTACATTCTGGTTGTTCCACATTCATCTGCATCCTCTCCTCTTGCTTTGCTCTCCTTTGGTGCCAAACTTCAACTGATTCTCAGATCACTCACCAGCTTTCTTATTTTTCAAGCCCTATGGTTCTGAGTGCCAAAGCATACTCGCAGGAGCGCCGCAGAATGACTGTGGCCTGGTTTCATCCCCCGTTTTGGTTTTTACTGCATATTTGTCACTCTCTGCTTCTGCTGGTCCATGCTATCTCTTACACCTGTTAAGTGATTTGTAATACAGGAGTAAGATGTCAGTCAGCCTTTGTCATAGATTTCTTCAAGCTGAGGTATGGAAAGTCTTTACTAAGTAGCCATGCCTACTTTTTAATCCACTTTTTTCTTATAAAAGACCAGGTAACTTTTATTTAGTTATTTTTCCTATAGTGTAAAGATACTTGTCTTCCAAAATAACACAAAAGCTCCATGCTTTTGAGTCAACAGTTCTGTACACTGTGTAATTCCAGGAATTTTTTTGTTTCTGCTCTCATTGTCATGACAAATTGCACATTTTGTTCTTGTGGAACAGGTCAAGCAATTTCTATTTTTCTTTTCATTTTTTCATAACTGAAGGGGGCCTTTTTCTGATGCTGATTTCTCTCATATTCTAGACATCAGTAAAGGCTGATGAGATAATTCTTCTCTGTTCTTTGGAATACAAATAACAGTATCTCTTGCTCTGTTAAGAGGATGTGAATTGTATATAAGAAACTTGATGCTTTGTGGAGACCGAGGCTTTTTTCCTTGTATTTCTTTAGAGTATTTTTGTCAGTCTGGCAGATATTACTGTCTGATTTGTTCTTTCAACAGCAGAAACTCACCTGTCTTATGTCTGCATTCAGCTTTCTCAGTTCCTTACCACAAATTAAACTTAGACAGGAGCATCACAAACTTATTTCAACGACTGTCCTGACTCTCCATCCTCTACATACTGCCACATGCTCCTTTCTGTCTCCACTTCTAGACTTACATAAAAGGAATCTGTGCTTCGGTCTTTAATCAGGGTTTATGTGCAGGTGGGACAGGTATCTTGGCTGTAGCTCTTTCTTCACTAATTATCGACTTGACCTGCTTTTCTCACTGTGTGCCTACCCATAGGAATGGCCTTAACTTCACATTAGCTTAGGACTTTATATCCTTTCAAAAGCATAAGCCTGTGCATTTCTACTTGGTTCTGAGTGTTATTTATATCAGTTGTCAAGCCAGCAGCGTGTGCCTACATTCATGTTCTTCCAAGCAGATCTTATGTAGGTGTCCTTATGCTTTGTTTTCACTTGGCAGCTCAGGGTAGAATGTTTCCAAATTGTGGTCCTGCTAGGAATTAGAATAAGACTTTCACATTTCATATTAAATTATATGCACACATAATAATTAAGATGCTTAGGGAAATCAGTCTTTTCAGATGGATCTTGTCATAGGTTCCTATTATCTAAGGTGTGGATTTGGCAAATATGCAGAGATTATACTTAATACATTACTGACACAGTTGTGCTCTCAGTTGTCTATTTCAAACTATTGAAATGTTATTTGCTTCAAATAATGGACTGTTTTCCCATGCATTAAATGGAAGCCTAACTGAAAAATTCTTGTCTAGAAAGTGTAAGAATGCCATATGATATTTTTATTAATCCAGAAAAGTATTCTGATTCTTACTTAGTTGATGCTCTTTTATCTATGGGTTATATTTTCCATTTAGAGCAGAGGTTACATTTGGGGGGAAAAAAGTAGTACTTAAAGTTAGGTTTCAGTGTTTTTTGGAGGGCACTTAGCATTAATTTCAAAACATTCATTAAAAATAATTTATTTTTAAAATTTAAGACATTTACTTACAATGCAAATAAAGATTTAAGAGCTATACTTAAGGTATCCATTCTTAAAATTGCAGTGGTTGTTGTCTGTCTTTCTACTTTAAAGTTCTAGAGATGTGTGTTTGAAGAAATTCTTTTGTATATCATACTTGTTGCTGAGACATTTCATATTTATCAATTTACTCACATCTGTTTTTAAATTATATTTAAGTAGTAGAAGTCTCAGAAAAGGAAATTACTTACTTGCTAATTATTGTTTGACCTTCCTTAATTCAGAAGTCTGGTGGTTTATAAAGCACACAGGGACCGTTTCATCATATTTCTGAGATTATCTCCCTCCATAACATAATTGCATTTGTAATGTCAAAAAACTATTATGACTTATAATTTTGAGATTAATCCAGCTCAAATGTCAAGAAGTTTTACACAGCTGCATTCATCACAGTATTGAGAAGGTGCCTTTCTCTGAGAACAGCCCAAACCAGCATACGTAGTTGTGAACCACCGAGCCTTAGCCTTGCTATACCTAGTTCAAAGGTACATTTTTAATTATGATTAAGTAGAAGAAAAACAGCAAAAACTTTTTTTCCTGTTATTGTATGTGTCTAAGGCAAATGCAGCAGGTGTTTAGGGTTTATTTATTTGCATATTGCTGACTTCTAATAATGTGAAGAAATTATGTAATTTTCTTTCATGGAACTGATGATCAGAGACAGACTTCTTTCATAGCAGCGCCTAGATGCTAAAAATTAATTATGTTCATCATAAAATTAATGATGCTTCTTTTCAAGTGCTAGGTTCTTAGCTGGTTTTTGTTTCCAAGATCTTTGAAGATAGTGTGCTGTGAACGATTTGCGATCATAGGACTATGTTTTTCTTTAACAGGCTTCATCCTATCATCACTAGTAAATTACGTCCTAAAGTTTTATCACTTCTTCATGACCTTTTTAGTGACAGCTTACGTGAATATTTTTCTTTCTTGTTCTTTAAGAATGCAGTGCCTTCTGTGGCCTGATAAATAATCTGTGTTGCCATAAAAACAGAGAGGTTCTTACGAAAAAGATCACAATTCATAGAATCATAGACTTGTAAAGGTTGTAAAGGACCTTTAAAGGTCATCTAGTCCAACCCCTCTGCCGTGAGCAGGGATGGCTTCAACTCGATCAGGTTGCTTAGAGCTGTATCCAACCTCACCTTGAACATTTCCAAGGATGGAGCACAGCTCTGGGCAACATGGACACCCTCATTGTAAAAAAATTTCTTCCCTATATCTAGTCTAAATGTACCCTCTTCTAGTTTACAACCGTTACTCCTTGTCCTATCACTACATGTCCTTGTAAAAAGCCCCTCCCCTTCTTTCCTGTAAGCCCCATTTAGATACTGAAAGGCCTCTATAAAGGTCTCTCTGGAGGTTTCTCTTCTCCGGGCTGAACAACCCCAACCCTCTCAGCCTTCCTTCACAGCAGATGTGCTCCCGCCCTCTGATCATTTTTGTTGACCTCTTCCAACAGGTCCATGTCTTTCCTGTACTGAGGAGCCTAGAGCTGAACACAGCACTGCAGGCAGGGTCTTAGCAGAGTGGAGTAGAGGGGCAGAATCACCTCCTTTGGCCTTCTGGCATAACTTTCTCAGTCAGGCTGCTTTCAGTAACTAAAACTTTAAAAGGGGACAGGAACATTGTCTATATTTCAACTCCTCAACATACACTCAAATCTGTCCTGTATTTTGGAGAGCCATCAAAACTGAGCTTCCATGGCTGCACTAGTCTAATTACTTACTTTCTGCAACGGATTTGTAATTTAACCTTTTTTGTTGCCTGTGATCTGTTTCAGGGAGTGAGAACATCTGCTGTAGCTGACCGATTTCAGGGAGAAAGTCATGTTATTTCTGAGACTGCACTCTGAAACAGTCATCATCTGTTCCACTTGCCATACTTTTACCTGAAATTGCATACAGGATGCTGTTTGGTTTTAGTATTGTTCTTTGTTCTTTGAAGATGAATTAGTGATGTAAAAGGTGCAACAAACACATCTGTTGCTATATAGTTTTGTCTCTGTGTAAGTTAAAGCTTGAACGGTGCGTAGATATTTCAATATATAGCTTTGCTTCAGGAAATAGCTACCAGTAAGTAATCTTCATTCTCTGATGTGCCACAAGTGCTTGGAAAATTCCTGCTAGTCTCTAACAGTTATCTTTCTCATATATTTCATATGCATTTCTTTCAGATTTCCTTTCTTCCCACCTTTTTTTTTCCCCTTGAACCAAGAACACATTCCTGAGCAAAAACTTTCCCAGGCTGAGATTAGGGCTGGCCCTGATTTCTTTTTGTCTCCATTCAGTTCACCTCCTGTCTTGGTTTTGTCTTGTGTACTGTTTTATTTGTCTCAGTACGCTAGCTGTGTTTAACCCAGCTCTTAGGTATAATTTTTAAAGACTTCCTAGATACTGCTTATCTCCCCAGTTTGCTTTGATATAGTCAAGGATGCCATCTATTTCCAGGGCTTTTAATTTCCTCAGCTTCCCAAATGGCATCCTTGACTATATCAAAGCAAACTTAGCTGAAAAATATTATTTCTTATCAAATGGATTATTCTTACAATAAATGGAAATGAGACATAAAAAATTTCTTTGTAGATTTCTTTGTTGTTACATTTTGGCATTGTGGAAACATGAGGTTAAATTTTAGAGACAGTAAATCTGACTATGCATGCTTGGTTTAATTTTGATGTATGTTGCATTATCAAGTGAATCTGCTGGAAAGCATGCCGAAGCCACTATAGTCATTGTAGGTTTTAACCTAATATATTCCACTGTTTCCTTTTCTGGAAAATGTTTGAGTAGTTTTTACAGAGAACATTTTTTTTTGTGTGCTGCTAAAGTTCTACTATTTCCCCCTAGTATAAATCACTGCTATATATCATGAAGACTTTTAAATTTTCCAAGTTATCAATTTGCTCATCATTGAAAGTGATGTTTAAGAAGTGCAGTTTGCAGAATTTATGTCATACAAGAGAGTGAAAAAGTAGTTTGCCCCAGCTCTCAGCTAGCTGAGAAGGAGATGTTTCTAGCTATGTAATGATTGTCAGAAAAGACTTAGAGAAACACAGTCTTACAGTGATACTTTCAGAGTCATTTTAGAGCACACAGACACACCACTGGATGGTAATCTCTTTGACAGGAAATGCTGAGGAGTCACCTCAAGAAAAGAAATATTTATCCCTATTCCTACTTTTTTTGTATGTCCTTAGCATGTCATAGACACAGATTAACTCAGCAAATGTATGGACTTGAGTGAACAAGATATTTTTCTTTTGTCGTTTTCATACAACAGGTGTCAAATTTCTGTTTTTCCCAAAGACTGCAGTTCCAAACTGCACAGAAAATAAGCTCAAAGAACAATAGTGTCTTTTTCTGCTTGGCAGTCTATGAAATTATCAACTTAAATACTATTGCTCTTACATCCTATGAAAAGTCAGCATATCTGCTATCATAACTATGATTGGGGTAAAACTACGGAAGGAAATGCCAAATTTCACAAAGAACTACTTGAAGCAGTTTTATCTTCAAGTGTGGAAAAAAACCAGTGTTCTCTTTAGTCTCAGGAGCATGGGAAGGCCCTTTGTTTCTTACTTAGGTAGAAGTTGAAATCAAAGGCCTTTCTATTTAATTCCTTTTACTTTAATGATAGAAGGAATTTTTTTGGGGTGATCCTTTTAGATCCTAGCAGGCCTGGAGACTTAACCTCACCTGGGGCTGCCTGCTTAGCCAGGGGAGAAGAGATAGGACTTCAGGGTCCATCAGCATTATTCTCATTTGGCTGCTGTGATTTGTTAGGGTAATGTAGGCAAGTGTCTCTTTTTCCAACGCTGTTGAAAGACAGCAAATGCAGACCTGATTCAGTAATAGTGATTTGGGAAGTAAGAGTTGCAACACATGGCACCTCCTGCCACTCCACTAGTTCTCACAGAGAAGAGACAAAAATCTTTGTAAGACTGAACGATATAGAGCATGGCAAAGGACTGCAGACAAACGCAGCTGAGCTCCCTGAGATAGATTTTTTTAAAATTGCTATTGTTTTGGATTTTAGGCTTGTTTCTATATGCTTTTTTTTTTCATTTTTACTTTCTAGGAAGAGACAAAATTATTAGGATCAGATATTACACACTCTGAAATATGAAATCTTTTAAATTAAGCAGTAAGTGTGTTACCTGCTCTTTGAGAGTAGTTAGAAGACAAGAACCTGGTAGAGGGGAGCGTAATTAAAGATGAAGAAAAGCATCTGAAGTTTCAACAAATTGCACTAGTTTATCATACAAAGAATTTTAAAATACTAAACACTGTTTTCTTCTGTTTCACTGGACTTTTAGCACTATTGGTCTATCTTCAAATTCACTAGTGAAAGCAGAGCTACTGAAAATGCCACAGCTGGAATTTATGTTCCACATTACAGAAGCACCTGTAGTAGACTCCTGTAGATCACATGCCTGGAAGCTGATTAAGTGAGTCAAGCCCAAGTGAATAAAGCACAACAGATGATAATTGTTGCTGGCTTCAGAATTGGAAATCCTAACCTCTGTTAGGGAACCTTTTGCTCAGACGGCTTAATGCACAGTGCGCCTTCTGTAAGCAAGGTGGAATAAAATTTCAAGTAAAATCTATTGATGGGTCTGCCTGGAGAAATTCAACTGCTTCTATTTAATTTTATGCTTAATTACATTCTCTGCTTTAAAAATACTATTTAAATATACCATTTGCATACTCTGTTACATCAACAGCTAGAAAATAGAAAAACGAATGAAAAGCAAGATGAAAGACTAGCCACTTCCTGGTTAATTAATATAATGATGTAGATCTCTAACCATACTACTTTCCACTTTATTTTTATCTAGGTAATATTTCCTAAAATACTTGAGCTTTTTATGTTGATGTTACCCATACTGGGGAACTGAAAAAATTCATTTAACGGTTTTCTATTCCTTTTTTTATGCACCCTCTTAAAATGCCAAACTCTTGAGTTTCCTCGACTTCTTCTGAAAGACATAAATTACTGCACGACAATTACCTCAGTTCAAGTTTTGCAAATTCAATCCTGCCTCTTACACCTTGCACAGAAACCTGCACAAAACCTAAAAGATAAAGAGTAGGACAGTACCTCAGAAAATCAGCTACTTGGAAAGCTCCATTTGGCAGTTTCACAGCACTCTGCATTTTCACTTTTTCACTGTCCAAGCAAATGGGAAGGCATTAGGGTCACAGTTACAGCCAACCCTAGTATATACTGTTCCTGTTAGCAGTATTCTTTGGAAAACGGGCCATAGTGGCTTAGTAGAACGCCTGCCTGATAGAACAAAAGTAACAAGCCAGATAATCTGAGAAGCCTGATGCTTCAGCTTTTTCTGCCTGGCAGTTGCCCAGCATTAAACAAGCTTTCTGTATCTGCTTTAAAGACAGTAGAAATGGTGTTCTTTAAAACACTTTGCAGGTATGTACTGCCTCATAGTTTGCAATTTCTTGAGTCCCAAGGCATTTATATTCCTTTCAGATAATAACAACCACCACCAGAAGCAAAAAACAATAACAACCAACCACACAACAAAAAACCTGAGCAAATCCCAAAAGAAAACAAGGCCAGCCCTTTGTCTTCATTAGCTGTTGATTGTGACTGTTACAAGTTTAAGTTTTTCTCCCTGGCCACACCTAAAAAGCACATAATCAGGAGGGGTGAAGAAAGCTGCAAGACTTCAGAAGTCAGACCTAGTACCACCTCATAGATACACTTAATCCCGTGGTCGCAAGAAAAGGCTTCGACTTTCCTCACAGCAAGTGAGGGCAAAGGTTCGGACTTGAAGAGGTTGTAAAATCAAGAAAGTAACTTTGCTGACTAAAGTCTTCTGTGTCACCTACACTTGCACTCCGTGTTTCCAACATAAAGGAAAAGATCAGAGTAGCAGGAGTGTGTGCAAGCTAAAAAAGACTAAAGGAAAAGGACACAAGGCAAAAACCGGATGAGATGGGGGCAGAAGACTAAAGACACAAGGAAATGCAGGGCATGGGGGCAGTACCCCAGTTTACGGAGGGTTAGGAGCGAGGGTTAGTAAGTTCTACCAAGCGTGCATAGAAATATAAAAGAATGAAAACTCTTTCAGATTATCTGTAAAATATAGCAGTGAATTGTCACCTTAGCTGTTACACAAAACACCTGTAACACAGCTGTTTCCTTCATGTTATGATATAGAAAAAAAAGTTTAATCAAAGTTAGTCTAATTACAATACATAGAACTTTATTTTTGGTATCTCAGTAATTAGAAATATTGCCAAAGAAATAAATAGGAATGAAGAGGTTTGAAATCGGGATTTCCAAATTCTACATTCTTGCATTCTGAGTGGGCACAATTATATATGTATATGTAATAGACATTTTATATATTAAGGGATATTTTTTTTTTACGATAAGGGTGGTGAAACACGAAAACAGGTTGTGCAGGAAGCCCCATCCCTGGAAACATTCAAGGTGAGGTTGGAGGTGGCTCTGAGCAACCTCATCTAGTTGAAGACATCCCTGCTCACTGCAGGAGGGTTGGACTAGATGACCTTTAAAGGTCCTTTCCAACCCAGACTATTCTATTCTATGATTGTACGTGGCAACAATGAGAGTATGACTCAATCCACACTGCTTAGTGATCCCCACAAAGGTCTGGTTTTCTTTCCCATGTTGTATTATGTGTTTTCCTAGATTCGAAACAAAAACTGTCTATATAGCAATCCTTTCCTGGCCATACTAAATTAACAATGTCAGCAAAAAAACCCACCAATAAAACCAAACAACAAACACACACCACCAGCTTCTTGCCCAGTCCCTGCTCTCGGGTTTTACGGTAGTCAAATGGACACAGTTTAAGGAAAACCAGCCTGCAGGCCACACGGCTTCCATGCAAAGGAACAGCCCTGGCAGGAGACTGACCCCAGACCGTCTCTGCGGATTTGCAGGACCTCGACTATTTGAACACACAGAAGCCCGATCTCCTTGAAAACATGGAGAGCACAACACAGGTTCTGATCTCAGTGTTTATGGAACATAGTGCACTAAAACAACAAAAAAACCCTAAACCAGCACCACAACAGTATACACAATCTGCCACCACCTCATCTTGCCTCTTATCAGTATGCTTGTCTGCAGGGAAAGAGGAAAGTGTACTAAACTTGTTCTCATTTTTTTCCCCTCTCCCACCCCCACTTCTTTTCTCACAGCACGCTACAAGTGAAAGTCTCGGAGCCGCAGAATTCAATAGACATGAACACAGAAAATGAACATTTGAAGTCCATAAAGATGTGCCTTAATCAGCCCACTGAGTGGAATCTGAGTTTTTCAGCAGCATCTCTTGCCAGCTGTAAAGTTTTTAACCAAAATCTCAAAACTGATGAGAACAAATAGATTGCAGCTGTTCTTGCACTATTATTTTGTACATTGTTCCTGATTTATTTTTTTTTTTGCTGAATAAGAAGCATTTATTACATCAATCTTGAAATTATCTTGTGTGATCTGGCTTTATATTACTACTAGCATTATTCATTTTGATGTACTTTTTTTTTTAATTATAAAGTTTCACATCTGACCATCATGAAAATCTTGCAGTACAAATTTATATCAGAATCAGATGTTCCCCTTTAATAGTATTGTGATTTTTCTATGTTCTTTAATTATTATTTCCTGATCTTATTTTTGTGCACGAAAAGTTAATATATTATGTAATTTGTGGCATAGGTCACCATGTAAAGATTTATGGTAATAACAATTCAAAGAAATCCTGTAACAGGTGGAGACCAGCTACCTCGAAGCAAAGCAGTAAAAAGAAAAGGTCAATTACACAGTAAAAAGGTAAATTAGCTGAGGAGATCTCCTTCACAAATGGATTGAAATGTTTGTTTCTGCAGTATGCTTTCATCTTCATTTATCTCCAGAACTTCTGTGTGCCGGTGTTTAATGCCCGTAAGTAATGACTAAAAGAAAGGCCAAGACTGCAGGAGAATCTCCTGAAAGATTGTCATTCAACAAATTGTATCTGCACTTTTGAGGTTTCTCCTAACTGGTCTTTCTTCCCCTTTTGTTCTGATGAATTTATGCCTGCCACCAATTAAAATGGATGTAAATGCTCTTCCTGTTTTTTCCGTGTACTTTGGAAATTCAATGTAAACATCAAAATTTTGAATTCTACTCGGAATAGTAGTAAATGGTTGTAGGTGACTACATTGTAGACATTCCATGCTTAGATCAGCTTTAGCAAGGTTCATGTACTTCATTCATCAAAACCTTATTATTAATAGAGCTATAACAAAAGTGTTAGAATAAAATCATATGGTATTTCTCTCTTTTCTGGAGTCATACATTCAATAGCTAGAGTAGAAGTTTCTTAATTCAACTTTTTAATAAGGTATCTGTCCTTTACTTGCCAAGAACTGATTTGCCAGAAGGAAAGTTCTTTGGAAGCCACTGTATTTTATAAAGCAAAGGTTTTAAGGATTCACTTAAAATTTTTCATTAAAGAAAAGATGCAATTCTTCTTTACAGAAGTTCATTTGGTTTGCAGGTGTAATCCAGTAACTGAAAGTAAAAGGTTGTTATGAATGCTGGTAAGTCTCTCAAGAATGCACGAGGATATTTAGTCCTTGAAGTGTCAGACAGTGCAGAACGTGATTAAAGACTGAACATTCATCACACGCTCCGCTGTCTAAAGGGTCTTTATGTTTCTCCACTATTTAATTCCCTTGGATTCTATGGGGCAAGAAGCTAAAAAGAAAATTAAGCTTCCTGGGGTAGAGGCACTGACACAGACTTCAGAGGAGCCCTAGCAAAGCTCAAAGCACAGAAAGTGGTCGGGGCTATCCACAGAGAGGCAGAAAACCAGCCTTGCAAGCAGTGGAACTAGTGCAGCTGGTATTTGGTTCCTGTGCCTGAAGAAGGTACCCACGTGTATTTTCTCATTTCAAAGACAGAGTAAATACCAGAACCTTCCTATTACGGACATGTCTCTCACTTCCAAGCAGCTGCCTGGTTTTGTTACCTTTTAACAACTATGATCCCTTTGTGTCATGGGCTTTCAATTGGCCAATGCGCTCAAAAGTTTTCAGATGGGACACAGATACAGGCATAACCCAAGCTCATTAACCACTTGTTAAGTCAGACAATGAACAAGAGAACTAGAAAAAGAGATGGTGGTGCAGGACTCGCCCTTCACCCTGAGATAGTGACCAGCCAAAGGAGACTGTTAACAGAGAAAATCTCTTAGTTGCTAGGCCTGAAGAGACCGACTAGTCAAGCAAAGCCAATCAAAAAACTGATTTTAGGAAACAAAAACTAGTGCAGGAATAAACAAGGGATCATTTTAAGTTTGACAACAAATGATCACTGCTACATGGAAACACTCCGCTGTGTTTAGCCAGCGAAAAGAGACAAGCTAGACAGTAACTGGTTCAGAGCAATGAGGAGGTTAGTTTTAAGTCAACTGGAATATTGGGGGATTAAAATTTTATGCCTTAATTAAGCAGCCAGAAAGTTAGGTACTTTCAACCCATAGAATTAAAGTCAATAAAAATTAGCAACATTATTTTAGTGAAAAAGAGTAATGCGTACTAAGTTAAAATTCTTTTCACTGTAGGAAGTAAGATGTTGCCTGACGTGGCGCCTTATCACCTTTGGATGTACTCTGGGGCCACCATATGCAGCTTTCTCAGGAAGGCAGCTCCATGCTTTTAAACCTCAATTGTTGCTAATAATCACCTTTGCAAAATACAACATACATCTGATCATCCTATCCTGCAATGACGTGTCCGTCTTTCCTCGAAAGTTTTAGTGATTTTGCCAGCGCATACAAATTTTCAATTGCACAGAAAACCCTTCCCTGAGGGGGAAGAGGGCAGAGGAAGAGCCCAAAGGAGCTGGAAGTTACGTGCTGCATGCTGGTCAATTTTCTAGCCTGAAAGAGGATCACAGAGTAATTCAGGCACACAAGGACTTCAGGAGGCTCTAACATCACACTCAAAGGCAGGACCAGCCATGAGGTTGTTCAGGACTTTCTGTATCCAGATCTTAAAAACCACCGAGGACAGAGCCAGCACAGCCTCTGGCTCAACAGACTCCTTGTACGTAACTGGGGGAGGGCCTCAGAACCCCCCGCAGGCTGAACACGCCCAGCTCCCTCAGCCTCTCCCCATCAGACAAGCACTCCAGCCCGCTGACCAGCCTGGAGGCCTACACTGAACCCACCCCAGTTTCTCAGTGTCTGTCTTCTACTGACAGACACCAGTGAAGCCACTTGCACAGCAGAGACATCCGCTCACTGCAGGCTCATTTCAGGGAAACCTGATCTTTTCGGTAGAGCATTCCCAAGGGATGCCACAGACGGAACCTGGCAAGGCACGACGAACGGCTCAAAGGCAGACCTGAACATCTTCAATTTGTTCAGGAAAGCATTCTCAAAGAAGCCTTCATAGTTTTTTATTGCTCCTGGTTTTCATAGAAACTCATTTTAACCAAAAAAAGAGAGTGGACTAGCAGCAGTTGTTTAAAGGACATTAGTGGCAGAAGAGCAAACCACGGGCAAGAGTGAGGGTGAAAGAACTTGTAAGTGAAATTTAAAAAAAGTAACTTAAAACTTTAAAGCACAAGGTAAGCGCTAATCGACAATCAGCTGAGAAAAACTGAAATATACATGTCACCTTTTTGAACTGTTCAGGCACTGTTCAGGGGGACAGACTGTCTCTGATCTCAAGTGGCTGCATATATACAAACTCACTGCAACACATGTTGGAGATTTGAAGAAAAGAATTACCAAAAGAAGGAGCTGAGGACTTCAAAATTCTGTCTAAAATTATGAATAAAAATAATTCATTGCAGTTACATAAGCTTCTGAATAGCAAACATTAGCAGAAAATGGCATTTTGTGGTTTGACGAATTTCCAACAAAAACCGAAAGGGAGGAAAAGCAACACAATCCCATCCGTTTTCTATACGCAAGCTTGAAAATAGCATAAGCATTTGGGCACTACACTTTGGGAACGCTGCTTTTCACATGTGTCTCTAAGCCATTCCCGAGAATTACCAAAGAGCACTTATGGTATATTTACCTGTTTTAAATGCAGTTTCCTTAGAAAGGTGTGTTAGGCATCCATAGTTGACATGCGCTCATCGAGTAATCAACAAGAATTTTCTCCGACTGCCTTGGAAATTATCCATATTGTAACAAAGACACACACAATTGAGAGAGCATTTCTAAACCAAAAAGCTGCCATTTCCAGAGTGAATCTGCTCAGCCACCAGTGACTACTACTTGCAGATTAATCTTCTGTTTTCTCTGTAAAACTCATTCCCAGACATGTCATTAGAAAGAGGTTTGTGAACTTCAAAGCTACAAAAACACAACCATGTGCCACTTCAGAAAGACCATACACAGACCTCAAAGTATTTAATTTTCTTCTTTTCTATACTTAGGTATTCCTTTCCTTACTGGACCTTATTTCATAACAAATACTTTTTATGCTTTTCTAAAAGCATGTTACCGATTTTATATAAAAAAATCAAGATCGGAAGCAGACATCCAGGCATAGGTTTCTAAAATCAGTAACTCAGTTTTACCATTTTGAGATTACTGAAAATAAAGTGGGCACATACCTGCAGGAAGCAGAATTCACTGTTGAGATTAATGCTAATAAATGACAAAAGTAGGTGCATTAAGGTAGGTCCATTCAAAATTTCTGCCATCACAAGCAACAACTGCAGGTCAGACATTCTCTCTGAATAATGTTAAATATCAAACTGGCTTTTATTAAGTACTTATTGCCAACAGCAATTTTTATTTGCAGATGGAAACCATTCTTCTCTATAAAATACAAAAAAAAATAAATAAACCAAGTTTTGTTCAGGCAGTATTTTAATACGCTTTTATTACATGAATGATGGACTTCATATTGGAAAAAGCATCAAAAGCATCTATTTTAAAAAAAAATCCTAGAAAAGTCTAGATTCTTAAATGATCATAATATAAAGAGGGTTATATATGACTAATAAAACAAATCTTATTTTTCAGATCTGATGTTCACTACCAGCATTAGCAAAGGACACTTTTTTCTCCTTCCCTTTCACTGATCTGCTTCCTTATTCAAAAGTCTTGAAAGATTCATTCGTGTTTTTTCAAGTGCCACTGTTTTCGCTCGTCTTGAAGGTCTTGAAGTTGACATTGGGACAGATTCTGGAATTTCATCACCACTGAAATGTAAAATATTTTAAAGTAAGGCCAAAAACCCTATGCAAACCAAAGAGTTTTTATATTAACAAACTTGAAATGTGGTCTTAGAGAGCAAAAGTACTTCTTAACTAATTATAAACTCTTTTTTTTTTGAGAATAATGTATTAGGTTTTCCAAGTGATACAGCAGTAAAGATAAGCAAGTGTTAGTAATTACAAAATAAGCAAAACCCCCAAAAGATTACGTGTCATCAAATTAAAACACACCAAATAGGGAGTGACTGGCCCTCATCACCCTAAAGCCCATGCATTACTTGCTTGAGAACGAGTGAGCACAGCTGAAAATTACAAAGATAATGTCATTTTAATGCTTATATCCTATGAGATCATAAGGCTTTATGTGTGTTCACCCATCAGTCATTTCAAGAAGCTTATCAACTACATGTTGAAAACCAAGCCAAAAAAAATGTAGAGGGAAAGAATTTAAAAAAAAAAAAAAAAAGATTCTTCCACAGAACAGTTATTAAAAGAGGAAATAAAAAGTGATTGGAGAAAGACTAATTATGTAAGTCAAAAATCTAACTCTTGTCAGCTAGGATGTATATTAACTCTACGCACAAAAAGTACATTAAAAATAAAATAAAATACACGCTCTTTGACAACGATAAAATGTGAAGCTGTCAAACCTACTATTGTTTCAAAAGTATCAGTTCAAGGAAATTTTTTTTTTCTCAATTTTTTTTTTCTGTATTAGGACTAAAGGATATTAAAGATGCAGGCTTTGAGATAGAAAAACATTTGAACTAAATTTTCTTGCAAGAATTGACATCATGGTTTGGATAGTGGAGAGAAAAGGATTTACCTCTCACTACTGCATTTTACAGCTGTGCCAGTTTTTCTTCTGCTCACAGACCTCACTTCTGCTCCTGCTTTCTGGTGTCCTAAATACAAGCAAAAGTCTCTTTTCATATCATTACACCATTTCTTTGCTTTTTTTCCTGTGTCTTTCTTTAGTGTTTGATATTGCATTGAAACATCTAAATCTGCAACCACAGCAGATAGAATGTGCTGATGAAACGAAACCAAGGACGAGATCTGCAACGTACCACTGCTCCCTCCAACACCTGTACGTTACTGTAAATGACCATGGCCAAGTTATCTTGAAATCCTGTAGTAATTTTTTTCTTTTTTAAATCTGTGTTGTTGGAGGAGGCTAACAACACAAAAATCTCCACGAGACAGACTATTTTCATCTTTTAACCAATAAAATTTTAAAAACTACAAGAGTGTGAACACGGAATGATTTTTATATCTGTATGTTCACAAAAAGTTAGCATGAAATTATTTTATTAAAAACGAGTATAGTAGCCAGAAAAAAACTAGTGCATACCTTTGCCACCTTTATTTCTCATGGATTTCGATTTTGCAGTTGCTTTACTTTTAACTTCATGAACTGGAGTATGAAGAGCATCTTTATTATTTTCTGTTAGACAGAATAGCACATGCGGAAGTCATAAAAAATCAACTTTTGCTTTATCTTAAGTACCAGTATTTTAAGTGTCGGCTGTTATATAAAAGCACCACAGAGTTTTAACCCCATATTTCCCTTAAGCTAGAAATTAGATAATAAGGCTGGAAGGAAACTTAAAATTTCACTCAGCTAAAGCTCTGCCCCAGGATAGAACAATCACACATAAACTACTCCTGACAGTTGTTTTGCCCCTGCCACTGGGTCAGGAAGTCAAGTAAACAGGATGGAAGAGCAGCCTGGCGGAACAGAGAACTCTCGCGAGTTCTGCTATCCCAATTTACAAGAAGGGCATGAGGGAGAACCCAAGGAACTACAGACCCATTAGTCCAACCTCATTTCCTGGAAAAGTTATGGAGAAGATCATAACTGGGTACTACTGAAAGGCATTTAGAGAATAATGCAATCATCAAGCACAGTCAGCATCGGTTCACAAAGGGAAAAAGACCAAAAAATAACGTTACCCTTTTGCTCACAGCTATCATATACCATTTTGAAGTAGTAAATACCGCTTTATTTTTAATGATCCCAAGAGCATTGGGGAAGGGTAATAGAGGGGAAGGGAATGATGCTTTTCTCCTACAGCCTGCCTTTGAAAAGTGTTCAAAAATCCTCTTTCACGGGCAATTCATAGTAAAAAGTATTATCAGAAAACAGTACAAGTACCTCCTCAAAAGTATACTTCCAACTTCCCATCCAATAAATATTAGAAGACATGAACATAGAAAATACAAGAAATTAAAGTATTTGACAATTCTAGAAACAAAAGGTTAAAGCGATGAAATAATCCACTAGAAAATATAAACAAATAATTAAAAGAAACTTTAAAAGAAAATGTGTTCTGCTTAGAAGAGTTGCACATCAATATCTTTGCTCTACTGCTGCAAGCAAACCTAAACGTGTTTCATCCAATCGCTTTTCTGTTTAAAAATTTGAGACTTTGTGCCATCAGCACCACGTACGCCGCTAAGGCACCTGCAGCTGCATGAAGCGTGCAGGCAGGGGAAAGTCTTCCAGCTTCTTCCACTTCGAGCTCTTAAATGGCAATAAAACCATATCTGGCTCCAACATACGAGCTCAAAACAAGGACAGACCAGTGTCAACACTGGAGAGCTCAGCTATGTACTGCTCCAGTACGTTCCTAAGAAGCACAGTGTGATAACTTCAAATTCTAAAACTCCACAAAGTATTTGTTTCCTGCTCCAAATTAGCGAGTCATGTTCTAAAGATGAGTTAGTCAATGCTAGTATTAAGATGGCACATGAGTGTGCCAAACACCAAAAAAAGCTGTTAAAAAGAAAGAGCTGCAGGGCAGAGCTTAAGAGTCAAAATACCTTAGTTATACTAGAGTAATACAGGGAATAACAAAACACAGAATCTGATGAAAATGCAATAAAAGTGGAAGATATATTTCAAACTGTATGCATATTTACTAGATGTTACCTTTTCCCCTTTTTTCAACAAGTAGATTAATTTGACGGGGGAAAGCTAAAATTTCTTTTAGTAACATCCAAAGAAGTCACTCAGTTCTACAACTACTATTAAACTACACCTCTGCTTGAATTACCTTCCTCATTTTGAACAGTATTTTCAGATAACGTGTCGTCGGTTTCCTGTGTCCTTTCCAAGACACCTGTTTCCTCAGTCCTGTCAGAGTGGTCTTTGTCCACATTAGGACCCCTGGTCAAGTTCATCTTGATCTTTTCAATAGCTCTCTGACACAGTTTATCTTTCACTTTCTGGAGAAGAGACATTTAATGTTAAACACTACTTAATTTTACAAGTACCTCTTTTACCTGTTAAATTTACCCACTGATAGGATTAATTAAATTTACTGACATGAAGATGATCAGTCAAGCTGGAAGGAGAAACACTTTCTCCATCAACACCAGGCATTGAAACCCAAAATACATTTATCTGGGTTTTTTCAAAAGAAACCTGAACAACATTAAAGTAAATGGACCTTTCCAGCTGAGTCCTGGAGCACTGCTACACCTGGCATTCTTTTCAACATTTCTATATACCACTGTCTTCTTCTGTCATGCTTCCAAATTTTACTTGGTTTTTCCACGCTAATAAAAGCATCAACGGAAAAACTTGCACATCACTCGTAATCCCTTCCTACTTAAATCAAGGACCCTTTTCACGTTGTCTAACAACCTCATGGTTGTGTCATAGCATCTATGGTAGCTGAAATACTACATCAGCCCAGATTTTTGTAAATCACTCATCAAAAAGTAGTTTTTCAAAGACTAGTTAAAAGAGGAAGTCTAGTCATTGTCATAGTAAGCAAAAGGCACTTCATTTTTAAACATATCAGAATATCAGATTGCTAATGTAAAGTAAAATGTTATTTATGTACTACCTCTAGAATCTCATTGAGCAGAACCAGAAGATTCTCTGTGGAAGAACTACTGAGTTCCAGTGAATTTAAAGCTTTTGCATAAATACGAACGTCTGGTGCAGCAGGGTCCATCAAGATTTCATTGCAAATTTTCATTGCTAAACTATCATGCACTGTTGAGTCCTGCAAAGGAAAGAAATTAGGTATCAGAAATTTCACTGGGAACTATTCAGAAAAGACAACCATAAGATCACTCTGATTTAAGCAGCTAATGACTAATTTTATAGAGTGAACAGTTTTCTAAAATGTAGTATTCACCAACTGATTTTTATACTTTTCCCAATATCGACAATTAGCCATGGTGCAAGTTCTTACTAGCATTTTTTATTTGTAAGAGGGAAGGGAAATTGGAGGGGTGGGTGTCAAGCTAAAAAGATGTCATTACCTCAACAGTCACTCAAGTAACCCAGCTTCTGACACTAGGAATCTCAGAAGGACCCAGACAGCTAGCACTAAGTGAAGGGAGTCAATTCTTAATCTCTACACACAAATAGTATTTTCCTCCAGTTTAAGACACTGTACCTGATAGTCCTGAGACTTTTTAGACTGACGTGTCAGTCCACTTGGTCTGGTCAGGTCCACCAACAGCTCAGAAACATTACTGGTATCTATTTCAGCCAAAGGCGAAGTTGCAGGAGCATTTAACAGTGTTTGCAGGGTTGGAAGATAGGCTTCTTCAAAGCATTCCTGGTTAGCCCTGTTTCAATTGAATCAAACATTAATAGCATAATGAGACAAAATTAAACCTTAATTCACCCCCATGTTTTCAATGATGGAAGTTCACAGATCCATTACACATCAGTTAAAGCCAAATGGGAGCAGCCAACCTCGGTAGAAAGAGCCAGCAAGATCAAGACAGTAAAACTTCTTCACAGAACCAGTTTCTCCTGTTTTAGCACATGGCATTTCACATAAATTTTAAGTAACGTTTCCTGCCTCTGAACAGTTTGAAAGTTCATCCTTACTACTGACAACTCAAGAACAAATCCTACAAGGAGCAGCTGATGGAAGCCTGGAGAGAAGGAGCCGTTACCGCTCTCTACAATGACCTGAAAGGAGGTTGTAGCGAGGTGGGGGTCAGTCTCTTCTCCCAAGTAACAAGTGACAGAACGGCCTGAAGTTGCACCAGGGAAGGTTTAGATTGGATATTAGGAAAAATTTCTTCACAGAAAATGTTGTCAAGCACTGGAACAGGCTGCCCAGGGAAGTGGTGGAGTCCCCATTCCTGGAGGTATTTAAAAGACATGCAGACGTGGTGCTTAGGGACATGGCCTAGTGGTGGACCCAGCATGGTTGGGTTATTGATTGAACTCAATGATCTTAAAGGTCTTTTCCAACCTAGCTACTTTAAGAAAACCTAACTGATATATGCAGATGTATTCTCAAGGGACAGAAATACCTTTCTCTAAATGTTTTATTTATATTAATCTGTCTTCTGCTCACTCCTTCTGCCTAGCATTTTTTTCTTTGGGGATACTTCTCATAGTGTAAGAAAGCCTAGCAAAAAAATGCAGTGGTTAACAAGATTTTTGGAACGAATATTTGCATCTTTTTTTTTCTCCTCAGAAGAGTTAATAACTTCTGCCAAGCAAGCCTAAAAATCATGTTCCTCTTCGTTCTGCTAAAAGCACCTAAAAGTGTACTTCCACGAGACAGAGCAAAACAACTTCAAGGTTAAGGTGTCAAAACGTACAAGGTATTGGTGAAGTGAAGCTTTTTTTGTTTCTGGTACTTGTTAACTTCCTATCTGAACAGGGGAAAACTAAGAAAGTAAATAATTTCAAAATAGCACATTGTTTCCTGCTGGATTATTGAGCCAAATCAGCTGACCAAAAGACCTTTTGAACACTAAAACTGGGACAAGTAAGAATGGAAGCAAGAACTCTCCCTTTCAAGCAGCTTTAAGGTTTTAGATTGGCTCAAGCAAAACCAAAGCATCGTTCAGATTATTTCCTGTAAATTAAAAAATAAGAAAAAGTCTTAGTAGCGTACAGGCACAAGGCAGAACTTTCTCCTTTTAGGCTGCCAGAGAGTTTATTACTCTTTAGAAAACATTCCACAAGCAAGAATTTTTCAGTGGTTACAAGATCATGTCCCTGTTATTTGCCTGCCTACTGACATGACAAAACACTTGTAGAAGTCAGCATCAATTTTTTTTTCCCCACAGAGTTCAAATATTTAATTTCGAAAAGCCACTTGATTATAACAGTGACCAGATGGAGAGGTTAACAGCACAGCACCCAGAAAACAAACAGAATTTTAAAATTGGTGAGAGATCGGTACCAAAATTAGGTATGAACCTCAGCCAAATCTCATTCATTATATGAGTTTTCCTTTTCTGAATGGCAGCTTTGCAGACTGTTCTGAATTGCACATGGTAATTAATAATTCTCTTCTGAAAATACACTCCATGATTCATCTTAAAATGAACTGTTTATGATCCAGCACGCAGATAATGTTTTGAGACAAAATTAATGAGGTTTCCTAATTAAACAGAGATTCCAAATCAATGACCCAGACTAACATTTAAGTTTTTTTTCCTCCACCGATTTTTCTGATTCTTCCTGAAAGGGTAACATCACATTTTTCTTTTTAAGAAAAAGATCATCTATGAGGGGCCAGGAGTTGCTTAATTTGCAAATGACTCTGAAATACACAGAATTGTTCAGATGGGCAATCATTAGGACTCAAAAAAGAAAAAAAATTTTAAAAAAAGATTCAAGGGCAGAAGAAAGATTATGCATGTTAAAAGCTTAAATTTATTATTCAATATTAGAGAGACTGGAAGCGTAAGAAAATAGTTTTTCCCGTTACTTTTCAAAAGAATTTAAGATGCTGGAAGGCCTACACAGTCAGCCATCTGCAGTTCAGGAAGTTCCTCCAGTGCATCGGTGATAATTTCTTGATGCAAATGGTGAATCAGGAGAGAAGCGCTGCTGGACCTTGTGCTCACCAACAAGGAAAGCCTGGTTGAAGCAGTGAAGGTTGAGGGCAATCTTGGCTGCAGCGACCATGAGATGGTGGAGTTCAGTATCTTGTGCAGTGGAAACAGAATACTAAGCAGGATCGCAACTCTGGACTTCAGCAGGGCCAACTTCGGCCTTTTCAAGCAATTGCTGGGGGCCAGTTTAGCTCAGTGGGTTGAGCGTGGTGCTTGAAACACCAGAAGTCGCAGGTTTGATTCCCATTCGGTTCTCACGTGTTGCCTGACCTAGTCGAGAGGTGGCGTCCCTGCCCACAACAGGGAGGTTGGATTAAAATGATCCCTAAGGTCCCTTCCAGCCCAGGCCATTCTCTGATTCTATAACAGGGAACTGGAAGGTAAAGGGGCCCAAGAGAGTTGGTCAGTATTCAAAGACCACTTCTTTCAGGCTCAGGATCAGTGCATCCCATCAGGTAGGAAATCAAGGAAGAGATCCAGGAGACCTGCTTGGTTAACCAGGGATCTGCTGGGCAGACTCAGGTGGAAGGGGAGGGTATATAAATCATGGAAAGAGGGACTGGCCACTTGGGTGGAGTATAGGACAGCTGTCAGAGAATGTAGGGAGGCAATCAGAAAAGCTAAGGCCTCCTTGGAATTAAACCTTGCAAGAGAGGTCAAGGACAACAGAAAGGGCTTCTTCAAATACATTGCTGACAAAACTAACACTAGAGGCAATGTAGGCCCTCTGGTGAATGAGGTGGGTGCCCTGGAGACAGGACAGAAAGAAGGCAGAGTTACTGAATGCCTTTTTTGCCTCTGTTTACACTGCTGGAGATACCGTCCTCAGGAGCCTCAGTCCCTTGAGGCCTCAGAGGAAGTCAGGATAAAGGAGGAGTCTGCCCTGGTTGAGGAGAACTGGATTAGGGATCAGCTTGAACACTTGAACATCCATAAATCCATGGGCCCTGATGGGATGCACCCACGGGTGCTGAGGGAGCTGGTGGAAGTCATTGGTAGGCCACTCTCCATCATCTTTGGTAAGTCGTGGGGAACAGGTGAGGTGCCTGAAGACTGGGGGAAAGCGAATGTCACTCCAGTCTATAAGAAGGGCAGGAAGGATGACCCGAGTAACTACAGACCGGTCAGCCTCACCTCCATCCCTGGAAAGGTGATGGAACATCTTACCCTTGGTGCTGTCTCTAGGCATATCATGGATAAGAAGGTTATTAGGAGCAGTCAGCATGGCTTTGCCAAGGGGAAGTCGTGTTTGACCAACCTGATAGCCCTTTATGAGGACATAACCCTGTGGATGGATGGTGGCCATGCAGTGGATGTGGTCTATCTGGATATCAGCAAGGCCTTTGACACCGTCTCCCACAGCATCCTCATAGGTAAACTGAGGAAGTGTGGTCTGGATGACCAGATAGTGAGGTGGGTCACTAATTGGTTGAAGGGAAGAAGCCAGAAAGTTGTGGTCAATGGGGCTGAGTCTGGCTGGATGCCTGTGTCTAGTGGGGTCCCTCAGGGGTCAGTGCTGGGGCCGATGCTGTTCAATATATTCATCAATGACCTGGATGAGGGACTAGAGAGCGTTGTCAGCAAGTTTACTGACGACACAAAACTGGGAGGAGTGGTTGACACACCAGAAGGCTGTGCTGCCATTCAGCAAGATCTAGACAGACTGGAGGGCTGGTCAGGAAGAAATCTTAGGAAGTTCAACAAGGGCAAGTGTAGAGTTTTGCACTTAGGAAAGAATAACCCCATGTGCCAATATAGGTTGGGGACTGCCCTGCTGGAGAGAAGCTCACGGGAAAGGGACCTGGGGGTTCTAGTGGACAGCAGGATGACCATGAGCCAGCAATGTGCCCTCGTGGCCAAGAAGGCCAATGGCATCCTGGGGTGTGTTAGAAAGGGAGTAGTAGGCAGGTCGAGAGAGGTCCTCCTCCGCCTCTGCTCTGCCCTGGTGAGGCCACATCTGGAATATTGTGTCCAGTTCTGGGCCTCTCAGCTCGAGAGAGACAGGGAACTGCTTGAGAGAGTCCAGTGCAGAAACACAGAGATGATGAAGGGAGTGGAGCATCTCCCTTATGAGGAAAGGCTGAAGGAGCTGGGTCTCTTTAGCTTGGAGAAGAGAAGGCTGAGGGGTGACCTCATTAATGTTTATAAATATGTCAAGGGGGAGTGTCAGGAGGATGGAGCCAGGCTCTTTTCAGCGGCGTCCACTGACAGGACAAGGGGCAATGGGTACACACTGGAGCATAGGAGGTTCCACAAAAACATTAGGAAAAACTTTTTGACTGTGAGGGTGACAGAGCACTGGCACAGGCTGCCCAGGGACGTTGTGGAGTCTTCTTTGGAGACTTTCAAAACCCGCCTGGACGCGTTCCTGTGCGATCTACTGTGGGTGATTCTGCTCTGGCAGGGGGGCTGGACTAGACGATCTTTTGAGGTCCCTTCCAACCCCTGACATTCTGTGATTCTGTGAAAACCCCATTCAGGAGGACAGTAGTTATTTTTCTCTCTCTTTTTTTTTTTTCCCCTAACATCATCAGAAACACGTTTGTGGTTTTTTTAGTCTCCAAACCAACTCCCCTTTGAACTACTCCTCTCAGTGTTGCAATTTATAGGCCACAAAGAAATCAATTCAATTTGGTTTAGAAAAGTAGATAAGGTAATAGACAATATGCCAATGTTAAAACTTAACCATAAAAAAGTTGTCCTGGTTTGAGCTAAATAAAAGCAACTCAGTTTAGATAAAAATTTAGCCAATTCAGAGTGGCTAAAAATCACTAGCAGCAACTGAAAAGTTAACCTTTTTTTTTTTTTTGAGCAAGTGAAAGGAAATGAGAATTACTATTTAAGCTCCTAACCCATTACATAAGCTCTCTAGCTCCTTTGTCTACTAATAAAATAAACAGGAGATTTTGAATCTGCTGTGAATTTAGATTGGAATATTCTTTGGTTAAAAAGCAAAACAAAAACAAAACACAAAACACAACCAAACAGCCTGCTGTGTTGGTATCTGCTGGACACCAATTATTCCCTTTTGAAGCATTCCTGCTGGCTAGTTTTTAGTGACACTTCAAAGTCTACCTGTAGTCCCATAGTGCATAATTAAGTAAAGCACATCTTTTAAAATTGATTTGAAGAACAGTTTCATTATAGGCTTAGGAAAGAAAAGAAAGCAGAAGGCCACAGGGGTAAGAGGGAATTAATGGAAAGTCTTCAGAACAGTCATAGGTAGAGATTATGTACGTTCCAAAGTAATACGCACAGGAGGCTGAACGGGACCTTTAGGTCTAATCTGCATCTGTGCAAGATTGAAAAGGCTTCCTGAAGCTGCTAGACCAATATGTATTCTTTACATGACAATTTACAAAGGCCATACCTATTTGCATAAGCAAATAAAGGGAAGAAGACTCCTAGACAATGCCTAAGCCGAGTATCCTCTTCAGTCACAGGATTGTACCACAACAAAATAAGACGAGAAAGCAGCTTGGCACTAATGAGCCTCCCAGAGAACATCAGCTTGGCTATGCCTTCTGCAGCTTCTGTCCTGAGTTCTGAAAACTGAAAGAAGAACTGATCATACACAGAAGATACCAACCACAGTGTTTTTCACTAATACTTTGTAATATTAGTTTACGTCCTAGTTTGCTAATCAATTCTCTACATTCGTATATTTGCACCGGCACAGAATTCAAAGCTAGCTCAAGAGTAGTGATAGTCTGCATCCATAACAAAGTCAGGGTCATTTTCTAGGACAACTGTTTTAACATTAGACAATTTATTGCAATTACGCATCATGTAACATTCACATGCGACCTGAGTGGGATGGTAAACCTCCTGCCAAAATAATTTTAAAACAAAACTAAGGCAAATTTTACAGCCTTTCTTACCTCGCTGTCTAAGAAACCAGAAAGAAGCTGCAGGAGGTTGTGAATCGTAGCACTCTCGTCTTCCTCCTCTATTTTTTCATTTTCTTCTTCACAATTTTCAGTCTCACTGTGTGCACCTTCACTTTGAGAGTTATTGCCGCTTCTGGCTTTAAATGGCTCAATTCCAAAGAGCATTAGTTGATCAAAGACTGCCTTTAAAGCACTGAGCTTTACCTTTACATTATCTATTTGTAAAACCTAGGTTTAATAAGGAAAATACATATATCATCTTACAGCAGACCCCCAATGTCAACATTAAGATATTTTGCTTTAATAAGGTTGTTTAAATTTGGAAACTTTTTATAATATTTCAGACAAATTTCAGACTTTAGGGAGGTGTTATACAAGTTTAAACCTGAATTTATAGTACAGTCTGAGAAATAGTTTATCAAGTCACCCCTGCCATTTCTATTACATAAAATCAATTGAATTTCATTTATGGAGTGAGTATGCATCTGAGAAGTGTAATTTTATTGTTTAACTTCTAAACAGACATTGGACATACAGAAAGTCTATTTGCCAGCAGCTCCATAGTGTTAGGCACTACAGAAGAAAATACATAACACAACCCCTGCTCTGAAATGCTGTACAGCTTAATTAAAACAAACAGTACGTAAAAAGGCAGCAGGGAGCAAGACAGTACTAGAAGTCAGTTGCAGAGGTTACTCTATGCATTATAGTCCAAATTAACACTCAGATCAAACCACAGATCATAGATTAGCCTAGAGATCCTAGATCTGTTTAGCTCAACATCCCAATTTTGATGGCAGCCCACAGAAAGAACATGGGGTCTAGTACCTATAGAAATTAAGTAATTAATTCTAAAGTCTAAGTTGCTAAGACAATTGAAATCCTCCCTGAACAAACATACTTAAAGGCAAAGGCAAATCAAAAACAATAATACAAGCTAATTTTTTAGGAACTCAAAAGTTTTACTATAGTGACTGACAACTCCATTATCTTGTCTGAGACAAGCGTATCATCTCAATGCCTGCTGTCAGTTCTCTCAAGTGTGTACATGAACACACTCTTCATAAAGCACGACGGCCACCTATACTTCTCTCAAAGGCACACTCTGAAAAGTTAACAGTAGTGTCATTGTTTAACTAGCTCGGCATCTAAACATTTATCAACAAGGTGGGAAATATGGGTATTACGGCATCCAACACGTTCCATATCCATAAATGTTTTGCTGTGCTATCTTTTGTTGGTTCAAATGTTGCTTTATCCTCTAATTATCAGCTCTTCCTTAAGCCACACAAAATTAATAACTTAGAAATTAAATCAGATGTCAACATCATAGTAATTATATAACAGAAATGTGAAAGCAATCACAGTCACATTTCTTGTTTGGTTTCCCAAGCAAAGACAACTCACAGAATCCTACTGCTTCTATTTTATGTTGTAATAACGTAAATACATGACTGATTTCTCACAGGTAATTAGGGACAGAACCAGGCGGAATGGTTTCAAGTTGCAACAGGGTAGGTTTAGGCTGGACATTAGGAAAAAATTCTTCATGGAAAGAGTGGTCAGACACTGGAACAGACTGCCTAGGGAGGTGGTTGAGTCGCCATCCCTGGATGTGTTTAAGTGTCGCTTAGATGTGGTGTTGGGTGACGTGGTTTAGTGGCGAACTTGTAGTGTAGGGTTAACGGTTGGACTTGATGATCCCAAGGGTCTTTTCCAACCTGAACTGTTCTATGATTTCTCCTAGATTCGGAAGAGAAAGTCAGACCTTACAGATAAAGAATTCCTACAGACTTTCAAGACAACAGGTGACCTGACAAAGGAAAGGCATGCTACTACCAAGATACAATGTAAGATTGAATGGTATTAGACACCAGAAAAATCTGCACGAAACCATACACTCCAGATCCACATCTCTAGCAGATCAGTAATTGCTAGTTCTCAAAATAACCTAACTATGTAGAATAGCTTGTTAAGGATACAAGACTAGTTTTATTTCCTAAATCGTTCCATTTTTCCATCAGACATTTTACCTGTAACAGCAGTGTAAGATGTTTTCGGGCAAATTCTTTGTTCTGAAGGCCACAGCATCCCAAACACAGAACTGCCATATTTCTCACAGCCGGATGGACATTAGTTATGCCAGGAAGTATCTGGAAACAATATTAAGACTTTATAGTAGAAATACATAATTCGAAAACAAATTAAAAAATTACTACGAAAACATGCTTACCCTAAAACCAGAAATAATTTGTTACAAGATTGGAAAGCGGTAACTACTGTATATACTCTGTTTAGATACAAACAGAAGCAGATTGACTATGCTGTTTGAAATCGGCAATAAAGTAATGGCAAAAATCACATGAGTATTTTGCTGTGTTTGTTTTTAACAAATACTTGTTTTTAAACTAAATTTGGTTGATCACTCCTTAAAAATAAAAAAAAAAAAACCAAAAAACCCCACTCAACAAACTTAAACTTTTCTTCATAAAAGACTTTAGCATTGTTTCAGAGAAACAATACCTCTTCCAAGTTGCAAAATACAGGTGCAACTTTTATGTTTTGAGAAGACAATGGTAAAAATCCACACAAAAGAAAAGCCAAACTAGATATAGGATGAAGACTACAATAGCATCATTTTATATGTTTGAATGAAGAGTTTGTTGTTTAAACAACAAATAAGATATTCCAAGTCATGTAATATGTGAAAATCCATCAGGAACAATACGAAAGCAAGATCTTGGAGAAAGAAAAGTGGAATAAACAACAGATGTGAAAATTAAAGGAAGACCTAATGAAAAAGAAAAGGTTTCTGGGCAACACACTAATTAGGATTTCTAAGAATACTTCTGAAATACATCTGAAAGAAATCAAGTGTGGTTCCGCCACATTTAGATTAATCTAAACTGGTGCTGCAATTTTCTCTGCAGTTTGAATTCTAAGAATGGTCATACTGAGTCAGGTCATCTCGTCCATCGTCTCATTATCAAGAAGGATCAAAACCAAATTCCTAAAAAGTATCACATAAATGGACTAAGCAGATGCTTCTCAAGAATTCTTGTCAAGGTCCCAACAATTTGCAGTTGAGACATACCAGAGCTAAGAGGCTGTTTCTATCTACCTAATCATTCCATGGTATTTATTTTTCTTGCTTAGTCTTCCTTGAAATTTATGCAAGTGTTCACCATGGACACATTCTTCAACAAATTGTACAGATTAGATAATATGTGAAGAATCAACTCATCTTTTTTCAGCTTGCTAGTTGCTGGCGTTATGAGGCAACCAACCAATCCATATTCACTTTTTACATGACACTCAGGTCCTATGAGTTCTGCCTTCTCTCAGACCTTGTCCCTAAGTCCTCTCTTCTCCAGGTTACAAACAGGTAACCTACTTAGTCATTCTTCATACTTCTTGCTGCCCTTCTCTTGACCACTTCCAATTCAAATACACATTTTCTAGACAGATAGGGTAAGAATCACAGAGTATTCAGATGTGGGTGCACCATTCATACAATGGCATATTTTCTCCATTTTGTTTGCATACTTAGTAACAGTTAAAAGTCTGTGATATTTAGAAATGTTCATCTTATACTTCCTAGTTTTAATTGTGAAGAGTAGGGATTTTATCTTGTAGACCATAGGAAAGGCCTATAATGCCACTGCCTTATTTTTCAATACAGGAATATTTTGGTCTTCAAAGTACTGAAAAAACAGAGAGGAACAAGGTAGGGAAATCCTCCCAAACATCTTTCCCTGTACAGGGAATAGATGAGAGAAAGGTCTATATGGAAAGCTTTTCACTAGAAAAAAAATACAATAAAAATCCTGAAGTTCTCTTTTAGATATCTCAACTTCATCTAATAGAAAACTCTAAGTAATTCAAGTACTCGCAAGGGCATTAAGCAGAAACCTAAGTGCCATGCTTGGTACAATATAACTCAGCACTGTTCAACATTGTCGTACATTAGTCAAATACCATTTTCCCGTTCTATTTTAGTATCTCTCTGCTACAACCCATTCTGGCCTAGGAGCTCAGAACAGCATGTGTGGACTGCAACTCCAAGACACGAGGATCTGGGAAGGCTTAAAATCACCAGACACAGCACAACAGATACTGCAAAGTGATTGTGAAATAACTGCAAATCAGCCTGCCAGCACCTAAGGGCCAGCTGTGATGTATCCGTTTTTATTATAATGTAAACAGCATTTATTCCCACATACCAGAGATTCAATGATTTCATTAATGGTTGGATCAATTCCTCTGGAAAGGGACATGATCTTCAGAAGTTCATAACACATCATCAGACACTTCAACAGTGTTTCAGGATCATTCTTCAGGTAGGTGAGGGAAAAGAGAAAAACATTATTAATATAAATAGTGGCTGTGATAAGGAGAATAGGAACATTAATCATAATTTTTCGCTACTCAGACAAACATTTCCTGTCCACTACACATTTTTTGTGCAAGAATATTAATCAAAATCTGTCTACAAACTATGATGAAAAGTGTTCAGGTTAATGTTTCAGTTGGAAAAACAAGACTCTTTCAGAATTCTTCAGTTACTCAAGGACAAAAGAGCAGCTTAACTGCAATTCACTATTTGATAGAGCACATCACCAGCTTCTATACATGCAGAAGGAGAATACTAACACATAAATGTTCATTTTCAATTAAAAAAAAAAAAAAAAAGCAGATGATACAAGGCCAAACCACACTTTCTTTTAAAACATGAAAACATAACCAGCACTTGGGAATACAGAAAGGGAAAAGACCTTCTCTACACGCATTTCTGTAATTTCAGGTTGCTCTGCTTCTTTCATCAGATCATTTTTATTCTGTTCCAGTTCAGTTATTTTCTCCTTTATTTCTGATGCTCTGTTAAAATCCTGCAGGGTAATGCATTCTTCCAAGGCTTGTTTTGCTTCAAAAAGTTTCACTTTTATTTCAGCCAGCTGAAATACAAAGTTAAAAGAAAATTAATACAATACCACAACCTTTGTGGTACTAGCTAACAATATGTTACTGACACTAGCCAAGAATACACTGCTAAATAAAACTCTCTACTAGATGGATATGCTGGAAAAATATTTCTCTTGTTAACTAAAATCTGCTTACCTTAAGCTCTCGCCTTCTTATTTCGGCAGCATCAACAGGCTGGTCACATGTAACAAATGGCTCACGAAGTTCTGATATTATTTCTGCAATCTATTGATAGAAACAGTATGTTCATGCCATTAATTTTAGCTCAGATGTCAGACACCAAGCATTTAAGTTTCCCAAAATTTAAAATACCATCCCTCTGAAAAAGTATTGAACATCTGTGCAGTTTCCCTTAGCAGCTAATTCACTGCAGATAAATCCTCTGACCACACACAGTCTAATGATGAAACTCCAGTGTTTTCTACCATTTAGCTAGGTAAGCAAGAAAGCAGAAGACTGTATATCCATGAATAAGTTCAGCAGTTTCTATGCCAACAGTTCACAGGCACCATCTCCTCTAAGCATGAACACATGCTTTAAAAAGAATTTCTAGTAATAAGAGCATAGTTCATTCAAAATATTCGAGCAAAGCCAAGGGTCTAATTTTTCAGGAGTCAAGTTTATATAATTATGCTCTATGTGAAAACTTTACTACATAAAATATTTTTTATAAAGGTTTTTAGTACCTGTCTCAGCTGAAAGGAGGGAAGAGAAATTTAAAATCTGTAAATGTACGTTATCTTTGCTTTGAATGTTTCAGTCAAAATTGTTTGGATCTAATATGACAAAGGATTAATAGGCTGTCCTAATTTGAGGGTTACATTTACAACATCAGCCAAAGCTCTAAAGATAAAGATCTTTAGACAATCACAAAATGCTGCTATGCTAAAAAAAAAAAAAAAAAATGTGTGGAACATAAATGCTTTTCCAAACTAAATATATTTTAACTCCTTATATTTCTTTTCCAATGCTTCATAAAGGTTGTCTGACATGCAGCGAAGGCAGAGTCTAGAAAACAATGAGCCTTTAGAATTACTTACAGTTTGAATCCTTCTGTCATCATCCTTCATGATACTGAGTAATCTTTCCACAAGCAGAGATACAAGAGCTGTTGAAGTTGCAGGTAGAATGAGAATCTTTTGTAAAGTAGCTAACAGGTGCTTTCTGTGTTAAAGAAAAAAAAAAAGTTGGCTTATTTAAGAAAATAGAAGACATAAGAGTTCATATTTTACCCACACTGAGTTACTGTTATGACTTTATAATACATAAGAGAAGCTTCTATACAACTATATTAACTGCTGAATATATTTTCTTACTTAACACTGTTTGTCTTCTCCTGCTTTTACCTGATTTCTCTTAATTAGAAAATGCTGACTTTTTTTAAACAGGTGTCCCTACTGTCCAATGAAATGTCATACCAACAGCAAATAGTCAGAGTATTAATACTGTAGAATGCTTTCATGGCAATTATCTGTCTGGAAACTAAAAAAAATTACAAATTAAACTCTCCTGCCACTCTGGCATACATACAATGCATTCCACTGAGAGTGAAATTATTGCTGTGTTTGTACTCTCATAACTGCAATTTTTCATAAAATGCCTGTGATGGTAAGAACTTCCAAATTTATTCCCTTTTAATTCACATCAAAAGGCTGTTCAGATTGTAGGAATGACTCAGTTAACACAGTCGAGTTCGGCTTGGCATCTAAAACATCTGTAACCTTTTAGGCCTTAGGAGACTGGACTTATAAGAAGCACACAGGCTACTTACTACAAATCATCTGCTGAGAAGTAATCCATTTATGTCCTTTTATTTTTTATATACTACTTTCCAAATGAACAGTCTTGTAACTGCATAATCTCAAGGATACATTAAGAAAACAATCGAATTTGTTCTGCCCAAACAATGTTGTATCTGCATTAAAATTCATTTTTCCATAAAAGCGAGCAAACAATATTAGGCACATTTTTGGGGACAACTCCATTAGAGACTGTACTTTTTTTTCCAGCTAGCATTAGAACTGTATTTCATCTGTTCGATCAGGTTATTTTCCCAACAGAGACTTTAGGCCTGTCAACAGGCATGAGTGCCATAAGCTTAATAACATAGAATTTATATACAGGTTTACCTTCCTCCCTCTTCCATGGTATCCATGCAGCCTATGATAAGAATCAGCTGCTGGCCTATAAACTCTTTGGTCATCAGGTTTTCAAAACAAGTAAAGTCTTCTCTTTGTTCTTTACTAAGAACTGGCATATTTTGAAGGTAACTGAATCCAAATAGAACATATAAAATTACATTCAGAATCATTGTTGGAAAATAAAAACAAACAAACAAACAAACAAAAACCCAGAAAACCTCCACCCAAAACCAAAAAACCAAACACCCCACCCATCCAAAAAAAAAAAAAAAAAAAAGAAGCCAAACACAAATCTCCACCACTCTCCTGTCCTATATAAGGAAGGTGTTAGCTTAGGTACAAACCTTAATAGTTACTGGTTGTGTTATCTTTTTCACAGATTAAAAGTTCCAGAAAGTTACTTATATTTTTAAATTCTACATATTTAGTTTGTATTTGTTAATGTACTTCATTAAAAATATTCTTGTTTGAGAATGCAAAGAGGTGAGAAACAGAAAATGACAAATTATGCTTGTAGCTGTGATTTCAGTTCCGTATCACTGCATAAAGACAGCATGTTAGGAATAAATGTATACAAGTACCATTTTTTATATATGCAATTAGTATTTGTATGCATATTTAGGTATTATGCATTCTTCTACATGTTCCTAAGTGTTATATTGCCTACAAGACAAAATACAAGAAAGTCATTAAAGTGTGCAGTGAATTTTAAATTCTTTATCTGATCAAGTATGCCATCACGGAAGGACAACAATCTGTTGTCAGATACACTCAGCCACATAGCATGGAAAGTGTAATCACTTAGTTCCGTTTATTTATTTTTTTAGAGTCGCTGTTCTTTTTATCAAAATTTTATCCCTCGGTGAGAGCATGCACACTCAGAAAACACGGAGTGAAATATATCGTGTACAAAACTGAATACTGAAGATAACGTAATACACAAAATACAAATACTGATATATTTATATATCTATCTCCTGCTCTGGCAGGGGGACTGGACTATCTAGATGATCTTCTGAGGTCACTTCCAACCCCTAGCATTCTCTGATATGCTTATTTTTACTACAGCTTTGCAGATACTTGTCAGCAACAGCTCCTTAAATTTATCAATTTTTTAAAATTTCTTCAGTTAGGACAAAAACTTTGCATGTAGCTACTACTTAATATCTGAAATTACAACATTGGCAGCTGTTTCTGATCATTTAATAATATTACCTGCACCAGATAATAGTGAAATGCCTAAATGAAGCTCATCATCCTGCATTTTTTTCTTAAATATCAATGGCTTGCAGTTTCTTGTTCCTCCTAACTGATACTCTCAAAGCGCAAATAAAGACTTGGTTTGTACAGTTACAAATCTTACCCAAAACAACTAGTGGCACAGCTCACCAACAAATAGTCTAACAGTTGATGCTACAAACGAGTACTAGCAAACCTAACTGATCTTACTCAGCCTCTTCCTGAAGAGGGGATAACTGAAGGCATTTTGAGTAAGAAAGGACAGAAAAAAGGAAGCTTTTCTTTTAGGGAACAAGTGTTTTATGGACTCTTAAATTAATTATGAAGGAATAAATTCACACCCATCAGACTGGATGCACATTTCAAAATTAAGGAAGCATAGACACTTAATTTATTAAATGTTCATGAAACATGTTAACACATTCCACATCAAAAAGTGGCAATGATTTCTAGAAGTGCTACCAGCATACTATGCCCCACTGAAGTGAGAAAAGAGTATGCACATTTTTAATTGGAAACATCTATCAAAAGAATGCATTTTTCAGCAGAAATTTTTTGTAATAATTTCAGGAAGCTTTGCTGTACGTTTTGCAAGTACAATACCTCAGTTAAAATTTCTCAGCATTCTCCATTTTCACAAGCATAAATTCTGTTCAAATTTTACATTACGATAAAGTATCCCACTGAGATAAAAAAATTACCTTTCTTCACTTAGGTAAAAAGAGATTTACTTAAAACATTCTTCTTCCCCGCCCCCCGTCCGTCCCCCCCCAATTAAATATTGTGTAATTGGCTCATTTAGCAGTAAGTGTCACTGCCTTCAAACCTAAGTTTTCAGGAAGCATGCCTGCCTGAGCAGGAAAAAAGAGAAGGGAATGAATTTTTGGTTTCAAAACACTTCTCTTAGGGACAGCAGCCAAATTTTGCCTTATTATTATAAACTACAACAGTGAAAAACGTATTGGTTTCTAAATCCTCTAAAAACCTCTTTCTGCAAGCTCTTTGCAAACACATGGCAATCTATATAATAACAGCTGGACAAAAGGTAGCTGCATATTACAGAACAATTATTCTATTATCTTAAATGGCAAAGAATTATGCTATTGATCTAGCAGTCTATCTTGCTGATAATTCATGAGAAGGGACTCTCTAAAAATTGTTTTCAAGTTATAAGTTTACTTTTTACAGTTTCTTTACAAGAAGTAAATCCTCTCCAATCTCTTTCTAAAAAGTTTAAAAAATAAAAACAAAAAAAAAATCACTGTTCAAGGACAACTTTGGCTTTGGAGGAAAACTGCATGGTTGAGTAGAAAAATACTCTACTTTGAAAAAAAAAATCTATTCTAGTGGCAAGAGATTTATTTTTAAATGCAATGTACCTTAATAAATAATCTGCATATATAGCTGGTTCTGGCAACATCTGTTCTAGTAGATCTTCACCTTCTTCACCTTTTGATTTTAGATATTCACAAAGACACCTCCAATATAACACATTCTCAGCTGTTAAATCTTCCAGTGGAATCAGTTTTCTTAAAAAAAAAAACCCAAAAACAAACCTCAGAGATATAAATAAAATAGGGTCAAAGATGACAAATGCACAGAAACAGATAACTTCCTAAGAAGAAAATACAATCTGGTCAAAGGTATTGCCCACAGAAATACTTAAAACCAAAAATAACTTAGAGTTCTCTGAGCCTCTCACTACATAGCACTTCTCAGTATTTTAAATCAAAGCAGTTCATAGCAGTTTGCAGAAAGATTCTGCTCAGCCCTTCAGGCCTCCTAGAGCAACCACCCAAGTGCCTTAACTCTGTAAAACATTTTTATCACTGGACAAGTCTGGAAAGCTGAAGTCCACTGAACTGCAGAAGTGCAACAACTGCATTACATTATTTTTCAGCTTCTGTTTACGAATTGTTTCTCTCATTCTTATTACAAGAGCTTCACACAATAGCTGAATGGCAATCACAGTATGTCAAATGCAAAAAAGAGTTAGAACTGCTTCTCAGCATCTCTGTGATCTCATCTTCCATTTACCAGTCATAGGATCCTCACTCATTTTTATAATCATAGTCTTTTCCATGCCAAGCATGGCATGTCTTTGTTTTCAGTAGCAAAGCATTAAGTTGGGCATTAATTCTACCTCAAACAGAAAAGACAAAAAGATCACTGTCAGCTGTACTTTTCACTCACTTGATTCCCATTTTACTTGCAAATTTTGGTTTTCTTTTAGGTCACTTACACACAGACACACATAAGAAAAAGAAAGATAACAGAAACCTAGCAATAGGTAATTAAAACCTGATCATTTGATGGCTTCCCATTAATTTGACAAATCTTTATTTAAAATAAATTTAACAAATAAAAATCATAAACTTCAAAAATCTAAGCACTTATCATACTGATACTGCATCACTCAAGATGTGGTCAGAAACATCATACACTAACAAGCCTAATATTTTCCATAAATCAAAAAACTTCATCACAAACTGAATAGTTTCACTCACTTCTCAAAATGTTATTAGTCTAACAGATTTACTACTTCAAAAAACTGTTAGCCCAGTCTTTCAGAATGGGAGTCTCATTTTGTGCAGGATCAAAGTCAGACTGACAAGTCCTTAACTATATTAATTTTTCCTTTGAACCTATCGAGATATTATATTGGCACATTTCCAGTGGCTGTAAGAAAGTTGTTTTGCAATTACTGGTGATTTTTTAAAGCCAGACAGGCCCCAATCTATAGCTTTGGAGTACAATGCATGTAGCATCTACTGATTTCAAAATATCTGTCATAAGGTACTTCTAGAATGCAAGACACTTCGTATGACGACATTACATATTTTCTGCAAAAACACCGTATAAGATTTTGTTATCACTTTTTAAATCAGTGACAATTTGTCATTTAAATTTATCATCCGAGATTAGACCCCTACCACTGATAATAATCATTCTGCTCTGGTTGCCTCAGTTAACTTGAGCTGTTTCTTCTCTCACCTTTTTGACTATCTTCTAAATTCTTGGTTTCCTCACACCTTCATTTTTGCTTTACGGATCTTAATATTCATCACGTCATTTTCTTCATACCTTAGGAGCACACCTGCTCAAATTCTACCACACATTAACACTGGAAAAAAAACTCCAAAGATACCAACTTCTGTCAAACTCTGAAAATATAAGTAAAATACCTCCAAAAGGCAGCCAACAAGAAACATGAGCCAAATAATCCCATTCTGATTGCTTGTTCAAACAGTTCATGGATAACTGAACTGGCCCCAAATTGCACTGCCTCCAGCTCAGCAAAAAGGATAGAGAGAAGCCAAAAAGGACTAGGAAATGCATGAAAAAGACCAGAAGCATTACTGAGAGGGACAAAGAATGTTTTGCAGTATCACAGGTCAAAAGAAGAGATAAAGGTACAGCTGTGGGGGTGAATTAGAGCGTTGCCTTTACTGTAGGCTGTACAGACAGCACAGGAAATAAATTGCATTCTAAGTTGTTCTCATAGAAAAACTTTAGTGGATTAATTTACTGCCTCATCTTAAATTCTAAGAGGGTGATTTTTGAGGTGTTCAGGAAATGAAGTCAAAGACATTTTTCATTTTTTCCTCTTGCTTATGTGGCACTATCATTTTCAGTGGGTGAACATAGATCTTTGGAAAAGAAAAACACATATCCAAAACACTTCAGTAAGCAAACAGAAGGAAAACATTGTGGCTTACACCACAAAATCAGTCTTTCGTCACAGGTAATAGTTACTCTGCTTCCCATTTAGACATAACCTTTAAGTTAATATTCTTACAAAAAATACTAATGTCTTGGGAATTAAAACTGATCTGCATACCTGCTGTCAAGGTTTTTACAGTTCTTAACGAAGTCATGAAGGGGAGATAATGAAAATAGAGCATTTAGTACTGGGATGGCTACTTCTGGGCAGTTTTCCACATCCAGTCGATGAAGCATTTCTAAAACATCCCCTTCAGTCAATTGTAACCAGGCTTGAAGCAGCTTCTTTTTCACTACCTCCTTAACAGCATCTAATAACACAGGAAGTGTTAGTTTAGTTTAAAATGTTAAAGGTCAAAAAAGACCATGTTTTCAACATACTTTCCACATATCGTTTTTCTATAGAAGGCTTTCTGCAAAAAAGTTATTATACAGTTGAACTTAACATTACCTTAAGGAAAAAAAAAACAAAAACAAAAACAAACCACAGTTAAACAAGAACTACCTATGGAGCTATACTATACTTTTGGAGTAATATCTTTTTTTCTCCACAGGGAATAAAAAAGACCTCTATCCAAAAACTTTCACATCTAAAATCAACATTTCAGCTCACAAAAATCTACAAATTACGAACTCTTGTAGAGCAAGGAAATATTCTGGGGAAGCATTGTTATATACTCTTTTGGTTCAGACACTTAGAAATTGGCCACTTCTGGAGGCAGGATACTATTGTACAGACCTTTAGTCTGAACTGCCACACAGATTTCTTGTGTTAATTCAATTATTCAACTGGATTGCAAAATTTACATTAAAATACTCTTAAGTCCTTCTTCCCTGTTGCCATGATGAACAAATAGTTTCTGGATTAGTAGAGTACTATTTAATCAAGGACAAGAGTATTTATGGGAACACCTACAACACGCACATCAGTAACGCAGACACACAGATTTAAGCAGGAAAGTAGAAAAGCTAATAGTCTGGTAGAAGTAAAAACACAACTACCAGGGAGTGATACCATTATGGTCTTAGGACCTTTTAGAAAATAATATCCAATATAAGGGAAACAAAGTTAATGCACACTGACAACTTTCATCTTTCCTCCTATGCATAACTTATGATAACAAAGACAGCACTTAAATATAGTAAAGAGTTCAAAAAGAGCTGTAAAAAGGCCTTGGAAGAGCTCATTTAGGGTCCTAAGACTGAGAAGCTTCTCCAAGAAGTTTAAAAGCAGTAGTAGAACTTAGGAGAAGGAGAGTAGAGAATTGACAGTTGAATGCACCCTGGAAAGAAGAACTAAGCAGAATTTGAATTTATATATTCTAGGTCTTATTTAACTATAAACCCTTGTTCTGAAGCTGATACGAAAAACCATCCAAAATTTCAACCTAGCAATCTTGAATAAGCAAGTTCCTCTCTTGTTAGCTTTTTACTCAGATAAGCAAATTCGATAATGATATTCAAGGTTATAGAATTTGCAAAACAGATCAAAATGGGGGAATACTAGTGGCAGTGGGTATATAAATGCAGTCAATTTGGAACATAAACCTCTTCCGCCCAGCAAGCACCATATTGTATCAATGAATCAGTAAGACTACATACCCTGGCAGATACCTGCCCTTGTGATTTTAGGTGTCAAGAAAAAGGACAAGTCCTCAATAGCTGGGAAGAAGAACTATTCTAAAGAAGAGATAGACACAGCGAAAGTATCTGCTCTGGATCATAAAAGGCAGTTCTTTAGGTCAAACACCTCAATGTTGCTGAAATGTAGACCACGCAGAAAGGCTGTAGCTACTCAGTGAGGGAATACAACAAACCCTTGGTCCTGACAAATGAAGGATCACAGGAAAAAAAATAAGGAAGGTGTGCTTCCCCTGAGTTTTGAAAAATTACTAAAACCCAAGATGAAAGAATTATCTGTCAAGATCAAGTACTATTGAGGGGAGAGGGTGGCATCCAGCAGATAAGCAGCAGCTAGTTAGGCCAAAGAGCAAACAAGTGTACTGATAAGAAACAGTAATTCAGATAAGAAACAGTAATTCAGAACATGGGGTTTTCAGTGCTAGACTTCAAAATCAAAACGTGACAAGCTTCATTAGAGTACTATGAAACAATTATGGGTAGGTGGGCACAATTGCTAATTAAAACTTCTTATACAGAAGGAGGACTTCTTTTTAAGTATAGTTCTATATAGCATAAGAAAGCACTCAGCCGATGCTCTCTTTCTTTGCTTTCAAGAACATACTAACATGATCCCCAACTAGCCAAAGAGAAAGGCAGATAAAAAAGGCACATGCATACATGGCACACCTTTAAGAGATCCAGTTACCAATTAACACAGTAGTGCTGTTCTCTAAGTGAATATCCACGTAGATCATGTTTCTCACAGTTCACAAGCAGCACATCCCCAACCAAGAAAAATTCTCAGAACAAAATTTGACAGGGCTTAGTACAGAATTACAAAGAAAGTATGTGGATAACACAGTAGCACTTAGTACAACTGGCAGCTTTTATTGTGAAATTCACATATACAATTGCTTCTCTAAAAAAAAAAAAACCCACTATGTTCTATGTAGGCAGGCCAAATTTGTCTTACTTAAATGCATGTGACCTTTCGATCTTTTGGAAACATCACCACACACAATCATAGGTACATACTGAATGGCCCTTTATATAAAAAATTACATAATTACAAAAGACATCAAAAAGAATAAAACTGCTTCATGATGAAATTAATGAGGGTAAATCAAAAATTCATTAAAAAAAAATCTAGTTAGTTAAATGAAAAACTAGTCAGTAGAGAAGATTTCTCTCCAAAAGCACATAGGTATTCTCTTTTAAATGTTTGTATTAAGATGTTGAGAAAGATGATCTCTTACCAGATCTGTCATTAAGCCCTTGCTGCAACAATTTTACTCTCTGTGCTATTGATAGAGCTCTCATGTGAACTTTTTCTGCCAAAACCTTAAAAAAAAAAAAAAGGAATTGAAATACATTTCTACAAGTGATAACAACTCAATTCATTAACTGTGGTTTTAAACTCTCAGTTTTATCTATCTACAGAAATTCTAAGTCAATAAAAGCCTTCAATATCTATACCATCAACATTGTACCAGTAGAGTAACAAGAAGAGTCTTGTGCAGAGAAAAAAATAAAGAAAGAATAAAGTTACAATAATTTAGAAACTTGGCAACTCTGCTTGAATGCAGTATCTGGATATGAAAACTATTCTCTCTCCTTAAAACTCCAAAAGCAATGAATCTGCAATGAATCTGCAATGAAATGACTGAAGTATGTACTTTACTTAAAACCTACTAGCAAAGATTCAGTTAAAAAACAGCATTTAATCTAAATTAAGAAAGACAAGAAGACAGTTCTGTGTGAAAAAAAATGAACATTTTGTTTGAAGATCTTGTCCAAGATGCCTGCACAAGAAATACACATGGTAGCACACTTTCTTGCCCTTACCTCTGCATGTAAACATCAAGAATGGTTGATCCTTCTCAAAATTGGAATACCAGAAATATGCAATTTTTTTTAGACTGGTATTGCTGTGGTCCTAACCTTACTTAATTGTCTATTGTGTAATAACTAAGAAGAAAAATTGTTTCACAAATGTTGCAAAATGCATGGATAGAAAACAATATTGTATACATAATTTACGTTTTTACTCTCTCATCCTGAATAGCCAAGTTCTATCACAAAAATAATTCTATTAAGCAAGTTCTGCAGTCGATTTCAGGGGTTTTAACTTGAAAACTTCTGTTATCACTCCCCTCAAAATTCTGGTACGTGAAAATAAACTATTTAGCTGTTCTTAGTGTTTAACCAGTGAAATATAATAAAAGTTTTAGAGCCTAAGTCAGTCTGTGAAATTAATATTAAGTGATCCAATTTACCTCATATGCCAGCTTCCTGACAGCTTCCTTTACATCCATAGTGCGACCTACAATTTTTGGCAAAGTTCTTGCTGATGGAGCAATACACGACAGCACTGCACGCCTCACTTCTGAATTTGAATCATTTTCAAGCAATGTGTTGTAAACTAAAAGTAAAATAATCATAATAATGTTTTTATAAGAATTTAAAACATTACAGAAAAACAGAAAACAATCTAAAAAATAAAAACCAGCAGCTGTTATTAACTCTCCCACTCCCCACATTGCTCATACAACTTTAGGGAAAAGTTTAGGGTCAAAACCCTAAGATTTTACAGCAATTGCATGCTGAGCTATGATCTCCAAAGAAACTCAACTACAAAATTAATATTTGCAATCATAAGTAGGATCTTCAGTTAATAACTCGAAAAACTCTAGATCCCACCTGTAAATAACCACTTTGTCATTTACTGGGGAAAAAAAAAAGAGTTTCCAAGTGTTAGCTCCAAGACTCCTGGTCACTGGTTATACATCCTCACTACCTTTCAGGTGGATCCTCAAATTTTCCTATAAACTGAAAACTGCAAAGCCCGTTAAGCCTACCAAACAGTAAACAGTAAATCTCCAGAAAACGCGGCAGTAACGTGGAAGTGTTGCAACAAGTTTGGCTTTAAATCACAGGTGTTTAGGCAAAGATCAAGCACCAACTTGCCTGTCTTGCGATCGAGACTGATTGCTTTCATCTCGAAACAGTTTAAATCTTGAGAGGATTTCCGAGAGAGATTTTTTTAAAAAACAGTAAATCTCTCACATAATGCTTTGTGTCGTATTCTTGGCCCTTCTTCAAAATGAAAACCAAAACCAAAAAGAATTTAATCAGAGAATACTTGAATTTGACTTCTTGCTCTGTGAGACAATGACTGAAATTTCTGTGCTCCTATATAAGCAACTTATAAACAAACACTTAGAAAATACGATATCAAAGAAGATACCTTAGAAACAAAAAAAAAAACCCCAACTAACTAGCTTTTCACAAAGGACAGTATGTTAGGCTAAGCGGGACTTAATATAAAAAACAACATCTGTTCTAGTACAAACCTATAGTCCACTGCTGCATTTAATTTTGGCTCACTTTCAGCCTTCCATAAACAATTTTTGATGTTTTAGTACCCTCTAATCTCCATAACGAGGGTTTTGACTAGAAAAGTCCCACTTAAGTCTGGTTCCATACACCCCCAAGGACAAACAGCTTGTTAAAACCTTCTAAAAAACAGTCTACTTGCTATCTCCAGGTGCACGCTATCTTCCTATTTTTTCTACTAACCGGCTGGAAAATTTGTCACTTCTTCCCGTCCTTGAAGTAGTATTCTTTGAAAGACTGATTTACCACTCAAGGCAGTAAAAACTATTCTGTCACCCTTACAGCAACAAACAAACAGCTCTTGCACCTACAGCCTCCTATGGCAAAGACCTCCACAGTTTAAGAGGTATTAGAAGAATACCCTCTAAGACTTGCTTACTCAATGCTTAAAAATGTTTTAAAAGTAACATAAAACAATAAATGTTCTTAAAGAAAAAAATTACTACTTACTTTTAACAACAGGACAGTTTTCATCCTTAGGATCCTGAAGTCTCGCCAAGGCCAAGACAGCTTGAATTCTCACATTTGAAAATTTGTCTTTAAGTCTAATCAGCATAGCTTCATTAATTTTATCAAATAAGTCATCATCAATCTGGGCATTCTCTGGCATAGTTCCTAAAATCTTATTAATAAGCTGACATGATCGAAACCTAACTGCATGGCTGTTCGCACTGTGAGACTTGGGGAAAAAAAAAGAAGAGTATTCTTATAATCACACCTTTCTCATTTCCAACACAAGGCTACTCATATGAACAAAGTAAGTAGCTAATATTCTACACAGTACAATAAATAGTGCACTCTGTATTTAAAAAGCTTTTCCTATTTAAGCATGTTTTTAGTAAGATTAAAAAGTCACAGAACTGGAAGACAATTGTGGCCCATCACCTCTATCAGTGGCACTTTACGTAACCAGCAATGCCTTCACAAAGGAAGAAACTGTACCACACAGTGTAGACTACAGTACATTAGCTAACTTACCACTCTGTCTCAATAAAACATTAGAAGAACAAAAAAAAAAAAAAGATATTAGCCATAATGACTGGTGATCTTAGCCTGATCCATAACTTTTCATTTTCAAAAAACTACTTTTAGAAAATATAATTCTACTTGTGTTTTCATGCTTCTTCCTACATAAGACTTGGAATAAGGAGTAATAAGAGTAACACAGCTGCCAACTATGCTTGTATAAAAGATTTTTTAATATTTTTACTTATCAAAGAAACAGTATAAATTCATTTCCATCACACTTACACAAGTGCCTACAGTAAAACATACGAAGACACAAATGACAGCCAAATAATAAAACAGTTCATATTTTCTCAGGCTTCGAACTTTTGAAACCTGGTTGTTTGGCTATTGGTAGGGGCACAGTGAGTTTTTTGGGTTTGGGAGGGAGTTTTGTTACCCAAAAAGCACCAACTTTGCCTTGCTTCCACTTTTTAAGTTCTAATTTGTATCATCTTAAGCACCAGCAAGTTCTTCCAACTAAATGAAGTTTCAATTTGTTACATTAAATATATTAAATTGTTACTGTACCTCAAGCAGAAAGTTAAGCACGGCATTCAGAAGTAAATTATCTTCTTCTCCCTCCTCACTACCATCCTCTTTCTCCGTTTGATAAAACGAAGTAACAAATTTAGCCACAAAATTGATCACTTGTTCCACTGCTGGTTCCCGTTTATAGACTATCATAGCATACTTAAGGAAATGAATGAATTTTTCATGAAAATCTTCCTTATCTTTCAACTAAAATAAATAGACAGATAAATAAATAAGTAAACCAACTACACGGTTCTTCTTTCAAAAGCAGTATCACAGAAAAATAAAATAATGAGTTTACAGCTGACGGCTTCCATTTAATTTGTTTAAGTGCTAAAGCCAGCAGTTAGGGCACACCCACTGTTGTGCGCTCTTCACTTGGTATTTTACTTTAACTCCACGCCAGGCATCTGTCTTGATTGCTGGGCTCTGTTCTAGAGTTTACGTTTACCGGCTAACGGATTTCAGAACAGCAATCGACACCCTCGTCCGTTACTATCCCGTGTCACTCAGATGTCTCAAGTACGCAAACCCCTGCCAGCGACATCACTAATACCTGCCGTGGGCTCTTCTTACATCTGTGCTGGCAGGAGATCACTCTTACACAACAGCTTAGCGTGTGAGTTGGGTTTTGGTTTGTTTGGTGTTGCGGTTTTTTGTTTGAGTCGCAGGTCTCCTCACAGGCATCCTGGCCTCGGCGCTGGTTTTAGGGGACACACGGCCGAGGAGGCCCCCCCGCCCTCCGAAGGAAGAGCGGAGCCGCGGCTCGGCGCCCTCACGTCCCCCTCAGCCCAGCGGCGGCCACCGCTCCTCCCCGCCGCTGGCACGGCCCGGGGGCCGGCGTACCTGGTTATAGGTGCTCTTCAAAGCCACGACAAGTTTCGCCTGGTTCTGGTGAGGCTTCTGGGCCAGCTGAAAGGCCTCTTTGATTTGCAGAAGCTTCTTTTTTGCCCCCATGGCAGCAACGGCCGCAGCGCGCGCGCCTCCCACTTCAAACTCGGCGCGAGAACCGCTCCTGGTCTCGCGAGAGATGTGGCGGGAGGAGGCAAAGGGCGGGGGAGCGCGTGCTCGTCCGCGCGCGCTGCCGAAGGGGCGGGCAATGGCAGGCGGGCCCGGCGGAGCGGCCGTTAACCCGGGAGCGCGCGGGAAGCGCCGCGTCCGCCATCTTGCCCTGGGGCGGGCCGGGAGGGAGCGCGGAGCGGCTGGGGCGGGGCGGGGCGGGGCGGGGCCGGGCCGGGCCGGGCCGCGGGCGCGCTCACGGCGGGAGCTGGTGTTTCGAAGCAGGCTCGGTACCGGCTCTGTTGCGGCTGAGGAGAAGCGTCGGGCGTAGAGCGTTTCCAGAACGTATGTTGGTGCAGAGCAGTTGAATGGGCCTGACGAACTCTGGTACCGGCCCTCAGCCCCTCCCAAAGTCGTCTCCATACGTGGTCGTCTGCAAAAATGGATATAGTGCTGTTTTGGAAACGGGAGCCTGGCTCAAGCGATTTGAGGCAGCACACCAAGAAAGCTCAGTCTGTGGGTGAAAGTATTAAAAGCCTTTTGGAGAATAGTGATCTAATGAGGCAAAAAACGCTCAGCTACTCTATCTAGGGCAAGGTGCGTTTGCCTGTTTAAAGTTCACTTTTGCCCGTCTTAAATATTTAGGTGACAAAGGGGATTAAGGTCGCTGATTAACGGGTTAAGTCACTGATCACTTAGTTTCCTGGGTGAGCTACCTAAGCTGAATCCAACCCGCAGCCCATCTGTATTAATTGCAGAGTTTTATACAGCGTTCAAAAATGTGAATGGAAGCAGTTAACTGTGAGCACCAGGAACTTGAGGTATTTGATGTCTCTGTGTGTTCGGGCTTTTTAAAAAAGTGTCTGATTACCTGAAGCGATGACATCTAATAAGGACAGATGACACACCGTCAAATAACAGGTCAAGCAGGCAGAACTGGTCCTAAAAAGGTATTTTTTTGCTAAGAAAAAAAAAAAAAAAAAAAAAAAAAAAAGAAAATAGATAAGCACTAGGGGTCAGTCTTGTTCCAGATCTGAATCTTCCTAGTGTTTTTCTTCAAGAAGCAAATTTTATCCCCAGCATGATGGAATGGTTTTCTCCTTAACAGTTGTGTCAAAGATTATGGGGTATGTATGTGAACTTCGAGTGGAGAATACAGGGCAGCAGCAGGAGAAAAAGCATTCTATTTTACTGATAAAAATTAATTTTAAAATCATTTATACATGTGGCAGAGTTGTTTTCCTGACCTACTGCACTACCATACATTTCTGTATGTTTAAAAGTTGAGTCATTTGTATTAACTTTTAAAAAGTGGATCTGGCCTAATTCTCTTCTGCTCCTAGAGAGCAGGAAATGGATTCTATTTGTTCAAGTACAATCGTGACATAGAATCTTAATGTTAACTTTTTTCTAAGTTTTTATTTTATGTTGGAGAATCAGTCACTCTACAAAAATGCTACAGTCAACAGCAAATCCTCAATTAGTTGTTTTGGGATTTTTTTTTAAGGTTATATTTTCTAGGAAAATACAATGTGTAACCATCTTTCTATTTAAGATATTTTCATCAGACAATTAAATTCATCTAGCTTTTTTCCTCTATAGGAGTCTGTCTGTGGAGAAGAGGATGGAAACAGGAAGACAAAAGCAGGTAAAACTTTGTGATTTGCGTGGCTTTTAAAACCTAGGACTTTTAAGTGAAGCTCATAATACAAACTGAATTATTTTTGATCCACATATGTTTGGCAATCCAGTCTGCTTTAAATATTTCTGCTAGGCTTTGTATTTATAGGTAGAAATAGAAGTCAGGGTTCTGTTATGATGAATTGAAGTCTAACCCAGTTAGACATGCTGGCCCTCAATGTAAATACGCCACAGGAATCCAGATTCCCAGTATCATAGGTGGGATTTCATGTGTTTATAACACGCTGCAGTAGGATCACTGGTGTTGGCCATTTAGACTTTGCTCAGTATGGAGTGTAACAGCCTCCCTGTGATACCAGATACTTTGTTCATCTCTTAGAGGTGTTTATGTCAGTTTTTAGAGGTTTCAGGGCCTTGGCCACGCTAATCAGCCTGAAAGACCCTTGGCCAGCCTCACCTGGGGCCTCCAGCCATACCCTTTGCCCATGGGCCCAGGAACCCCATTTCAGCTCAGCCCTGGGCCTTCAGCTGTTTTCTGAGCTAAATTCCTGAGGGATGGGCAGAACAACTGACTGGCGAGACAAGGAATTCACCAGCAGCACAGACACAGAGGTCGCCACTATTGGGTTTTGTAGTCCTATCCAAAAAGTAAAGAGATGATAAAACTCAGAACCTTGGATGATGTGGTGCTCCAGGCTCTGGAGGAAAGTGCTCTCTAATAACTCAAGCTTTTTTTCCTTGTCCTTTGAAATAGTGACCTTATCTGCTACGCTATACTCTACTTCTGGTTGTCTCTCTTTACTTCTGACCCAGTGTTATAGGTCCTTTTTCTCTCCTTTGTACTTCGTGTTAACAGTTCTGTTGCGGGAGCAAGTACACACTGCCGCTGGGTAAGCAAACTTACTGCATGTCAGTTACTTTGTGGTAGTTTTAAATGTAGGTCACTGGGTAAAAAACAGGTGAAAAAGGTAAGTTAATGCTATCCTATATTTAGCAGGTGTTCAGGTGCTTTTATAATTGATGCATCTTGTTGGTTACAGTTTCCACATTAAAAATATAACCACTGTAATATTTCATCCATAATCGGGCTATCATTATGCTGTAGTAATCAGAAGTTCTGTTCACTACATTCTTTTGAAACTTGTGTATATGTAAGTCAGCTATAAAACTGCATATATTTTTTTGAATAGTTATTGTTTTCAGTTGATGAGGAAATCGGTAGCACTCCTGGTGGTTTTTGAATTGCATTCTCACGTCCTGCTTGCTTTATGAGGTGGGAAAAAAAAATAAAGTAGTTATATATCATATTTTACATATATATAATTATGTGTAATTTATGTAATTACCCAAGATGTACCAGTGGCAGAACCACTTTGTACTTGTCTTTCTTCTTGTATGCAATCCCAGTGCAAGCTTTATTGGAAATAGGATAGTGAATTAGTTGAGCAGGATACTTCTTCTTATGAGTCTTCTGACTACTTTATTTTATCGTTATTTCCTTTTTTTTTTCCCCCCATAAGAAAAGTCCTTGAATTCTGTGTTCTGGGGTTAAAAAGCTACTCTAGGACCAAAATGAATTTAAGTGGAGGTCAATAATGAGGAAAATGATTTATGAATTAAATTGTCATTTCGCTTAAGGGATGCATCTTCCTTTGTTGAGACACTAAGTTGAGAATTTTTTAATCCATTTTATTGATATGACTTTATCACTTGAAACACAACGTGGCAGTTAATGGCTAACTATTTTTCTACAATTTGCAAATGCAAATTTTATTGGACTGCAGAACATCAGTGGAGTGTAATCTAGGGGATCAGTTTAACTTCACCCTCATATGTTAAAAAGTGAAAAATAAATGCCCCTGGCTTCAGTCAGTGCTGGTATTCAGAAAAAGAGTGGGAGAATTGGACTATATTAATTGTCTTTTGGGAAAGCTGTTTGTAATGTGTTAAAGGCACGAACTTCTGTCTTAAGCATTTGCAACAGAATTACCTTATTAATATCTTGAAATTTGGGATGTGTGAATCTTTTAACAGTAGCTTATCTGAAGATTTCAGAAGCTATATAGTCAGCATATTCAACAAGCAGGAGCTACCTGGCTGGCTTGATAATTTTTTACTCAAGTATGACTTTTTTTTTTTTTAATAATGGAAAGGAAATTAGTTAATGCATCTGAGCAGTAAAGCTCTAAACCTGTGTACAGTTGCTCAGACTTGCAAAGACTGTAGTGATGTGACCATGTTTTTCATAATTTACTTAAAGCTAGTGATGCCGGAATAACTCAAGCCTAAGTGTACGTATTCTGTTTAGACTTCAAATTTTGTTTTAAACTGTCTTCGCCATATACTGCCCTGAGTTCTTGAATGTTCTGTAATCTACTTATGTGTTCCATGTGGTTCACATAAACTCCTCATTTGTATTGTACACAAATTACGTTTTGTGATGCCCTTGCTTTGTTATTTTATCTATAGGTGATCCCTGGATGAATTAGAAGACAAAAAAAAATATGTCAAATTGTCACTGAAAAGCTCTGGCATTATCTGCTGCAATCTGTTATTGAAACCAAGTGGGTTTTCTGAGTGGTGAAACTAATGAACTTGAGTCACCTATCAATTCATGTTCAGTGGCTGTGTTTTCTTGTGCATGAGATCTGATTGAAGCTTTTCCAGTGGTTGAAGTATTGATTGACAAGTCTTGTCTTGACTCGGAATACTTTACTAGTGAAAAATTATGTTCTGCTAAAACAACAACTTGTACCAAAGCCTCAAGTTTTTCTCTCTAAGCTGCCAAAATACATAAAAAGCCTGTCTGAAAATACCTTGGTGGTTTATTCCTTTCACAGTGTACTGAATATCTGTGCTTCTCTGCTCTGTCTACGTCTGTGTGTCTCAAATCTCTGTCCAGCCATGCATTCAGGTTCAACATGTCCTCCGCTGTTTGGTAGAAAAAAACATGCATGTTACTATCTTTATAGTAGAGCAAGAGCACAGGTAACTTGCTGCAAGCACTTTTAAAACCTTTTGTACTTACCTTAATTTTCTTTCTATTTTCGCTCTGGTTTGTTCTTTTTCTGAGGAAACAATATGCTAGGAAGTTGCTCTAGCCCTTTGTGTTCTCTTGATTGTCTTAATAAACTTGGCAATTTTATCAAAATTTTACATATAGTTAAGTTCCTACCGAGTTAAACTTAAGTGTGAGTACATGTTTTATCAGATACTGGACAATTGACAATGGCATCTCTGTACCCTAGCACAGAAAAAGTTTCAGTCACAGACAGCAGCATCTTGGACACTAATGCAAATGAATGAAGAAACTCAGTCATTCCTGTGTGCAAGGCTCAGTTTCTTACCTTTTTTTGTTAATGTTTTGTTGGGGCTAAACTTTTCTTCACTGCTTAGCATTTTCCAGCAACCATGACCTTTCTCTTTTCCTTCCCAGTCTTTCCCTTCTCCTTTGCTGAGTTTCTCCATCAGTTTTCATTTCCTCTCACTCCTTGAGTGAAGATTCTTTATGCCTCTGGAGATTGAGTCCCTCCGAGCCATTAAGGGCTTGGTTTCTCTGTCCCAAGGTCTTCTCACATCTTCTCACTCCTTTCTCCCAACTGCCTGCAGACATTCTTTTTCTGCCCTGATCTTTTCCTTGTTTATTGTTAACAGTGCTTTAAATCTTTTTGCTCTCACCAATGATTTCCATTTTTCACTGGGGATTTTCCCTTTTTCCTTTTACCCAGCCCTTAACTGACACTGCATGTTCTTCCTTCCCAGTTCTGATAGTCCTGAGGAAGTTCTTCAAACCCACCACTGGTAAAGTGGAATTTTCCTGCCCGAGAAGGATGGAAAGCACTGCCAGGAGGTGCAACAGGAAAGCTGCCTTACCTGTACGGGATGGGGGAAAGAAGCAGCCCTTGGCCTGCTCCGTGGGGTCTCTTGCGCTAGCTGCTGTTGACACATCAAGGGGATGTTGAGCAGCCCTCAGCTTCTCTTACCTGTTCTTCTCTGCCTCGCTGACTTTGCTACTTTGACTTCTCCTCCTTTCCTGTTCTATTCTATTCTTGTTTAAATACGTCCGCTAACCATTTTCTTCTTGCATAACACCTTACTGAAGCATTCTCCTTTAAAAACTCCTTCATTTTAATAGTTTGCCTTTTTTTGTAAGCCCTTGTTTTCTGGCTTTTATCTCCTTTTATTTATTTTTACATGTAGAAGCCTGATCTCTTTGAAGAGCTGGGACGGCTTGCAGATGAAAAGAAAAAGAAAAAAGAAGAATGGAAGAAAAAGACCTGTAACGTTAGGTTTCCTCCTGGCACCTTTCCAATGCCTTTAGTGTAACTGAGGGGAACTGAGGAGTCTCTCTGGCTAAGGCAGGCAGACCGGATCCCGGCCACCGCTCCCGGGCTCAGCTGTGCTCAAGGGCGCCTCTTAGCTGGAGAACTGCTGCTCCGTTCTGCTTTCAATACAGCAGCAGAATTGAGCAAGGTTTTGTTCATCACTTTATTGGTCCATCCGGACTTAGAAACGGTGGCCAAATTAACAGAGCTTATGAAAGGTGCCGAGGCCGTCTTCTCTGATGAGCTCTGCGATCCCTTGGCAGCCCAAGAAGGCAACATGGTTTAATCTGCAAGACGATCTCTGCAACAGATCCCCAGCAACGCGTGTGCGGCTCGTCTGTGCGGCTGGCTCAGCGTCTCCTGTGGGGAATTTGTAGCATCCAGCTGCTGGCATCTTCTCCTGGCGGAAGCTTAATCATTTGAAGAGAAGGGGGGGGGGGGGGGGCCGGAATCGCAGTCAGGATGTTTGCACATGCTGTTCTCTGCCTCCTCGCCCGTGTGCTGTGCTGAAGGACTGGGACATCTGCACAGTAGGGAGAGCGGCGGCGCTTGCCCCTGTTTGGGGCTGGGGGAGGGTTGAGGGCGCGCAACGCGCCGGGGGAGGCCGACACCGGAGGCAGGACCGCGCTACCCGGGGCGTACACACACAGGCTTCATTTACAGTTCGAGCCTAATGGCCTCTGGCATAAACAAGATTCATCAGCCCGGGACTTGCAATGGATCTAAAGCCGCTCGCAGCGGCTTGGCAGAGGAGCGCCAGCAGGAAATGCACATGAAAATGTGCAAGAAGATTGCCCAGCTCACTAAGGTAAGTCTCACTTTTGCAGCCTTCCCGGGGACGTGAGGCTGCCCCGGCCGGGGGTGGCGGGGCTGGGTGGGAGCTGCCTCCTCCGATGGCCCATGTCTGAGAGGAGGGATGGGAGGGGAAAACGGTCCTTTCATTAAACGGTTGCTCAAAACATCGGTGTGCCCAAACTTCCTTTCAAACAGTTTCCCCGGGGGTGCTACAGACTAACCTTAGCGGCTTGGCTTTGTGGCTGGCGATCGACGTCCCGCATTTAACCGCTCCAATTAGCGTGCAACAATAGCTCAAGCTCTGCGAAGACATAGGGGTTTGTTTGTGTGCTGCTCGGAGGGATTGACCGCATCTGCTTTTTTTTTCGGGAATTAAGAAAACGGCAATTCGCTTGCGTTTTACAGGTTCTCGAGTGACACCGAACTGTGGTACCAAAGTAAAACGTCACTTGGTGTCTTGTACTTATGTTCCTGATGTTTACAATTTAAAAGTAGAGATACTTTAAATTAGATTGCTGGAAGACAAGAGTTGGAAAAGAGATAGAACTGGGTTATGTAGTATATTTTAGTAAAACTTTTCATCAATACTGAGCTACACTACAAAATATTTTGAACGTTTTCCACACTATGTTAAGAAGTAAAAGAAAATCTGCAGGAGGTAGCAGTTACCTTTTAAGCTATTTTTATGCTCATCTTTGTCAGAAAAAAAAAAAAGTTATCTCCTACCTTTGTTTACTAATCCAGCTTTTACATGTTCTGTAACCTCACTGTAATTGGTAAAGACACTTTAGCAGTGAAAAAACACTGACAATGAAGAAAATCAGGTCAAACAATAGAAAGTCATTAAGATGTTCAAGTTAGAATGGTTTATTAGTTACAGTGCCTTTTTCATCTAATAATGACTGTATGTGATAAAGTATATCATGTGTGAATCCATAGGCAAGTGCTACCTATTTTTAAACATATACTTGCTGTATTATATATTACATACATACTTGCTTATGTTGTACTATACCAATATTTATTTTCCCAGTGCTTTGTTTGTATAATAGTATTTGTGTAAAATCTGATCATTGCTTCTTGCTCACAATTACACACATTACTCTTCAAGGTACATTTTCGTTCTGTAGTATTTGAAAGAAAACTACCACAGAATCATAGAATGCTAGGGTTTGTAAGGGACCTCTGAAGATCATCTAGTCCAACCCCCCTGCCAGAGCAGGATCACCTGGAGTAAACCGCACAGGAACATGTCCAGGCAGGTTTTGAATGTCTTCAGAGACAAACTTCACAACCTCTGGGCAGCCTGTTCTAGTGCTCTGTTACCCTCACAGTAAAGATGTATTTCCTTATGTTTAGGTTGAACCTTCTGTTTTCCAGTTTGTGACCATTGCCCCATCTAAATGAACATCTTTTTTATTATTATTATGTTTGAGGAATGAAATCTGTGGAAATTCTTAGAGATAAGCACTTTGTTTATTGATTAATTTTCTGATTTCTCAGCCACAGTGAAGTGTACGTGAAAAATTACTGTAAAATAGATTAAGATGTCCTAAGTTGTTCCCTTGTTTTCTGTCTTGCTTGCTATCGTTAATCAATTTTGCACACTAAGTAAAATTTGTCCGTAAGTATCACTCAAAAAAAAAAATCACTGATAGAAAAGTGATAATTTGGTCTCTATTAATTGATAGCTTATACTTCATAGTAACAGAGTTGAGGAATCACCAGCTTCCTCTTCCTGGGTAATCCATTTCTCAACAGCAGACCTAAAGCATATTGATTAGGTCTGTGCAAAGAATCACTTGTTCAAAATTTTCAACTCCCAAGCTAAATTAATTTTCTGTAGATATTTCTGTGCCTTCTTTGTAATATAAAGTGATTCTTTTTATAGTCTCTGTAATCTCAACTAAATTTTGAGGAAAAAAATCTCATTGCTTTCTGAAAACTCCTATAAACTCTCTTTGTAAAACTTGCCTTTGGGTTGGAGAAGAAAGTTCTGCCATTTTATCAGCAAAAGGGGGGAAAAAATCACCCCAGTGTGAAGGATCATGGCAAAATTTTGTTGCAATATTTTTTTCAGATTCTTTTGCTAAATTTCTGAATGTGTGTGGGGGTCATTTCTTTACTCTTAATAGAATTTCTCCTCTGGATTCTTTCAGTCATCTGAAATAAACATGATTTATACTTGAAGATCAAAAAAAGTACTTATGGAAAGCAAATAAATCTGTTTTGGAATGTGGCCTTTAAGAACCAATTTTCTCTGCAGTAACACTACCCTTACAGACAACTCATGGTGGATTTGGATTTTAAATCATAAACTTTCCCTTTTAAATTCTGGGTAGACTAATGCTGTACCAACAGCGAACATCTGAGAAGCAAAATGTGAGACCAGATTAGCTGAATAAATGGCAATATGGAAAATTTGCTATAATAATTTATGGCTTAGGAGCTTTGAGAGCTCCCTTTCCATTCACTGTTTTCTTGGATATATTGCAGTCATGATAATTATAATAAAATCCCTCCTAACTTTAAATTGCCAGTAGTGCTTTCCTTTCCCAATTCTAACCTAGTGTGCAGTACAGCTGTCTGTTGTTATAGCTCCAGCTTCCTGTCCCAGTGATGCTAGATTTTTCATTGATGTGGAGATAATGATCTAGTTATTCATTCCCTGCACATTGTGCTGGAAGAAACGAATACAAAATGCTTAAATTAGGTGTAGGATACAGATCTTACATTCTGTTTCTTTGTTACTCTCAAAGACAAGGGAGGAGTGTGCAAAAGCGTCAACAGCAGAACTAAAGTCAGTGAAGTAGCGGAGTTTGCATCGTTGCTGAAGTGTTGATTATGTTGTAAGACATGGGTTGATGCAGGGAAGCCCCACAGGTAATTAGGACACAGAGGTCCTGAAAGCTGCTCCCATTCTATTGCCCTGCTGTTTATGCTTTTGGAGAGGTAGAATAAAGTAGGTTTTCATACTTTCAGGTGTGTTTTTCTGTTCTGCACTATTTTGGCGGTAGGAGGAAAACCGCAAACTTTTAGAAACATTTTGTTTGCTTTGGGCAGCAAACTACCACTCTTTATAGCCCATTTATCAGTGTTTTTAGATGCCTGGCTTTTCTCACAAAGACTTTCTACTGTTGAATTGTAGAACATACATTGTTTTTCCACATGGAGCTATCAAAATGAGCATGACAAATGAGAATATTTTTAAGCTCCCTGTTCTGTTCTAGCCCTCTCGTTCCCCAAAAGTAGGGTGGCCTTGCTTTTCAAGGCAGAAGTGCCCACAGATCCTTGTTTACAAATAGCCATGTTTGCCCACTTTTCAAGTACACTAATGAAAATATGGATGGGTTTTATTATTAATTGTACATTTTATATTTTGCTTTTAAAGCATCAGCTCACACTGCTAAATGGGGGAACAGCCAGGTTTTGTTTGAAAAAAAATTAAGAAGGATATATTAAAAAGTGCAAACTGAAATTTTTTGTTCCCAGCTATGCAGGTAAAAAGTTTTAAAGCCCTGGTAAGATTAGGGAGTTTGGATAAGAGCTGTCTAGGCCTTCTGAATTTTGACCTTAAAATCAGATAACATTACAGCTATTCCCAGATGAGCTATGATTTGATTTATGAACTTAGAGAAATGAAATCAGAAACGTTCTGCTTGCAAATGAGAATGTCTATCTGTAGTTGTCATTCACATATACAAATCATGTATTAGCTACCTTTCCGCAAGACTAATGCATTCAGATTAATAGGGACTCGAAGTTGGTGTATTCTTATAATTGTGGCAGAATGCATGACTTTGTGCCATTAATTAAATTTAGACTTTTCCATTGGACATCGGACCCTTGTCATGCTGTTTTGTGCTTGCCAGTTCTTTGTTTTTCTGACCTGTTTAGCAATAACATGGAGTTTCAAATGCATGATGACTTTTATAAGGCGCTCTGGGTATCATTCTCAGCTGCCTCAGGCTACAGATTTCTAACATCCATTGGCTGTTACAGGATTTCCATGTGCTAATGCATTCTCAGGACAGTCCTTTTTCACTTGAGATAGGATGAGAAATGCAAATGAGCTTCTGAAGAGGAACACTGAGGAGAGTGGATCAGCTTTCATTGAAAAGGCAGTGCAGGCAGGGCTGGCAAGAACTAGATAGATGGCAGATATCCATGTTATTCAGGCTTCTTTTCAAACCTCTGCCAGCAGGGCTCAAACCAAACCTGCTGTTCTAGACTGCAGTTCTGGAACAAAGCCTAATACAAATAACTAGAATGGTGACATTACCTGGTGATCAGAGAGCTACCTAAGCCACAAAATGATTGTTTGCTTCTTAGAGACCAATTCCCAGATACCACTGGAGGAATGTTTTTAGTGAGAATAGTTAGTTACCTCCAAACTTGTTTTTCCTAGGGGTTCATCTGACTCTATATTGGGAATTTGGGAGCCTTGTTGTGAGAAGCACGTTTTAAATTGCAATATTTCTGGTCAAGTAGATTGTTAGTCAAAAAATCAAGCAGTCTGGCAAGAGTTTTCTGTATGTATGTTGGATACTGTGAGTCTCAATAGAGGAAGAGAGTGCTGATGCAGGGAAAAGTTAATTGCTGGTAAAACATAATTAAGAACCCTTTTCTTCCTTCAGGAGGAAGAAATGTCAAAGGGGAGCAAGCATATTCCTCTTCTAGAAGCAGCAGCATAGGCAGATATTCCTTAATGACTCTTATGTGGAGCAGTTGAAAATGCTACACACTGGCTGCTTATCACTACCAGTCACCAGGAGGTTTATTGCCCCTCAGCTCAGTCAGCAGGGTAGAAAATGTGAGCATTATTTAATAAGCTTCAGTGGAAAATCAGCCAGATTACAAATGTCTGACTTCTGCACTAAAGTGTATGAGATACATGCTCATATTTAGTTCTATTAGCTTCACTCGATGGGGGTAAATTTACAGAAGAATTAGCAAGTGGCCTGGGATATGTGTGAGGGCATAGACTGTTTACACCACACTGGTGTTTTGCAGCATGGCTATATATTAGGTCTTTTAACCCGTCTTGTTTTATTTGTCATTAAAAAAAAAAAATGGCAGATAGGTTTAGGAGTGAAATATGTTCAATTTCTAATGACTTCCTCTGGGAGCACCTATCAGCCGAGTAACTGTAATGGAGCACTCCTGTTGTCTACTGATGTTTCTAGTTGAAATATGTCACCTTTTTTACACACTTTAAGCTAAGTTTATTGACTTTATTTACTATGATGTGTTAACAGTCCTCAGTAACCAATGCTTACAGTGGCTCAGCTGATGTGCGGTTCGTTGTTATGCTGCCAGAGATCTCCTGTGTGCTTGAGGTTTTTTGATCTCAGTTCTCTGCAGGGGTATTCAGTATTCTACAGGAATGAAGCTAAATGGAACAGCATAAAAACTAAGATCATGCTTTTGGAGCAACAGTATTTTTTCTTTGGGCTAGGAATTTAAAAACTGATCTCCATGTAGGCAAAGAAAGAATCTTTTTATAAAGCTGGTTAGGCTGTGTACTCACAAGACTAACAAAGTCAGTTATCAATATTCTCATGTAGTTTACTTGGTGATTTCTGTTTGCGATTTTTATGTGCAATTTTCTATGAATATTTCAAAGCTACCATTATTTTTGCCTACCATCTGACAAAAACATACATACTAAGATTTTTCTAAACTGTCATCACTATGTTTTCCTTACAGAACTAGAAGGGAATTCCTGGATCATAAAATCCATATGCCGTGTCATATAATAATCATGGTCAACTAGTAAAAAGCATTATTAAAACCACTATTTCTATTGGGAAATAACCCAGAATCTTACTATTTGGATGACTAGAAATTGTAACTGAAATTAATTCAAGGTGTAAGAGTGACATCTATGTATTGGAATTACCTTCTTACCATACAAATTTGTCACTGACTCTACTAAGTTTGTAGCAAATCTGACAGCTGTAGTAATCAACAACTCAAAGCTAATTTATAATGGAAATTATATATTCAAGTCACTTTTTAAAGGAACCCTAGTTAATGTTTATATAAAAAATGTTGTGTGTTTCATTACTACGTGCATTATGGGCAATAGCTAATGAAATATCTAGTGATCTAGTAATTGCACAAAAGAAGATTGCAAGGTTACAGTTTTTTCATGTTCTATCTTTTCTTCATGAGTAATGTACAAAAGTAACCTTTTCAGTGACACTATAACTGTACCTCTGTCCTAACATTCGCTTTAACTAGTCTGTAGATGCCAATATTTTGCTATTTTAAAAAATATACTCAAATTTAGAACTCAGTGCCAACTCAGCTTAAGACATTTTCACTTTAATATTCTAAAGATGTGTATTTCAGCTTTTAGGCACTTCAGTATTGTGTATGGTATATGAAATATGTTTTTCCATGAAGTACCCTGTTATTTTTCCCTCAAGTCATGTCTTCATTAGGTAAAGAGTGTTTATGTTTTATTAAAACAGCTGTTACACTGAGGTAGAACTACCTGTGTTGCCACCTCTACAGTCAGATCTTAAACACATATAGCTGTCTCACTGTAACAATTCACTTGTTTTTCCTGACTGAACACAACCAGACTGTCTCCATGTGGTGCTGAAAACCAGTTAACCTGTGCTTCTGGTAGGAACAGATAGGCGTACAAGTTTTTCTTGCTTGTGCTTAAAGCCATCAAGAAGCCTGTGAATGTAGTTAGTTCAGTACTGAGACTGAGTTAATTTATCCTGCCTCCCGGTGGGGAACTATTGCTCAGGCTCAGCTGTGCTGGTTCAGACTTGGCATTTTACTTAATGTATATTCATTTGTCTTCCGAAAGGCTGGGAGGCAGCAGAACACATGTAACCCTATTACTGAGGAAGTACTGCCTTTATTTCGTAAGGGAACTACAAACTGAGTATTTTCAAGTAGGGATTTTTCTCTTAAGTTAATGAATTCAATGAAATTCATCTGAAGTAAGATCGTACCATTTTAATGTAGCTGTCATTCCGAACTTTGTGTGATTTGGCCTTTAGGCACTTTAACAGTTTTAATTTAAAACAAGGTACTACCAGAGACATCTTCTGTTTTAATTGTCTTTGGAAGATACAGCATTTGGTTGTGACTATGTACTGACATTTAGACAGTTACCTTAGATGTAATTATGAGATTACAGTTGAATATTTTGATCTTTTCATTCAGGAGGAGAGAACTACTAGAATTTGACACCAGGGCCGGTAAGAACTGTAGCCAGTACTTTTAAATGTTTTTACAATGTTTACATATTTTTACTAAGATATTGGTGTACTGTAGCACTTCATAAAAATAACAGATTGTCTCAGAACTACAGAACATTGCAATGCAACTACGGTTCATTGCTACTGCACTCTTGGCAATGTGCATTATAGTCCTTATCACCTGATTTTTGGGATGAGGAATGGGTACTGGAGAACAGCGCAGCTCCTGGCCCACTTGTGCACCCAGGTGTGGGAATGCAGCCAGGGTGTGGCCAGGGAGGTACAGTCAGGTCAGAGTGGTGACAGGTGACTCTTGGTCATCCAGTGCAATCATTGTTCCTGGTAGAAACATGATGCTGTCAGATGTGTGGGGCTTAAATTTTAATGCTTAAAAATTAAAAAGTTAAAACATAATTCGAAATTAGCATAAGCATTACTATTTGGACTAGGCCAGCACTTATCATAGAATGCTTTGGGTTGGAAAGGACCTTAAAGATTGCCTAGTCCAACCTCCCTGCAGTGAGCAGGGCCATCTTCAATTAGAACAGGTTGCTCAGAGACTTGCTCTCTTTATGCAGACAAATTTAAATTTTCCGGACTGTTTTCACTTCTTCTGAAGAAAGAAATAGTGTTTAAATTTTCTTGGCTTTGTAATCACCAATGCAATCTCAAGAGGTGTCCAGCATATGCTTAATATGTATATACTTAATAAGAACGTCTTCCTGAAATGGGAATGTGAGTGTTGGCTGTATTCAATCTAACACCACTGGGTAAAAATTACATGGATATATGAATAATAGTGTAGTATTATGATGTGTATTATTATGTAACCCTTTAACTACATAATAATATGCTAATTCTGGCTCCTATGATATTACTTTGAAAGGGAGGAAAGAAACTCAAAGAAAATATCTTTTTAAAAAGCACAGTGTGCTGAATTGTATCTGAGCCTGTAGCTTGTCTCCGATAGTGTCCAGAGAGTTACAGCAATAACAAGAGTGAGTTGTTTATAACATGATTTACTGTCTTTGGTTGTTTTAACCTGCCACCTCCCAACTGTTTTGTAGTGCATGTGTTGAAAAAGGTGATAAGTGATCATTTGGTATTTTACCTTCTCCATTATACTTTTAACTGTGGCCATGGCATGGATGAGGTTCAGTTTGAGATTAGGATAGTTTAATTAGCATTCTTCTTGTGTGCTCTATGTCCAAGTCTCCAATGTAATCAGTAGATCCTAGAGAGTAATTTAGTAGACCAACTATTAGGTACTGAACTTGGCTTCGTAAAGTATCTAAAACTAATGTCATTTGAGATTTGAGCATTATCTGCCTAGTTCCAGAAAAGCATAGTTATCCTTCAAAACCCGTGACATATTTGTCAGCTCGTATGGGGATGCTCCAGATGCCTGTGGCATCTTAAATGGCACCAGATCTCTGAGATTCGACAAGTGACTTGGGACCTTGGTGTCTACCTCAGCGAGCTGAATCTCTCAGGTCTCTGTCAGCTTTACTGACTGAATCTTGGTTGATGGACTATAATGGGAGTTTACATGAATGGCACACCACTGAACATCTGAATCCAGGTATTTTAGTCGCTCACAAAGTTATCTCTTGTTCCCTTCTTAGCTGTGTCTCTTTGAGAGCTGGACAGTCATGCTTTATTGTGTTACTTCTTGCCTAGAAGGTTTTATCATGATTATTCTTGTTGCTTTTGCGTATACCTTTTTTTTTCAGTTCATTTAGGCTCTGCTTAAGGGAGGAGAATCATAACTGCATGCTGTATAGATGTTGGTGAATCGTAGACTTATGGTTGTGATCTAGAGATCTATTCGTGCTGTCTATTCTGAAAACTGACTATTCTCTCTGAGCAGAGAGTATGTTTAGTCATAACAACATAAAGAGTATGAACTGCATATTAGTAGGACGAGAAAACTGCAAGGCAACTGAAACCTCCACAGCCCCTAGAATACTGTGCTTTTCTTTCTTTAAAAGTATATACATAATAGTAGCAGCAGAGGGTCTGTGAAACTTTCACGAATATTCCTACTGTTGAATTTGTTTATAGCAGCAAAGAACTTAAATTTTGTTGCCTGCGGTAGCAGAAACTGGTATTATTAATTTATGGATACCTGAGGGTTTTGATGGTTTCTTTTCTTAATTAGTAAAGTATGTAGACCATGTAAAGATATCTTTTTAAATTTTAAAAATTCCTTTACCAGAATTTCACCTGCAAACTACAGGAGAGTAAGAATTTTATCCAAACTGTATAATGCTTTAGCTTAGATTAGGAAGAAACGGGCCTCATTTTGTCTAATCACAGATCTACATCGAGGGCAAAAAATGCAATAAACATTGTGTTTTAAATAATTTATAATATTTGTCGCCATAAAATATGTATTTGATTGGGAAAATCTTTTTCACCCTGAGCTGTAATTAAATCAGTGATTCTACAGTTTATATTTGCAAGATTTCCAAATTCTACTGTGTTTGAAGTAAGGAATCATAGAATCATCACAGAATGTTCAGGGTTGGAAAGGACCTCTAGAGATCCAACCCCCAATAAAGAAATACTTTGAAGAACAAGAATCATGTGAGACTTTACTTGATGATTTTGTTTGTTTGCTGCATTTATTGTAAAATTGGACACTGTTGCTTTATCACAACCTGTAACAAGATTTTCGAAGAACGATAAAGTTTCAGATAAATACCTAGGATCATGAAAAAAACAACAACACAACCCTTTGAAACTACTGAACATATCTCTGCAGTTTAGAGTCCTTAAAGATCTTCAAAAGTCTGGGATATAATGAAACATTTTCACAAAATTGAGTGTTGGCAAATGAATTCTGCCACCACTGTACTTAAATCTGGTTAATGAGATGCATTAGCTTATATATTTGAAGCATACAGAGATAAAAATTCTGGGTTATAAACCTATCAAGCTCTTCTATATGTTTTAGATATGTAAGGAGAAACAGACAGCTAAATTATCAATGAATTACTGATGGAAGTAAGGCCTTTTTATTATTCTGTTGACACAGAGCTGTTGACTTCACTTCTGCACTAAAAATTCACCTGGACTAAAATGCACAGTACATAGATATAAATGTGGCTTATATCGAACAAATCTTCTATTTCTTGCATGTTATATATCTGAAATAGCTTCATGAGATGGATTTGAACTCATGCAAGACTGTAAAAGCCAAAGATTTATGGGGATATTAGAGATCTTAAGGAGCTACGCAAGAACTTCACCAAGGCAGAGATTATAAAGGTGAACACAAAAGACTATGAAATCAAACAATTTGGCCTTTCTTCTTGTCTACATGTGTCTCTGTGTGTTGATTTATTTTATCAATGAATAAGCACAATCTTTTAAAGTATTTTCATCTAGTTCTGTGGGTTTTAATAGAACAAAATTTTACCTAATTTAACTTCTACTTCAGAAATGATGTGATCCTCTCGGACAGCATTTGAATACAGCTTAACCTGATAAATACACTTAGGATGAATTTGATTCACCTCAGGGAGAACAGAGATAAAGAAATGTATTTCATGTAAATGTCATGCTGACTGATTTTATTTATTCTAGTTTTTAATTGCACAAAAAATTGACAAAAAAATAGTAGTTCTTTTGATATTTAAGTTTTGCAAAATTATTTCAAAGTTATGTAGAAAAGGGTTTTGACAAGATACAATATGAATCAGGAACTATAAACAAAAAATTTGTAACATCATATTGTAGGGAGGCAGCTGATACAAACATTTAGGTTACAGCTTGCAATATTTCACGTATTATTTAATGACCTGGAAGTAGAAATAAGGAACATATTAAAAATAACAGATGATACTAATTCAAAGAGAATCATGAACACTGAAACAAGATGGGGAAAAAAAAAAGTGTAGATAGAAGGCAAAATAAACTGCATTCAGTTTGGAAAAAAACTTGTTTTTCCAAAATCCTGCATGAAGGCAGATGTGTCTGGTATCTGTATGCGTAATATCTGTTTTGGTTTGTAAAAAGTTGCTCAAACAACATTGAATGGGTATACAGAAATGAAGACAATAGGAAGTGCACTACTGTCTGTAGTGCAAGGTTGGAGAGAAACCCCAGAGAGCAAAGAACCAGGAAAATGAATCAGATTCAGCCTCAGAATTAAAACGTGTCTCTTCCTTCTATACGAGACATCGTTTTAGCTCTGTAGAAGAAGGAAGAACTGGAAAGCAGTATATGCAGAAGAAACAATAAGAAAACAACCAAACACCTGAAGCAATTCAATTCACTTCTATTACCTGATTTAGACACCTGTATTGGAAAGGGAAACATTGTCCTTTGGAGGCACCTGTCTTTCTGCATTGACTCACCTAGATCAGGTGTGTAATGAAGAAACAGATGATGTTAGCTGAGATGAATCCTGTCTCTTGTATGCAGGAAACATCCTTCCGAGAAATGCAGGGGGTTTTTCTCCTCACTTCCTTGCAGGATTCACTAGTGGCCTCCTGAGTTCCTCTTGTGGTGGCTGTGTTTCAGAAAAAACAGTTTTTCTCAAAATTTCCATGGCAGAACTGGAGGAATTGTTAAGATTTCCATGACTATCTAGAAAGACTTATTTCTTGAGATGCTGAGGAGGCACTGCTTGCAACTAGAGTCACAGCAAGTGGATTTGTGACCAGCATAAAGAGAAGAGATTAAAACTGAATAGATTTTATAGAACAGTTCAAGCAGAAATTTCAATAATAAACTGCACATGAGTTTCCCAGCAGAGGAGTCTCTGGAATTAACTTTTGTGATTCTACAGTGTATTTTTGCTATGCTGAAATAGTTGGGATGCAGTATTGGTGCCTTGCCCTGCTTGTGGAAACATTGCTGTGATATATTTTTACTCTCCTAATTTTTGAATTGTCTGGCAATTATTCTGTTTAGCTTATTAAAAACTATAAAATACAAATAAGGGACAGCTGGATGGCTCTTTAGTAATATGTAGGCTAGAGCTAATTTGATGTTTGATCACACTTAAAAGATCAAGAGCAATACATAGGGCACTAAACTAAGGTTTTCTATGTTTCATATTGCACAACATTAAAGATAAAAAAGTAAAAATTGGGAATGAATAAATGTGCTTGTGGGATTTCCTTGTATAGAATTTAAACTAAAATGAAAAAACTAAAGGGCGAGGCAGAAAGAGGTGAAAAACACACAGAAAGGGTTTAGAAACCTGTAGACATTTTATGCTTTTAGCTTCTTGAAGCCATGCAGTATCTAAATGTATTTTTGGACTGACAGTAATACACGGTACATGTAGGAAAAAGTGCAATATATTCAAATTTTAAGAATGTGAGATTAATTTTCTCTCTTCTCGTGTGAATCTCTAGATAAGGAAACCCAGAAATACTATGGGTGCTGTGGGGCATTCAGGAGGGTGAGACATTGCACAGTGAGCTTCTTCACAAGACATCCAGATCATTTAAACACAAACGGATTGCATACAGAGCCACTGGCTGTGTCTGTGCTGCACCACCCTCCCACCTCTCTAGTGTCTGAAAAGCTTCATTAACATGGTTGGAGCAATGGATGAAAGGATTTAGATTGACCTTGCACTAAAAGAGAATCTCCTGAAGCAAAATCCTTTTTTAGCAGAGTAATTAGGATTCATTCCGGTGCTTCTCAAAGCAATGCAGCTCTTCTGAGGCCTGAGGAGCTGTGGAAACCAGTTTGTGTTCGTGTGTCCAATGCAGTGAGAGCTGATGGAGCGTCCTGGTCTTGAGCTAAGGCTATGTCAAACCGGTTGCATATCTTTGCAGCATGATGCTGGGATGTCTGATCTGGCTTTTAATAGAACTTGCATCCTCCAAGCTCATTAGTTTCTGGTTATTGTTTCCAAAGTAAAAGTGGACATACTATTTTCAGTGAGAGGCTGGCACTGTGAGCTGTAGCAGGGTTCTCAGCTCTGAGTTTGAGCTCATGAATACCATGGAACATAAGTTGGCCCTAAACTCTTTATATGTCTGACTTTGTTAATTTGTTATCCCTGCCCGCTATGCATGGATAAATAGAAGTTTGAGGGTTGGGAAATTTTCAAAAATTATTTTTAATAACTTGCTGATAGTGAAAGGCTTAAAATAAGGTATTTTTATTGTTTTATAAGTGACCATCAACACTGTGTTGGTCTGTGTTGATTCAAGGTAATTTTAATATAATGTCACAGTGAGTGGATAAATGAACCATGAACTGTATATATTTCTTTTTTCTAAGAAATTTACTTTAAAGTATTTTTCTAATGAAAGGAATGGTAGTAGAAGTCAAGTGCTAGGGCTGATCCAACCACTAGGTGAATGACAGATGCTCTCTATTAACTCCTCTCCCGAGGGGGAAGGGAAAGGGAATAAGGCAGAGGCTTAAGGATTGGAAAAGAAAACTAAAACAGCTTTAAAGAAACAGTAATAGCACTATTAAGAGAACAATGAAAATAATATACAAGTATATATAAAACTGGTATGAAACCCAGCCTCTTGATAGAAGTCACCACTGATGATGCAGAGCAGGCAGGCCTGGGGGAAGTCCCAGGCTCAGCGGCAGACTAGAGCTGGATTCAGGAATGCATGGATTGAAATTGAAGACAGAAGAACAGATGGAGTCCTCAGATGCTGGTCATTCAAGAAGAAGGCTTAACTCTTGTGATTCCTCAGCTTTATACCAAATATGGTGTATATGGAATATACATCTTGTCTACTTTGTTGGTCGGGTTTGGGTTACCTGTCCTGTCTGTTTCTCCCTAGAGGTGTGACTTTTTTCACTTCCTTGTGACCCTGTTACTTCTCAGCACCCCAATGTGGTGCACAAGCTTTAGCTGTGACCTTAGTTACTACAGGAACAAGTATCAGCAAGAGCCTTTCTGCATACCAGTCCCTGGTAGTAACTATAAATATCAGGCATTATCACTTCCAGTAGCAGATACTGTCTGCAAAAACATGCACTTCACAAAGTGCAGCCTCTTAGAAGAAACTGAGCTGAAAAGTAAGCTCACTGAACAGAATTGGTTCTGCTTTTGGCTTAAACCAGAACAATAGACTACGTAACCTGAAAGCTCACGTAAGAAACTTTTTGGTATTTCTCCCCATGACTCTAGCTTTTGAAAACAAAGTTATTTCAGATGGAGCTTGGCTTTAACTACAGAGGATGCTGAAGGCATACCTGGAAGACTAAAAAAAAAATCATAAGGCAATTTTTAAAAAAAAAAATAAACAATGTGAACAGAATTTCTTGTGTTTTTAAAGATTTTTTTTTTTATAATTGTAGGTTCTGAAACGTTTCTGGATGTTTGGAGTTCCAAATTTTTTTTTAAGGCTTCTCTCATATAAACACATAAATGGATAAAGTTACCAGCAATTGCTGCGACTATTTGGCATACAATTACTCTTGTGCTTTCAGGAAGTCACAGAGGACACAAGGAGAGATATGAGACTTAATTTATGAGGTCCCTGGTCATATGTTACAGTGGTATCATTGAAATCGGTGTTGGTGTAAATTTGAAACAGCACTGTAGCTAATCATAGCCTAGGCCTGTACCTTAATTAAAAGATATTCTTCCTTATTCAGTGTTAGAATAAAAACAAACAAAAAAACTTATTGGAGCATTAATTAATAAATTGTGGGAGTTTGTTTTATTTTCTAATCCATACATTTACAGAGGAGACTAAGGGATACAGAGACATTTGTTTCAATAACTGGATTTGCTTTTAACAATTTCTCTGTCCTTTGCTTTACTAGAGACCCTTTTAAGGCTGGCATGTTTAGATACCATGCTCTGTGTTCATCTGCTTGGGAAGTAGACAAGACAGAATTCAGAGAAACAAATTCACCTGCTAGTCAAGATAAGATACACTGCTACTAGTGAAAAGGAGATAATACAGTCACCTGACCTCAGTGAGCATCTAGCAAGATAATTAGCAATCAAAACTTGTCTCCTTCCATGCTTTGTTTAGGATGCTGCCAGGAGTGCCCTGTTTGGTACCCCCTTGTCTCATTCTTGTGTTTCTTGGGTTTTTTTTCTTTTAGCCCTTTCTCCATCAGGAAGGATTTGTGCCCACTAGCTTGGGCCTGAAGTAATTCAGAGTAATGTAGCACTTTCTCTATTTGAAAGCGATTCTGTCCATATTGTCAAACTGGTCGACTTTAGAGATGCTTTTAAAAAGCTGTTTATCAGCATAACCGTTAAGAAGTTTATAGCACATTAGCCAGTATGTACACTTGCAAAGTACAGCTGCTGAAATAATTTTTCAGTATTTTTCCTTCCAGCACATAAAGTCCAGGTTCATCTCACATAACTCCAGCCTCTTAAAGGCAGTATCTGGAATAGGAATATAGTCACTATATTTGGTAGGGAGTGAAAGGCGTGTGTGAGTGGCTTAAATTTCATAAAGCACAGAGCAGCAGCCCTCTAAAAATTAAATCTCTTAGGAAGATTAAGTTACTGAGAAATCAGTTTCAGCACTCACGCTTGAAGACTGAATTTAAGGGGATGCAATTTCAAGTCAAAATTCTTCATTGTGGTTCTAGCCACTATTGAACAGAAGTGTAGGAATATTAGGCAGAGCAGGGACTACAGTTTCTTACGTTCCTTCAGATAACTCACTTAAGATGTTTGCGATGGTCTGATGCTCAGTGGAATTTGGGAAATATCTATGATGAAGTCAGACTGAAGAGGAATCCAAAATCCACTGTCAGCCTGAACACAACATGGTAAGAGACAGGCAGTGCTGATTTACTAGGTAAATTGATCATTAAGAGTGAAAGTCTTTCAGTCACAAAGGGTGGCTGTTAATCTCTGTTTTGCTGGTGGAATGAAACACAGAAATCTGATCACCAACATCTGACCTGGTTAATTGAAGAGTTGACCAAACTAATTACTGGTCATTCGAAACTTGTGGACAAAATTATTCATCTTCTTGTCATTTTTATGTCTGTCGCCAGAACAGTTAAGAGAGGTTCATAGAATGATTTTAGTTACTGGGGAGAAGGAGTCTTCTCGGTATCCTGCAATTATTTCAGTTTCAAAGGAAAAATGGTTAAAAATAACAAAGAATTATCAGCATGTAATCTAAAGCCCCAAAATACACATATCTAAATGTAGACAATGACTTCTTGTCTGCTTGTCTTCTGGAGTATGATGCCGTTACTCTCTTTTGCCACATACTTATCCAGAAATCTATCCAGACAATGTTTTGCCTTTGTGAATTTTTAAGATTTCTGTACTTAATTTGTCACTGCCAGGGAGGAAGTGAAGTCGACTTCACAAAAGATGTATTTGTTTGCTTTCACTTATGGATGACTGAAATTCAATATGTTATTCATGTATAGCACAGAAAATGGTTAGACATAGCTAAGCAAACCATTCTGGAGACATCCTCAGGGCTTATATAATACAGACTACAGACGTGTGACACTTACTGTGCTCAAGATGCCTATTGATCTCTCAGTTGAGGCTTTCCCAGAGGAAACATTGAAGACTACCAGGCCAAAATACTAGTATAATTAAATAATTAGTTTTGACCTTGCTTCTGTATTTATTTAGGTACTTAAGACTTATTTTCTCAAACATTGTCTAGGAATCTTTTGATTAACCTCTGTGGTCTCAGGCCAGACTGAAAGTCTGCCATAACTTGTACAAAAATTCCAAACCTAGTTTTGTAGCGCAATAAGTTCTTGCTAAAAGTAACCAAACCAACTAAACAAGTGGAAAACCTCTGCATGTGTGTTATAAATAACCTGGTTTTCCCCTTGAGTTAAATAGCTATGCCCAGTAGAAACTGAGTTACGCCCCATGTGTCCTCCTGGGGGCCTGAAAAGACAAGCATCTTTACGAGGTGGTTATGTTTTGCATTTGTGTATAACTACCTTTTAAGATTAACATGCACATTTACCAGTTTTGGTTCTGAACTCTTAATTTCAGTCTACTGTGGGCTTCTGATAGCATTTTCCTATCAAAACAATAGTAGTGTACTTGTCCAACAGCTTCTGTGAGACTGTCTTTGGTGTATGTCGGGGGTAATGGACAAAGCCTGCTTGGGGTAATAATTTTTCTATTAGGCATGAGAATTACTATTCTGGATTTTGTACAAGAAAATAAAACATCAAAAGGTTTAATGAATTGTTTGAAAAAATCACTTCTTGTCATCAGAGGCTTGCTCAAATCTGCTAAAACTTGATTTCTAAGGTTTTTAGCTGTTCCTGAAGTGAGGAGGAGAAATCCGTTGCCCGAACACTTCTCAGAATCAAGCCAAAACTTGCTTGCAGTTGAGTAATTCCTATCCTGAACTGCTGACCAAGCTAACTTGCCAGGAATATGGTTTCCATCTTCAGTGGTGTTTTAGTTTGAGTCAGGAGTATAAAATTTACTTCTCCTTCGAAACTTTGTTTTCATTTACGTCACAGAGTGATTTGTGTCCACAAGAACTGGGTGCCAGGACTTTGTATCTGCTACTACTGGTCCCTAGGACTTGCTAATTCTAAAGGCAGTGTGACAGGTAGTCCTCCTGCACGGAGTAGGTGAACTGGACTACAAATACGCAGTCAGCTAGAGAAGGGCCCCTATTTCATTCCTTGAACCAGAGATCAAATTAGGGGCATGATGTGACAACTTGTCAAGAATGTAAAAGACAATTTCTGACAAAAAGTAAAAAAAAATAGTTTTGCATGGTTATTTTCTTAGTTCCCTATAAGGTTTGGAGTTTATAATTGTCCCTTCTGTTCCTAGTGAAAGAAAAAAAAAAAAGATAAATGACAACACCACAAAGAAACAACAAAAAACCCCAAACTGTAGCAGTAATTCTCTTTTAGCATTTAACAGCTTGATAAATACAGTAACTGAATTTGTAACTACCATTTACTACATAGTTTAATCTCCTGTTATTTTTTCTTGTTCTATAGGTGATATATGCCCTGAACACTAAGAATGATGAGCATGAGGCTAGTATACAAGCTCTGAGAGAGGCTCATGAAGAAGAAATTCAACACATTCTTGCTGAGACAACAGAAACGATTCTCCAGTGTAAAAGCAAAGTTGAAGAAGAACAATTGCTGAGAAAACGTATTCAGGCCCTTGAGATTGCTGTAGAACAACATAAGAGACTAAAGGAAGCAGCCTTGGCAGAATTAACATTGTTCAAGAAGCAGGTGGAAGAGATGGAGCCAAGAACAGAAATGAAACAAGGACAGACGGTCCTTTCCACACCCATGGTAGATACCAATGCAGAGTTTCAAAACAAGATTCTACATTTAAATCAGGAGTCTGATGGACTGCTAAATGAATGCAAGGCATCTAGGAGAGCAAATTCAGATAAAAAAATAATTTTAGATGAAAAATACAGTGTGGAAGGACACGCTGTAATAAATGAAATGGAAAACCTAAAGAGTGAGAACCAGAGAGCAACTGAAGAATATACTCAGAAAACAAGCAAACTGCAAGACTCTTACAGGAGAGAAAAATATGATTTGAAAAATGCTATGCATCAATCTGTGATAGAAACAAAGAAGAGTTGTCAGAAAAGAGAAATGGAGCAAAGTAAGAGCTCAGAGGCTCAGGAAGGCTTTTTGCTGCAGCAAGTAAAGAAGCTGGAGGCAGAGCTAGAGGAGAAAAGCCAGAAGATAAATGAGAGGAAGAAGCATTCCCAGAAACTGAAGGAGAGAATACAGGTAGGGTATGAGACTGTGATCCCTATCTCTGCCTATAAAAGTGTAAAGTATCAATTCTTCAAAATTCAGAGGAGGATCCTTTTAAATACCATCTTGAATCAAATGCTTTGTAAGCGCTAAAGCAGTTTAGAGGCTTAACAGAGAAACAGGAGGGATGTAGTGCTGAGAGTTTTAAAGAAAGACTTAAGATGATTAGTAACTCATTAGGAGAATTGTGTTCCCTGAGGGAGAAGTGAGGTAAAATTTCTCTGGTGACACTGAACAGCACTTTGCCTTTCCTACCAAGAAATGTGAAGAGAACAGCAAACAGGCACTAATGCTTGCAATGAGTATTTATAGGGTGCGTTCTCCTTTTCCCCTGTGGTTGCCAACAGCTCAGTGTGTAGATATGAACAAGGTTAGATAAGGGACCCGAGCTGGCAGGTTAGGAATCAAGTGCCTTGTGCTATATGACTCTTGCAATGGTGGCTTGTACCAAGTGACATTTCATGAAGTGTCCTTTACACCTGTGAAGTTTTACATGCCAAGCCATGAGACTTTCACCATTAGTTCTCACCTCTCACGTTTACCCTAGCTTACACATCTGCGGCACAGCTCTGTAGCCTCTTTCAGCTTAATTGCATCATGTGTCACACGCAGTTTCAGAGAATGGCACATCGTGGGCAATCGGCCAGCCAGCTGCATTTGGTACAAAAGGTCAGGGTGTGGAAGAGACACTGAAGCCTAAGCACCCAGCCACACTCTGGGCTCAAGGGTTCCACTTCCTGGTAATACTTTTGGTCCTTCCCATCACATAAGCTTACCTGCCAGACTGGTCCCCAGCCTTATGACAGCAATTTTGCATATCATAGGATCATAGAATGGTAGAGGTTGGAAGGAACCTCTAGTCCAACACCCCTGTCAGAGCAGGATCCCCTAGGGCAGCATCGAGGTGGGTTTTGAAAGTCTTCAGAGAGGAAGACTCCACAATCTCTCTGGGCAGGTTGTGCCAGTGCTCTGTCACCCTCACAGTAAAGAAGTTTCTCCTCATGTTGAAGTGGGACTTCCTATGTTCTAACCTGAACCCACTATTTCTTGTTCTGTTGATGGGCACCACTGAGAAGAGATTGTCTCCTTCCTCTTGACACGCACCCTTCAGATATTTATATACGTTAGTAACATTCCCTCTCAGACATATCCTTTCAAGGCTAAACAGCCTCAGTTCTCTCAGTCTCTCTTCAGGAGAAATGTTCAAGTCCCTTTAATCATCTTCATACTCTCCATTGGACTTTTTCCAGTAGATCCCTGTCTCTCTTGAATTGGGGAGCCCAAAACTGGACACAGTATTCCAGGTGTGGTCTCACCAGGGGAGAGTAGAGGGGGAGGAGAACTTGCATAGACCTGCTGGACACACTTTTCTTAATGCACCCCAGGATCCCATTGGCCCTCTTGGCCACAAGGGCACATTGCTGTCCCATAGACAACTTACTGTCCCTAGGACTCCAAGGTCCAAAGTCTTATATTAAGTAAGAAAAGACTTAAAGTTCTAGACTTGGGGTATTTCAGAATAACATTAGAATCATAGAATTGTATCAGCTGGAAGAGACCTAGAAGATCATCAAGTCCAGCGTTTGTCCCAGCCCTATGGGACGGGATGGGAAAGATTTATCTCCTTTAGAGACAGAGACCTCCCAGAAGCCTGTAGAGAGCAGTGTCACCCCAGTCAGCTCTGTTCCTCCAAGACAATTCTGACCCTTTTTACCATCTGCCATCACATCTTGCCTGTCAGTATCATTTTGCTGATGGTGCAGAGTTCTGGGCCTCTTCTTTGAGGATGTTCTTTGGGGGATTTCAGCCTTCAATACAGTCACTGCCTTTTTTTTTCACAAGATCAGAGGGTGAATTGAATGCGCCTTCCCCAACATTATTCAGACTCCATTCTCTCAATCTGTTGATCTCTAGCAGAACAACCTTTATCTTCTGCAAAAATGTGGAGAGGATATAATGAATGGCAGAGATGCAGATAAGCCATTTTTTTTAGAATTGAGTCAGGGAAATGCATAATATCTGTTTCAATAAGGAAAAGTGTCTTGGCTCTGTAGAAGTTCAAAGTGACAGAGAGGAAGAGAGAAAGTGAGATCCTGATTTCTTGTGAGTACTTGAAGTAACATTCAAGAGAAATAAAAAACGGAGACAAAAATTTATGCATGTGGTTTACAGTTCTGATTTATCATATAAGAAATAGTCTTTTAGGAATGAATAATGTAAAACACAATAGGAACTGGAAATAAGAAGGTGGTGTCATTAGCATTTTCATTTCTAAATTCAGTATCAGCTGGATAAAACTGAAATATTTTGAGGGACATATGCTAAATTTGTGCATTTTGGATCCTCTAAGTCTATGGAATGACACTGATTTGCATAACACCAGAGCATATTGCCTTGAATCTTTAAAGAGATAGCCTCAGACTACAGTAAATCTGGAAGAAGGAAAACAGTTAGACACAACATTATTTTCTGTTTCATTCTGGTTTAGAAAAAAGTTTCTCCTTTCTACATTGGCTATTTCTGGTGCCACTGTTAAATACTACATTCTTTTTCAGAATCCTATGGACAATGACAGACTGGGAAACAGAAACATCTCTTTAATCAGTAATAACTCTGATCATTAGTAAATATTCGCAAGAAAATCTATTATAAGGCTTGAAAGATGAAAGGACTGATGTTTAAGCAAAATGAATTCTGTTTTCTCCTTGGTGCACACCAAGATGTTTGAGACCTTTAGAAAAAAGGCATCACATTAGTGCATGTTTTTTATTATTGCTGTGGAGGAGAGAATACAAAGGATGACAAGTTATTAAGTCTGATCTGCTCAGTCTAGTTTTAGAAGAATTTTGGCATATACCAGAGGTAAAAGGAACAAGCTTTAAGTTTTCATCTACAATGAATGCTAAATACAACTTAGTTTCAACCTATGAGGTTTTGCTCAGCGTTCACATAGGAACTAATGGCAATTTTCTGTGAGTCAATATTACAGTATTATGTTAGACACCTGGAAACTGAGACTAGAACCTCCAGAAAAAGAAAGTTAAATATGGTTTAATTTCTTGCCATCAGTTATGGACAGACAATTCCCAGGAAATTCTATAAGAGCTGATTTTTCTGGTTTTAAGCATCTGTATTATGGATTAAGTTAAAAACTCTTGTACTATAGTAACCGAGAAAAAAAAATCTCACCTAATATTCGTTAATTTTTAACACAAGTTGTTGTGAAATTAATGGAAGTATATGCTGTATCCAAGTGTAGGATAATCTCAGACATCTTTTAGATGGTAACTCTTGATAAATATTCACTTTCCTATAATGCCTACTACATGTGAGAGAACGGCTTCACATTATAAATATTCTAGGAACAGAATAGAGACAGTTTAAGGGTATGGATGAGCAAAAAAATGCATTTAAACCAGCTCTGTAGGTGAAAGATTGGTATCATGGAACTACACTGAGAGAGAAAATGACCATTTATTCCAAATGAGAAAAAAAAGAACATATATAATAAGCATAGAAGTAATGTCATGCATATTTTAAGATTTGGAAGTGTAGCTTAAGGGAACACAACAAGAAATTCTGGGATCAAAAGGTGTAGTGAAAAAAGTGGAGAAAGATCTAAGCCTAGTCAAAGAGAGAAATACACGTTGAGAGAAGGAAATCCTGCAAAAAGCAGGTAAGATGCTCATTAACGTCATTCTGAAATATTTCCCATGTTAGTAGTCACTCACATTGGAAATTCTGCAAGTTATTTATGCTATTTGAAATGTAAATTTTGATACCACAGAAGATGTGGAAACTATGTTGAATTCATAAAGCAAAGCTGTTAATAGAGTAGATCAACTGAAACATCAAATAACACAGCTGCAGCAAATGATTTGTACTGAACAGAGACAGAACAAGAGTGGCTCTGGAGATGTGCAAGAACTTAAACAGGTGGTTTGCTCTCAAATATTCAAAGGCATGACATGCCAGAAGTACTGAAATCAATTTTCATTTAAGATTAATGGCTTTTGGGTTATTCTACAGCAGTCAGTCCTGTAAGTTTCCCATATCTCTGACCTCATCCAGTGGAACACTGAGTCATGTCCATAACCTGAAGTGCATGAGTTGCTGCAGTGACAGCAAAGAACCTACTGACATCCTTGAGGTAGACCAGGGCAGAGTGTTCAATTACTTCTGTTAACAAAACCTTAGAGAACAAGGTCCAAGGCAGACTTTCTCTGTTGATCTCAAGTTGGAACACTGATTGATTTATTTTTGAAATATAGAAAACAGTTCCGAAAAACGACACAAAAATAATAGCAGGAATAAACTCAGTACACTTAGGAATGTATGTATGTATCCTGAGAGTTCTCTCTGTACAATGTCTCCCCTTAAACAATTATCCAGCAATGAATCTTTTCTATATTTTTTTTAGTTCTTCTAGAATATTATTATACTAGCATTTTGGAAAACTAGAGCTGGCATCAGAGACATATCAAAAACCAAATTGTCCTTTGTGAGATTTCACAGAACTAGGGTTTTCCTTGGGGAAACTTCCATGGTTGGGAATTGAGTCACACACCCCAACTCAGTCCAGAACTGCAAAAAGCCCCCACCCCTGGACTGCAGAAGAGGCACACAGCCGTGGATCACTACAGTTCTACATTGTTAACTAACATAAGCCAAAATTTTTCAAGAGTATATCCACCTAAATAGCACATTGCCTACAAAACAGACTACTGCAACCCCAGAATTCTACCCTGGTTTTGTCATCTTATATAGCTAGTGTGTTTTATAGGCTATGGAGACTGTGGCTATTTAAAAGAGTGTACGAATAAAAGACAGAGAACTTGTTCTGTAAAGGAGAGCATCAGTCCCATAAGGAAAAGATTTGTCTGAAGGAATAGCTATTAAAAGGGCTAGAATATTTTGTAATAAACTGTACAAAAGAAAAGAAGCCAGTCGGAAACTTCATGGAAGCTGAAAGAAAAAAATGCAGAAGGTAGGAATGTTCTTCTATTTATAGATGCTCTAATTCATCTGGTTTTAATCTTATTGGTCACAGTGACATCATTTGAATTATCCTCACTGGAGGCACTTTGAATTAACATGAAATGCAAGGATTTTCTTGCTATGGTCTTACTGAAAAATAACGAAGGAAAAAAAAGAGTCAAAATTATGTATTGCTGTGAAAAACTCCACAGGCAGGAAGGTGATTTTATCCTTCATGTGATAAACTGTCTTCTTAGCCACACTTACCCTTGCATGCTTTGCATGTGACAGTTGGAGTGATTAATATAATGTCCCTCCTGAAGAAAAACGTTTTGTAGGGCTAATTCTATTTCTGACTCCAATTTCCATGGATTGCTGCTGTGAAATACTCAAATACTTTGATTTAATCAAAATTTTGCATTTTTTAGGCAAGGGGTCTAATTCTGCAAAGTGTTGGTAAATGGATTTAGAGTGCAGGTGTTACCAGTGAAATGACAACTAGTTACAAACAAATACATGCATGTGTGTGTATATATATATATGTATATATATATATATTTATAGTTATAGTTATAGTTATATTTATATTTATATGTCCTTATTTAACTTTAGTCAGAAAGAATGCTCATCTTCTCGTGGATCCAGTCAGGTCACCTGAGTGATACCTTTTTTCAATGTGTTTTAAGTGACTGAGCTGTAATTTTTGTTGTCAGTACGCATTAGCAGTTTAAGATTAGTTTAAGAGATTCTTATTTCACTTTCATGAGAACTGCTGCCTGTGGCTGAACCCTTCGGCTTCAGGAAGCTTGCAATCTGTAATGTTTCTGTGCAGTAGGAAGCTAAATGTGAGCTGAAATCTATTCAGAGGAAAACCTTGAAACACGTGTTCAGTTTTAAGCACATGCTTTAATGCTTAGTGAAGCTAACAGCTCAGTGCACGCCCAAGTGGTTTGCCGAATTCCACCGTAAACTGAGGAGGAGTTTAGTTTGTCTCCTGGTGTACTTGTGTGTTTGTCAGGCATCTTCTAGGCAGAAAAAGAAATTTGATTAGAGCAGTTTGTAGAATTGGACTACTGGTCAAGTGTTCCTTAGACCCTTCTCGGCACTAAGAACGTACTTCTGCCCATTTTTCTCAGTTTTAATGGTGCTATACCTTTCCAAGTTCAACATTTACTTGAAAATAATCAAATTGCTTGCTGACAAGTTGTGAAATCATGAAAAGCCTGCAACTCCTATCAGTAAATGTTGAGCTTCATAGTACCTTCTAGATTTTGCAGACTAAGAATTGTGTTAAGTGTTCATCAGAATTCATTTCTTCCTATGAAACTGCTGAAGTTTATACATTTATGCAATCTCATTTCTCAGAAAGCAACCTGTGTGAATAAATTATTTTATCTGATTGTGAAAGCGCTTGTGTTTGTTCAGTATGTGAAGATGCAGCTGTTGAAGGTACACAGTTACACTATCAAGCATAAGATGTATGAGAATGACTTGCCTTTTATATAGTATGTTCTTTTACGTGAATGAATTTGTACAGGTATACTAAATTATTTTTGAGTACTAGCACCACTCAAGGCAAACAGTCTGACTTCTCATGCTGTGCTGTTTTCCACTTGAGGGAAGCTTTCAGTAGAAGATTAGGATTTTGTGAGCTGTATTATGTAACACTCGCACTAGAAAGAACCAAAGCAAACTGTTGATACTTCTTTGATTGACGAAAACACAAGTGACATTAAAAGACAGTAGCATGTGTTATGTGTAAACTGCTCTATTATCTAGGTTAATGCAGAAGAAACATTCTTTCTTTTTCATGCTGCATCTTTTGTCCCAGCTATTGCATGTTTTTTTCTTTTTTACTTTTTCCTCTTTTTTTATTTTTTACTTTAGGAACTCCAGGCACAGCTAGAGGAGTTTAAAAGAAAATCTGAGTGTGAACTAAAGCAACTAGAGAAAGAGAAAGAAGTCCTAACTGGGAAACTTCAGAACTCTTCAATTGAGGTAAACTGGACATAAGTGTAAACCAGTAATAAAAGGGGTCTTCATCTGAAAGATTCTTGATTAAATTTTAGTCGTGTTTGTTTAAATATTAATCATGTGACTATCATTCAAGAAAATACGCAAGGACTATATAGATCTATGAAGATTTTTAACAAGCCTATTTATTTTGATAAATTTCATATGTCACTCTTTGGAGATACACTGGCTTTTTGGTGAGGAGTTTGTTAACTTTATGATTTTTTTTATATATTTTTTTTTTGCATAGACATGTAAAAGGGCCTGTTTGGTTGCTCCCTTGAGCAAGAGATTTGAATGGAAAAGAGATTTCTGTTCTGCCTGCTTGACAGTAAGGTTGGTAACTGAGGCAGATTTGAATGTGCAATTATTTAGTATATATTAGTAGTTAGGTGTGCCTGCCTCTATGTCCTCACGATGAAGAATGAAATAGAGAAAGCATTGTGACCCTAAAGTAGCTTTGAGGATTCCTAGCTTATGTCCCGTTCCCCACTCTGGTTACACACAAGTCATAATGCAAATCTGTTGACATGGATTAATCTGGAAATAAATACCTGAGGTGTGTTAGTATTAGATTATCCACCTGTTACATTTGTAATGTATAGTCAGTTGCAGGCAAAGTGATACAGATTTTCCAGATTAGCACAGCTACCAAAATATTTATAAAGGAAAGTGTCCTTATTTGAAAAGCCTTAATGGGTTGGATAAAAAATTTTCTGCCAAAACAAAAGCAGAACCTCTACAAGACAATTAATATTTACCCAGATAAACAGTTCACCTTTAGAATTTCTGACAACTGTGAATACATGTTTCTCCCTCTCAGGTGTTTCCCTTTTGTGTTGTTCAGTTCTTTTCAGCAAATACTATCCTCTTTAAAATGTTACATACAGGATATTTTCTTCAGTGTGATCATGTGAAGTTTTTGCCTGTGAACATTTCAGTACTTTTATCTCATGGATAAACTATAAACTGGCTGCTTTAACAACTGAAATCAGTGACATAATGAAAGGAAGGAAATACTCCCTCTAAAGAGAAATTTTGCATTTTTCATGGTACTCTTTAAGTTACTTTCTCAGCCACTTATTTGACAGTATTGCCAGGGAAGTGAAATTATTTCAATTTACAATAATTCCCTTCTATAAATATGTGGATATTCACAGCCAAGAAACCATGATTTACTATACAACAGTATGTTTCACTGAGGGCATGATTCCCATCTGGGAACCTTTGCAATGGCTCAGCCCAGAGCTTCCGCCTCAAAGGTTAGGTAATGTGCTGTTACTAATCCAGTTCTAACCTGGATACAATTTCAGATCTAAAAATAGCTTCCTTGGCTGTATAAGGCACGTTTTTGATTGGGCTGACATAGCTAGAATACTATGCAGAGTAGACAGAATCGTATTAATTTCATCTCTCCATGGATGCACTTTTAAGTGACAGTATTTCTGTATTACTAAGATTTATTTTTTTTCTGGATAAAGAAAACAGATTCGCATCTGTTTTGTTCTTTGGAAGAAAGGATGTTAGATTTATTGCGAGTCAAATGCTAATTCATTAGGAGTGATCCAGGTTCTTGCTTTTGCACTGCAGAGTCTCTTCCATATGTGTTAAAAAAGGCTATTCTGGAATTAGAAGGTACGTTAAATGGAAGTGCAGGCATCTTATGATAATATTTCTTTGCACAGTGCTAGCACAGCAATGCCCAAAGCCTTGATGGAGATCTTGTAGGTTCCACCAAATAGCAGCAGTAGAGGTGTCCCTAATATGTTCACACTTGGCCCCCTCTGGTCAGGAATCGCCATAAGTTTGGGAAGGCAGTTAACTGAAATAAGCCTAAAGAAAACGGTAAAATGTAATTTCATTATTTTATTATTACTTCTTATACCATGTTACCATTTTGATGTAATAGCATCACAGTATGAGTAAAGTCCTGTAGCATCTAGGTGCGTTATTTTAACATTCTGAACAAATTCTCAGTTGTGGTGACTCTTCTGTAATACACCAAAAGGCAGTTTTAAGTCTTTTCTATAAATTCATCCCCTAGCAATGCATTGAGAAACTCAGATCTTTCTACTTAAAGAAAGTCAAAATATCCTCTCTGATTCCAACTGTAAATCTTGCCTTTGAGATTCCATACTTCTTACATACAATAAATAAAAGGAGGGGAAAACAGACATAAGACTTCAAGTATTCCTAGTGCTTGGAAGCACAATGAATTCAAATAATCAAAGCAGAAGTCAAACAAGGGAACTCTGGTGGCATGAGCAGCCTTACATTTGCCCAGTATTTTTCTCCATAGGCTATCCAAGCCTGAAAGGTAGTTTTCCAAAAGAATCAAGCCATCCTTCCCAGGAGAAGGACAGTAATTATGGCTAGAAAAGAATGAAACTAAAGTTTTTGAAATATTTCAAAACTGTCTTTTTTTTTTTTTTAGTAATAGTTGTTAATTTTTCTTTACTTGAAAGACACTGGGAGGCAAAACCAGCTGTCAAAGGACAAGTGCAAACATACCCCTGAAATTTGAAAAGAATTCAGCAGAGCCTGGAAAGATACTGTTAACTAGAGTTTATACTATGGACAGGTACTAGTTGCATCTTTAAGACAATATTATGCAATTCTGGTGGATAAAAGTGAATGAACAGTGGCATTAGATGTACATTTTTTTTCAAGAGGTTTAGTTTTGCAACAGGAAGACATTATAAAACAATGTTGCTGGTCTATTAATAGTAAAAGGAACCAAATAGATTATGGGTCGATGTGAATTGGCATAGTTCCGTTGGCTTGAATGTTGCTTTACCAGTTTTACAATTTGAGGGCCTGGCTATCAGTTTTGAAGTAATGAAATACAATAAATGCCTGGGCACTGCAAAATATTTCAGAGAAGGATTTGCACTGGTGGATTTGAAAGCCCTTTTAAGTGAAAGACAGGAGAAGCAAACCTGTTGGGATCGAAATGTTTGTTTCTTAACCTCTAATACATTAAAAGTAGCAGGATTCACAAGAAAGAGTGTTTGCATCCCTGATATATTTGCTTAGGTCCTTTTCCTTAAATCCCTGAAAAATAATGGTTTTAGAAATACTTTTCCATCTGATTCCTTCCCTAATTTTGTTCTCTGTTGCTACCAATTTACTGCTTAGCCTGTTGCTAGTCAGTGTGATCTTATGCTTCATGCTAGTAGTCTTTGGAATTGATAATTGTCTATGAAGAGACTCTAGAAGGTTAATAATGCTGTGACCACAGCCAAAGTGCACCTCTTTTCATCTTCCCCACCTAGATGAATATTTAATTTGCAAAAGAAATACTCCAGGTTACATTTTTCCTGTTTCCAGTTTTTCTATTAGAAAATATACACCCTACTCTTCTGGCACTTTTTTTTTTTTTACTCACTGGCTTATTTTCAGGAAGCCCAGGAAGAAAATATGTGCTTGAGTGTAGTCATGCTAATTCATATTACATCATCTGATACGGGACACTGTACAGCATAAAGTGTTTCACATCAGAGGTTAGTGTTACAAGGAACTGGAGTACCTAAAAACTTCAGTGTTTCTTTTCTCTATATAGGAGAATGTTGGCTTGAGTTCAGTAGGCATTAAGACAAAGTAAATGCTTTACCTGTAACCAGAAGCCAAAGTGCCCATTTAGTTAAATCTTATGCTTTACCACTTATTTAGATAAATAAGTAAATAGATAGTTGCAGCAGCTCCAGAGACAAAGGTATGGTTGGCAAGAGGCTCTGGCATGTGCCTCTTCTTGGAGTGTATCCAGGCCACAGGTAGATCCCGTCACACAGACACATTAAAGACAATGTTTTTAATTAAGAATAACATTGAACAATTATTGTTCACTAGTTTGTTCAGACAGATTTTTTTTTTTTTTATGTTTAGTTGAATGACACAAAGGAAAAAGCCAAGAAACAACAGGATTGTTAGTTAAACTCACAGTCTGGAGCAGCTGGAGCTAGGTACTCTTTCAAACTTGCCAAGTCAGATCAATTTGGGTATTTTCAGTGAAATTCAAATATACCTTGTTGGTTTGAAATTGTTTCAGAAGTGCTAAAACTAATCTTTCAATTTCTGGGACTTAAAAAGAACAAAATAAAAAACTTTATTTGCAAAACTCTGGGTTAAGGAATGGTTGTTTTCTTCTTAACTACCAACCTAGCCATTCCCGTGCTGCGTGGGACACCTAGGCTTCTCTGTTTGTTTTTTTCTTCTGTCAGTTTTCTTACCATTTAAAGAGTTCCCTTATGACTGGCTTATAGAATAAAACAGGGTAAGCCACAGTGTGTTACCTATTGCCATTTCTTCACTTATATGTTATGTTGTCATTGGACAACCTAGGTCCCAGGTACCTGCGTATGCACACGCGCGTACTCTTTTGCTCTCTTGGCTTTTCTGTGCCTCTGTGCTTCGTTTCTCCCTCACATACACAAAAAGAAGAAACACCTCTGCCATCTATTCTTCTTCTCTATTCTGTGAATGAAGCCATTTGTCTGCTTATAAATGATGGAATAATTTAAGTTTTAGAAACATAGAATTCAGTCTGGAGGAAATAATTTATTTTTTCATTTTGATGTGTACATTAAAAATGTTTCCTTTGGATTGATTTGATTGGAAGTTTTATTGACTGCTTGGTTTGGTCACCAAATAGGGGAAAGTCACCTGCCCATGCTAGTAGCTTTGCTGGAGTTTTTAAATAAGGTTCATCTCTGCTTGCAGACTTCTGTTATATCTGAATTACAGATACTGTTGTAGATCTCAGAACATGTGAAACATCAGTAATAAACTGATATAATAAACTAAACATCTACCCCATCTGGTAAAGGAAATCCACATTAATTATAGCTCATCTGATATTCCATGAATGCAAACTTCTTACTCAAAAATGAGCAAGTTTTTACAATGTTTTCGGGCCCCTACTTAGTTGCTTTGTAAAAAAAAAACCCAACAAAACAACAAAATAGGACAAATTGAGGAGGTAGAAATAATTCTAAGCTGTGGTTGTCTCAAAAAAAACCCCGTCACATCAATTTTTCTTTTTTAATATCGGGAATCTTTTCTGGGACATAAAGACTTGAATAAATTCTAGAGAGAAGGGAACAGGTGCCAGGAAATGGTAAAAGCAGAAATGGGTTCTAGAAGTGAATACAAGTCAAAGTACAATGTAATTGAAGGTTGTGGTCTTAAAGTGGGAGTACAGAACGTTCTTTCTCTGAAAGGAGTTGAAACTGGGAACTGATACAAACACTGTGGTCTGCAGTATTTTGAGCCTTCAGAGCACAGCTCTGTGCTGGCAACTTGTGAGAGTTGTGGAGGCTTAGAGAGTACTTGAATAAGGGCTGTGATCCATCTAGCAATGGAGAAGGGCTTCAGCAAAGGAGAAGGAGAGAACACATCCTGTGGAGGAGGGAAGCCAGTCTGCTCAGCCAAGGTGAGAGAGAATAGAGGCATGAACTCACAGGAGTACATTTAGCCGTGATCAGAAAGGGTTTCTATATTTGGAGAGATCTTGCATAGCTCATTAGTATCTTCCTTTGGACAGTATGATGCTGACTGTGGCCATGAACTTAATGAGAAAGAAGGGCCTTGCAGTGTGTCTCCTTTTATGTAACACAAAATATACCAGAAAGTGCTGTGAGAAGAAGGAAGTGCTATGAGAAGGATATAGATGCTTTAGCCCGCTTAGTAAATCACCATCCAGCTTTTGTGGTGCTGCATCAGAAAGGACCACAAGTGTGCAGCTGAAGTTACCAGCAATGATTTAGCTAGCTAAAGCCACAGTGCTTCCTCTACTAACCAGCTGTCTATGGTAGGCGTGGAAGAAAATGAAGGCAACACTGAAGAAGAGGAGCATGTGTTAGTGTAGAGGAAAGAATAGGATGGAGTCACAGGTTATAATCTGTATCATATCCAATTTGCAGGTGTGTGTGATGTCATTTGAACCATTTACAATCAAACAAAATTGTAAAGAAGCCAGCTTCTGCTTTTCATGGCTTGAATGCCATTTTTCTAAAGCTGGAAAGTACAAATATATGATAATTGGAAAACAGCCCATCCCCTTTCACATGCTCCCAAAAAGAAAAGGCAAGAGACATAAACGTTTTGCAGGAGGCATGGCAGAGCAAAAAAAAGCAGGCTTGAAAGTCAGATAAAGCAGAAAAAAATTGCTAATTTACCTTACTAAATATGCATGCTCCTTCTATGCAGAAGGCAGTTTTTCAGAATTTCGCAACTATGATATTAGGAATGGCAAATTTAAGAAGGGCAAATACAATTTTTTTTTCTGAAAGTTTAGAAAACCTTCTAAATACAAAAGAAAACTTTCCTTTTTTCTTTCCCCACCAAAAAAAATCCAACCCAAACAACCACCAAGTATAAACGGGTATTTTTTGTTACTTTTGTGTTAGCCATTATAGACATGTCTACTGTACTTAGTAATTAAGCTAAGAGAGGAGAGAAAATAAAACAAATCCAAAGCTTGATGTGCAGAATTCTCACTTCCATTGTTTCTGATCTGCTGCTTTATATAAATGGACTGCAGTGTTACATCTCCAGGATGACAGTAAGCACAGGCTTAGGTCTGCCTCCTGGTTTGTGCCACAATTATTGTACAAGTTGAACTATGGAATGTGCGTATGAGAGCAAGACGATTTGAAAAGAAAGAATTTAAGAAGTCGAAGGGCAGCAGACAGTGTATGCAGAAGAGATGTCATTCCTTGCTGAAAAAAGGGCTGCTTGCATGAAACAAGCACCTTGCTATTTTTCATAGAGCAACACAAATTCACAAAATGTGCTCAAATTTACATAATTCCTCTCCCTTGTGAATGCAGCCATTAATCCTATCCCGCTGACTTGCTTTTTTGGAAGGTGGATCAGCTGAAGCAAATATTAGATCAACAAGCAAATGATTTTAAGGAGTCATTGAAGAAACATAATCTACAGTCCAACAAAGAAAAAGAGAAGCTTTTGCAGGATCTTCAAAATACCATTAAAGAAAACCAGAATGTTAAACTGCAGCTGGAGGCATCACATCAAAAAGTCTTAAAAATGTTGGAGAAAAGCAAAAATCAAGAACTCAAGGTCAGTTTACAACATACTAGTGTAAAAAGAATTGTATCTGTGGGATAAACCGTACTAGTTAGAGCCAATTAGCAAAACTTGGTTGTCTCCAGTTATCTTAAAGATGAGCTACTATTGTTGCACATAATGAATTATTCTGTGATTTTGAAACCTCATCATCTTCAGGTTTTGGTATTTTATTTGGTTTTCTTTATTTGTTTATTTATTTTAACATTTGACCTTAGACCACAGTGTGAATGAAATAAATGAAAGGAATTAAATAAAAAAACATAAATTAATTTATGAAATGAAATGTTTCATAAAGTAATATAGCCTGTGCTCTACAGTTAGGCTGCAATGAATACTAGCTCCTCCAGCTGTGCTTGTCCTTCAGAAATACAAGCGAATTCCTAAGTGTATTATTAACAGGACTCACTTTTATTCTTTTTCACCCATTATTAATTTATATATAAATACTTTAAAAGAAGTATAATAGGCATGTATAATGATGTCTGTTGCCTTAGATACCTTCAAGAAATCACTTCTGTAAGTGATAACCAAAGCTTTTAAAGGTTCAAGTGGATTTATTTCAGTGACAAAATGTTAATGCAGTATATGGAAGTTCTAAAGAATGTTGCTGTTTTGAGAGAGAAAAAAAAGATTAAAAAGTCTACATGTGACTGTGACACGGAGTTCAGATGTCCCAGTTGGTGTCGCACAATTTAGGGAAAACCTGCTTATAAAACCTATATAGTAAACCCACCCTAAGTAGAATTTAATTTGTTGTTTATATGTTCAGAGTAAAATCCCAGCTCTAACAAAATCAAGCTGAAGGTTTGGTAAAAAATGGAACTGAGGATAGGAGCTTGCTTTCAGAGCCAGTACAGAGCAACTGCTCTGTTGTTCACAGTGTATGGGTGGCACTTGGAAGTTTTAGTCAGGAACAAAACATGGAAAGGTAGAAGGTTTTGGCTGACACGTAATAAGTAATGACATACGGGTCAAATCTGGGGAGCTTTGTATATTGAATAATAAAACATCTTTCTAATGCGAAATAGTGCAAAGATGTCAATGTTGTTATTTCATGATGTACAACAAATATAATAGATGATATGTTGATAATTTATCTAGTTCCTATTAAGTTTTATTTTTTAACTTATTTTTATTCTTGTGTTGCTGAAGTGTCATGCAAAGTGGTGATGAAAATAAAAGTTCTACAATGAAAGGCCAGATTCATCCTGGCATTACAAGTAAAACAACAACGTGGTAAATAGGTTGCAACTATTTTGGTTTTTGGGGGGGGGTTTGCTTACAGGAGGCAGAAGAACGTCTGAAAAAGGAATTTAATGAGACTTTCAAGATCCAACATCAGTCTCATAGGCTGGAAATGCAAACATTGGAAGAGAAAGCAAAGAAAGAATTACATGATGAACTCGAGCAGATACAGAAGCAGCAAACCCTGTTGTTAGGTACAGTATCTCGTGTCATGCACTGTTCCTATGGCTTGATTATATGCTGAGAAGCACTGACTGACTTTCCTCCCATTCATTTTCTTTCCCATCTTGTGGGAACTCAGGCCTTTGTGAATCTCCTTTTCCATACTGTGCAATTTCAGCAATGCAGACTTAATATTCTTTGTTTACCTACCTCTCAACCGTCAGCAGCAGAATATTGCTGGGAGAGTAGTCTGCTGTACAACATTCAAGTATGCCTCATCAGGTGTATTAAAATGGAATGTATTGTAGTGAGTGTATATCATAGAATCATAGAATTGTCAGGGTTGGAACGGACCTTAAAGATCATCTAGTTCCAACCCCCCTGCCTTGGGCAGAGACATCCCCCACTAGACCATGTTGCTCAGAGCCCCATCCAGCCTGGCCTTAAAACCTTCCAGGGATGGGGCTTCCACCACCTCTCTGGGCAACCTGTGCCAGTGTCTCACCACCCTCATGGTGAAGAACTTCTTCCTAACATCCAATCTGAACCGATCCTTCTCTAGTTTTAATCCATTCTGTCTAGTCCTATCACTACCCAACATGCTAAAAAGCCCCTCACCAGCTTTCTTGTAGGCCCCCTTGAGTTACTGGAAGGCCACAATAAGGTCTCCTCAGAGCCTTCTTTTCTGCAGACTGAACAGCCCCAACTCTCTCTGTCTGTCTTCATAGGAGAGGTGCTCCAGAAGTCTAACTGTCCTCGTGGCCCTTCTCTGGACACGCTCCAGCACGTCCATATCTTTCTTGTGCTGTGGGCTCCAGAACTGGACGCAGTACTCCATGTGGGGTCTCACAAGAGTGGAGTAGAGGGGGAGAATCACCTCTCTCTTTTTTTCTATGATGTGAGGAATTATTTGTGGTTTAAGTCTGTTCTGTTGAGTTCAGCAGTTGCTCCGTGTGTATTGTTCAGTCAGTTTAGAAAGTTCCCTAAACTGTTTAGAGCTAAACAGAGCGTTGCATTAGGAAGACCTGTAATATCTCCAAGCTTGAACTCAGGTTATTAAAGGTCATCTGTAGAAGTTTTTTTAATTAAAGAAAGAATAATTTGAAAGTACTTTAAGTGCTAGTTGGATTTGCTTTTTGGTTTGTTTGGGGTTTTTTTTCAGTAATTCAAATTTGCTAGAAAGATTCATTGCTCTCTGAAGTTTGTATGTTCAATAGATAAAGTCTGTTCTTCGAGAAAAATTGGAGTGAAACAATAGAGAGAAAAACCTTTTTCTCATTGTAGTTGAGTAATCCTAAAACTTGTACCCAATATACACAAAAGTTGCAGAGTATGACAGATCTGCTTGCATAAGCGTTGTACTTCTCTAACACAAACAGAGCTCTCCTTAGCCTTCCTTAAGGCCCTCTGTAAAACACCACTGGACTTAACAGGGAAGCTCAAGGGTGCTCCAGTAAAGTTCAAGGTTAGAGGAAGCAATTATAGTGATTTAGTCTGCAAAACAACTGCCACAGAATTACCTCTCTGATTCCCATGTCGAACCATTGCTATTGTACTTCCATATCTTCTTACTATTGCTTGACTGAACTACTTCTCTAGTAATAGGAGGCCGATATACTTAATGGTGAAAGAGTAGAGGAACAAAGCAAAATGTGATGTATTCATATTTTCATCTACATTGACTATATCTACCTTCCCCACCCAGCTGGCCTCTCACTGCCTTAATGATTGTCTGTCTGGTTGTTACTAGGATCTCTAAGGATGGAACTCTCTGAGCAGCAGACATCATGCACTAACCTCAAGAAACAAATCGAGGAACTCCAAATGGAGCTGAGGAGTGTGAGAACACTGAAGAAGCAACAGGCAAGAGTCTGTTTCCTAATTCATTGCCGTGTTGCATTTTGCGAAACTAGTGGTATCAAGTTTCTCTCTTCAGAGATAATAAAACTGTACAGTCTTTTACAGAATTGGAATGGGTTTCTTTCCCTTATGTTCCACTTTAGAACGTTAGCATTGTTTATCATCTTTTCCATAAGGGCAGGCTTTATTTTTCCATTTAAAGATCAGAATCTACAACACAAACAAATGAATGTTACAATAAAATAAAATTTTATGGAGATGATAAAATATGTTCAGCGAATTTTGATCACAGATTTTTGTATTACACCTAGAATTGCACATATAATTGAAAAATGAGTTCACAAAAATTCAATACATGCTATTCCACTGAGATCCTCACATTACATAGTATGAGGCTGTAAATAACTAAATTTGGCCTTTTTTGTAGGAAGGAAGTAGCCAAAGTCAGATCAGATCTCTTCATGACGAACTGGAAAAATGTCAGAGTGAAATTTCTGAACTCAAGAAAGAGAATTTACTTTTGAAGGACACAATGGAGCTACTCAGTGCTGAGTTGGAGTTGCAGAAGCAAGAAGATACACAGCTTCAGGATAGGGAGAAACAGCACGGAAGGTTTGCCTTAAATTCATACTTCACAGTGCTATCTAGAGAACTGATAGTAATGCCAGCATTAGAGGTGCTCTAAGTGTTCTAAAGTACTAATTTTAGAGGTTAGGAGTTTTGCAAAAGCAGTGGTTCATTTCACACTTCAGCCGTAACAAGAATGGTTGAACTGTACATTATATGTTAGAGAAATATGTCCAGTGTAGCCCCATGGGAGTGACCTGAGAAAATCTGTGTAATGTCAGCCTTTGAAAGGCACTGGAAGATGTAAACAAATCTCACACTCACCCGAGAGTTATTTAAAAACTGTAGAAGTCTCTGAGAAGAAATAGTGGGATTTTGTATCTACTTCTGTAGCTGAAGCCTATGGGTTGTTAACTCTGAAGGGGACACTTGACACTGTCGTATGTACTCTGTGAGACTCTGCTCTGGCTGTAACATGCAACATTGCACCAGAGTAATGGGGGCAGTGATAGCAGATAATGACAGTGCCTCTGGGCTGACGGAAGCCTGGAGCTGTAACATGCTCTCAGGGCACAGGAAAAGCAAGCTCACTTGTAGTTTTCTCTGTTGAGGGTGTAACCACAGGCTTGGAGCACCTGTTGAATTGCGGTAATAGTCGTCTTTCCGTTTGTATACAGAAAAACTATAGGACTTACCTTTTACATGGGAGGCAAAACTGGGGTTCGCTGTCTGGTGCATTTTTATGGCTGTTGAATCCTTTGAAATTTCTGGGTAATGATACTTAACATGTTCTCTGCAGAGAGATTGAAGGACCTAGTGCATGGGTGCCTTTCAATTTATTTCTTCAATGGTGTAGAATGTATGCCCCTAACTACTCAAGCTGTATATATTAAAAGATTTCTCAAGAGTATACCCTTAAAGGAATCTTTAAAATTACATCCTATATAATCTAGAGAAAAGCACTGAAGGGGCACAGCATTTCTCAGCAGATTGTCAGAGTAGCCAGAGTAATTCCATTGCAGTCTACCAGTCAATAGATATTCAAAGAATGAGATGATTTTTTTTCTCCTTTGCCCTCTTTGGAAAGTTACTTGAAAGTGACTTTCATTTCAAGCTTTTGAAGCAAGATCAACAGAAAGAATTGCAAACCAGAGGGTTTCATCAGTGCCCTCCAGCTACCTTGAAGGAATTCAGAGCCTCTGTTCATGAAGAGAAGAATTATTCACGTGTCAGTGATGAGGTCTAAAAGGTCTCATGCTAAAGCTTCTGGGCTGGAGAATAATCTTTACAGAGGATAGACGATGTAGCTCTAGTAAGCATTTGAGAAAGAGGCATTAATGGAAATTATGTAAGGAGAAATCCTTCAAATAACGGCAGGTGGAACCGAAGAGCTCGAATTATTCTAGGCACCTGATACATGCTGATCTGAAATTGACCATGGAAGATCTGCAACACTAACTTGCAGCTTTTGTTCTGCTTTTGCAGGACCGATAATTTGCTTAGGGGAATAGTTAAACCGATGCGTGCATATAAATAAAGGCTCTCTTAGTGTTACTTTAACAACAGTGACCTTGTCTTATGCTATATACAGTTGCAAGAAACAGTATGTGAACCTGTTGGAATTTCATGGTGTTCTGCTGTAATTTGTCATAAAATGTGATCTAACCGTCATCTAACTCAAGAATATTGACAAATAGAATGTGCCTAAAATAATAACACAAAAGCAACTCTGATCCTCCTTGTCTTTATTGAAGACACTTATTCAGCATTCAAAATGCTAGTGGAAAAAGCAAGTGAACCATTGAGTTGGCCTTAAAAAAGCTAATTGGAGTCAGGTGTTAGCATACCTGGAGTCTTGTTAAGAAAATGAGTTTGGAGCTGTGGACTAGAGCTACATTGACTGATAAAAACCACTCAAACTTTTTGGGTTTGCTCTGCACAAGATGTATGCGTACGTGAGCCATGCCTTGCCAAAAAGGAGCTTTCAGAGGATCTATGATCAAGAATTGTTGATTTACATAAAGCTGGAAAGGGTTACAAAGTGATTTCAAAGACCTTAGAAATTCACCAGTCTACAGTTAGGCAAATGATCTACAAATGAGGACACTTTGAGACTGTGGCTACTGTACCAAGAAGTGGGCACCCAGTCAAAATGACCCCAAGAGCACAATGAAGACTCATCAGTGAGGTAAGGAAACAACCCTGAGGGACAGCCAAAGAGTTGAAGGCATCGTTGGAACTGGCTAACATCTGTGTTCATGAGTCTACAGTATGTAGAACATTGAACAAGCAGTGTCTATGGCAGGACACAATGAAGGAAGCTGCTGCTTCATAGAATCATAGAATCATAGAATGTTAGGGATTGGAAGGGGCCTCGAAAGATCATCAAGTCCAATCCCCCTGCCAGAGCAGGAATGCCTAGACTAGGCCACACAGGAACGTGTCCAGGCAGGTCTTGAATGTCTCCAGAGAAGGAGACTCCACAGCCTCTCTGGGCAGCCTGTTCCAGGGCTCCGTCACCCTCACTGAGAAGAAGTTTCTTCTCGAGTTTAAGCAGAACCTCTTATGTTCCAGTTTCAGCCCATTACCCCTTGTCCTATCAGTGGTTGTCACCGAGAAGAGCCTGGCTCCATCCTCGTGACACTCACCCTTGATATATTTGTAAACATTAATGAGGTCACCCCTCAGCCTCCTCTTCTCCAAACTAAAGAGCCCCAGCTCCCTCAGTCTTTTCTCATAAGGGAGATGCTCCACTCCCTTAATCATCCTAGTTGCCCTGTGCTGGACTCTCTCCAGCAGTTCCCTGTCTTTCTTGAACTGAGGGGCCCAGAACTGGACACAGTATTCCAGATGGGGTCTCACCAGGGCAGAGTAGAGGGGAAGAACATTGCTGCACACCTGAAGGTTGCAAAAGAGCACATTGACACTCCACAGTGGTATTGGCAAAATGTTTTGTGGCCTGATGAAACAAAGATCGAACTATTTGGAAAGAACACACAGCACTACATCTGGTGTAAAAAGGGCACTGCATATCATCATCAAAAAATCATCCCAGCTGTAAAGTATGGTGGAGGAAACATCATGATTTGGGCCTGCTTTGCTGCATCAGGGCCTGGCCATCTTGCAGTCATTGAGGGGAAGAGGAATTCCCAAGTGTATCAAAAAATTCTTCAGGATAACGTGAGAATGTCTGTACATCAGCTGAAACTCTGTAGATGTTGAGTGATGCAACAGGACAGTGACCCAAAACACCAGAGCAAGTCCACAACAAAATGGCTTCAGAAAACCAAAATCTGCCTTTTGGAGTGGCCGACTCAGAGCCCAGCCCTCAACCCGATAGAGATGCCATGGGATGACTTGAAGAGAGCCACACACATGGGATGTCCAAAGAATATGGCAGAGCTAAAGCAGTTCTGCCAGAAGAATGGCCTAAAATCCCTCCTGAATGATGTGCAGGTCAGATCCATGGCTACAGGAAGCACCTGGCTGAGGTTACTGCTGCCAAGAAGGAGGTCAACCAGTTATTGATTCCAAGGGTTCACTTACTTCTGCCACTAGCATTTTGAATGTTGAGTGAGTGTGTTCCATAAAGACACGAAGCGTGAGAATTGTTTCTGTGTTATTATTTTAGGCACATTCTATTTGTTAATATTCTTGAGCTAGGTGATGGTTAGATCCCATTTTATGACAAATTAATGCAGAACACCATGAAATTCCAAAAGGTTCACATACTTTTTCTTGCAACTGTAGTTGTTTCTGATTTGAAAGTGATAGTAGCTTGTTATTTGGATGTGCCAAATTATTATAACCAATTATTTAAAATTAGTGTTCCTGCCAAGTAAGTGAAACCAGTAATCTGCTTGAAGTAATCATTCCCATTTCCATTCTCATGAGTTTCGCCAATTCCACCTCCAGTACAGAAACGTTTTGCAAGGACCAGGATGAGAGCAGACGAAGGTCTTTTTTAATGGGAAGAGGGGACAAGTCCCAAAGTGGCTGTTCTGAAGGAGAGCTTTTATTCTATTCCTGAAGATCCATTTCAGTGTTTTACACCAGGAGCTGTAGTATGGGTTAACCCTGATGACAATTTATTTTTCAACTCCGCAATGTTTTATATTTGTGTTATCCCTGTACAGATGCTCGGTTAAAAAAAAAAAAAAAAAAAAGCTGTTTTATCAGAAAGGCCTGACTACATCCCTGTATTTTATACTTGAATTTCGAGCAGAGTACAGCCCAGGTATCTCCTGAACCTGGCATGAGGAAGTTTTTGTCCTGTCTGCAATTTTTTTGGGGTACAGATTTAAAGAATTAGAAGAAAAGCCAAGAAAGTGGGAGTCCAGATCTGAAGATACACACCTTATAAGCTGTCTGCAAGACAAGTTAAATGAGAGGGAAGAGATTATCAAGCAGCTGGTGGTAAGATTTCCTTTTATATATGTACAGATATATATATTCTGGAATCTGTTGGGACGCTCTGTTCAGTGTTTCACACATTGCTTCAGACTGATACTTTCTTTCTGTTCTGGAATATGTGATAAATATATGTTTCCATACCAACTTCCAACAAAGAGATGTTTTCATACACATAACTGTCTTTCCCCTCAGGAAGGAAGAAAATTTCAGCATTCACTTTTAGCCAACAATGAATCTTACAGGAATCGATCCTTCTCTTTCAACCCTAATACAGGATGCTTGACTCCTTCCATGAAGGTAAGATGGGCAATGCAATTAAAATCACAAATTGTAATGTTTAATTGCTATTTTGAATCATACAGACAGTCAGGACAATAAAGAACCTATTACTTTTTTTATGGTAATGTTATTGAGTAGAATTCTTTCCAGTAAGCCAACCAACAGTCAGGTGCTGAGTATAACATTAATTCAGTAGAAGCATATATACACATCGATACATGTGTTTAAGCAGATATAAAGCACTAGCACTCCAAAGACATCAGTCTTCCACTGGGGTAAGCACAGCCATTTCTTGCAGATTTGGGAGTTGCTATTTGGGATATTGCATGTATGGAGGAAAATTATGGATTGTGCTTGGGCTGCTCAGGATTTGCCCTTTGTCATTCCAGCCCCTTTGTATGATACTGGCTATAAATAGTCATGGCAAGAAGGGAGGTCAAGTTGGTGGAAGGCCCCTAACTGAGCTCTGCAAAGCTTTCGGCTTTGATGAATCTAAAAGCTCAAGGTCAAATACAAAAGTTGCTTTAATTGGACTACCCTGTTCAAGGATCCACACAGCATATGCTGAGAATTTATTTTTAAATGCCTAGAGAAAAAATGGGAATCTTCACTTTGGGTGCTCCTCACAAGACATCTGGGAATGAGGTATTGTTTTTGTAGCATAAAGTGTAAAAAAAAGATGTGTGTGTAATGAAGTTTTCTGTTACAATAAAAAGCAGCAGAAGAGAATGGTTGAGGTACCCAGTCGTGTTGTCAGTGTTCCGAATTTAGCTTCCTACGCGAAGAGCTTTTTGAGCTGTGACTTGAGATCAAAAAGAAGTGCTCCTCAAATTACAAAATCTACAAGCTTAGACCGGAGTCCTGGCTGCCTCAGGGTGGGCTCTCCATCAGCACAGTCCTCAGACAGCAATGCTGCCACAAGGTATTTGTCCATTTTGCCGTGACTCGTAAGATGATAAATGCATTTGTATTCAGAATCTTGTAGGCAAACACATTAGACATTCGGAAATAAACAGTGACGTAAGGTTCCGGCCGTGCAGTGAACTCCACATGTTCAGACCCAGAATTTTTGTGCAGAAGTAGCCATAATCACTGCCCAGCAAAGCTTATGCTCACAACCCCTCCTGGTACAAAAAAAAAGAGGAGTTGCAAGTATTTAACTAAGAATGTAGCTAATAGTGAACATGGCTGTTCAGAACTTTAGGCACGTATCAGTGATTCTGTTAAGGATGTGTTTTCCTTTCTACATTGGTTTCCTCACTTTGCACTTGGTAGATGTATATGGTAATTTTTATTTTAGGAGATATCTGAAGGAATCTAGGCCTAACATTTGGCAAAGGGTTTGGAGATTTAAACATTGATTAGCTGATTCTTAACCAAAAACTTAAATAGATGTTTTATCTCTGAAAAGCTTGAATTTTTCTTCAAATTTGAGATATTTAAAAAATGTTTATTGTTTTATAAACACTACTTCTCTTAACTACTTCTCTTCAAGAAGTAGTTAAAAATGTTTGTAGTTAACATTCTACAGTTATAATGATAAATATTGAAAAAAACCACCCCACCTACTGCTATACTTCAGGACAAAAGCCAGCCTTCTCGCCTGTTGCCTAGCACAGATTGGTTGTCCTGTAAGCTGCATGCTAGAGAGCTCTCTCCTTGAAGGCAGATGGTGCTGATCGCTGCCAAAGACAATAACCGGGGACGTGGGCTTGGATCCAGTTTGGCAATTGCTGCATCTTACAGATGAAAGCATTCTGTGTCAGGCCAGATGACTGCCAAGGCAAATCGGATTTGTGTTCTAAAGGGAAACGTGCAGGGAGACTGTGGGCAGTTTGGTTGCTACTTACTTTTTTTAATCAATCAATCAATCGTACGTGAAGTCATATTTGCTACTGTAAGCTAACCAAAGTTAATATAAATGTTAAAAAAGCATCTTGAATGCTGAAAAATCAGGATCTATGTAACAGGATTGATTATAAAAGCCAGTTAATATTTAGATTAATCTTTCAGTTACAAATAAAACTTTTGCCTGGCATTTTTAATGCCTAAATTGTATTTTGTCTTTTTAAGAGTGAATTGCAGATGCTATTCAAGACTTCATATTCTTGAAACATTTTTTTTTATTATTTTTTGAGATGTCAAGGATTACGTTTAAACATTTCTCCATCACTGTTTAGCTCACCTTCATGCTTGCTTTTGTGTTACTACCAGTGCTGTTAGCCCAGTTACCTGGCTAGCACAGAACCCACTGGAGATTGTAGCTGGCGCCTTTTGGCCTCACCCAGCTCAGATGAGCACAGATCCATTAATAGGATCATGAGGTTTTCTCGGGGAAAAAAAGTATTAAATACTGATAAGATTTTAAGCAAGTAAGTGATGCTAATGCTTATTTGTTTGCACAGGACACATGGCAATGAACAACCACAAACCAAAGACAACCAAGACCTTCAGCATCAAGAATGGTTTACAAAATATTTTTCATTTTAAAGCAATTTCATTTTAAAGCAATTTTTATAATTCGTGTAATTAGTAGAAAAGCTGTTCCTGTTTTCTTTAGCGAATGATAATTCATATCTGATTTAGAAGGAAAAAAAAGATGTCATTTCCAAGTAAATACTTAGGAACAACTGCGCTCTATTACATCTAATAACTATGGAGCCATAGGCATGGATTTCAGAAAAATGCATTTTTTAATGACTTCTGTAAAAAAATGAAGAAAAAGCAAAATTCTGGATACTGCTATGTGAAGAGACTTCTTAACCAAGAGACTGTACCACTTCACAGTTACATCACATATGCAATTTTGCCTCTGGTGTGTCCTGCCAATTTAGCTCCAGCTGAATAAAGATCTTACTTCTGTAGGTTATTTCTGTAGGTTTACGCATTTGCTTCATGAGCTGTTTAAAATAATTTCTGCATATAATAATGTATTTTTTCAAGGTTTTGATAGGTTTTTATTAAACTTATTTTGAGCTGTGCAGCATGTGGTATACCTCCAAGAATAGCATGTTTATAGCAGGCTGGTTTAGAAATACTTTCTAGTTTGCTTAATAAACAGTTTTGTATAGTCAGCATTGCAATATAATGTTCTTTTTGCACTTCAGTACATGTATCAGCCCGATAAATTAGGATAATATGTAAGTATGAACATTAAAACTTGCTTGTAAATCATCCATTCCTATGTTTTGCAAAATAGTGCTCTGCTATGCTGAAGTCGAGTTCCAGATTTACGGGAACTGCATATTTGCACGTTTTATCTCAATATTGTTCTTATGCGCAGCTAAATGCAAAGTGGGCAAACAACTACATTGGTCAGATCACACTCACTAACTTGTCACTGGGAGGAAAGACACCCATGAAGAAATTAACCCTCAGGTAATTCATCAACAAATGTGAAAGGCAGGGAATTGCGTAACCAGCAGCCTAATGTTTAAGACAGGACAGTTCATTTTCAACTGCTGTCCAAACTGATTCCCCATTTAACTTCCACCAGCAGGGCCCAGCTACGTAATGAATTTTACGTGTGCAAAGAGGGATCCCTCTAGCCTAACCTCTTCCTCTCAAACAGCCTGCAAGAACTGTACCAACAGAGAAAATCACTCTAGAACAGCCACTGCACCTCACTGGTGGTGCAAAGGTGACAGAAAGGGCAGAATACTTCTATAAGGCCAAGACTTTCATCTCAGCTGTCTAGTATTTTCTTCCAAAATGAACTGCTTGGTTTGGAAGGAGGCTTTGGCATCGTATTTGGCAAAACTACATTTTTTAGACATGTAATCAAGAAGACAATAAAATGGTGTATGGTAAGTAACACTGAGGAGTGCATTGGTGCCTGTGAGCAGATCACAAATGTATAGAGCTTAGTTTTCTGTTAGGTTTCATCTGCTCTGCCCCAGAAACTTTTAAAGCACACTAGACAGTTCAATGCACAATTACGAATTCTAATATCCAGAGTTAGAATATTCTAATTAGTTAACTTTGTTCCCCAAAAGGCATCCCTAGAAAGTGGTTTTCCTAGTTATATGGATGAATTAAGCTTGTTGGCTAGTAATAAGAGTCCTTTTTCTACTTCTATCTCCAGAATGTTTTTGGCTGCATTTAGATTACAAAGTAGCAAACCCCAGTAGAAGCTAATGCTGTAGACTGGACAGTGCTGATGATCCAACATCCTCACTCAATGGTCTTTATTTTGTGGGTATGTATTTTGGACAATCTCTACACTAGGCTGACAGCAAGATCGCCACCAGTAACACTGGGCCTGCATGACATACCCCCCCATCCAGGGGTATGCATTTTGCAATTTCATTTCATCCTGTGAGAATCAAATTTTTATATTCCAAAACACCTTCATGAGGCAAGCAAAAGTCCAGTGGAGATGGACAGTTCAAAAAAAAAAAAAGGTACGCTTTTGATCTGACCTAGATACAGACAATTCTAAGGGTGCTTCTACAGTGATTCTGTGATTATGGATAATGACTGATCACAAACTATTTAAATCTTCCAGTAAACCAAGCTCTAATCTTTGAAACTACTTGCATCATACCAGCAAAGATATAGTTAGAGGAGAGCTAGGGCTGCTCTTCCTAGAAGGAACAGGGTGCCTTTTGGAAAACACTTCTATCAGAAAGCACCCCGAATATCAACTCTGCGTATTTCCCATTGAAATATAAACTCAATTCATATTTTCCCAAAGAAAAAAAAAAATATTTATTTCACTTGTCTCAACTATATTTGTAACACAAATTACATTATACAAAAAGCATACCAAAGTAAAAAGAACACTGCTGCTTTGCACTGTTGAAAATACTCAGATACATAAAATCAAAGATCACGTTTGCTTCATTGGAGCAGGAATATTAGCAGATGCTTGTTCTAAATAAGCTAATGGGCCCTGAGGCATTTCTGCAGGCTTTTTGTGCTGTACGCTGATATCTTCCAGGACCTGTTGCCAGTGTCGCAATTTACTCAAATGCTTCTGAATTAATGCTTCTTTTCTCTGCAATTCATTTCTTAATTCTGAAACATCCTATGGATGACAAAATGTGTGTTAGTAAATAGACAGTATTCATAAGAATAACCACCTCACATAAAGAGCATGTAATTTTTTTAGCTTGAGTTTTCAAGCTGATTTTATAGGGATTCTAATAATGGAAGAGTGCCTAATGAAACAGAGAGAAAGAGCTGTGAATGTACTAGTTCCCCTTGGCCACTTATTTCAGAAATAATTACTTCCAGCAAAATTTAACCAACTAACTTGTTTCTTCCAATGAAACTATCATTTGTGTCCCAATACTCCACAGAATAGCAGGCATCCAGGTTCATGGTAAAAGCTGTTAACAATTAGGTTCTACAAACTTAAGATACAGCATCACGTTGAGAAACCCAAAATTAATGTAAACAAGGTGATTAACCATACTGGTACACAGCTTATCTGATCTAGCCTAACACCGACAGTTAACTTACACATACCTCTTTAATTACTTGCTCTGGTTTCTGAACTGATAGTTGCAGTCTTTTTTGTAGAAAAAAACATTCGGTTTGTCTTGCCACATCCAGAAACTTCTGGATGCACTGATCAACACCTAAATGTAAAATAACACACCAGAAAGATCAGATTCCAAAAAAAAAGAAAAGAAGTTATCAGGCTAACACTGATAGCTGTTTGCATGTTTTGTCTGCACACTTTTCACAGTACTTTCTAGAATTTCAAGTTTACTAAAATAACACATTTATAAAACCAGGATCTGCACGAAGTCTCTGTATAAAATCCTGCTTTGCAAACTTTCAAAATTTTTTAAAAGTACAAGAGAGCAACTCTTTTTCCTCAAGTTTTATTACATTATTACCACTTCGTATAGCTTGATAACATGCCATGTTACCTTCCTAGTTTTTTAACCGTATATTCCACTGCCCGTTAATACAGCCCTACACAACCCCGGGAGCCAGCCGGCTCTCAGACCCTTCCACAAGCCCCCGGTCACTCCCGAGGGGGTTTCTTTCCGTGTGAGCCTCCCGCTGCTGCCAAGAGCGTCACACCTGGGAAGAGGCGAGCAACCGAGTCAGGCCAGAGTCACCATTCAAATACCCTGAAATCGTTTTTAAATCTCTTTGGCTCCCAAGGACACGGCACGTACAACCCCCGGCGAAGCCCAAGATGCACCTGCAGAACCTCACGAGTTGCAGGGGCAGTCGCCACAGATCCGCAGTCCCAGCCGCGCCTCTCGGCGTTTCAAACCCGCGAGAAAAAAACCGAGGGCTCCCGCGAAGCCGAACCGAACCGAGTCGAGCCGCAGCAACTCGGCAGCGCCCGAAAGCCGTCGAGGGGTCAGCCCGGACCGGCGGGGCCCTCCCTCCGCCCGCCGGGGCCTTACCGGTGCGAATCTCCTCCTGGTCCGTGCCGTTCACGTAGTCCTGGCTCACCAACGAGGCGAAGCAGGCCTGCGGGGGGGGAGCGCGGAGGTGAGAGGGGCCGCGGCCGGCCGGCGCCGAGAGCGCAGTGCCCGCCCGCGGCCTCCCGCACCCACCTCGGCCCACACACCTCGAAAGACGCTTCCAGCTCGTCCACGAGCGTGTTGTTGGGGTTGCGCGGCCCCGTCGGAGGCGGGATGAGGCCGGCCGGGCCGGCCCCGCCGGGAGGTCCCGGCCCCGGTCCCGGCGGCGGCCCCGGCGGCTGGTTGGCGAACATCCCGCCCAGCGCACCCGCCATGGCGCCCGGCAGCCGCGGCCGCGCAGGCGCCCAGCGAGCCCACGGCCTGCCCCGCCCTCCTGGAGCCTCCGCGTCAGGGGCCGCCCGGCCTCCTCCTCCCCTCCCTCCGCCGCCTCACGCCCGGGCTGCCCGCGACCGCCCCCCCAGCACCCGGCAACGACAAGCTGAGCAAGGAAAGCCACCAGTCCCCGCAGGACACTCCCACTCCAGCCTCCCAGCCTGGGTCAGCACTCGTCCATCACCGCTTGTTGCGCCCTTACCGAGAGCAAACCATCACCCTACACCGAAACACAGCCCCAACCCACCCTCTAGGCCTGGATGCCCCAAATTCCCAAGGAAACATCAGCCCCTGTTGTCAGTGTTCAGTCAGTCAGACGTCTGAACGCACGGCGGGCTGCTGTCCCTGCCTGCAGCCGCAGGGCCGCACACACGGCAAGCGGGGAAGCAGCAGCAGGAGAGAAATCGTGCGCGATGGCGGCACGTCCACCTCCCGAGAGCCACCCGACGTTACCTGGTGCTCAGGAGCCCGTGCAAAACAGTCACCAGCCACAGCGGTGCGGGCACGCCTTTGGGACGCTCTGCGTAACTCAGCGCTGAACCCGTGCTAATCGCACTAATTGCGACAGCCTAAAAAAGCCTGGCGGTGCATCCTTCCTACCTCAATACACACCCCACAGCAATTTTAGTTTTTCTAAGGGGAAATGTTAGAATGACATTTTATAGACAACTTTACAGAATTCCCTTTCACACCACGTACGAGACACCCAAACCTGAGGCACAGCTATGATCTCTCATCCCTTGTTACATCTCAATCAAAACACACACCCAAATAAGAGATTTATTGTTTGCAATAATTATATATAAAATACGAGTTCAGATGTTTTCCATCATTGGGTTTTGGTACTAAATATCTCAGTAATTCAAACAGAACATTTTTTATTTTAAACTGCATAATACAGGATGACAAGCCTTAAAGGAAAGAGATTCTTACTCAAGTAATGATTTATAAAACGCAGGTGTAGCTCATTGCCATACTGCAAACATGATTGGGGCATTCACTTATGAATAATGTTTTCAGATTTTTTTCTTAAGGCAGAGTGGATGACTTTAGAATAAATATTTTATTTGGTACTGTGACTGTCTTGACTTAATCGAGCCGCAAACTCTACTAGAGTTCTTGTAGGCCGCCCTGCCATGCCTTTTCGAAGATAAGGCACCTCATCTTTATTCGACATCACACCAGCGATATCTAAATGAGCCCAGTGAGAGGCAGTCACAAATTGCTTCAGGAATGCAGCGGCTGTGCATGCTCCTCCAGCTCTGTGGGAAGCAGAAAAATTGTATTGTTTCTACAGCAACACCAACAACACAAATATTAAATGAAGGAGCACATGAAGGATATCGGTACATCTTACCTGCTGTACTTCCCAATGTTACTCAGATCTGCAAGAGGACAGTCTGTTACTTGTTTTGTGTAATGTTCAAAAAGAGGCATCCTCCAAACTCTGTCTCCTGTCAAAATACTGGCCTGGAAAAGACACAGTGAGAGTTTTGTGAAATTTTTCTTTTTCTTCCCTCCCCCACCCCCGGCCACCTCACTGCATTTATAAGCCCTGGTATCACGCATGCTTATTTTTGTTTAGTTTTGATCAGTCTAAAAATCTTCAGCCCAATATAGTACTAAGTATTTGGAAATCCACTGCAAAACAAAAACAGTGAATCCTACTTTTTAGGTACTTGAGTCAAAAGGCAAAAATAATAAGCCTGGTTTGGGGTGGGGTTTTTTTTATGTTTTTGTTTTTCTTGCCTGACAACACAAATCCTTCCCTTCAGAGACATCCTTTAGCCACCACACTTCAGCCCCTCACGAGGCCTCTCTGAATTTCGGTCTCAGTGTTGTTAAGCAAGACCAATTATCTTTACAACATGAACTAATCACTGTCAGTAGTTCAGTGCTTATCCAGACGCAGTAAGTTATCAGAACACGCAGATTTAGATGCTATGCATGCTGTTTGCTGTATGATATTAAGCCCCACTAAAGAGTTAGTAACTAATAGTTTAATTATTTACAATTAAATACAGTATTGACACCATTCCTAGAAGATTTCAAAATGTAGTAACATATCTTTTGCATAAAGTCAGACTTTCAGTAATGCACTAACTTTTCAATAGCATCAGCTACTACTGAATTACTGAATGATTATAATGATTTAGTAATCACGCAGATGCCCTACCTCAAAAAGGTGAGTCCAAAGCCAAGATGAGTTTGTGAACACTCCAGTTGCAGCAGACCCCAATGCAACATCCATGGCACCTACAGAAGCACACCTTCTGGGTTACACAACAAAGGCAAAGGTGCCCCTGAGCTATTTCTCTGCATCCTGACTCCTCACAGAACTTTCCTTTCTAATTCCCATTACCAGTAATTTCTAAAGTCTCCAGAAACTCCAGATTTTACTACACTCGCATTGTTAAAATGTTTAAAATGTTCTTAAAACATATGTATAAACTAATAGGATAAAAGAATTCATAAAAAATATATTCTGTATCTCATGCAACTAGATGTTTTGGTTTTAGCTTGATGTTTCTTCCCAATATTTCTAACAAAATTTATTCAGCAATAACAGCATCTTCTAAAAAAAAAAATAAATCTAAATTTTGTTGTTTCCATATAGAAAATGAGTGGACTTTTCCAATTTCTAGACTTACAAATTTGAAGTTGATAGTTTCCCTTTTGTAAATTTCACTTGCATAATTTTTGCACAGCATATGTGAATTTACTTTAAGTGAAAATAATCCTTATCAAAACACTAAACCATGCCTAAACCAGAGGGATTACATAAATATTTATTTGATGTCAGAGAACTCCTTCTCTAATGCCAACACTCAATCTGCAGTGAGATTAAAAAAAAAAAAAAGAAAAATAAAGTAGTTTAAGAAAACTCTATGTCAAAGAAATTTCTAGAGGAGGTCTCCTCTTTCCTGCTTGCGGTAAACTTCTTTTTCTACCATGCCCTTTACATGGGAATACTTTGATTCAAGTCAGAGATCTTAAAATTGGCTTCCCTTCTGTCTATGGAAATGTTCTACAGCATTGTGAAACTGATGGAACATAACTTACAAGCACTCACAGAGAGTATACAGAAAGATAATTATTTTGCTTAGCATACTCATTAAGCAACACAGCAGACTCCAGTCTGAACTACTCTTCCATGTTTGCTCTCATTTCAGTCACTTCACCCGTGCAGCTTGTTACACCGCGCAGCTTGTCACTGCAGTGTGCGCATGCACAACGCTGGCTTTAAATTTAAAAACGTCTTTCATATACAACTGTGGAGACAGAACAGTTACAGCACATTTTATTCTGTCTGTAAGTACACAAGCTGCACATAAAATAAGAGATACTTCAGCCAAGATAACGACTCTCCTATTATCTAGAACCACGGAGAGCCAAACTAGCTCGCACAATGGAAGGACTGGTGCTGGCTCGGTCAGAGCTCAGGCGCTTGGGAAGCCGTTCACAAAAGCAGCTCTTCTGGCTGCAGCGCGGCCAGTGCTGTGCGGATCTGGCGGGATTCTTTCACCACCACACCGGCATCTTGGCATCACACTGCCCTGGGAGTGAGCTCAGAAACTGAAGCGCAGGGAAACATCAAAGCGGAAATATCAAAGCCTGCAGAGACTTTCCTCTCTTCTTAGTTCCAGCCCAACCTCATCTACGCTGTTGAGTGTGTGCCCTGAGCACCCGCACCCTCCCCAGTCCTAGAGACGTGCTGCAGCTCTACAAGCTGCTGGAGCATAAACTCTGCTAACTGCTGTTGTACAGCATGTAAAAAGCATTTCAGTTGCTTTCGAATTCAGGTTGCCTTTAGTTACATAATGCAACTAGTTCACATGAAGGTAACAAAGAACTGACTTTCAAAATGAGCAGAGAAGGGAGATGGCTTACCTGTTAATGTTGCAGCATTCACAATAGCCCTTGCATTAAAATTGTGGGCGTAACAGAGGGCATCAGCTAACAGCAGTCTTCCTTCTGCATCTGTGTTATCTACCTTCAGGTGCAAAATCAGTAAAAACATTATAACTACTGGAAACATCCCCTTCAATGACTTATTTCTTAGATATCTATTTATTTAACGGTTAGACTGTAGATGAACTGTCACAGGCACTAGGAACTTCAGGTAATCAAAACTTCCTCAAATTAAACTAAAAAAAATAAGTAAAAAATACAGCATTGATTACAGTTGCGTTTATAAAATAAAACCATATCTGTAGCTGAGGTCGTCATCTTTTCAGCACTGCAACCTCCTCTGCATGCTGGCCCTCTGTGGTGCTGGCTCCTCAGAAGAGCCTGGAGGCAGGAGAGGTGCCCCAGGGGCACCCCAGGGGGGAGCTGGTTACCATTCCCAGCAAAGCCCCAGGAATCCCAGGGGCTGCATCAGAGCAGGCACAGAAATCTGGCCAATGGAAACCAAACAGGAGGAGAGGGCACCACAAGGAAGCACAGATGCACGCCTGGAAGACTTTCCCCATTATACTGCTTTCCCTTTGGATTTTGAAGCTTCTCCTTTCAAAAAGAAACAAACAAAAAAATCAGTAGCCCCTTTGCTACTTTTCCTTTTAGGGAAAATTCACAACAAATTCTGCAAGGTTAGCTGCATCATGTGCTCTGAGCTACCAGCATCTCCTTCTTGCAAATTTTATCTTGGTGGGAGAATGTGTGCCCAGCCTTCTCCCTCAAAGCAGAGGGGTGACCGAATGCAGTTTTGGGAGAACCTCAAAGAACTGAAAGGTTCAGCAGATCAAAAGTGGAAGAATCACAGAAATCCAGACAAGAGAGAAATACTGATTAAGCCATTTATTTCTGTGCAAAATCAGTGGTCCGCAGCACAGTGGCCTTCAGTAAGTATCATTTATTCTGTTAGATGAGTACGGAACAGTTTGGATTAAATATGACATACGTGTTTCGGGTACTGATTTGGCAAGCCCCTTTGAACCAACAGCCCCTGTGACTGAGATTTCTGATTGTAAGCAGCAGCACGGTAGCGTGAAGACCTTGGTTACGTCAGCAGGAAACTAATACTCTTATGTCTTACCCCAGTGGCCTGAAGGGTCTGCTGGAAACAATTTACGTGTTTTTCATTCTGTCACAGAACCTGTACTTATGAGCACCGTAATAACCTCTTGTGTTACAACAAGATTTTCTAACATGTTCAGTAAATGACCACACTTTTTATCTTCTCCTAGCAATTTATAAAACATGTCTAATCTCTTCAATGTATATTTATATTTGAAAGAATCCTTCGACACCAATTTCTAATTAATAACACACTTTTTAAAAACAACACATTTGCACTGCTTATATTTTTAAGGGTCTTTTCAAACATGTACTCTGACTGCAGTCATGTAACTTGACTGATTAAACCAATTTACTAAAAGTACTTGAAATCCCAGTTTCACATGCATACCTGTATTGTTTTCCCATTCTTGGCTCTAACGACATCCCCAGGCTTGTTTGCCTTACCACTGGGCATATTTTCACAGAGGGGTGCCAAACCTCAGAGAGAAGAAGAAAAAAGCACATGACTAGTTTCTTTCTCAGAAAAAAAATGTAGAAAAAAATGCTTAGGAAAAACCGCAAACACTTCTTGAAAAAAACAGTACTGTTCTCATCTTGAATTCATGCTCAAAATCCAAATTTTCCTGGTTATTAAAGGACATATAGTCTAGTTTACTATCAGGAAAATTTCTCTGCACGTTGTACCACCACACTCTCTCACCTACACCATTCTACCACTAGGATTTACTTCTGCTTTATGCCAATACAAGCGAGATCAGAGGAGCAACAAATACCATCTTATGTTTTCCATATAGGAATAATTAGTCACATGTAAGGGGATTTCTTTCTTTCTGAAATTAAAAACTTTTCAAATTAACACTCCAGGCCATTCAAGCTCTGCTCATTGTAAATAAACCCTGTGTAATGTCAAGAGAGGTCCAAGGACTCCCTACAGAACTCCAGCCATAAGAAGAGCAAATAGAGATTAGCAAAAAAAAAAGAGGGTCAACATCAAAATTTCAACTACAAATGGAATAATGAGATGAAAGGCACTCCACAACATCAAAATTTCAACTATGAATGGGATAATGAGATGAAAGGCACTCCACCATTCCCAAGAAAAAACTGCTCCTGGCAGAGTTGTGTGACTTCTGGAATTACGTACACAAGACTTTTGCTCCACTGATTCAGCCCTTCCCATTGCCCAGGCTGAAGTAAAGGCAGCTGTCAGGCTGAAGGAGCTGGGTCTCTTTAGCTTGGAGAAGAGAAGGCTGAGGGGTGACCTCATTAATGTTTATAAATATGTCAAGGGGAGTGTCAGGAGGACAGAGCCAGGCTCTTCTCAGTGATGTCCAATGACAGGACAAGGGGCAACAGATACAAGCTGGAGCATAGGAGGTTCCACAAAAATATCAGAAAAAACTTTTTGACTGTGAGGGTGACAGAGCACTGGCACAGGCTGCCCAGGGAGGTTGTGGAGTCTCCTTCTCTGGAGACATTCAAAACCCGCCTGGACACGTTCCTGTGTGACCTTCTGTAGGTGATCCTGCTCTGGCAGGGGGGATGGACTAGATCATCTCTTGAGGTCCCTTCCAACCTCTAACACTCTGTGACTCTATGACTGTGTGGTTCGCTGCCCTCTGCTGGTTGAAGCATAAAAGTCACTAAAATACTAATTTCCTGAAAGTCAAGGTTTTCAAATACAAAACTTCTCCTAGAATGGATTACATGTTATCAACGATTGGCTTCGCCACATTTCCTGAATCAGCTCATTTAATTTAGCTGCGCAACATTTCTGCAGAAAATATAAGCATTGCTTGTTCTTAAAAACAGTATCAGCTGACTGGTTTGGTTTGTTTATTCACCTAAGGAAGCAAGAGCTGATTCCTCCCTGTTCAGCTGTTGCAAACGGCTCATGGAAGTAACTCAGCTAACTCCTGCTCATTTTTAATTGCTTGTACAGGTATCAACAGTCCTTCTTTAAATGAAGGATCGTGACTTCTGAAAAACTCGTTGAAAAGAAGTTTATTGACAATCATTTCTCCCCTAAAATCTAAAATGCACACCTTCAAAATTTTAATTTGGTGTTGCAATATTTCATTCAAGCAAGTCTAGTAATTTTTTGCTAAGTGGGTAAAAATGCAAGAAAAGCTGAGCAAGGGAGTGAGAGAAACAGGTCTGCAAGAGTTCACGACATTTCTATAAGATCGCTACCACTCCTGATACTAGAAAATTACTGTCCAAATGAAATCTTGTAAAATTACGATTTTTGGACTCTTCGCACAAACACACATACCTATTATGTTAAGAGGGAGATTTAAAGCTGCTGCTGTCACAATGGCTGAACAGACAGTCGCTGCCCCTCCCATATCTGCTCTCATCGCATCCATACCCGATGACGGCTTCAGGGAAATGCCTCCACTGGAAGAAAAAGCGCAAGCATCATCCAACATGTAGGAGGAATCTGATGTTGCATGTATTTATAATATTCTGCCCGTCAGTATGTTTTATCACCAAATAACAGCAAATGCTATAGTTGGTGTTTTCAAATATTCCTGCAACACCCTGGTAAGAATACAGAAAGCAAGGTATCTGGGTTTTCATTTCAGATAAAAATATGTCCCTTAGTCATTTCCTTGTAATTAGGATGCTGTAAAAATGCAGGTCATCTGCAGTATCCTAACTCAATGCTCTTCAGAACAGCAGAAGAGCACAAAAAAAGAACAAAACAGTACACTTGCAAACTCAGCATATGGAAGAGAAAGAGACTGATAAATACTTCAGTAATGTGACATGAAAAGCAGTTAGAAGGAATGGATGCATATCTTCTGTTTCCTTAAGCACAATCTAGATGTCCAGTCACAGACTGCAATTCTAAAAATGTAATTTCTTTATTCAGAGGTTTGCTCAAGCCAAACAAATAAAATAAAATAGCACATTCTGTTTTCTTCCCCCTCTTATTTTCCATTTTCCTCTTAAAAGACCAGGGCATATCAAGTTCTACTTTCTCCAACCACTCAAGCTTGACTTATCCTTCGGACAATCTACTCGGTAAGGCAAGTTCACTGGAATGACATTACAAGATGGGCTGAGCAATGGAAAAGGATCTCCTCATTGAACATGAAGAGCAGGAAGGCATTTCTCCCCCTCTAGTCATTAAACTATTTGCATACATACCTGTCAAATGTAACTCCTTTTCCTACAAATACCAACGGGGAGTCACTTGCATTAGCACCACCTGAATAGTGAATCTCCAGAAAGATGGGAGGTTCAGCCGAACCCTTAGCGACGCTCAGGAATGCTCCCATCTGTTCTGTTGCTATCCAAGATTCAGGTCTGGAATAGAAATATGTATTATTATTATTATTATGTTTTGTATTCAGACCAAGGTGATTTTGTTTGTTTGTTTTTAAGAGGTCACAATTCTTGAAGGTTTGTACACAAACTATTAATTTCATTTTGCTTATTCTGGAAAAGGTCATTTAAATCCATTACTTTCTCTCGTGAAACAGAAAAATACTTTCTCAAAGTTGCTGCTTTTTTTTTTTTTGCCTTGTGTAAAAAAAAAAAAACAACCAACCAAAAAACCCAACCAAACAACAATTCATCTACACTTTCTGCATCAGGAACATTAAACTTTGATGAGGCTGTAGTCTCTGAAGGCATGTGAAGTAACAATATTGCAGCAGGTTTACGGTGTAGCTTTGTGCTATCAAGATGGTTAATTGCAGGTAAAGTTGATTTCCCTCAGTCTTTTGCTTTTCAACAAAACAGCCTCCAACACTTGCAGAACCAGTCAGCCCATTTCCACCAAAAGGCTGTAACTAGAAATTGAGAGACAAGAAGCATTAGCTTTTCAAATTCAATTGCAAGGGCTTTTACAGCTCCTTCTCAGCAGTTTTAAAAGCTTAAAAAACCCCAACGACAGCAATAAATAGAGGAAGTTTAATTACCACACCCAAACAAAAACCCATAAAGGTATGTATAAAACCCACTTGGGAAGAAAACAAAAGGTATTAAAAAAAAAAAAGGTACCTAGTATTTGCCCTCTATTCATAGAGTCTTCATCGGGCTTCCTTTCACAGTACATGTGTTAATTAAACAGTAACTGACTGCATGACCACTTGGCAGCTCATCGTTTTACTGTGTCATAGAATCTTGCTTACTCTGCAAACTAGAAGATCACCTTCTAATGGTGAGAGCAGCTTGCAGTCTGGGCAACCCGCAGATCTTTTTGCCTAACGCTTCCCCTGCCTTTAGCATTTGAAGTAGCAGAGTGAAAATGAGAGCCAGCTGCAGGTTTTAATTTGAACCTGGAAGGTTATCTCACCCTACAGAGGAATCATTTCAATGGAATTTACCTTATATGGACCTTCACATTGCTGAAACTTCTGAGCTTCTGTTCAATATGTTCGGCAAATTTGATCGGAGTCACATGATTAGCTGGAGCCTCCATAAGGTACCGAGCAAGGTTCTGACCCTCAGCGTAGATAACACCTTTTTGCCAGGCTTCACTTCCAGCACTAAGCAAAACCATACAATAATACAGGATCATAAACATCTGCAAAAGATGTCGTCAGCATCTATCTGTTTTCTCCTCTTTGAAAATGAGGAATCATTAATTTGGGGCAATTAAGCATATCATAGCAATCTTGCTACAAGTAATTTAGTATGAGATCGGAGGTGCATCCAGTCTAGTAGCACATCTCTGGTTCTAGTCAGTGCCAAATGCTTCACAGAAAGCTACAAGAATCCTAGAGCAGACAGATGTAAGATTACCTGTCGAATACATTAGGTCTTGTCCTAATCCTTTCTAGTCCAGAGACTGGCTTAAATCCTTAAGCACAAGGTTTAATACTACTTCCAAAATTTGTAATCGCATTAATTGTTAACAGCCCCAAAAGTTTCTATTTACCATATAAAGCCTCCAATTCTGCTTTTCACTTTCCTGAAGTAGGATTATGTGATAAGAGTGGAATGTGGATCTCATTTCACAGTGCACTCAAGACATTTTCACTAACAAATGACAGAGCAAACTTTCAAAAAGCTACGTGCGTAGGAGACAGGGATGTCCCTCTGGTTACTCTACAACACAAGCAGTATAAAATCTCTTATTTTACTGAAACAGAACTGAAAGACTTGTTCCTTTAAAAGGTATCACAAAGCAGGGCATTAAGCCAGATTCTGCCTCCCAGAAGAGTGACAGGATGAAGAATCCAGGAAGAATACTGAAACACTGCCTGGATATGAAACGATGGAATTAAGAAGCCAAATCTCAGCTGATGCTGAAACTGGCAAGAAGTGGGAAAGGCACCAAGAAGGACTTCAACAGGTGCATCATCAGGAAAAGGAAAGTCAGGAATAATGCTCTCCCCTTGCTAAATGGGGTAGACAACCTGATGGACAGAGAAGACTGATGTTCCCAATGCTTGCTTTGCGTCAGGCTTAATAACTACTGAAGTCTGCTTCCAGACTCCCCAATTCCTTGTGCTTAGTAACAAGATTTGGGGAAGGACAGTCCTACCTACACAGAGGAGGATACACTTATGACTGCTTAAGGAAGGCAGACGTACACAAGTCCTTAGTAGCAGGCAGGATCTATCTGATAGCGCTCAGGGGGTTGTCTGCCATCATTGCAAGCCTGGCCTCTTTCAGTTTGAAAGGTCATGGTCACTGAATGTGGTCCCTGATGACTGGAAAAGGACAAGTTGACATCTTTAAGAATAGCAAGAAATATATGTGGAATTACAATCAGTTACCTTAGACTAATCTACTAAAAGTTTATGGAGAAAGTAATCTTGGAAGCCATTTCCAGGTACATAAAGGACAAAATGGTCACTGGGAACAGTCGTTACAGATTTAAAAATCATGCCTAACCAACTTGATTTCTGTGATGAGTGAGTTGGCACACAGGACTTTGGCTTTAACAAGGTCTTCACGTAGAATCCTTGCAGACAAATTGAGAAAACATGAAGTGGAGGGGTAGACTACAAAATCAGTGAAAACCTGGAAGAACTGCTGGGCTCAGAACATAGCAGGTAACAGCTGAACAGTTCTGGGGGCAGTTAGCTATGCATGGCATTCCTCAAGGGTTGATACCGAGGCTGATACCTTCATCAACAACTTGGACAATGAAATCTACCTTCAGAAGCTCATGGATAAAATCACATTGCAGGGAGGGGCTGAAACGAGGAGGGGAGGGCCACCACTCATAGGGGCCAGGACGAGCTGGAGGAATGGAACAAGTGGAACACCATGAAATTTAGCAAAGACTGGTGTAAAGTCCTGTACCTGAGACAGGACAGCTCTACGCAACAGTCAGTCAGGGCACTGACTAGGGAGAAAGCAACGCTGCGGAAGAGAACGTGGGGATCCTGATGGACACATTGAATAGGAGAAGTAAGCAGCATACTACTGCGGTGACAAAGACCAACCATGTACGTGGTTGGATCAGAGCACAGCCAGCACGTTAGGGGAAATACTTATTTACCTCCTTGGCATTTGTGAGGTTACATCCACTTTTAAGTTTCTGAATACAAACCCAACACTGATAAACTGGAGAAATTCCAAAGGAGGGTCCCTAAGTGGGAGTTTGTCTGAAGACAGACACACCTCAGAGCTGCACAGTAAGAGGGTAAGAGACAACGGTCTCAAGATTCAACATGAGAAACTGCAATAGGACATAAAGAAAAAAAAAACCAACAAACATTCACCATGACTGTAGTTAACCACTAGCACAGATGGCCCAGTGAGGCTGTACAATTTCCATCTCAGGAGATATTCAAAACTGGACGAGACAGAGGCCTGATCAACCTGATTGAGCTTTAAAGTTGTATGTAGCTTCCAGGTTATCCCTCATCCAAGTTGGAGCCGGACTAGGTGACCTCCAGATGTCCTTTTCAACATAAATTATTATACACAAAAGTATCTTCCGGTTCCGTAAGACCATCTATATTTTCAGGAAATGTTTATTTAATGTAAATAATGTAAAAAGCTCCCCAACTACACACTGCTGTTACATAATGGGAAGAGTGCTGCATGTACCTTATCAAAACATGCTTAAACTGAGAGGCCTTTATTTTATTTCACCAACGTCCTCATAAGGAAGGAATTGTTTCTGTATATGGGAAACAACTCTTCTCTGCATGACAAAATATCTTATATGGAAGGCCCAAAGTCCACTCTGATAAAAGGGGATTAATAAAACTTTGTTCTGGAACCAAAAGCTCTGATACTACTTTCTGCTCTCAAGTAACAGTGTTGTCCGTTTAGAGACCAGAAGCACTCAAGTTTCTCTTCTTGCATTACACACTGTGAATGAAAATACAGTGAATTAACTACATAAAACATACCCATTATGGCATGGTCTTGTGTCAATTAGCATTTCCTGATTCTCAAAAGGATTTGTTCATTTATGGAATTTGAAATACTTCTGCTCCACAATTTTGGCACATAATACCAACAGAAATCCTTTTAAATCACAATTTTTTTTAAAATTTTTATTGTGGGCCTTCTTTTCACTGAAGTGGTATTTATCTCCCCATAACCTCCAAACATGGCATACTTACAAAGCATATAGAGCAAACACTTAAAAATAAACTTGAGATGTGAAATACTTCAGAAAATATAAGGCAGTAGGAGGAGTTAAGAGGGATATTGCTGCTACCATTATTCTTTCAGTCTTATGTTTTTCTCATGCACAAGCATGCACAGAGTTTTATAAATACATACACATACAGATAAATAAATAGGCAAGCTTTCCTTTTGCCATCACCTTCCATGAAGCTGAGGAGTAACTAGAGGCTTCTTTTTTTGCTTCAGCTCATTGTATTCATGCAATCCAAGGACAGCGCCTTCTGCAGCTGCTTGAGCATCTCCACAGGGGTCTACTTCAACACAAGGGATCTCCAGATCTTGGATCTGTCTACAGCCAACTAAAAAACACAGTACAGAACTAGTAGGCTGAGTATTGCACAGAACAGCAAAACATCTGTTAGAAACTAAGTGGCAAAAGTAAATATATGTGCATACTTAAGTATATGAGCATAAAGTGAACTGGTGATGCTCTCGAGCTTCAAAATAGTATTTAAACAAGTGCTTTTTCAATATCACACCGTTCAGGAAAGTTATTTGATATAAATAACTGCAGTTAACTGTCTCCAGATTGATTTACATGTCCTACAACTCCTTCATCACTAAGGAGAAATTTACATGAGTATCAGTGACAAGTAAACACATTTACCAAACCATGTAGTAGGTTTTGCATTTCAAAAACAAAATCGTTCCTCAGAAATGGAACATGCTGCACCACTGCAATAGTTTTATATACAAAAAGCTCAAGAAAATTAAAAAATCATTAACCTGCAACAGCTGCACGGATATTTTCTTTGTCTTCATTCCAGTTTTCTTGGTCATTTATTCCAGCATTCTTCTTACCCAAGCCAACTACAACCACACTTGGGAAGTCCTAGATGAAGCCAACACAAACGGATTTACTCTCCTTATTGTTTCAGCCACAGCAGGTTAAAAGGACCTTACTTTCCAAATCAAACCAAGCACAGCATTAAAATGCAGTCAGTGCTTTCTCTGCATTACGTGTTTCTTCATTAAGAGTGCCAGTATGGTGCCAAGGTCTTGCACACCCACTTGTTTCTCACAGGCGTGCAACTGGTTGTTTTGTTGTCCAGTTAACAGTCAATTACGTGTATCGCAGCAGACAGGGCTTCACACTCAACACAGAGCAAACCTGACCCTTCTAAGGGCAAGCTTTAAGAGTCCTTTGAAAGCAGACCCAGCTTTCCAGCTGCAACAAAGGCCAGAACTGAGCTGGAGAAGCGTCACCTTTTTTGGCACAGTACTACGTTCAAGGAAATAAAAATCACTTCAAAGGTTAAGACTATCGGCTCAGCTCAGGAGCTGAGCTGGGATGATTTGCTGGTTAACAAACCAAATCTGCACAGAGGTACGCAGCTTGAGAACCTGGGAAAGCAATGCAGCACAGCAGACTAAATTCTCGCCTTATAAGCTGCAAGCAGAAGGCAAAAAAGAAGTAACAAAGATTGAAGAAGCCTTTTAAGAATTAAGTCAAATTTGTGTAAAGCTCAAAGTTATATATGTGAACAGATTTCCCATAGCTCTAAAGAAAAATTAGGTTAATCTCAGGCTTTCCCTTCCATCAAAAAGAGTTGCTCTGTCAGATTCTAACAATCAGCTTTCAAACTGCTACACCGTAGTAAAGTCTTTTAATCCATAAGATGTTGAAACCAGTGCTACCTTTCCAGAAGATCAGTATTCAAGTGAAGATGTTTTAGTTATCACTATTTTACATAGCTAGAAGAGTGCGGAAGCCCAACCGCTACCGCTTTCTCTTGTGGATATTTGCTACTCGCTTCAGAGGCCATTCTGTGTACAGGACCAGGAAAATGAGACCTTCAGTGTACTCAACTTCCACGAAATTTCTGAAAGCCTTTCTACCGAGTCCACCTCTCTGAGGCATCTACATGGGAATTTCTACAGGGCAGGCAATATCCACTACAAACTGATTTATTTTAAATCATTTCAATATCCCTAGAGTAAGATTCAGTTATTTAGGGTAGGGTTACTTAGAGACACCTAGTGTCAAGTTATGTGTCTGCCTAGCTTCTCACTACTATTCCGAAAAGGCACAAATTGTACCACATTTGCCAGCTTCGTGTAGGTGCATTAGAGGTATGAGGGCTTCTCAAATGGCTTCAAAAGCCTAACTTTAAACATGCAAATCCTCATCTCACACCTCTGTCTGCGCAGCCAAAAGTCATGCTTGAAGAACAGTTCCATATCTTGTTTTCAGAGTTTTTAAGCAAAGGACTTAAACTCTGATTAAAGCCTATGATGGGACTACATCTTGTGTTAGAACCATCACGCCTGGAAAGCCTTTGCATGAATCAGTACACGCTCGTGCACTCGCTCCTCCTGAACACAGGAGGCACAATAGAAGATACAAAACTGATCCAAAACCATTGTGCTTCAGCTCATTCAATAAGAAGCTATTCAGAGTATCCCATCCCTGGAGCAGACCTGTTTACATCTCTTCTCACAGCAGAGGGAGAACAGAGCTGTGCAAAAGGCCACATAAACACAGAGAGTGTGGAACAGGGGGTTTCAAAAAGAATCACGTCTTTTGTCAAGGGTAGTAAGAGGGGTTAAGAAGAGCAAAGCATTCATACAAGCACAACAGTGAACTCGCCTTAAGATGTCAGGGCAAACTTCACCCATTAATCAATATCCACATGAAAATCCAAAGTTCATACCTGGTGCAAACCGTGGAATATGCGTGTTTTGCCTTTCTTCAAAGGTGGCCCACATCTAGGACACAAGAAAATTCTTTCAGTAAAGAAGTCTTCATTGCTGATAAATCTTATGGTATGTTCACTCCACCACCACACAGTGCTCCTCAACACTGCACCAGAACACTTGGCTCAGTGAGGATTCTCAGAAAAGAACAGTTCCCATGAATATTTTGCACTTCCTCAGTGCTTGGTTTTTCTCCAGGAGTTCCCCAGTACAAGCAAATACCAGCCCAAGAAGTGCTACAGATACAAACACTAATAATGATAAAAAAATATGAATCATTCTTATGGGCATCTGCAGGTACTTTAATCCATTCAGAAGTTATCACATACTTACACAGAGAGAAGCTCTCTCAGCTTTCCAGACACCAGCCTATTGAAAGCATCTCCTGCACTAGTGAGTTGGGCAGAACCTTCATCCTTCTCTCTTGAGTAGATTCCCAGAACAAGACCCTAAAGGAGGACACGAATTAACATAAAGACCATGAAGCGCAGAGACCTGTCTAAGAGGCAGCCCAGCACGCGCACCGCTCAAACTGCGGCTACCGGTGTGTATCCATCTCAGTTTATGGATTCATCTAACCTGATGCACAGAGCGATGTTCTGGCAAGCCAGGACAAACTCCTGCAACTACTTTTAGGCGTGACGAAGACACGAGCGATGCTAAAACTGAAACAGTAACAATTCCGGCTGGCGCTTACGCAAAGGTTGCTTCAACCTGCCGTGGGAAGGGACAGGAGGGCTCCCCGCGCCCCCCTCGCAGCTCCCCAGCCGGGTGCATCCCGGAGGAACGCGGGGAGCCCCTCGGCGGGGCAGCGAGGTGCCGGGGCGGGAACCCCACGACAAGCACCGGCAGCCTCTCCGGGGCGCAGCCTCCCGGCGGCCCTGCCCGGCGGCCCCGGCACCACAGGCTCGCCGGTTAAAGCCCCCTAAAAGCCGGACCCGGCGGGCACCCGGCAAGGCCGGAGCAGGGCAGGCTCGGCCACGGGCGAGGGTACCGGGCAGGAGGAAGGGACACCCCGCACTCACCTTCCCGCCCGCCCCGCCGCTGTAGCCCCGCGGGGAGGGCCCCCGGGCGGGGCCGCTGCCGGGCAGGGGGAGGCTGCGCGCGAGGCGGCGCGCGGCCGCCCAGGGCAGCAGCAGCAGCATAGCCAGCCCGCCGCGCCACCCGGCACCTGCGCGCTCGTGACGTCATCAGCCGGCGCCGCGAGGGGCGGGGCCTGCGGGGGCGGAGAGAAGGCGGTGGCCGGGAAGGGGGGCGGTGTCACCGGGGGGAGCCGGGAGCGGAATTTGTTTGTTCTACGTGTGCGTGAAACTTTGTGCCGCAGGGAGCCGGGGGCGACCCGGTGTCGCAGTGGGTTTTTGCCCTCTCGTGGTGTGCTCAGGAGGAGTCCCCGCCCTGCTGAGGGTGGAAACTTCCCCTGCGGGCTTAACACAGGCAGCCAGAGCACAGGCCTGGTTTGCACACGGTGTATTGGATTTACGTATTGATTAAAGTGTAAACTGGTTATGAAAAGATAATCAAAGCTTTCTTGCAAATGCAGAGAAGGCAAACTCACGTTATTTCCCATGTACTTGTATAGTACACCACTGTCTGCTTAGAGTGAGTTCATGAGGTTCTAAGAGAAAGCAGTGACAGTGCCAGAGTGAAATTTTAGAAAAACAGAAAATGTGGTAAGTGAAGATAGAAGACCAATGAGAATGACTGGTTATATTTTACCAGGAAAACTCACACCAGCATTCTGGGTTGTCAGTGTAATGTCAGAAGCCAGTTTATGCTTCTCTAGCGAAAGCACTGAATGGAAATGGTCTGGAGTTTGCTGATGTTCGTTTTGTCCTCAGTGCGAAGAGCCAGAGTTTCAGCAGCACTGAACATGCACAGGAGTTTAATGTCAGGTGATCCAGATTTTATTTTTTTTTTCTGAAATGTGAAATGTAGATTATCATAGAATCATAGAATGTTAGGGGTTGGAAGTGATCTCGAAAAATCCTGCCAGAGCAAGATCCCCTAGGGCAGCCACACAGGAACCCATCCAGGCAGGTTTTGAAAGTCTCCAGAGGAGACTCCACAACCTCTCTGGGCAGCCTGTGCCAGTGCTCTCTCACAGTAAAGAAATTTTTCCTGGCGTTGAGGTGGAACTTCCTATATTCTAACTTAAACCCACTATTTCTTGTTCTGTTGCTGGGCACTACTGAGAAGAGATTGTCTCCTTCCTCTTGACACCCACCCCTCAGATATTTGCATACGTTAATAAGGTCCCCTCTCAGCCATCTCTGGGGCTAAACAGCCCCAGTTCTCTCAGTGTCTCTTCACAGGAGAGATGTTCAAGTTCCTTAATCATCCTAGTAGCTCTATAAATAATTCATTTTTACATGTGAGAATCTGACACCTTATGACACTGTGTATAACAATTTGCTTTTTCTTGCATCTGTAAATGAACTTGCATGATGAAGTATAGGTGGGCCTGTTCTCTTAACAGTTATAGTTCACACCTAACTGCTTTTTCCATTAAGTGCTACAGAGAGAAATAACATTTCTTACTAAAGACTGCAGCGTTCAGAGAGGCAAATCACGTTCATTTTTATTTATATTGTAAAATTAGTTTTTTAACATTAAATCGTAACATTATTTAAAGAATCAAAGTGGTGATTAGTTTTAAGTTTAATTTATTTTGGAGAGGTAGATACTGCTCATAAATGGTCTCATGGGGTTTCAAATCCCCCAAAGTAAAACATACCCCTGAAGAAGTCTTCATTTTTACATGCTGAGCGTGCATATCTTAGATACACTATGTGAAGTAAAACTACCATGAAAATTTGTAAACAAAGTAGATCACACTTACATCAAGTTTTTCTGAAAGTATTTTATGATGTACAAGGGTAAGCTGAAAAGGTGTAAGTTATGGACTTACCCATCGTTAACCTTAAGCTGTGCTTTGTAATTGTACATCCTAACTATGCGTGATTGCATTTAGCCTTTTTTCCCTCAGATACAATTTCCCAAGGCCAATATTCTATGCACTGTCCCATCGCTGGCTTAGCAGTGCTCAAACTGAGACAACCTGTGCAGCTGAAAGGTTAGTTTAGCCTTATATCTGTTTTGTTCAGTTTACTCCATGAATGTAATAGTTCTGTTCGCTCTAAAGTGAATTGAAAATACTATTTCCTCACAAGTCACAAAACAGTTGTTGGTTGGTGCAACGTTAATTTCGTCATTCAGCTCATGTAGCTGCAATATCACATTAACACTTCATAAATCTGCTGTGAGAAATCTTCTTTTTGACTGTTACTACAGAGTATGATTGATTGTCGAATAGATTCAAAATGAGAAATGAAAAAGCTGATCAGCCCAGCTATCTCTCTTTATTTGTACAGTATACTCTAATGGCTCTTCACAGCTACTGTGACCTGTCTAGGAATCCAGTCCAACAAATCTTTAATTTTAGTCCCATGGCTCTTACTCAATAACTACCTTTTGGGGAAAGTTTGGTCAGCATTAAGCTGTTCATTAGCTGTCTGAAAAATGTGTTGTAATATATGTATATTAACACTACTGAAAAGCATTTCCAAAGCAATTGCTCTATATGGAGGATTTAAAAAAACAGATTCCTTTTCACTTCCTAAAGAGAACTACATTAGTAAAGGCTAAGTTACGTGTTACAATATAATTCCTTCTGTACAGCAGCTACTTCTAAATTACATGTTCATAGAACAATAAAAAATGATAAATATTTTCTACTTGTGTAGTTATGCAGCAGTTTAAGGTCTTCTATTTCAAAGCCACTTAAAATTTTCTGGGAGGTGAAAGGGGTGGTACCACAGAGGCCTTTGTGGATGGTTTTCTCGACAGTACTTGGCTGTTGCCACCTAAGGTACCTTCATAAACTGGGTTGTTTTGCTCCCTGTCCATGCACTGAGTATTGCACCATCTTCCTGGAGTTGTGGCCCAGGGGAAAGATGGGGTGAAAGCACCAGTAAAATTGGAAGAACAGTGAAGTAAGTGGGTGGCATGAATTAGGAATCGCTTTTTCTGCCTTAATGAGTCTCCTTTATGCTACAATTTTAGCAGTACTCTAGACTCATCAAAACTCACCAGCTGTCTCTTGAATTTTTATGGGACTTAAAAAAAAAAAGAAATTTAGTGCTTCTAAAACAAAGGGGCTAACACATCTTGAAGAACATGGATTATTAGGGCCTATTGGAGAAGCATCTTCACACATTTCTGCTTCACTCATAATCCTGCTAAACTTGTAGGGCCAAAATCAGCTACGGTACAGGCTACAGCAACAAACACTACTCGTTACACTTGTAGGTTGAGTTTGGCCAATAACATTTCCTCTGAAACTAGGCCACTGCCTGCCAAATGTCTGCTGGTCTTGCTGTGTATGTGCTGAAAGGACATAAAACCTTTGCATTTCTTACCTCACACAGAGCTTGCACACACACTGCTGAATTCAGTATTCTGTGAACATGATGATTTGAGTGTGCTGTGTAAATTGAGTGCTTCAAATAGAATTTTGCAACAGCAAAACTGATAAGAATACCAAATGAAAGTAGAAATTACACCATAAACCATCTGTTTTCATTCATCTTTAGATGAAAACAAAGTAAAGAGAGCATGGAAAATAAGTATTTGGGCCAAAGGTATTAAACTCACAGGCTTAAGCTGAGTTACAATTCCTTACTTAAATATCTAAATGAGTGGCCTAATCAGCAAACGTTGAATATCAGCCAATTCTAGCAACTTTCCTTACTGAACGTTCGGCACGCTTCAGCAATAAAACCAGTAATTTGGGTACATAAAGTACGTTTTTAGGCCCTTCTGAAAATACTTGACCCTTACAGTTCTGTTTTTGTAAAGAGCTCTTTCCAAATAAAAATTAAGGATTTATTTGTATATCCTGACATGTTCTTAAAACTCTTTGAATTCTTTTTCTAAAAACACTACTATTTTTTTCAAAAGGCTTTTCCCAAGAATAGCTACACAATCTAGTGGCCCAATGAAGAGTAACTGACTGCAAAGTGATTTCTTCAGTTTAGATGGTAACTTCTTTCATTTCTTCGAAGTCATTCTTCAGTTATGTGTAGTTTCTACTCTTAAAAGTTCAGTATGTGTTCAGTCTGGTAGTCAAAATCTAAAAATGATATGCTTAGTGGCATATTCTTTTATGTGAAATACTCATTACTCATGACCCAAGAACTGGTCGAATGCCTGTCAAAATTAAGGTACTTCCATAATTATGTAATCAACTAACTTTTCCAGCCATTTAACCATTTTTATTCATTTTAGTACTGTTTCATCTTACATAATTTTTACTTGGTTTCAGATAGACATAAGAATTCCAGGCTTCTGAAGACAACTAATCTATCAGATGATTATTCTCCAGCTTATCTAAACCCACTGTTCCTTACATTCTGTTTACTTTACTTGCAGAAGCTGCAGTAAAACCTTCATCTTGCAGCTAATATTTTTTTCTCACAGTCTACTACTATACCATAAGCTTTAGTTTTCTCAGTTCTTTGTGAGAGTTTGATAATGTCTGTTTTAAAAACACTTCACACATACCTAGCCTATGCTTCCACTTAACTTTAGCCTCCGAGATTATATTTTCTTTCTTAATGCAGTATAACATCACCAAACATACCTCTCAACATTTTGCAGGTAATTCTGTGAAGGTAGTTGGCAAATGTCCATTCTTTCTGTTTTGAACTAAGTTTATAGTATCAAAGATTTGTGGTACACATATTTTCTTTCTAAACAAAGAAGACACTTGGTTTTGATGAAATTGCATTTCACCTCAATTTTCTAAAACATCTCAAAATGCAAATTTTCTAAAAACTGGAAACAGTATATATTCACTGCAGATATCAGTCAGTTTTGAGAATAATTATATTTATAGCATTTGTTTTTTGCACTTTCCCACACATGATAATTGCTGGTATTGTAGACTGACATCTTTACTTGTGTTTATACCAAAACCATCCATCCAAATAAAAAAATGAAGAGCCAAGAAGCTGTTTCTGTCGTGACAGTTCACTTGACAAAAGCAGTTTTGTGTAAATTTATTAGTACATTATATCTTCTGCTGTAACATTTGCTTCTTCTGTTTTAGTCTTAATTTTAGGGAAATTAATCCCACTAATAGCTACTAGCAGCAAATTTACTGCATGTGCTGTGGCACTTGCCACACAAAGCCAGAAACAGTGTTCAAACTGCTCTTCTAAGATAACAAATTGAAAGACGTTTTCCCGAAAATTGGCAATTCTTTCTGTGAGGCGATGGAGTTTCACGGCAGCCATAAAGCTGGTGACTGCAAGTACTATAAATCCACCTGCAACAAAATAAAGAAGTATTCACAGTTGTTGTCAAAACAAGGCAGATATTTTGGTTGTGCTTCAGGCAGCTTATTGAATATGACAGCGAGTACTATACAGAGTAGAGAGGAGACTTAGGCATGGCTTAAACACCTTCACAGTGTTTGCTCTTCATTGTATGGCCAAAATTCATACCCGTGTTTGTAATAAAGTCCTTTTATCACTGATATAGAGCCAAAAAACTGTTCATAACTCCTGCAAAAAGTTGACTGGACACAATCAGCTGAGATGCCACCTGGCAGTCCTGTTTTGATACATGAGAATTCTCCGATAACTTCACTTTATTCAATACTATTTCAGTCAAGGAGATATTTAGTAAGGCAAGAGAAAGACTTTTAACAGTTTGTATGAATGTGACTGGTGAAAAATACTGGCAAATGATTTTACCTGCAAGGAAGTTCCAAAGGCATACTCCTGCTGGACCTTTAATAGCCCGGTAAGGAACTTTTATTGCATTAAGAATGCAGAATCCAAAACTGACCAGAGAAAAGAAAATGGCCACACAGAGGAACATTACAATCATCACGTGCAGGCCTGTATTCAGCTTTTTCACCATGTATGGGAAAACTGTCAAGAAAAAAAATCATCTGTTCAGTGTATACTTTTCCTTGACAACAGTAAACATCACACTATGCCACTGCCACAGACTTAAATTATACTTTAACAAGACTATTTTTTACAAAGGCGATCAGTTCAAGTAGTTAACACACATCTTAACTCATGATGCTTTATTTGTCCCTACATCAGACAAACCAGGGATATTCTAATGCAGGAATAATCGTTTACATGGGGTCTGTGAATAAGGATTCAGGCTTAAGTCCTGTTTTATTTATCTAGTTCTCATGCTAGTCTTCTTTCTCTCTTCCTCTCTTTAATACTGGCTCCAGTGAGATCTACTCTGATTTCGTATTTCCTAGTCCCACAGGTTTTCCCTTTCAGATTCTCCTTGTGGTTTCTCATCTAGTGTTCATGGCCCCTTTACGGGTATCTGGCGGTGTTTTAGTTCCGTCTGTAGGAAGCTTGTAAAGTATTGCAGTCAGGTGGGCTTTAGGTGAAGGGCTCGCATGTTGTACAATACCCATGAGCCCTTCCTCAGCAGTCTGTCACTTGCCTGTCTCTAAAAAATGGTGGCTTTGTTGTTTTTTGTCTTCACGGAGTTAACTGTGTTGGAGGGCCAGATTATCCAGCTGCTGGGAGGTGTGGAGCACCTGAGTATTCAGTTTATTCTGCAGGCCTCTGGTAACAGAATCAGAAGAAATGCGAGTAGGGAATTGAGACATGCTGACTGACAGGAAAGAGAGAAGCTGTTTGAGAAGAACCCTACAATACAAGCTGATCAAGAAGAGCCCTTCAGGCAGCATAGCACTGCACACTCCTACATGTTTTGAAGAACTAACTGCCTAATTACTAAAAAGTTACTGAAAAAGAAGGTATATTTTATTATAAGCAAATAAATAGATTGCTTCCTATGCTGCATAACTGAAAAAAAATCCAAACAAGTCACATAAAAACTATGTAGATGTCACAGTAAATATCAGGTATACAGTCTGGTCATCATGACATGACAGAATTCTAGTAGAATATGTAGAAAACTACGTACTGTACAAATTCCGTATAAAAATTCATGATTCAGCAGTTCTGCCTTTTCAGTAGCTCATTTTGGGGTTGTAGTTGGGCCTGGTGTACACACGAGCTACAGAAGTGACTCCAAAAACAAGAAGAAAGGAGGGCATTAAATGAAAATCAGAAGTATATGTGAGAAACGGGAAGCCAGGAACTAGCTTGCTTTCTTACTGGAAAATAACTGGAAGTGTAACAAGGTACATGAAATTTAGACTTCTTACAAACCACTAGAGTTTTTAGGGTGGTTGTAAGGATTCTCTTGTCTGTTTTCTGAGACTCTCAGCCAAGTCCCAAAGGCATTACCAGTGAGCTTGGCTTAGTATGCAGAAATAAGAATTCTCTGGAAGGATATTGCCCATGGAGGCTCCTGGCATATTCCAGCTGTGTTTGCTCTGCACAGACAAAATCCTTGGCTTCCCCAGCTCGTTTCCAGAACGTTGTTGGAACAGAATCATCTTACACCAATTTAGATGCCTTAGGAATACCATTACAGCTGTGTGGGACTGACGTGCATGCCACAGCATGTATGGGACACCTCCGAAAGCAGCTGCTGGAGGCCAGATAATACACCTTTAGGAGTCTAAAATAGCACTGGACACCAATTACGGCAATTGTATCATGCTGTCACTGTCCCAGTTAAAAGAGAGAGTGTGCCAGCTGGAAGCCCACTCTAGTGAATGTTAACACAGTAAAAGGTGATGTACTAATAACCATATATCATTGTGATTTGGAATTCCAAAGTGTCGGAGCTACTGCAGTACGGCAGCGTATGAGCTGCTAACCTTCTGTCTTGCTCTGTGCTGCAAAAGTATTTAAACAGCTTTGGATACTATTGTGGTATCATTTTGACACCAGTATTGTGAACGTATCAAACCTGACAGAACTATTAAAATATTTAAAAGAGAAAATCTCTGGGACATTTGTTTACCTAAGGGTATGGTTGTGCCCACTGCACTTAATGACCCAGTTTTACAGTTCTAACAGGCAGAATCCTTACTACCTTCAGTGAGAGCCTTATTTGTCTGAGTATAGGATCATGTCCTCCAGTCCAGAGTGATGGCAGAACACTAGGCCGCCTTCTTGAATTACATTGTAATGCTTCAGAAAGTTTATTAAAAAGTCCAGAAAGTTATAGAGAGATTTAAAGGAGAATGGCTACTTTTTTCCTCATTCTTTCTGACAGAATAGGGTAAAAGAAGTGGGACTGTGTTTCTGAACGCCATGAAGAGGAGCAGAGCTGGAAGAGCTTTGACCTAATGGCCTGTCTGCCAGCCATTCAAACTCACTAGACAAAGCATTTGAGCACGGCTGCTAGGTCCATGTCACAAAGTTGCAGCTATAGTCAGATCTTGGGCAAGACTTGGTTATCATAAAAGCACCTAATCCAAATTCATCACAATTTAACAACTGGTCATGTTGATCCAAGCTGAGATTGCTCTGGTTCTCTTCTCAGTTTCCTCTCAAATCCCACAGTCCTGCCTTAACCTTTGAGTTTTTATGGTGGTGCCTCTGCAGTTGTGTAGTCAGCCATGGGAAACTCATTTTTAAAATTTTTTCAGGTTAATTTTTTTGGTCAGCTTAACTTCCTGAACTACCTCACCACAACTACCAGAGCCATTGCAAAGGACGGGGCAGGTGTCAAGGGTTAGGGACAGTAGGACAGCATTGCTGTGGGCCAGGGAGAGGGTGAGACTGTGGCAGCTTCATCTCATACTGGTTTAAGTTGCAGTGGATCTGCACACTGAACTAAAAATCTCTGATGTGAAGTACCATTTTCACTACAGCACAGACTGTGTATAGATCCAAAGTATAGATCAACATCAGAATGCTTTTGAGACCTCAAGAAAACCTTTTAAGTTAGAAGGAATACATTTGTAAGAGTTTTTTAGGAGTTCAGCAATTTTGTTTTCTCTCCAAAGTTACCAGAAAAGAAAGTAAACATTTCTTTAACATGGTAATAAAGTTAGGAGTATTTGCTATGGCAGACATCTGCATCAGGACAGCTAAATACAGAAATGTGGCCATAAATCTCAACTTCTTAAAGCAAAAAAAAATGAAAAAAAAAAGAGTTAATAGAGAAGGCAAGGACAAAGGCACAGAGATTGCAGAGCAACACTTGGCATAAGAAAAAGTCAAGGGAAAAGTATGATTCACAGGGTCATCTCCAAATTATTTTACTCTTCACAACACTAAAAGGAAACTCTCCGTCTAGCCCTAGGGATTTTTTTTTCCCCTCTTGACTCCAGGAGTCCCGCAGAGAAGAACTTGGGAGTACTGGTGGATGAAAAACTGAGTAAGAGTCAGCAATATGTGCTCACAGCGCAGAAAGCTAATTGCATCCTGGGCTGCATCAAAAGAAGAGTGGCCAGCAGGGCAAGGGAGGTAATTCTCCCCATCTAATGAGACCCCATCTGCTCAGCTCTGGGGCCCCCAGCATAAGGAAGACATGGACCTGTTCGAGTGGGTCCAAGAGGAGGGCAACGAAGATGATCAGTGGGCCTCCCCTGTGCAGACAGGCTGAGACAGTTGGAGTTGTTCAGGCTGGAGAAGAGAAGGCTCCAGAGAGACCTCATAGTGGCCTTCCAGTACTTAAAGGGGGCCTGTAGGAAAGATGAGGAGGGACTCTATCAGGGACTGTAGTGATAGGACAAGGGGTAACGTTTTCAAACTGAAAGAGGGTAGATTTAGATTAGATATTAGGAAGAAATTATTTTCTGTGAGGGTGGTGAGACACTGGAACAGGTTGCCTAGAGAAGCTGTGGATGCTCCCTCTGGGGCAGTGTTCAAGGCCAGGTTGGATCAGGCTTTGAGCAACATGGTCTAGTGGGAGGTGTCCCTGCCCATGGCAGGGGAGTTGGAAGTAGATGATCTTTAATGTCCCTTCCAACCCAAACCATGCTGTAATTACAGAACATAAATGGAATAAAAAGCTAGCCTGAAATGATATTCACACTCAGATCCCAAGCCATAAAGACCACAAGTCAACCACAACTATAAATAATAATCGTTTGCATTCTCTAAGTTCTGTAAACAAAAACAATAGAGTGCTTTTAAAGTTCAACTAGACACTAAAGATTCAACTAAAATTATACTTACTTGTGAATTTGGAACGCCGCCCGCCCAACCCACACTGGCGTATTTTGCCGCCCCGAAAGAGCCCGTAGTAAATTTCTCCAATGAATTTGACCAGCTCTGGATCTGTGGCATTGACCAACTCAGCTCCTGTTTTGCAAAGGATCTTTCCAGTCATCCACTTTGGGGTCCCCATTGCAACGACAATCAAGATAAAAGATGCAAAACTTATTAGAGAAGCCAAGGAAAATAAAGTCTTTTTAAAACAGCCGGGCATCCTAGTGGTTTCAAGGAATCATCTCCACAGCCTCTTTGCAGCAATCAGGCACGTTTCCCGTTTTTCTCATGCTCTGAAATCCACAAATGAATAGCAGGCTTTTCAAAATACACCTAATTGCGTATTGAAGCTCCAGAAATTAATCTGTATAGCTAAAAATCAAGTCATAAAATATACTTTGCTGTGACAACATCCTGAAATGGTTGCAAGTAACAGCTTCATTATCCTGTAGTGCGATGATGCTTGTTTCTGCAGACAGTAATCCTATATCTACTGCCTGGCTAATGTTTCATCAGAGGTTTAATTGTCCTGCTCAGATGACATCAAATTCTTTACTGTAACCTCACGGGAGGAAAATTAGGAGCAGAATCCAGTTTCTTAGATTATTTAAAAGCTGCATAAATAGCTGCGTGCAGGGACAGAGCACTAAAAACACGTAATTTGGATTCCGCTGGCTTCTCGGCCGTGCTGAGCTGCCTTCTCTCGGCGCTTGCTCCCACCCTGCCTCTAAATGTCACGGCTGTCGGAGCGACCGGCGCCGTCCCTGCGCCTCGGAGCGCTGCCCTCCCATCTCGGAGACTTCTTCACCGAGCTACACCAGCGATGTTCCGCGATGCCGACCGAGGCTTCCCGTCCGAATTGTCTGACCCGAGCCGGGACGCGCCCAGCCCCTTGCGGCGCGGGGGGCCCGCCCGTGCCTGCCCCGGGGGCTGGGGCAGGCGGCGTAATTCAAGCTACAGGTGCCATCCGGGAGCGCTAAAGAAAACCGGCCGGCATTGCCGGTTCTACGGTTACGGCTACTCAAGACCTACGGGGACCTTTATAACCACTAATTAATTAATCCTGGCAGTATCGCCGGGGGGCAGGTAACACAGCCCGCGGCTGGAGCTCAGGCTGGAGCAGGCAGGCAGGGCGAGTGTGCGCCCGCCCAGCATCGCGGCTTTGCCCCGGGCCAGGCCCCGGCTCTGGGGGTCGGGGGGACACTTCCTGGAGTAAAACTCTCCCGGCGATGGCACCAAGCGGGTCCCTCCCTCCGTCCCGCCACCGACGGCCGCCCGCTGCCGCCCCGAGCCCGCCCATCGCGGGGGGGGGCGCCCGCATGCGCAGGCGGGGCCGGCCGGGCCGGAGCGCGAGCAGTGCCGGCGAGGGGAAGCGGTCGGGCAGGAGCGAGGATGGCGGTGGCGGGCAGGGTGCTGGTGTATGGGGGCAGAGGGGCGCTGGGCTCCCAGTGCGTGCGGTACTTCAAGTCCAGGAACTGGGTGAGTGCCGGGCCGGGGGGATGGCGAGGCGGGGAGCAACCCGGGGCGGGGGGGCGCCGGCCACAGGGAGAGCGCCCGAGCGGCAGGGCCGCGTCCCCCGGGCAGCGGGGCCGCTAACGCGCCGTTCCTCTGGCAGTGGGTGGCCAGCATCGACCTGGCGGAGAACGAGGACGCCAGCGCCAACGTGGTGGTGGGGGCGACCGACAGCTTCCCCGAGCAGGCCGAGCAGGTGGGTCCGCGCCGGGCGGTGGGAGCGACGCGCCCGTCCTGGCCCCCTCCCTTCGCCCCTGGCCCCGGTAGCAGCGGCGAGGAAGCGAGGAAGACCCACCGCGGCGGGGACGGGTCCGCTCTCGGGCAAGAAGCCGCCGTGGTGGGGCTGAGGAGCGCAGCCGGTGGCCGTCCCGAAGATCGTTTTTCCTTTTAATTGCACGCGTGCGTGAATATGCATAAAGAACTTGACCTGGGGTTTTGGAGGCCCTGCGCATAAGGGAGTTTCACATTATGTTTCCCTTGGTGACTTGAAGAGTCGGGGACTTAACCAGATGAGTGTAATGAAGGTGGATTAGGACATCTCGAAATGTGGCACATCTTTCTGATGTCCTGAATCTTCAATGTGTTGTGTGTAGGTAGATGATACACTCAAAGCATGCAAGCCCCAAGCCCCAGTGGGATCCCTAGAGAATGCACTGGTTTCCACAAAGGTAAATAGGGGAGAATCCAAGCTAGCCCTGGAACTATGTTGCCTAATTCTCAAAAGAGACGATTATTTACTTTTTTTAATTTTAACTTTTGAACCTATTTCTCTTGCTGATGAACTGAATCACTAACTGGTTTTTTTTATATCTACACAAGTCTTAAGGTTTTTAAAGAGCAAGACGGAATGTTTGCAACATTACTTTTCAACACCAAATCTTTGTGAAAACTAGTGGATTTTTTTCTTTTGTTGAGAGTTGGATTCTTTGCTTTAAACATAGCCAACAACTCCAATACTGACTGTGAAGTCTTGTATTTGAAAAAGATACTAGTTATGTAAAAGTGTACAAACTCAAATTTTTATCAAGTTGATGGTCATGGTCTAGACAGAAGCAGTAACAAGACAGATTTTTAATTTTTAATTTCTTGCACTGTCATCAAAAGGGATACCAGTAGTCCTGATCAGACCTGGAGTTTTATCTCCCATATTTAACAGCACTGTACCCAGAGAGAACCTGTCAAAAAGAAGTTTACAACCAAAAATTTTCATTAATGATATAGGCAAGGGTCAGATCTTTCAGTCCCATGCAAATTATTTCCAGTGACATGACACACTGTGTAGTCTGACTTTCATCTGTCGTTATCTTTCAGCACAATTATTTTATTTCCAGTTCATAGATCATAAACCTTATTTTTCTACAGCTGTTTAGATTGCGGTGTGTTGCGTTAGTTGACTACATTATTGAAAAAAGTAACTTTAAGGTAGTCTTGAAATGTACTCCTTTAGTGTTTGTTTTTTGTTCTGTGTGTTGAAGGTGACAGTGGAGGTTGGAAAACTTCTTGGTGAAGACAAGGTGGATGCAATCTTGTGTGTAGCAGGAGGATGGGCTGGAGGCAGCGCCAAAGCCAAATGTAAGCCTTTGGCACATACATGCTAAGTGAACTGGTGAATGAAATCTGAGAGGAATCTTTAACTTCCTGAATCCAAAAGACTCAGACATTGCAGTCACAATGCCTCTTGGTGCTCCTCTGAATTTTTGCTGTCTGTTAAATTTGCACAGAGCAGTAATGCTTTTTGATGCACCAGTTTTAAGTGGAAAAATCTCGATGCACTTTATGAAGGACTTCAGCATTATTATCTATGTACTAACTTTTGCTGAGGTTACCTGTGTCAGGCAAGTTACATGAGACAGTGGCTGGGTAGAAACATCAATGTTGCTTCCCAGTTCATTGTTTTATAGCTTAAAAGTTCCCTCCTGCAGTTCTCTTAGCCGTACAATATCAGAAGGAGCTGTCTGATGACCTGAGATCATGCTACAGAAAAAAGCCTTCCGTTTAAAAAAAATGCAATATTCAGAATTAAATTTTATACTTTACCCACTGCTGCAGAGATACAAGAAGGAAAAAAAAAACCCACAAGACACCTTGTTTTCTGTCTGGAATAAATCTGATAAAATGTGTGCTTTTTTTCACCCCTTCCAGTTTGGACTTTACAGGCAAAGATTTATTTTAAGACAGACAGTATGGAAAGGCATACGCACTTACACCACAGTTGCATTATATTAAATTGCTGTTAGTGTGAGCTGTATTTAAAATAAGCTATTTTATCATAACCATGATTTATAGTAATGTTCTTGGGTAACTGGCTATCTCAGGATAGGCGATTGGCTTACATCAGAGTTACTTGCGCTTAGTCCGTATTGTCTTTCGGAAATTGTTCTTTATAAATACTAAGATCTTTGACATGACTAGTTACTGGTTTTTGTCTTTTCACATGCAGATGTTGATAATAAAAACAGTGATTGAAGTTCAGGTTTTCCTTTCATTTGAATTTGTAGGCGTATATCCCCTGGCAGGCAGCCTGCCAGGGGTTGCACTCCAGTACGTAGGGGACTGGAAGGCATGCTTGGCACAGTGCAGATGCGTGCTCCTTTGGTATTCCATGCCAGCTTACTGCTGTCACAGGCATTGTTTCTTAGTGTATGCAGTAATCTGGTGATAAGAAATGTTTTTTTTCAACTCCTTTATCTCTTGGAGTCTTCTGTGCATACTAGTGGAACATAGTTCTTTTGCAGCCAGTGAGGAAGTTATGGAAAGGGATGGATCATGCTATTTCAAGGTGGGATGAGGCTAATGTGAGCATTTTGAGATCGTTGACATAGACTGAAGCAACTTCTACAGGAGTTTCAAGAACTTGGAGATCTTTGAACTGTTAATGGAGAGCTAATGCAACTCCCTAGTGTTTGGGTTGGTTGTTTTATTTTATTTCTGGTAGTGGGAAAACAATTGCTTAGAATATCTGCTGTAGAGTTGGGACTCAGAGCCCAAAGAGAAGGGGGATACAAAAGACCTAAATTGATATTTTATGCAATGTGGAAGCAGAAAATGGTAGAACCATGGTTTTATAGTTCTGTTGCAGTCCGTGTGCCCGTAAGGAAATTAGAGTTAGAAGTATTCTGTCTTTTAGTTAATTTCAATAATTCTCTTCCTAACCAGCTTTATACAAAAACTGTGATCTGATGTGGAAGCAGAGTGTTTGGACATCAACTATTTCCAGCCACCTAGCCACAAAACATCTGAAAGAAGGCGGCCTTTTGACTTTGACAGGAGCTCAAGCTGCTTTATCTGGAACCCCAGGTAAAATGCAATGCATGATAACAGCCGGGACATCAGCGGTTAGAGATACCTGTTAGTCTGAGAATTCCTATATATGACGCAACAGTTTCACTCCCCAATTTCTTGACGTTTAGTACAAATGCAAAAATTCCCGTTGAAACACTTAAGGAAAGTGTAATTTCACAGGTAGCAATACTGAATCTCTTGAAGCTAGAGTGCAAACTCAGAATTTTAATAATCAGAATTTTAATAATACCTGATGTGCATTGGTGAAGTGTACTTGGCTAATGTATGATACAGTAAAAAAAAAGTTGAGAAAATAATAAAGAATGGAAGCATGCAGCAAGCTGAAAGTGCAGTGCTCAAATAAAGTTAAATCCCCTATTTGTGTTCTGAAAGGCGGAATCCTTAATTGCCCAATTTTTCCAGCGTTGATGATTCTGTTACCTGTGCTTGTCCTGTTCTCATTCTGGTCTACTTTTGCTTCAGACATAGATAAGCTTGTTGACCTTCAGCTTTGTTCTCCACTGGCTGTTTAATATGAACTTTATTGAGTTTTTTCATCTCACAGACTGTGTTGGTCTGCATGGAAGAAGAAATCTGGAAGCAATTTAAAAGAAAAAAGCACTGACACACAAGCCCATGGGCAGGGAGAGGAAAGTTTTTTGAGACAAATACTTGTTTCCCAATTTCTTCTTATTGCGACTTCAGCAATATTTTGATGAGGCATACTAAAATTTTAAAACATATAAAATGTATGAATATTCACAAAAGCTGTGTCTAAAACTGTTCAGGAAAAACATGCTGTATTTTCTAGTTAATGATTTCTTTTCTCTATTTACAGCTGCATGTGACATAGTCCAAAGATAAAAGGCTTATTTTATGAGAATAAGCGGATGTGTAGTTTACTGTGTACTACTGACTGACCATATACAATGAAAAAATGTGAACTCTGTCAAGCTTTCCTATTTTTTTTTTTTTTATTTGGGTAGTTTTGGGGGGTAGGGACACAGAAATCAAAGTGATTTGCTTTCCTGTTTTGAACTAGCTGGTGTCAACGAGCCTGGATTTTTCTAAAAAACACAGCAGTGCTTTGGGCAAACACATGCAACTTATTAACATCAGGAAGAATTGGGAAAGAGTTGTTACTCAACTTCTGCAAATATGACTTGGTAGACTTATTACTACCAACCGTTATGGAAGGAATAATCCTTTTCTTGTTTGCTGTTAGTGTAATTTTGATTTTCCTGCGTGAAAATTTTGACTCCCATAATGCAAACTGAAGAATACCGAAAACTATATGAATGATTACAGAAGCAGTTTGACGGAGATGGCTAAGAAATGCAGAAGCATGAAAAGATTTAAGAAAATGTTGAATGTTTGGTTTAGATAAGATGAGGGAAAACGACAGGGGTGCAAATATTTTTATTGTATCGATAAAATAAGTTAGCTGCTCTTGCCCATAGTTCCTTCTAAGAAAAATAAATGTTACACAATATATGCAACTGAATGTAATGGGAACACTTCTGCAGTACAAAATTACCTCTGTAACTCTGATACAATATTCTTCCTCAGGAATATTGGAAAGGGAGCGTGTAGTTGTACATGTACGTTTTCTTATGTGCTTAAGCTGTGTCTGGACATCTCAGACTGATACCCTCATTGTCCTGATCTTGTACCTGACCAGTGTGCCTTAAGCTCTCATTCCAGTTGCTCTTGCACTGCTGAATATTGTCGGCCTAGAAGGCAACAGTGTTTAGGAAGAAGTTTGCTCTACCTGCACGTTATTTGGTAATTTTCTACCATGAGGAGGTATTTTTGTAGTCTTCTCCAAAGGGCCTGTCGAACTTGGGGTGCTGCCCACTTGAATTACAGTTCTGGGCAAAAGGGAGCTGTATCTGTTTGGGTCTAAACTGGCAAATACCTGAGCCATATGATTAAATTTAAGGGATGGTTGCCATAGGAAAGTATATGAGCATGTTTACACTTACTCTGTCAGATTTATAAGATGAGTTTTGTAGGTTCCATCCTTCAAGGTACGTTTGGTACATTAACTAACTGTACTTAGCTTGGTAAGCTGCTTATTTCTATAGGGCTGAGTAAACTAAGTTCTCTAATAGTTCCTATATGCCTACTGAGAGCTTTATGTTTTTTCTTTTTTATTTTCTATGTTTTGATATGTTTTAAAAATCTGATTCTGTGCTGGCTGTGGCAAGTGGTCTTAATATTCATTAAGCAATTTGAGAGCTGTTTTGATTGTGCTCTAATTTGCCTGTTTTTAATTGTTAGGGATGATTGCCTATGGCATGGCCAAAGGAGCAGTGCATCAGCTTTGTCAGAGTTTATCTGGTGCCAGTAGCGGCTTGCCATCTGGTTCTGCCGCTGTTGCCATTTTACCGTAAGTGGTTGCATAGTTGCCTCTGCCTGTGTTGTTTTATTTAATTACTGCTCTAACCCAGAGTCACACGGACGTGCTTGCGATGCCCTGTTCACTGTACACACCACTCCTCAGACCTACTGAAGAGTTTCACAGAGAAAACAGCCGTCTTGAATGTATGAAGAAAATGGTGTGCAAGTCACACTAAAAGTCATTAAGTTCTTCTCCTTCCCTTGCAAAACAGTAGTGGATGTTAAGATTAAAATTTGATTCACTTTTAAATAGTTTAACTGTAGCCTCGCAATAACACGTGCTTTTGTTTTTTCGGTCTAGATGGAACTCTGAAAATGAGATGAGCTATTCAGCACGGTTTTAGAGGGTGTGTGATAATAGTAAAGTGGAGGATTACTTGATGTTTTTTTGACTTGGTTAAAGATGCTTCTTCATAAGGTGTTGCGTATCTGTGCTTGATCAGTAAAATTAAGTAATTTTGAGTATCTGTAAAAATAAAAAAGTTTAGCTTGTATTTGGCTGTCACTGCTTTCTTTTTGATGAAGAAAGCTATTGAAAAGTAGATGGCCTAGTAGGTCTTCACTGTGTCTTTAATTTTTCATTTCTTCCGGAAAAATAGTATTTTTCTTGCCAGGTCCATATCTAGTTCAGGACCCAAAACTTAAGACTAAAGACTTCTGCGCAGGGATTTGAAACACTACTTGATTTCTTCCTGCTTTGTTTTCCTCATATATTTGCTCCTAAGTGCACTGCTTCTCATCAGAGAGCAACAGCTTTAAAACTGTTTGGAAAAATTGACACCACCTTCTGCAGAGCTGTACAGACAGGCAGACACCAAGATCACTGAACTTGTGGGCACTCTGCATGTGCATAGTTCTCATACAAAATTCTAAGTGAATTTTTGAGCTATTAATTATACCTTGGATTGTCAAGAGCATCTTGGTGGGGGAGCTGTGAAAAGTTCACCTTTTAATATCATTGTACGTAGTGTAAATATCGATCAGCAAAGTCAGAGCTTCCTAATCCCTGCATTTGCAGCTGGCACAAGGCTATTTGGAAGCAGGGATGTAGCGCGTGTGTGCTGTGCAGTACGTGTGAATGAGCATACTGCTGCCATTCCCTGTCTGCCTGAGAGAGACTGGAAGGGAGCTGTGGGCTAAGTGATCACCCTAATGGTCTGGATGTCATCAGCGAGCCAAGGAGGTCAGGGGTCACAGGATGGAGCCTTTCATGTACGTTCAAACTAGTGGCTATATGCGGTTAACACATGTAGAGGATGCAAGGGAAATCCATACCATGTGGTATAAAAGTCAAGCATATGTTACAGCAAACAGAAGCAGGTGGTGCTTATCAGAAACATGATGTATAAATAAAAGGCTTATCTTTTTTAATCACAGGGTTACCTTAGATACACCAGCAAACAGGAAATCAATGCCTGATGCAGATTTCAGCTCCTGGACACCCTTAGAATTCATTGCTGAGTGAGTATCCCTGTGATAACTAAGCAATTCCTCACTGTCTCTCTTGCTGCTGCATCTTACTACATATTCTTTCTAAACAGCTGTCTTGGATTTGGGTGGGTTTTTTTGCTCTATCATCTCCTCACTGTGTATGTTTCTAAATCATGTTGGATCTGTTGTACAGGCTTCTTAATAGGAGAAAATTAGCCCAGCTCAGTCAACTTCAGCATCCTCTACACCAGTTATTCTCACAAGGGAGATAACCTTAAGCAGTTGGAAGACAGAAAATCTCGTAAAAGCATGTAGACAAATTAAATTGCAGACACAGGAGACAGTAGTTTGGCTTAAAGGTAAACTTCAAATAGACAGGTAAACTTTGGTGGGATTCTCTTTAGTGCCCAGTCTATGGTGTGTCAGTTCACTTCTCTCAGCTGGCAAAATTCCTGCTCTTCTTTAGAAAAATCTAGTGAAGACTTCTTTGTTTTCTGTCGTCCACAAAGGCTTGTCCTGAATGGTGTTGCAAAATGCTGAAAGTTCAGCTGTAGTTTATGTAAACACCAGACGAGATTACAAGGCTTACTGCTTCTCATTCCTCTCTGTTAGCGAAGGTGCAGCATAAGAACTGCTATGTGTGATGTGATGGGGCTTATCAAAGATTCTGCTGAGGCTGAGCTATCAAAAGGAAGAAAATAAGGACACAGCTGTCTTGCCTCTTTAATGAAAAACAAAGACCAGTCTACATTCATACATTGTACAAGGGCTTTATTCTTACACATTTTAAAAGTCTTCAGAACTTACACTGAAATTTGCATTTACCTGTTCATAGTTCAGAGTAGTTCTGACATTAGATTTCCTTTTTTTTTGTGTGGTTTGTTTTTTGGTTCGTATTTATTTTAAGTTGATGTTAGAGTAAGAAAATTATTTCATTGCAAAAAGCCCTATGCAGCTGCTCGATGTGGGCACTTTAAAAAGGCCCCATCACTTGAATTCAGTTGGCATAAAAATGTTCCCAAAAAAAGACCTTTAACTTACTGTGCTCTGGAGACTGCTTAGCCAGATGTTGTGATTTTAAAAATTCATTTTTAAATTTAACTTCTGAGTATTTTTTCCTTATGGGAAAATTAAATTGATTGGTTTGTTTTGTTTCTTGGGGTCTAATTTCCTAATCCAGCTTTGAAAGTGAAATCTCTCTAACTGTGGAAGAAAGGAAGTGTTGTTAAGTGTTGATAACATCTACATCTTGAAGGATACAGGAGATATTTTCTGTATGGAACTTGAATTTTTTGCCCTAGAAGCCGTTTGTGTCTGATAGCAGGACGTTCCATCAAGGTGGTGGCTATGTCTGCAATATGGAAGGGTTGAGCGACCTGAAAAAAATACATGGGCACTTTCTGTATCCTATTTTGAGTAAGGAGTTTTTATACATTTTGATAAGGGAGTGTTCTGGTGTGCTACCCAGAAAGAGTCCATCTTAATTTGACACTGTTTTGGATGTGCTTAAGGCTTTTCTGATGAGACTCTCAGCTCTTCTGCTGAGACTACTTGCATGGCAAACTAAGTGTTATAATGGGTCTGTTGGCAGGGGGTAATGGCTTAGTAGGCTCCATTTTAGCCATAAATCTGTGTTCTGCTAGATCGGTAAAGGCGACTTAAGTTGCCTCTCTTTCCCCTTTTCCTCTTTTTTTCTTTTTTTTTTTCCAACTTGGGAAAAAAACTTACTACTTTGGCTTGCCACTTTGACTATGCTCCTGGGCCTTTTTCTTTGAAATGTTCTGAAAATCCTGTGTGCATGCTGTAAAGCCCCTATGGATTTCTCTGGAACTCTGTCCAGTTCTGAGGGTCTGAATCCAGTGATTGCATTGCTAGTTTAAAACACACATAAAAATCACTAGAGAAGGCAATAGGAAAAAAAAGAGAAGTAATAGACTTTTATCTTATGCCTCCCATCAACACACCTTGATAGCAGTATGTATTTTTTTCCTCCTCCTCATTCGTGTTTTATGCATTTATTTAAAACAGAACCTTTTACGACTGGATAACAGGAAAGAATCGACCAAACTCAGGGAGTCTAATCCAGGTGATAACTACTGGGGAGGGAGAAGACTGGAACTGGTTGCAGCAGCACATCTTTGATGTCAGTCCCTTCAGGTGGTGGAACCTGAGCAAAGGAGAAGCTCCTGGAAAATGTCTGCCACTATAAATTTGGATGGTCTTCTGTATCCAGTGGATTGTAGTTATGTCATTAATGGAACCAGATTTCATGTAATAATTCTGTGCTATCACGGGTGAGCTATCAGGATTTTTTACCAGCAAGTATCAAGTATTTGTCTCGTGTGAAAGTTGCAGACTTTTAAAGTCTGTAGATGTCTTAATTCTGAGCATTATATTTTGACTTACCTGTTCTCTCTGAAATGGCGATTGTGCTTAATTATGTCATGTAATCACGTATGTAATGGTTGGATTTTTTTCTCAGTGTTTCTGGCAGTTATTGTGAAGCTTTTCAGTTAGTGTGTCCTGAGCATATAACCCGGCCTCTGCATATTGTTTTGGCAGTAAGTTTATAAGAAACAGTGTAGTCATATGTGTCTTAGTCTTTTAAGGTTTTTCTTAATTTCCACTGAGTTAATTGAACCATATAGAAATGACTTACTTGAGAAGGAGTTCTTAATTTGCCTTAAGTTTATAAGCTGCTATCAGGCCTACAGTTGTAGGATAACAGGTCATTCTGCCAAAGGATTAATATGTCTTCGTGTTAGTTGTGATGGTTCTTTACTTCAGAAAGAACAGTGCCGTAAAGAAGCACTAGAGAAAGTGTATATGCACACTTCTATTTGAATATGGAATTTTTTGTGCAAAATAAATGCATATTGTTGTATGGGCTGTCTCCACTGTCATATGAATATCTGGATAACATTTTAATTAGTTTAACTGTACTTGCTGTTTGGTTATGGCAAAGGACTTCATTTTTTACTGATGGTCCTTCTTATCGTGCAGCATAAAATATGTTTCTGTGTTAGAGGTGCAAAAAAACCACACACGATCTCCAGCTCACATCTCCCCAATCCCCCATTTCCGCAAATGATGTGGAGAGATAAAATACAACTAAAAAGACTCAAGAGTTTGAGATTAAGGATAGGGAGGGTAATATCTACTATTTAAGATGACGGGTAAAGAAACAGGGGTGACTTGAGGAGAAAAACATAGATTTAATTCACCACCACCATTTAAAAAGTAGGATAGTGAGAGGAATACATCAATAAATACAACCTGATCTTACATACACTTCGCCCCCTCCCATCTTCCCCCCCACCATCAGTGCAAGGGGGGCAGGGAATGGGAGATGCAGTCCATCTGGCCATTACTCATTGTCCATAACAGCTCCTCAAGAAAGAGGGCTCCTCACAGTCTCTCCTTTATGCTGCGTAGTGTCCACCTCACAGGAGGCAGTCTTTTTGGTCCTTGTCAGTCTCTTGGGGCCACGGATCACTTCAGGCATGTCTCACAGCTGATGTTTGGCCTCTCTCCCCTCTCGCGTGGGGCTCTGCACGTACCGACGCGTGCTGGATGTTCTCACTGCTGTCGATTCCCTTAACTGGCAGGCAGTTACCTTCCTGCCATCCCAACCACCACAGAATTCAGGGAGAGGTCCTGGTCCAGCAGCCTTGTCCCTCTTCTCCTCCTCTGGGACTCTTCTCCCTCTCTTTCTTCTCAGGACTACGTTCCTTTGTTCTCCTCTCACCTCCCCCTCCTCCAATAGGGAAAAATCTTCTCCAACATTAAAGACAGGAGAGCTCAAAACAAGACAAAACCAAAAGAAAGGGATAGAACAATGGGGTCGCCTCTTAAATACCTTGATTGCAGAGACCCTGATTGGCCTGGCCCTGGCCAGAGGCAGGTCTGACTCCTACCTGGGGATGGGGCAGGCTCTCAACTTCACACGAGTCTACCCCCGATTTTACAAAAAAATCCACCAGACTCAAACCCATGACACTGTGAAACAGTGAATACTGTTAAAACATCATCATGAATGGAACTTTTATCAACTGCAGCTATGAGAGGAAAGATATGAAAATGGTGTTATTGAAGCTTGAGAGTGAGAAATGAAGGTGTTGGCCAGTGTGTATCAAGCTTCCTGCTTGAGGTGAGAGATATAACCTGGGGAGTTTGATGGAAAAGAGGCTTTATGGGACCAATTTCACTGTGTTCCTACAAACTTTATTCCAGTTAAGTAATTGTGTAGGAAAAGAAGCCACCCTGACACCGCAAAGGCCTGGGTTGCCTGACTCCTTCAGGAGGCTCAGAGATCTGTTGGTGCTGCACTGAGAAGGTAGATGTAGTCTGCAGGATCTGCAGGGAGTTAATCCATACTAAACACACACGTGTGTGCACACCACCGGAGATTGCAGGTTGGTGTCCAGATTTTCACAGAATCACAGGACCATCTGGGTTGGAAGGGACCTTTGAAGATCATCTGGTCCAGCCCCCTGCCATGGACAGGGACAGCTCAGTGCTTCTTACAGATGTACGATGCCTGATGAATTTCCACTCTAGTGTTGAGAACCCCTGAATTTTGCTATTTATATTGCACCATCAACAATGTAATGTTGCACAAGTTTATCCTCCTTTAACTTAAGAAATGCAATATTTATTCATTCGTTTTATACATTAAGCAGCTGAATTTATAATTTGTTTTTTAATTTAGGATTGTGCAACTGGTGTCATATTAAAATTCACAGCACTTAGCTGGTGTGGGTAAGGCACATTTCCATACAACCTACTTCAAAGGTGCATACTACTGTTTACCAAAGAAAGAGATCAGTGAGGTCTGTGGAAAAATAAAACAGAAATCATTCCACGCAGATCAGTCCTGCTCTTATACTCTAACCATTTGGGCTTAGCATTCTGGTTTTTATAGGTGTAGCAGTCTACCCCGTGTTTTTAGACAAGGGATGTTTCCAGACCTGAGCCAATGGCCTTTGAAAAGAAGATGCAATTACAGCAAAAAGTTGTTTTCAACATTTCAGGTGTGAATGGGTGAGAACCTGAGCTGCAGTTCGAACTGAGGTGGCTGTCCTGCGAAGCCTGAGCCATGTAGAGCCCTGCTGCTTTGCTGAACCTTTGGTTCATCTAAGGATTGCATCTGAAGCGTTTTCGGATTTCACTGTGAAGTGAAATTCACGTATTTTAACAGCAGGTTTAATTAGTTTTTCAAAGTTATATTTTTATGGGAAAATAAACTTTCTCCCAATTTGGTAGTAAAAATTGCCACAAAATCAAGGTTTAAAATGATGCTCTGCACCAAGGGAAAATACATGGAATAGTTTCCAGATACAATGGTAGCCAAGTCATTCAGCAGTTGCCCTTCTACAGTAACCCAAACCTGCACTTTGAAACCTTTTGTTGAAATAATTCATTATGCTACATGATTTTTTTTTCCACAGTGGAATGAAAACAACCACCACATCAAAAAGTAACATTTATTACCTTGTTTCTTCTTCCTTGTATGGGCTCACTGGAAGAAAACAGGTGGGGACTGTAACAGCATGTGGAGCTGCTTCAGACTAACCCTTGCAGTGTTGAGCAAGGTGAGAAGCAGGCAGACATCTGAAAAGCATCGCACAAGTCAATAGCAAATGTCACTTGAGATTTAGATCCCTGTCAGAAACTGTCGTTCTTGCTCTCCCTGAAACACGACGTTCTAAAGGATTTGCCTGATAAACACAGCCGGTCTCATCACTGTCTGCGGGGACTCCTCGGGGATGTGCTCGCAGACTCCCACGGCTGAGTTGAGGCTGATCTTCAGGAGTACCAGTAGAGGGCAGAGGCGTCCAATACATTGGGGAGATTTCTCTTCCGCTGGGAATATGTAACTGTTTTTTTTGGCACCGAGGGTTTAAACTGTGCCACAGCCTCTGCTGAGAGGCTCATTCTCCTCTCCTGCCTTAGTGCCCACAATCCAGGCTTGCTTGCCTTTCCTACACCAAGCACATGCAACTTGTTACATATGCCCCTTCCAGAAACCCTTCTATCGGTTTAAAACAAAACAAAGCAAAACCCAGAAACAAAACCTGCAAACAACAATACAAACAAATAATAAAAAAAAGCCCCACAGCAATGAGAGTCCCACAGCAGAGTGTAGCATTACTGTTGCCATGCTATCAGCAAGTGGATTGTCAATCAATATTCTGTAAAAACAGCTTTAAGGGCTTGGGCACGATGGGAAGAGAAACACATTATTTAGTTTCTGTATGGCACATAAGAATCGTATGAATTTCCTAACATAACCAAAAGAACCATCATCTGTCCAGATTGGACTGATATTAATGGAGATGGAATCTGAGAACATAAAAATTAATTACTATGGGGTTTTGAGTGTGAAAGCATTAACTTCTTTGCCTGTGAAATGAAGGGATAGATAGTATTGAAAAAGTGAGCAAGAAGCCACATGACTGTCATTTCTACATTTAATATTCATTATCCAGTGCCTCCTGTAGATATGAACTACATCGCTGATCACAGTATTGTCCTTGTATGAACTTCCTCTCAAATACTGTTGTTAGGTACACATTAGGACACTATCTTAAATGCAAATTTGCGTAGAAAACCCTTAAGGTTGAAGCCCCTGGTTTCTGTTCCTGCTTTGGCTACTGGTCTTCTAGAAGACTTTGAATACATTCCTGCATCTGTGCCTCAAATCTCAAATATATATCAATCCTTTTTAAAGTCTTTGGAGATCTACTGATGTAAATCAGAACATAGGAATGAAACATAATTAATATCTCTGTGTGTGCAATAACAGAAGCTCAAAATACATCTTCAGTCATTGGTCTCACTGAAATCAGTGTAAAATTGTGACTACTTTGCTGCCAGTTGTATTTGGTAATTTGCAAGAGAAGTACTAAACCAAAGATTACCTCAGCTAGGTAATCTGGACATCACTTACCAATGTATCTGTGTATCTGGCAGTAGGTAGTGGTATTTTCTATCCAGCACAACAGGCATTAATTTTTCTTGACAATCGCAGCTCTAGTTTAGAAACCACAATACTCATTTTAGTTTTGAACAAACCAATTACTCTTTCTACCAATGTATCCTTACATGTTAGTGAGATTGGGCTGAAGAAATAATACAAATGGTCCCTGTGTTAGATTCTGGATCCACACAAGTCAGTGTGATGGTTCACTTTTTTATTTAAGCATATATACAAACATGACCTGAAAGAAAAGAATCTCTTTGACCCCCAAGAAGGTATTTTTTTCCAAATTATTAATTATAAATTATTATTATTTCTCCTATGATCAGGCTCCCAGATTTTGATCCATCCTCCATGTGAAGAATGAATGGACCAAAATACCAGCTGCTAATTATCAATATCAGTGCATACTATCCCAGAGAGCAGGGCATAGCTATGTATGTCTAAAGTAAGTACCACATGAATACAGTATTGCACTAATAAAAACAAAGCAGTCCATGTTCTAGCAGGTGTTTATGACCTACTTTATCCACATTACCTGACAAATAGCTTTAACTTTACTAGTTATTGTGAAAAAAAATTATCTTTCTCCTTACAACCCCCTACCCCCTCCAAAACATCCTGATTGCAAATTTAGGCCTATCTTCAACCAAAGTGTTACCCTGCAAACCTTCACACCATCTGTACATCCAACATGTAGGGAAACCACAGTATTAGTGATGCGAGGCTACGCAGACACGTAAAAATGTGTATCCCCAGTCTCGGCTTCCCTTATTTTCCCTGTGGATTGCAGTCTCTCAGCCTAAATCTCCTCAGAGAGGTGTCAGGCAGTGTAGGAGGTGCTGTGACTAGTGCCTAATGGTTTTCTGCTCTGCTTTGCCTACTGATTTTCCTACCACTCTGTTCTTTGGTGCCCCTGCCCTAGTGTGGGTTGTCTCTGAAGGGACCATGGGGCAGGTGGAAAGATCTGTCCAATGTGGCTGCAGGCATGCACCAAGTCCCTGCTGAAGAAAGGCTTCATCTTCCTTGTGCTGGGAGAGAAAAAGAGCACAAGCCATGCTTGGCCTACGAATCTCCTGAAAGCTGTAGAAAAAAGCATGAAGATCACATAGAAGACATGCGGAGGGGGGAAGGACATGTTGTTAATGGGGTAAGAACTGTTTAGCTGTCATGCAGTCATGTACTCTCTTAAAGCATTTTTTCGGGGTGTGTTTATTAGGAAGGGCCAAGCACTGTTTGTCCTTGTTGTCATCAGGTGGTATAAAAACCTGTTGGAAGGGACAAGGACGAGTCAATGGCTTCTTCCTCCCAGGTGGCACTGCAGCACACTCAGGTACATGGCTTCTGTAGGGTTAAAGAAAGGTAAAGTCAGAGGAATAGAGGTAGATAAAAGTATCTTTCAGACTGTAGGAGCTGAATTTTCAGATAAGGTAATTGTTAATTCTTTCACAAAGTGAAACACTGTTTAAGATCAGAACAAAACAGGACTTGTCACTCTGGAAGTGCCTGCTCTTCATTGCCAGTGGTGTCGGAATTTTCAAATTATCATCTTCTCCTTAACCCTTGAGCTTTTAATAACTTGCCAAAACAACTGGATTTCAGATAAGAGAATACACCTCCTATTTTTCTACCTTCTGGTTTTGCAGTTGTTAGGTAGTTTAAGTCAATACTTCCTGTTGAGAAAGAGATACGAGGTGCATCTGCTGTTATGCATACCTGCTACAACAAAATTACTTGGGTAAGCACCTTCAGGATTAAGGCTTTCTAAAGCCTGTAACAAATTTGAGTTACATTCCCTCGTTTAATGCATTGATTTCACCTGAGCTATAGTCAACAGGGAACAGATGAAAACAGAAGAACTGCTTTGTGCGTGGCTGCTTTGTGTGGATTTCATGCAGAGACTCTGAATGCAGCTAAACGTGTCATGATTAGGAAAATTTGTCATGTTTAGGGTTTTTTTTTTCATGTAATGATTTTTCACTGAGGGTGGCATTTACAGGGTAATTTTGAAGTTCAGCAGGAAAAAAGGGAGATTGATCCTAAGCAGTTTTGTTCCACTTACTCATTGTTAAACTTATTATTCTTTGTCCTACTAATCTTTTTTGAGATCTCAATCAAAAAACACTTTATGTGAGGCATGATTCCAGCCACTGTGATTATAGGTTGCTTTGGATTTCTGAGCAAAGCAGAACTGTTAACAAGAGAGGGTTTCTGGTGTGAGTGAACTCATGCTAGAGCTTTGGAGCACAGTTTATTCTAATAGAGAACAAGTGGGAACAGTACTGGAGGGCGATGGTGGTACTGAAGGCTGGAGTAAAACGAATAAGTGAATCATAGAATCGTAGAATGCGTTGGACTGGAAGGGACCTTTAAAGGCCATCTAGTCTAACCCCCTGCAGTGAGCAGGGACATCTTTAACTGGATCGGGTTGCTCAGAGCCCCATCAAGCCTGACCTTGAATGTCTCCAGGGATGGATCCTCCACCACCTCTCTGGGCAACCCATCCTGTTGCTACACGCCCTTGTAAACACTGACATTAGAAGAGCAAACATGGACATGAGAAAAAGGGACAGTTACTCTTCAAATTTAACGTAAAAAATACGACCTCAGAACACCAGTTTACAGCAAGAAGCAGAGCTGTGCAACACCCCTGTTTTCTTGCTGAGTAACAGAATAAACCTAAGTTTGTAGTAGCACTAATTGTCAGGTTTTTGTGTGAGGTATCAACATCATCTAGAAAGATCAATGTTCTAGATAAGATACAAATCATGGATTTTTAAACAAAAGGGGGAAGTAGCTTGAGAGAGGTGAATTCCGAGTTAAGAATTAGCCAACGTACGCATGAATATTAACAAGGTATTTTATTCTTTTACTTGATTCTTTCCACTTTCAAAGAACTGAGACTTTGTGCAATCATAAAAAAAAATACTAACTGGGTCAATCTCCAATACAGTCAAAATTACCAGCCATATAAGAACTACCTGTCACAATTAGAAAAGATGACGTTTCATAGAATTATAGAATGACTTGGGTTCGAAGGGACCTTAAGATCATCTAGTTCCAGCCCCTCTTCCATGGACAGGGACATCTCTCACTAGGCCAGGTTGCTCACAGCCTCATCCAGCCTGGCCTTAAACACTTCCAGCGGTGAGGCATCCACAACTTCCCTGGGCAACCCGTTCCAGTATCTCACCACTCTCACAGTAAAAAACTTCTTCCTAATGTCTAATCCACATCTACCCTGCTCTAGTTTGAAACCATTGCTCCTTATCCTATTGCTACACACCCTTGTGAACAGCCCCTCCCCAGCTTTCCTGTAGGCCCCTTTCAGGTACTAGGACGTTGCTAAAAGGTGTCCCCAGAGCCTTCTCTTCTCCAGGCTCAACCCAACTCTCTCAGCCTGTCTTCATACAAGAGATGTTCCAGCCCTTTGATCATCTTTGTGGCCCTCCTCTGGACCCTCTCCAACAAGTCCATGTCCTTCTTGTCGTGGAGGCTCCAAAGCTGGATGCGGTACTCCTCCTGGTAAGGTCTCATAAGAGCAGATGGGCAGAATCACCTCCATTGGCCCATTGGCCAGGCGCTTCATTTTGACCCTAGATTTGTATTTTATGGACAAACAAGGCTATCTCGTGTTGCTAATTCCAGAAACCAACGCTCCTTGTAGTAATGCAGACCTCCCAAATGTGTTCAATGAACTACACTATCTGTGTTTTATATGTGAGCAGAACTGTCTGTTTTGATGGGAAGCTTCTCCAACCATACAAAATGAATATAATCAGATGCTTATTAGTATCATAAATTGTGATTTGGATTAAAACATATAATGTGGTCCCATGTGAATCTCAGGAGAAACAGATGCGGTTTGAATGCTACATCCTTCTGGTTATTCCAGGAGATGGAACACCTGTAACATTACTGCAGAAATAAAACATGTGGTTCTTTTCACTGTCAGCATCTTCTGTTACCCCAGGCAATTTCTGTGGGGAAAGGACTTAGTGGAAGCGCTGTTGTGAGAAGATTTGGGACACTGTGACCTATGAAGTTAATTGGCTAGTGGGGAGGGATGTGGAAAAAGGAAGTTAAAACTCTGGGATCATTTGGGAGACAGAAGCAAATCATCCTCCACAATTTTCCACCACAGCTTTCTACCACCTGCTATGTTCTCAGTTGTGTTCACGCTTATTGTAATAATGGCAGCCTTTCCGTTTTGTCTCTTAGTGTCACCCATTTACCTTTGCTTCTCTGTATCCCTCTTTAATTTTCAGGAGTGTAAGAGAGGAGTTTCAGTTCAATTCTCCCTTCAGTTCTTCCCACTTTTCTGAACACACTCAAATAACTTGTCATAACCGATATGAAATATCACATGGTAAAAAAAATCCGAATGTAGCAATCAATGCTTCAGTGCTTGCATTGGTGATGAAACTGGCATTCTGAGTTGTTAGTGCCCTGAGAAGAATGTTCTCCACTGCTACCAGCTTCATAATCTGAAGTTGTAAAATGTTTCATGACAAGTGCAGTGCAAATGAAACAACAAAATGTCCAATATGTTGCTACTCACCACGATCGATCTTACCATGTCAAGATCCTGAACCTGTCTGTGTAGCTGTTTGGAGTCACTATTCGAAGGCCAAGTTTTCTTCCATTCAGTGAAAAAATTGGTTGTTGAAGAACTAAACATTTCACTTGCAAATATTTGGCTAATCAGGTGTTTCTTGTCAAATGAACTAGTGTAAGAGAAAGTTGCTCTTACAAGTTTCAAAACAGATTCTAGCAGTGTTAGTGTTACATCTGTGACTCTTTTTAGCCAGTGGCACTAACCTTAGGCACGTTAAGGTGAAATGTCTTAAAAAAGGTATAGTTCTACCTGTACGAAGTCCTGAACTCCCTATGGTTTAGTGACCTCCACTGTCACCCAGTTCAGCCAGTTTTTTCAGACTGGATTACAGACTGGTTTTAAATTAACCCAGGTATGGCAAAAATATGGACATCATAGGTCAAGGTTCAGCCTGTATTTACTCTACTTAGAAACAGTTTTTAATAATAATAATAATAATAATAATGAACTTATAATTTTCTTTCCTAAAATGCCTTTCAGAGGCTCAAACTGGTCAGAAAGGGATAGGACAAAAAAAAAATAAGTTTTTTTCAGTTGATTTTCTTTTCAGTTACCATTGGAAAGTTAGCGTGCCTGCTTCTGTCACAGTTAATATAGCTCTTCCTTGCCCTTCTAGTACTTGATTCTTAAATTCTTTCCCAAAAACATCCTGTGCTGCCCATTGTTGCAAACAGGATACCAAGACAGATGGACATCATCTTTGGTGTATTATGCTCTTTCTTAAATTTTTTACATTTTTACTTAATGCAACTAAACTGGCATAGGTCCAATCTAGAAATAAAAATGAGGTTCTGGTCATTAGATTTATGAGGTTTTGAAAGAGCCTTCTCAGTGGGATTGGACAAGGGCAAAATACTGCCCTATCTTCGGGGTGGAGCTTGTTAAATTTATACGTATTGCATGATGTGACCATGTGTGACGTGAGGAGCAAGGCTTGCTAGTCCCTAGGAGTTTCTTCGTTCCAGTGTTTCATGTGCAAAAAACCCACAATGGTCTGCTCCTCGGGAGTCTCTCTTGCACCTCTGGAAACCAGGAATAAAGTTGTTCAAAGGTGATGAGATGAGTACTGGCAGTGGAGATGGCAACAATCTGCCTTTCTCTTGAGAATAACACAGGAAGGTGTGTTCATTTGATGGCAGATGTCAAGAGTCATGGAAATTACAGATTGAAAATCATTTATGTGGGAAACACATTTTACATCTCTTGACTTCTATTTTGAAAGAGTGTCACATTAATGCACCATCATCTAAATGCATCATGGGAGCAAAGGCTGTGCACTAACAGTGACCTACATCCTGGGGCATAGCAAAGCCACAGCAACGTCAGACAGGATCTTCAGATTGGCCATTTAACTGTCAGCTGCATGACTTGTAGCTGGCTGGAGTAAGGACTAAAAACCTAGTATTTCCATTAATATGTAGAACATTAGACATATATGTAGAGGGGGAAAAAGCAAAATAAATTGGCAGCACTGAAGATTTTATTCAACATCTGAAAATGGGGAATTCCTACTCACACCACCTCTGACTGCAAATTGCTTGTTAGTAATGGCTCTCTTCCCCCCTCCCCTTCTTCTGGACTTAAAAAAAAAAAGAGCAGATGTGAAACACAGGTTCAAATATGTGCCACATAAATGGGAGCACAATATCTCCATTGCCGGTAGACTGTCAACTGCAACAGCCAGAGATTGTCTCTGAGCTAATGCAGGAGTCTCAGCCTGTGAATCAACTCCAATCCTTGAAAAACAAGCTTTTTTAAAAATTATTTTCAGTCTTTTCAGTCTTTAAACTATTTGAGATACTTCTTGCTGATTCTTCTCAACCACATCAGCATAAACCCTACGAGCAGTGGCTTTCGGGTGTCCCTCTTCAATGTTGTCCCCTGCAATTGCTTCCTTCTCATGGTTCTGTTCTTGCCTGGTGGAGTGCTGGACAGAGCTGTGGTGGAAGGGGGAATAAGCGACACTAAAATGTGTTTCTGGAAACTGAAATTCTGATGTGATGTAACATCATCTGATTCTGTTTTCAGAGGAAATGTGCTCTATGTCCAGGAATAGTGAGGAGTAGCCATTGGTGTGGGCAGACACTTAAGAGTTGGGAGCATGGACATTTATTATATAGAAGATCTCCATGGGAGAACTTGTAGACCTTTGAGACTTGAAGACTGCTCGGACAAACTGATCGGTGTGACTGGGTGAGGTATTTCTATGCTATTCCTATTGCTGTGCTACATCACTGCTGGTCAAGCAGTATCTGCCTGTAGCAGCATTTCTGCTGTGCCCATGAAGTAAATAGCTGTACTGTATTTGGGTAGCATGTCCTGTCCTCTATGTTACTGGTTGAATTGGATGTTTTTCTGAGAGTAGAGGATGGGATTTAGGAAAAAGAAGAAAATAAAGCTGCAGTTGTTAGCGATATCCACTGTTTAACAAATCTTATTGCATTACTCTGTGAGATAGACCTGCTGCTGCTGGTGTTATGAATGATGGCTTGCAATCACGAAGAGAACCATTTCATTCCAGATGATTCGATCACAGGTGAGTACATCTAAGATCTCTGCATCTAGTCCTTAAGACTAGTAGCTGCTCTGTTACTTCATTAGTAATTCTTTAACCATCACTCCTATTATCAATAACCTGAGAGATATGGAGCAACATTTCCTTTCCCCTGCCATACACAGCCTTGTCAGACACAGATAAATGTAAATTATAGGCTGTTCTATGAGGCTAAAATTGCCCTCTAGCACAGCCCTCTAAGCCTTTATTCCCACTCAAACTGAGATCCCTAAAGCACATGAATGGAAATGAAATTGCTGAAGTGACAAATCCACAGTTCATAATGGCCTTTATATTTACTTAACGATCTGAAAATCTTGCTCGTTGTGTCTGCAGGTGAATAGAATGAGTGCTAGCATGAAGACAGGATGAGTGAGTATGAGGATACAATGAATTAGAGGAGTGCAGGAGGTACCACCAGTGATGCTTCAGTTTAATGATCAGCTAGCCCCAATCTCTTAACATAGTGTACAACAGTAACTCCCTAGCTTGCTCCAGACTAATTTTTTCTAAAGCTGCATGGTGGGAAAGAATGGGACTAGTGATGGATAGATATTCATTCTTGACCTCACTATTCCATCCACTACATATGTTTTCTTCTATGTACATTCTGCAATATTTGCATGGACACAGTTTTGATTCTAGACCTTCTCAAAACGATTCAGAGAAGTTAAAGCCTGCTTGGATATTACCACCTTGTGAGAAACCCAAACCTTTCACTGCCTGATGACTTGTTCAGTCACCAATGACTCAAATGAGCTTTCATTCTGTGTATGTTCTAGTATGCTGCCGTGCAGCATAAGGAAACTACAGATCTAATCTGCTAATGATCAAATCCACCTAAATACCATCCTGCAGGCATGTATTTATCAATTAAAAAAAGCTGAGACATTAATTTATATATCATGTGGCAGCAGAAGCATGTGAGGAGACAAAAAAAAGCAGGATCAGAGATGCTGAGTGTTAAGTGGGAACTTAATTTACATGACCTAGAACGAATATGCTGTATTTCAAAGACATAATTCATAAATGAAGATTGACTGATTATCCATAAATTAGACAGAACCAAAGCAAGAAGCTTTCTGCAAAGATATCTTAGAAGTCCGAAGCTCAGCCAGAAGCCTTTGACAAGATTTAATCAGATCCTTTAACAGGGTTGTTCTGGTATCATTACAAAAATATAATTACTAATTTTCATATAAACAGACATTTTCTAAATAATTCAAACATAATGGCAGAGACCTCATGCACGCAAATTGACACAAAAATTTTGAAGTTTAATTTTGGAGATTTGACTAGCTCAAATGCACGATGGAGCAGCAGCAAATGTTCTCCTTTGAATATCTCCTTTCTTCAGTTATGCTCAATAGTTAACTTGATCTACCAAAGCAAGTTGTCTTACTGGAGGAATTACGATACAGCCTTTTTTAAGAAAGAGAGGAAGAAAAACCATGAATAAGATCAGATATTTTTTAAAAGCTCATTTAGGAAAAAAAAAAGGTAATTTAATACTTTGTAAGGTGTGAAAATCTTGATTTAAGGCAAAGTTGCTAGTCAGTCTAGAATTTTTTTTTTTGCACTAATATAATAAAATCTCCATTTCTTTTTCTTATAGCTAAGTTTGTAATGAGGAGTTTCAAGCTAACTTAGAGAACTGGGTAAATTAGAAGTGCATTTTGTGAAAAAAAATATAAATTATTTTGTTATATTTTGCATTAAACTGTATCAAACAACCTTCAAATCTGTTCTTTCAGACAGGGAAAATCCCGTTCTCTTCCTTTATTTCAATCTAAAGCTTTTGTTGTGTAAATATATATAAAAAACAGGAAAAACCAAGAAAGTAAGTCTGAGGAATGTTTGCCACATACTTTTTTCCTCCTTTAAAAAAAAAAAGGAGGAAATAGGGAAAATGTAGTAAAAATGTCAAAAAGTTAATGAGGAATTTTATTGTGACTAAACCAAACTTTTCTGTAAGAAACATAGATGGACAAATTCCCATCTGTTTTACCAAGAAGTGCTGAAACTTGACTTTTGAGCTAATTACTGATTCTGAAATAGTTGAGAAAAAAATATAAAAAGGTTTTCTTCTTTATTTCAAAAGATTAATCATCTTTAGGATGCGATTTCCCCTCTTCGTGGAATAGGAAGAAGACAGTGATAGTGATTAATGTATTGGCATAGGATCCAGATGCTTTCCCAGTCTTTATTTTCTTTAAAAATACACTTTATCTGAATGTTAACAACCCAAAGTTTGCATGAAATATTAAGATAATGTGCATTTACAATCTGCTAAGTATAAAACACAAGCATAAAAATACTGATAAAGTATTTCTGTTTGCATAATAAAAATATTGTGCCAAATTGCAACCACCTTAAGAAAGTAATTTAGTCTTGCTAGATAAAAGTATGTTGTCATCTATTCACCCAGCAGCAAAATGCTGTACAACCTCTGTTTCTGTCTTAAAGATCTGTCATATTGTGTTCCAACTTGGTGCATTCCTTTTTAATACTTCATACTCCTGATGGTGTTGATGTGAACCTTTTTCACTATTGCCAACATTACTGACATAGTTCAAATAGTAGCAAGATCAGTAAGGTTAGTACTAAGTTCCTTATATTTACTGAATTTAGATGCTTCACAGTGCTGTTAGCCTTAGTCCAGCAAAGATTGCAGCTCATTCCTGTAGAGCTTCATGACATAGGGTTTTATTTCACTGATTCCAAAGTCACTTCTTGTGTTTTCTTTTTGACTATGCAAAGAGTTGGCACCAAAAAAACTCTGCGAAAGGAAAAAGGGAGGAAAGAAGAGATAAGAGTGGATATTGGGGCATTGCTTTTTCTAATAAGAGGGACAGACAAAATGAGGAGCACCAGGAGGTCCTGCTTCTTCACCTAGTCACGATTCTTCATTACCTTTCACTTAGACATAAACAATATTTCCGTACTTACAGAGGGAGAGGTGTAAGATTCTAAGGGTTGTGTAGAGATGTTATGTTTTATGGGATTAGAAAGCAGGAGTTTTAACTGGCTTTACTGGTAGACTTGACATACCCAATGAACAATAATCTTGTACCCTTAAAAAACAATTTAAAGACTTCCATGCATGATAAGGAGAAAATAATTTCCTGGAAAAAAAAATTACAATAATATATTTTAATAACAGTGAAACAAAATATTTATGATATTTTCTTGTTCTTCATAACCTGTGAGCAACGTGCAAGTGATACACAACAGAATATTTACCTGCTAGTATATTAGAAAACGTTGAAACAGTAGAGCTTAACGGTGATTCTCTATAAAACTTAGTTTAATTGGTGGCAAAGCAAGGATTTCTTAAAGTGCTTTAATAGGGTAGATTGGAGTTTAATAGAGAGACTATGCTATTATAACTCTCTCTTCCTTGCTATTAAACAATGCTGTCCCTCTTGGACAACAAGTTCTTGGATTGTAAGTTGAGATGTAACATATTTCATTGTTTAACTATGTTGGTTATACTAGTTCATCTCAGAATAGTTTTAAAAAATAATTAAAAATCAAATTGAGAGAGTAGGTAATATCAAGTCTAGTTTGCTCTATTATTTCTCAGTTTGTTCATTTGTTTCATTGTTGTCTCGTTCTTATCTTTTCTTCCTTTCTGGAAAATGGAAAAAAAAAATTGTCTCTGTAGAAATATTTATTTGTTCTTGCTTAATACTAACTGTAGGTACATGGAGGAAAAAAGTGAAATGCAGTACTGTGTCACAGAGTCAAAGACAGAAACTCTTCAGTGCTGAATTTTACCTAAAAATATATAAATGTGAGATTGTAGATATGATGTATTTCTGACGGAACTACTACACATCTCTTTTCTGTAGCTAGGCTGCTGTGTGGACAATGCAGATGTTAATTTTAGGTGAAGACAACGCTGAATGTGAAGTTTTGCTTGCTCTTTATTTATTCAATGTCTCAAATTTTGGCAAATTTCTTAAATTAGGGATGTGCAGTACTTGAAATGGGAACTTGTGAGGGACTTGACAACCATTTCCCTGCTATAGGCTCTTTTGCATCCTGTGCAAATAACCCTTTGTGCTGGAGTTAGCCAATGTCATCCAAAAAGGTTTGAGCAGCAGAATAATTACATCCTTAATACTTACAGACCAAAGCTTTTTTTTTCGTGTAGGTGTAGCCATCCTTGTGAAAGAATCCTGCATATTCTGTTCCATCGAAACCAGAGGGGAGTAACGGTGCTTGGGCTACTGGCTGGGCCATACGCTGTAAGAGGCTTTGCTTTTGAACTGCTTTGTCTCTTATATGAGCCTGGAGGACCAAATTTCCCAAGCACATGCTGTGCATCCTGGTCCTCATACCAGGGTACAACTCAGGAACAGGTTGCAGGAGGGATAGATCGACCTGGGGACAGCATCAGCAATATTCCCACACTTTGCTCCTGAAGCAGAAGTGAAAGGAAAGAAACTTGAATTCCTCAAGTTTCTTCCTTCTACTTCAGGAGTCTAGATTTGCTGGATGAATGTGTGATTTCTATCTGTTCTGTCTCTTAAAAAACCTGCTTTATAGGGCTGACAAGTTTTCCATGCATGGCAGTTGCATCTGCCCTGACACCAGCCCTGCCCACACACCTGAGGGCAGTTAAGGCCTGATGACTTTGCCTCAGGTGCTTACCTTGCCTTTGCTGTGCTGGCAGCTGGTTGATTAGAAATGATCACAGGTGAGGCTCTGCATAAATTGGGACCCACCCCACCAGAAAGCTCTTTGGAGTGGGTTCTGTTTGGAGCAGTGGATCTGCGGTTGGGGGCCTTCTCCTTGGATTGGGGTCACGGCCCAAGGGAATTTCCTGGGATTGAGAGCGCTCTTCCCCTGGTGAGTGATACTTCTGGATGTGTCCCTGAGTGACCGCTCGCCTCTGTGGGCGAGCATGTCCTTTTCTGGGTGAGAGGTGTTTTCCCCTCTTCTGTGAGGGAGTGTGTGTGCATTTTGGATCATCTTTCTTAAAGGAGTGGTCGTGAATTCCTGAACCAAGTTGTATAGTAATATATTGACAGCTAGCATCTGAACTTCAAATATAATTTGTCTGGGGTAGTTTCCTGATTGAAAGAAATCTTAACTGTTAGTAGCTGCCCTGTCTGTTTTGTGGGTGACACCATGTACATGCTTGGGTAACTCCTCTAAAAGCAAAAGAAAGTAAATTGTGTCTCTGAGTAGAATGAAGAGATATATGAGGTCTGGAATCTGAAGTTCCAAGAACCATGGAGAACATATATTATGGAATATTCTTCACACAAGTATTTTTTGTGATTCCACCACTCTCATTTTTCTCCCTTCCCGGCCTCCTCCCACCTCCCATATTATAAAACCCCACAACTCTCAGTATATGTGTACATGTCTCAATATATATGTATATATATTCTGTGTACATTGTAGAACTTATGAAAATATCTGAGACCGAAACTATTCTACTTTTCTTTTTTTCATTCATATTGACTATGAAGATAAGTAACACCAAAAACCTGTGTGATGAGCAATATGCAAACCTGTTAACATTAGTTCAAGGAGACTATATGTTCTGACACTTATAAGAGAAAAATGGTTACTAACTTTCATCTTGTCATGCTAAAAATGACCCATTTTACTTCTTAATATACAATATGCAGTAGATCCGGCTATAGAAGTGTTACAGTTCTTAATATACTTTCTGGCTTCGAATTGTAATTACTTGATACAGTACCATATTAGTAATTAGACCTCCAAAATAAAGTAAATGCATATCAATATGCACAAAAAGCTGAGAGTATCATCATAAGTAGTAGGTTAATTTAATAGACCTTCTTTCCAGACTTTTAATTTCATTAGTAATCTGTTTACAGCAAAGGTATAATGCTTACTCAGGTAACTAAGACTACCAGGCACTTTTAAGCAATAAATAGTAGCAAAACAGAAATGCTGATTTAATAAACCTAAGAAGTTTTAAACTTGTTTTTTTTAACTTTGGCTCCCACTTGGGCTAGTCTGCTCCTGCCCTCAGTCTGGAGAACCGGCAGCAGTGTGCTACAGTAAATCCCTGAAGGAACAGTAATAGTGCAGGCTGGATCTGATACCTAAACAAGGGGAAGTTAATTCTTTTTTAATTTGCTGGCCTTTAGGATAACTATGGGAACACATACGGACCAGTCTGCCAGTACTGTGCTAACACTTTTCTATAGCATCACCAACCTTTATTTTTCCCTGATTCATGTTTTTTTTCCAGTGTTATATCCAAATTAGTTCAGTAAAAGATTCTTGCTGGGTCTAGATTACTTGCACTATGCTCTTGTGATTTGACATAAACAGACACTCAGGACTGAATAGATGTCTTGCCATCACCGCAGGCTTACGTTGTACATACAACAATTTCAACAAGGGCTGAATTACTCTTCCTTTAAGCACGCCTGCTTTCTCTTTCATGTATTACTGACAATATGCTAAGGAAGAAAATTGCAGTCAAAAATCCTGGCAACTCAGTTTGCCACAGGATAGAGAGAGCAACCATACAAAACTCTGATTATCACAGTAAGTGGAAAAAAAATCTACCCAAATTTTCCTTAAACTGAAGAGCAGTGTCTTGCACAGTGTTACTTCTTGGCTAATGCTGAAATGAGCTTTGGAAAGTAGATCAATGGAAAAAGGCTTAATACAGTAGATTTATGTATGCTGCCAGTTTCTAGGCAATATAATTATTGTCAGTTTTCTGCCTCTAGCTACTTCTGTAGCTTCTGGGAATAATGAGAGAACGTGTTCAGCCATGTGACACTTTTCCTTTGCAGAGCTAACCACTGTTTCCCCTGTGGTGAATCTTGCATTTTAAAAAGCTCTCACACATTCTTCTGTGAGAATTTTGTAAAATAGCACATGGCAAAAAAAAAAAAAATCTTTTTATGATATTGTAGCTGAAGTGGCTTTCCACATCATATAAGCTGCTGAGAAATCAATGTCAAGCTTGGATCCACAGTGATGTGCTGCCTTAGGTAAACAGGAAGTCAAAAGACACAGTCCCTCAGCTTTAGAGAAAGCTGCAGAGTGACCATATGATAGATGGGTTTGATTCATCATGACACTGCACTGCACAGTAAATCCCTTCTGAAAATTAGCTGTTAGGAATGTTCTTGCTTTATTATCTTTCTTGCTTACTGTTCTGTCTTTACACAACTAGCCCAGGATGATCCCAGATCTTACAGTTTGAATGGCTGTCCTTATGTCAGACTTAACCAATTCTGAAAGCTGGTGCATTCTATTAGCAGTTGTTCGGTGTTTTAACCATTTCAGGGAAGCAAGACTGCTATTTCTGGTTTGCAGCCTTGGTCTTGGTCAGGAGAACGGATGCTTCCTAAACATCCTTTTTGTGCATTTTGGTTTTTTTTTAATTAAACTACAGTGAGGACTGGCTTTGTTTTGTAACTTTGCAATGCTGTGAGAAATGAGTGATGAAGTCCATGGTGCTGTAACTTGAATGTGCAAAGTCATATAAGTATTACCAAGTAGTACCTGTCCTTCATTACTGCTTCTATGGGCTGTCTTCTCTTCCTTGTAGGGCCATGAACTTCAAATCGGAATACAGACATGTATTTGTAACTAATAATGGATGTTTGTATTAGGAATAATGTTCTGGCCTGACTGCTTTGCTAGCTTCTAGTAAGAAAGGAAAAGCGATGTATTTTTCAAGGTCTGGGGCTTACTGAGCGGGAAGGGATCAGTAATGTCTGAGGTCAGACTAACTGGTTTCATATGTGGACTGTAGAATTAATGATCTCCCTGTTTCATTAGAGGGAGGCAGAGGAAAAGTACTTTCTGAAAAACAACAATAAAATTACTTGTCTGTAAGAACCACAGCTGAGTTTTATTTTGATCTGGATTTTATTATTTGTTTTGGACATAAAAGAGATCAACTTGACCTCTTTTTAATCCTGCTAAAAAGTAACTTTTCTTTTCCAGGTAATTTATGTTACAAACTAGGAAGGTGATGAAAACATTTTGAGAAGTGGAAATGTGATCTTAAAACTTTCTTTCAAGTTTGTGGAAAAAAGAATATGTTGGGGTTTTTTATATTTGAGAATTTATGGGAAATTTCTATAAATGGTAGAAGTTAATTAAAATAAAGGCTAAAATACAGAAATTTGCATATATTCCTACTGTTCTTTTAGTAAGACCTGACTGGATATTAAAATGTTAAGTCAAAATAAGACAGTGTTCCAAAGATTTGTCTAAATTTTAAGGTTATCATTCTGTAGAATAAATGTAGAATTATGCAGTTAGTAACCATATAGCTTTTATGCTTTACAGCCTACATAGCCAAATAAATTAACTGTAACATACCTGTAATGCACTGAGAGCTGGGGCGCAAACATGACAGCAATGCTCAAAAAGACTATGATAGCTTAACACAGCAAACATAAATCACAGAATCACAGAATGTCAGGGCTTGGAAGGGACCTCAAAAGATCATCTAGTCCAGCCCCCCTGCCAGAGCAGGATCACCTACAGTAGGTCACACAGGAAAGCGTCCAGGCAGGTTTTGAATGTCTCCAGAGAAGGAGATTCCACAACCTCCCTGGGCAGCCTGTGCCAGTGCTCTGTCACTCTCACAGTGACAAAGTTTTTTCTAATATTTTTGTGGAACCTCCTATGCTCCAGCTTGTATCTGTTGCCCCTTGTCCTGTCATTGGACATCACTGAGAAGAGCCTGGCTCTGTTCTCCTGACACTTCCCCTTGACATATTTATAAACATTAATGAGGTCACCCCTCAGCCTTCTCCAAGCTAAAGAGACCCAGCTCCTTCAACCTTTCCTCATAAGAGAGATGTTCCACTCCATCATCTTTGTGGCTCTGCACTGGACTCTCTCCAGCAGTTCCCTGTCTCTCTTGAACTGAGGGGCCCAGAACTGGACACAATATTCTAGAGGTGGCCTCACCAGGGCAGAGTAGAGGGGCAGGAGGACCTCTCTCGACCTACCAGCCACACCCCTTCTAATCCACCCCAGGATGCCATTGGCCTTCTTGGCCACGAGGGCACACTGCTGGCTCATGGTCATCCTGCTGTCCACCAGGACCCCCAGGTCCCTTTCCCCTGCGCTGCTCTCCAGCAGGGCAGTCCCCAACCTGTACTGGCACATGGTGTTGTTCTTTCCCAAGTGCAAAACTCTACACTTGCCCTTGTTGGACTTCCTAAGATTTCTCCGTGCCTAACTCTGTAGCCTGTCCAGGTCTCTCTGAATGGCTGCACAGCCTTCTGGTGTGTCAGCCACTCCTCCCAGCTTTGTGCCATCAGCAAACTTGCTGACAGGGCTCTCTAATCCCTCAGGCAGGTCATTGATGAATATATTGAACAGTAATGTTTGATATATTTTAATGTTGTGAAGTAACATGTTTCAGAGAGGTGTGTGGATTACAGCATCAGAGATTTGCTCAGGTTCTTAATGCTCATTTAGGTCTTAAGTGGAAATGGAGGAGGATTTGACTCAAGACAAAACCTACTTCTACATATCACAAAATTATCAGAATCATTAATAGGATTTATTTTCCCTGGTAAAAGGATGTGTTAAACCGGGATTAAAATGTGCAATATGGAGTTATTTTAAGATATTTGCGCAGTAGTTTCTAAAGCCATTATTAGAGATAATAAGATTAATAATAAAAGGATAAGCTTCATCTTGTCAGCCACACAGGGTGAAGCTTGGTTTCATATGTTATTGTGAGAACTAGACAAATGTCTCAAGGGACTATAAAACAATGTTTAGATGACTACTGTAATGAGAAGTGAATATATAGCAGCAAAGATCAAGAGGCATCTAACCAGGGCAGAAGTTACCTTAAACTCTGTGAATTTTCTCATCTCTGTGGGTTGACTGTATTAGAAGAATGTTTTTAGAAGAAAAAAAAAAGGAAAAAATACTTAAAGAACAAGGTTTAAAAATACTTTTCTTACATATAAAAATTAGTAAATATATTTAAGGAAACGTAAGACAACTGAGAAAGGGATGTTGTTTTGAAAGTTAACTGATAGTGTGAAATTCCTTACGGGAGTTTTCACATACTGTAGTTTTTTCTTCTGATTTATGAGGCTTTCAGATAAAGTACATATCCAAGCAAATGTTTCAACTGCTGAATTAAGCCCTTAACTACTGAATTTGAATGAGTACAAGCTTATGTTTAGGCTGTGTTCTGCATAGTGCTAATTTTAACAAAATCTGAAATTATGTGGTTTGTACACATCACGGAGGCCAAGATTTCATGCTGCAAAATTTTGACACCACTTTCAATAGAAGATATTTCCATTCCTTATGTACCTTTGTTACAGATATGGGTCAAAAAAAAAAAAAAGGGGCCTGATCCAGCTTTAACATCCATTTGCTTTTCTTTCATTTCATTAAGGCTGCATCAAGTTTCCTGATCTAATGTCAAACATGGCCCAAAGAAGGTGGTGCTGGTCAAATTGAGATGATCCATATGCCAGAGTGCAGGATAAGAGTATTTACTACTAGAGTGTTGCTATTTTAGTTTGTGAATAACACAACAGCAAGAAATGCTTTCCATGTGATACTATTGGAGGGCAACTCAACAAATTCTTACTCGCATCCGCAGAGTAATTTTATGTGCTGACTCCAGATTTACATGTGTTTTTTTGTAGCAATGGTGGAGGTATGATTTAACTGCTTCTTGAGAAAACAAGGAACGTGATCATACAAGATCTCTCAGTGAAATAGATTCTTTGCAGTTCAGATTCATTCTGGAATAGCTTTGTGCATTGTTTCAAATACCTCCAGTAGGTAGTGTTTGAAATCATCTGTTTGGACCAGATAAAAAACATTAGTGGCAAATGCAGAGGTTGATTGCAGAATAAACTAGGGAGTGTTTAGAAACAAGTAATGGTCTCCACTTTTCTCCTACATTCCCACAGCAGCTAAATAATCTTAAGAATTACAACTGACTTTAACTGTCTCTTTCCCCTTTTGACATTTAAAGTTGTTAGTTCCTGTAACTGTGGAGGAAAAACATCTAAACTTGAATATGTGTACGGGTCTTTTAAAATTAACTTTTTGTCATGGATCAAAAGGGTCTATCATCTGAAAGCAGAATTTGGGAAATTAGTATTAGAAATAATTGTAGTAGAAGTGATTAAGATGTTGCAAAACAAACACAATGAGAAGGTGTGGATATTCCATGATCTGAAGTCCTCAGATCAAAATAATATACGTTTCTGGGAGATGTTTGAGTCAACCATAGGTGAGGGATTCAATATTAAAGTTGGTAAGTAAAATGTCCTGTACATTGCAGAGATCCAACCAAAGGGCCTAATGGCCCCTCCTGGGTTTTGATCAAGTGCTTCTACCGTGTTTCAAGCTGGGAAACAGATCTGAATACTGTGTCCATTTATTCCAGGGGTAATAAAGGGTGGAGGGACAATTTATTATTTCAAAAACTTCTGCAAAGTGTTCTTTCATTATAATTTTTCCAGTGTTTCTTGGTAAAATGAAAGCTTCTTTTTCTGAAAAATATGTAAAAATATATATGCATGTTTGTATATAAATATGTTTCTTCACGAAAGCAATAGAACATGGAAAACAATTTAAAAATACGCTCAGAAAATATTTCTGACTTTCTAAAGAGACACTGAAAGGATACCTTTAAACCAGGGCATTGATGTACTCAGGTAACTATTTCAGCTGCTTGGTTTTTCAGTTTGAGTGGTGGGGTTTTTGCAGACTTACAGGGCACATGTAACAATCACCAAGTAAGTGTTTTGTGATGGGGAAATGACATTATATTCTTTTGATACATGGGGTATGATTTGAAGAAGGGCTTGTGTGCCTGAAACCTTGTGTGATTTTTCCAGCTGCACTGAATTTATGATATATAATTATATTACATCATAGTAATATATGTGGCAATGTATAGTATATTTAATATTTTCCATTGCTGGCAAATCAATCTGTTCTCAAAGGCATTGTCTATTCTCACAGCTCTCGTCATACTTCGTAAGTTAAAATTTCTTGGTTGCAGCAACTCTATTTCTTGGCATATGTCCTGAAAACATTAGAGTTCAAAGAATGAGGAGATAAGATGTATAATGTCTCACACTGATCACTTTCTAGTGTGAGGATTTTCAACTCTGTAAATTGTTTCAAATATATTCTAGGTGGGTATGTCCTTGCCTGCATCCTTTGATTTAGTTTTGACTTTTCTTTCATAACACAACTGTTCTCTCTGGCTGATAAAATGTCAAGGTCAAAGAGAGGTGAATCTGAATGGTACTGGGAATCCAAGATGCAAATAAGTTTTAGATAATCCGTGTGATGCTCAGAGGCCATCTAGTTTCACAGAGCCATTAGCATTCAGGGACGCTCATTAGCACTCAGGCATCCAGTCAGTATGCATTAGCAAAATGAGATGTGTTGATTAAAGTTACAAATTATGTGTTGAATGTTTAGACTTCAAACAGTGGTGGCTTCACGTTTATGACAATATATTTCCATACTTTCCCATTTTAAAAAAGGTTCACTCTTTCTAATATTCAGTGTTTGTATGTGTGTGAATGTCTTTGCACATGTTTGTGTGTATGAGAGGAAAAAAATGAAAATGTGGAGGGAAGAAAAGGTGAGAAGTTAATGTAATTTAAATATCTGAGGTTTTTGTTTTGAGAAGTCTTTGAGAAACTTAGAGTTAGGACTGCTGCTGCTCTGATAGTAAAATAAATTTGAAATAAAATCAGAAGTACTGAAGAGACTAGGAGGATTTAAACCTTTAAACTGTGTTACCCTGGGTGCTGACCTAGGAGAGGGAGCTTACATTATGTAGACAGAAATAACCCACTGTTTTATTGGAACTTGGGAACTAACACTTTCTTAAAGTCTACCTCATACTTCAAGGGATAATCAGCATATATTATCCGATAACATCTCAGAGCTTCAAGCAAAATCTAGCTAAAACTAAAAGATGTGGAAAACATTAATATACTAGTTTAATGTTTGTATTAATACTGAGTAGCCGTCTCAGAGCTGGTTTGACCTGCACCGGAGTGCCTGATCATGGTGTATGGAAGGGTTTCCTGTACACTGTGAGCACGTACACAGAGCGAAAGCAGTGGTTGTTGCTCTCCCAGCTGACCTAGTCATGGTTACTACTAGGCCAAAAAACACTGCCAGAAGAAATGCGGGGACCCAGTGGGCGCTCCCATGCAAACATGCAGCTGAGCAGACCTCCAGCTGCAGGGAGTGCCTCAGCCTGTCCCTTGCCCCAGCAACTGGCAGAGACTGCGTTGTGGTGTGACCAGGTGAGCCATCTGCTCGGCTTGGTGGCAGAGCTGAAGGATGAAGTGGAGAGGTTGAGGAGCATCGGGGAGTGTGAGAGGGAGATAAATTGGTGGAGACACTTCCTGAGGCAAAAGCAGCAGGCTGAGGCTCCAAAAAAACCAGAGGATCCCCTCCTCTTTTACCACCAGGGAGTAGGAGAGGGCCTCAGGGAAAGGAGGGAATGGAAACGGGTCTCTTCTCAAGGAGGCACGTGAATCCCCTCCTGGCCTCCCTCACCTTCCCAGTTGCCTTTGCAGAACAGGATGGGGTCCTGCAGGAGGAACTAGCTGTTCCAGTGAGGTGGATGGTTCACCCAGGCCAGAAGCACCCTCGACCTAGACTGAGTCACCCTTGCTCTCATGATTTAGGCTGTATGAAACTACTAGCAAATACTGTCACACAGTAACAGCAATTGCAGAAACACTACAATAGTTATCTTCAGCAAACGTAATAGGCCACTCTAAGCTCTATGAATATCTGTCTTTAATGCTGCCAAGATAAGGTACACCAAGCTGGGAGTTTAATCAGATGCATAGTTCATACCCTGAATTATAGATTATTTTTTTTCTGAGTGTCTTCAGCTAAACTTTGTTCCTAACTGCTATATAGAAAAGAGTAATGTAGAGTCTTGCTAGCTAAACAACAGTATTTGCTAGTAGTTTTCATAGAGCCTAAACTGAGTGGTGAGTAAGGTTGCTGTTTCAGTAGCTAACATTTGTTCTTACATTTTGCAGTTCTGTGAAAGCATCTGGGAAGACCAATTATTATGCAGATAATTATATTAGATGAAAATAAGTTATGCAAGGCTGGCATTGTGAAAGTGACTTATTTGCAGGACTAATAAGAAAGTAGTTTATTTGTTATTTTTCTCAGGAAACTGTCTAGTATCTGCAGCTGAAAAGGATTATGGGCACACATTTTTTTCTGTTTCTGAAATAGGTATTTGAATAGGTATATTAAATCCACGTGTTTTTAGAGGAGAAGGGTCTTGCAACGTTACTTAAACTAGAGGCCTTTGTGGAGAAAACCTTGTTGTGGGTGCAGATCAACTCTGAGCACAAGATACTGTATTGAAAAACAGTTTAGCGTTACTTATTTTTTTCTTTTCCTGATCATGTCACCTTAAGAACATTGTTAGTGGGTTAGATGGAAGTGCCAGTTCAATATCAAATGTTGAGCCAGCTCAGTATCTTCTTTCTGGTAGTGACATCTCTGCTCCTGGACAGACCACAGCTTGGCAGCATTCCTCAGCTCCTTGAGTGGTGGTCACTGTCAGGAGAACTCTGTTGAAAATTCCTTGCCATGTGGTTGGCATTTCCTTTTTTGATTCTTTGGTCTTTTTATTTCATTTGTAGTCTGTGATGTTTTGATTTCTTCATTTTGTTTTCTGTAGCCCTCTTGCTTCCTGTAACGAGTTTGAGAGAAATCATCATTGGCAGCAAACAGAGGGGGGTAGGCTTTGAGATGTGATGGTCAGAGCACAGGATGCTTAGTCCTGCAATGGATGTTGATATTTTGCATCAATGTAGTATTTATCCTTGAAGTAGGCATTTACCCTCTGTGTTTACAATGATAACAGACTTTTTCCTGCTTGGTATCTTTTTTCTTGGATCCTTCATTTTTACATCATAATTTCTGTTTTGTCTTGTGTTTTTGTTTGATTTTTTTAATCAGTTGCATCTGCACTATTTGAACTCCAGATTCCGTACTACAGAGAGAAGGCTGTTTACTTCAAGTTAGCTTATTCTTGGGATAATCCAACAAAGATCTGCCGACATCAGGTGCTGACAACATAGTATTGCAAAGAGAAAATATGGAATAAGCCTGGTATTTTTCAGTCTGTCCTTCTGACCTGGAGGTTACGCTGGAGATTTAATAGCTGTCAATAGATTTTTCCTTTATTTTATGTAATTTTATTTCAGATCTATTTTTATCTTTGAGCTTCATGACATCTTGTGACACTGAGTTTCATAATTTCATTTATCCAGTTCATACTATAAAAAAATAAATCCTTCTTATTTCTTTGAATCTTTTGTTCTGACTTCGCCTTGAAGGATTGTTAGCTTTTGCTTTATAGTTGTCTCTAAACACCTGGAAGGAGTTATTCCCTCAGAAGAAGTCACAGGTTGTTCTGTCAGACAGTGACTACATTCAAAACATTAGAACCAAGACCTGTTTTCAATTGTTTATAATTATAAATAGTGGTTTCCTTACAGCAACAGTGTCCTTCAGATATTAGTTTGACTCAATTATTTTCCATCTGGTTATTAATAGCATTGAAAAATCATGTTCTTACAAAGCTGAAAATTGTGTGTGAAGTTGCATTTCTTTCTATAATTTGGAACCTGGAATCAATGATTAAATAAAAAGCTGAAAATTTCATCAAACTGACACTTCAGGCTCATTTCAGAACTTTGTACCTTCATTTCATTGAACCTTCATAGTCATTGGGATAAGACTTGTGATTGTTCTCAAATGATCGAGAAATAAGGCTATTGGAAAGACACACTCTGAACTCAGCTATTGCATTTTTATTTGAATTTCTATTTTGTGTTGTTACCAGACAGCCAAAGGCTTCATTTTCACAATAAATATTCATGTGAAAATAGTATTAGAAAATTTTCTGAAAGATTCTTGGTAGAAAGTAACCTGGTTTTCCTTGATTGTGTGCTTTTTAACTGAGGTAAGTAGAAATAGTGAGTTTATAGAGTATTTAAACACTAGTTTTCCTCTACTCAGATGTGATTCAGGCGTTTTCCAGGGTTTGTGCCAGACTCAGTGAAGATTTGAGATGAGAAAATAACGTTTGGAGTGAATTTCAGTTGTTACCCATCTTTGCAGCAGAAGATTTGTCACTGGTGCAGGGGAGATGGATAGGCCATGTTCTGACAACCAGAGTGCTGTTGGTCAGAGCAGGATTTCTGGAATCTGAGAATTAAGAAAGTCATTTAAATTTGCTTTCTACAGCTTTCAAAGTCAGTTGCAAAGCAAGACACAGGAGTTTGTTTCTCTCCTATTCGGTCACTTTTCATCATGTTTCAAATACGTAGAAACATTTCACAGGAAAAAAATTCATAAAGGTCACAAGTGCTTTCATACTTGGGAGTTCTGAGAGGTATATTTAAGCCACGGCAGACTTTTAACCTTTTCTAGCTTACAATAAGTTTGCCATCCTTTTAAAACCCTTTGATAGTATGGCTTTTGTTCCCCTGAAAGGGGGACAGGGCTGCCTGGTTACTCAAGCAGATGCCAGGCTTCTGATTTGCATTTGATGAAAGCCACTTGTGAAAGCAGAATCAATGCTCAGATTTACAAACAGTAAATGTGGGTATTGGCTTGTCATTTCTTCCTAGGTTGTTGTCTTATAAAGCTGCTCAAGTTCCTCTCGTTGCAAGAACATCTTCCTGCTATCCCTGCTGCCCATAAACATTATGTTAGATCGAGATGAAGGGTGAGTAATTCTTTACCTCCATTATCTGATTTTTTTATTATTTAGCAGCAAGAAAAAAAAAAGAATGAAAATGCAGCTATTTAGAATAATGCATTATAAGTTGATGAACCATAATAACCAAACTGTGTGTCTGAAGGGGCCTAATTACAGAACACGAGAGGCACAAGAGGGAGCTTATTGTGGACAACAAAATAGTGCTCTAATAATGCTGTCACTGTACTGAGAACTGCATCAGTGTTAATCCATGTGGTTGTATCCAGGTAGAGAATGGAACCGAATGTGTCAGGAACAACAGAAATGAGTCTGAAGGGGTTATATATCAAATCAGAACTAGCAGGGAGAGATACATTAATTTGAGGTTAACTGAAAGCAAGATGGCAGTGACTGAACCAGCATTTCTAAAATAAGTCTGGTTTTGACTATGTTGTGTGTAAAACTCCCACTGATTAGTGTATAAGGAGTGTGTATGTATGTTGATGTGTACATACAGCAGTAAGAATCTGAAAAGGGTGGGCATTTGAAACACAATCTATTAGTCTGTTTTTACTGTGAGATCAGCTGTTACAGACTATATCAAGACGAGTGCCCAGTAAGAAGAGCTGTGGATGTACTTTTTCTCCTGTCAAAGGGTGTCTATGCTTTCTCTTTTGGATATGTGGCATAATATTATTTCATGCCTGAAACATCAGTAGAAAAAACATTCTCAATAATGTGACCAAATAAAAGGAATGTAGGAGAGGTGTTGCTATTTCACTTTAATATGAAATTGAATGAGTCTGACTTACTTTGGCTTGGGTGTCCTCACTAGGCATGCTCAATAGAACCCTATTCACTGTGTTAGAATGGCTATGTTTTCTGATAAAAACTCACAGCTTTACATGTACTAGAAGAACATCTTTTTTCTTTATAGTGCAGGATGTCAGATAGAAAAGTTACCCACAAGCACATGGACTGAATATAAATCTCAAAGTATTCTAAAGCTCATTCCTTTGTCTTGGTTATTTCTGTTTTGTTTTTTTTTTTCTGTACTGTGCAATGCAGGGACTCATGAGCTAGATCTGAATGAGCTGTGGCAAATGTTACTGCAGTGTATGTGTTAAAGCACTTCTTGATCTAACTTAGCTTTCTTCCTATGATGAGAGTTGCTGTGCTTGGTATGACATAAATCGGGTTTACCAGATTTGTACTGTTACAATGTCACTGAACTGCTTCCAACGTCTGACCAAGTTTGGCTGGTGCCAGTTTGGATATCTCTAAAGGTAGTTCAATTTTTTTTTTGTTATTCTAGACAGTTGTATATGTAGGGTATTTAACAGATTTGTAATGATCACCTTTCTTGTGTCAACTTTTTACTCTCAAGCTTATTTTCCAAATTTATGTGTACGTCAAATATGCCAAAACATTTTTCAAACGTAATATTGAGGGGTTATTTCTGTCAGTGAACAAATATTTAAACATTTCTTAAAGTTACAACTAAAATCTTAGCTTGTAGTCCTGGTTTTATAGTGTAAGTTTCATGCATTTATGTTTCAGAATCATAATTCCCCATTTAAAAAAAAATTACTGCTATATCAGACCGCTTGCCTTGAAAAACAATGAAACTTCCTCAGTTAGTGGCTGCTTGTCACTTAACACACAGGGAGATCAGGTAGGCTGTTGTTGTAGTGTAAATATCCATATTTGGAACCTGAGGTTAAAAATACCTCCACAGAAACTCCAGGTTTAAGTATTATCTTTGACTTTTTTTTGGTGTGGGGCTTTGTTCTTTTTTTTTATATGTAAAATAAGAAGCAAGGTTGTGTTACTTGATCTCTTCTAGGCTTGACTTTTAGTCCTCAGGTATAATTCTTCTTTAAAGCCTAACTGCAGGAATCAGGACACAAATTTGATTGGCTCAGTCATGTGAAAGTTCTTATTTTCTGCTGTTTAGTTTCAGAAAGTGAAAAATGCAAAGTCAAGTGTTATGGTACACCTATATCCATTGCAGTATAGGAGTACATAATCTATAGTAATGATGGGCAAGTGAAACCTGTAGTGAGAATTAGCCTGGTGTCTGGAAATTTGACCAATTATATGTCAATGTAAGTAGTTAATGTGAGCAGTTAAGTGAGCCCTTGTGGCTGGAGATGTTACTATTGCCTTTTCCAATGAGATTTGAATCTATTTATGTTGATTTATTTGGGTGTCAGATTATGCCCTGCCTAAACTATTTATACCTGCTCAGGTTTTAGGTTGTAGGCATTCTAAACCACTCTAGTATTCAGGACCAAAGTTTGAAACAGTCTTGGATAGCTGTAGGCATCAGGAAACAAATAAAGGGACAGTTTTTCATGCAAATACATAAGGAGATAGAGATGGATAAGCACTACTTCCAGGGAGCCAAAATTTTTCATACTCATTAGAACCAGTTCTCTGACACTACTACACTAGCTGTACCCTTTTCCTTTTCTCTACTGTTTTCCGGCTGCACCAAGTAGCTGAACTTATTTTTCAGTTACATGTTTTCATTACAAAGTTTACTCTGTTAGTTCCCTCCCTTTTCTGTCATTGACCCAAAGCCGAGTGCTTCTTAACGGCATTCCCAAATTAGGCTGGTTTCTTGGTTTTGTTTTGCAAACTATATATATGTCTTCCAGTTGTTATAGCTTCATTTTCATGCCTTCTCTGTGCATCGCAAAAGAGCTGAGGTGAGACTCAGTTCTTACGGGCTGACTCTTCCCTGTACTTGAAAATACTCTTTTATTTTGGCACTGCCCACCTCACTCCTGCTTCAAGCCTCTTGTTACATCCATTTCAGTTTACTACTCTTCACTGCATTTGCTCTAGAGCAGTCCAATTCTTAGTTGTGTCTGCATCTGAAAACAAAACCAGCAAACATCTTTATAAAGGAAAAAAAAAACCCAAAACTTGGAATACCGTTCTGCAAATAAAACCCCTGCTAGTGTGATCTGTATATTCACTTATCCTGTCATCATTTCTTCATGATTATCTTACCAAGATCCTTCACTTTCGAGATCAGGGATATGACTTTCTGAGTTGTCTGTAAAGCACAATCTTTTCCAACACACTGAACACCAACAGACTTGTTTTGCTGGGAGCCCAGTTGTTTGTCTATGTATTTAGAAAGAGTTAGAGAGTGCTTTTTCTATGATCTCTTTTGTGTTTCAAATGGAACAGATGGCTGAAAAAAATAAACATCTGTACGTGAACTGTAAAGTGTTCATGTGTTAGCCTGTGCCAAAGTAAAGGGAGAACTGGACATCAATACTTAACCACAAATTATTTCTGGGGCAAAATAAGGAGTTTTAGTTTAAGACAGAAATTGGTAGAAATTTGCTGGGCACTAACAAAAAGAAGAAATCACTGGCTATTTCTGACATCCTTAATGTGCTTGGCTCTATACTGTACAAAACAGCTATAAACATCTCTGTTCTCACAGGATTTACTTAATCATTTTACTGTGAGCATTCCTGCAAGCTAAGGCAAAGAGGAATCAAGGGCACTGTCTGTTACCTGCTGATCATCTGCTGTCCTTGCATGTACTTTCTCTGATGCATGAAAATTACAATACAACTATCTGAAACATGCTAATAATTGCACGAGCTGATACTTGCCCCAAAATTTGTTGCGTTGCAGTATTTGAGCTATGACTTCTTTACTGAAATTGGACTCTCCAGCTTTGATTCTTTCCTCTCTGATTTAGGGAATAGTTCATGTAGCATGCAGATAGCTCAGTTTTCTGTAGTCCTTCTACTGTCAATACATTTTCAAAAGTTGTAATTTCTGTTTAATACTAAATAACACAGATGAGGTTTGTAAGGGAAGATAATACCTTGTACTAGACCTACTGATGCCGTGGCAGGGTTGTGGGTGAGATATATAGGCAAGTTTTTGGATGCAGAGGCTTTACTGTAATGTATTCAATAGTTATTCCCCATTTTCCTATTAATTAATTTCTCTCTGCTATGCCTGAGGCTTTGTATTGCTGTATCTGTTTGAGTTTTTTAACTAACATACAGCTGTATTGTAGAAGTTCTTACAAGTTGAGAAGAAAGACTTGGTATCTGGGTGTGCAATGATTGATACTTCTAGCTCCTGGAAAATTGTTGGGGCCTGTTTACTCTTATTTGGTGGCTGCTACTTGGATCATGGAGAGTGTTGTGGTTTATTGGGCAGGCAGCTCAACTGCTCACTGAGAGCTGTTCTCTCACTCACCCAACCTGATGGGACAGAGAACAGGTAAAAAGGTAAAGTTTGTGGACTGAGATAAAGACAAGAAGGGAAAAGCAATATTAATTATAAAAGAAGATACAAAAGTGAGGCACAATGCACACCACCTGCTGGCTGATGCTCAGCCAGTCACTGAACAGCAGGCTGGTACCCTCTGGCCACCTCTCCTCAATTTTACTGTTCAGCTTGACATCATATGGTACGGGATATCGCTTTGGCTCTATCTTGTGCCTCTGAGCCTCCTTGCTGGCAGGGCAGTATGAGAAGCTGAAAAGTCCTTGATGTACTATGAGCACTGCTTGGCAACCATTGAAACATCAGTGTTATCAACATTGTTCTCATTCTAAATCTGAAATATGACACTGTACTAGCTACTAGGAAGAAAATTAACCCTATCCCAATGAAAATCAGGATGGGGAGGAAGTTATTTCCTTGTCCTAAGCACACTGTCAGGAACAGAGGTGTGTTTTTGTTTTTAAAAAATTTCTTTATCTCTCTTTCTAGTGAATATAATGTGAACTGTTAGTCTCTTATCCAACAAAGATGACCATCTGCAAGCCTGGAGTCTCTACTTCTGTAGTTCTGTTTTATTAAGCAGTTTATATATAAAACGCAATAAAAAAATTATTAGCAGTGAAAGTAATGTGACTTTTATAACCTCACTTCTTATATTTTCAAGATGAAACTCAGTTGTGAAAAATAAGGCAGCTGAAACTTCTTAGAACTTCTTTTAGGTTGTAGTATGTTGGATGAAATCCTAATTCTGGAGAAGTCAACAGCAGAGTGCCAGCTGACATTGATGGAGCTAGGGATTCAATGGAACTTCAATTTCTAATGGACTTAATGACCAATTCTAGGCACAGATATATTTAAATGAGAACCCCCAAAATGGGAAGTTTTATATACTTGTTTAATGCATGTATTTGAAATTGAACTTAAATGGCAGCATAGCATGTTTATTTCTTTACAAAACTAAGTTTTTTTTTATACTGAGGTGGACTAAATTCAGAACTTAATAGCATTGCAGACTTTGTCCTATTTTCTGTGTCAGGTGAGGTGTTTTATTTCAATGGTAAAATGAAGATCCCTGGGTTTTAGAAACTATGAGACCCCAGTATCAAATCTAAAGAACTCAAAGGTTTTATCTGCATATATAACTCTAGTTCTTGTGTTGTTTTTTTCTTCTAAAAAAACCCCAACTTTTGCTCTATTGCAATAAGTTGAAATTCTAAAGTGGTGTTAACACTGTTGTAATAAATCATTCTAAAACAGTCTTTCTTTGCAGTAGTGAAGAAAGAACAAAGAGGGCATTAAAAAACCCACAACCCTTAGATGTATTCATAATAATAGAACTACCAAACTTCTGTTCTTGAAATCTTTATTTTACTTTATTTTACTTATCTTCTACTTACCTTAGACTCACTTTCAGCTTTATCTACTTTTGCAACAGACAACAAACTCCATTTGACACTCGCTTCTAATTTTAAGATTTCTGGACAAAATTAACATTCAGTGTCCTTGGTGATCTTATTTCTTTTTCCTTCAGGTTTTTGAGAAAGCCAGGTGCCAAACTATCCTGCTGTAGATAACAGGGAAAAAAAAAAATTACAAAGATTGATTTTACTGCACCAGGCATACCTAGTTTTCATTTTCAAAACTTTTTCTGTTTCTTATTACAGCCACCCAGCCAGTTTGTTTTAATTCTGTATTCAAAGGGGAAATTAAAAACATGCAAGTTGTTCTAAATGGATGCTGTAAAAAATTGAAGTCAGCTTTAGAAAGCGTAAGAGGCATGAAGTTCAAGACTGGGAAGGCAGTACATGAGGCTAAGACAGTTGTTCAGGCACATAAAGTACTTTAACCTTAATGAGCAAAGCTGAAATCTGTCTCAAATTTTTCCTTCTTTGGCTATTCTTGACTAAATTGCATTAAACAATTGCATTGCTTGTCTGCCACACAGCTGCAGTGTTAGGAGGCACTTATGTTCCATAGTGTATGATTAGCACAAGGAGATCTTCCTGCTTCATTTGAGGTTATGTCTCCCCCTTCACCAACTGCTAAAAATAAGAAAAGAGTAAAGAATACAAAAGGTTTTGGCAAAGCAAGAGGAATAAAATGAATGACAAAGTTCTTGTGGGTGTACTTTTCTAGGACAAATCAATACTCATAATTTTACTAGAAACGGGAAATGAAAAATAAAGAAATACCCCAAACAGTAATTTAATTGGAAAATACTGTGTTATTTTGGGAAATATGTTGTAAATATTTTTCTTTCAACTGGATTTGCTTTTAATAATTTCTTTCAGCCTTCTGTATTTTTTTTCCACATGCGATATAATTGATTGCATTTAGAGTGAATATAAATTACAAAAGTTACAGGAGCTGTTATTTATGTAAAATTATCTGGAAAACACTTGGGAAGAAATCAGTACCGAAAGCAGATATGCAACAGCTTATGTTTTAAAGTTCATCAGGCTTTCTCCCTCTCCGAAAAATCACACAAAGAATAGGATCAGGAGTCAAACTTACCCTCAGTCTAAAAGTATTTAAATCTGAGGGTTGCAAGCCAGAGTACTCTCTCTTCTCTGTTTCTTGAATGGATCACCATGATATAGCCACAGGATCAGAATTTTTCTTAATCCAAACAAATCCAAGGCCACAGCAGATGTGAGAAGCACAAGTAATGTGAGGAAAACAGCTGTAGAAGCTACAGTTTCAAGTGGACAGGAATAGTGTGTTGTCATGTGTGTTAGAAGTGAGGAAGGACTGGATAACTGCAGTCTGAACCACAGCTGGAAGGAGATGTCTTGACCTTGCAAATCAATCTTCAGATGAAAAAAAATTCACTCATCTTCAGATATCTGTAGGCAGCCATATATCTGACTATACCTTAGTTATATGAATCTTTTAAAACTAAATGCTGGGGTATATCCTAATTTGAAATTGGAGACAACTTTTTCTTCATAATGTTTCTTACAGGCAAAAATATTACTTACAAACTGCATCAGCTGGGAAGCAGAAACTTAGCCCTCATTCAAGGTTTGATGTTTGACTGTATAACTAGGCATGGGTGCTTTATTTTAAATCTGTGGGAAGGCCATCTACTGGTAAGGTGGCAGAAGCTTGTTCTAAAACTCTTCTGGTGGATCTGTGGGCATAGTTCAGTCAAAAGTGGTAGTGTCACTGCAGTTCCCGGGATCCCAGCCAAGAGTCTGTGGGGCAGATGATAACCTATTCTGAAGGTCTGGAAATTTCTGAGATTTCCTCATTTCTCCATGTAAAATTAACAACTGTGTCAATGCTAAGAGAAGATTGGAAGGTTTGTGAGCATAGCCCTGAGTAGCTGAGAGATCTTTGTACCCTGCTTTTCTATGAGGAAGTATTGAATGCTTTGGTTTTTACCAGTTTTGAGGCACATCTTGAAAGTTCTGATTTGAAGCTGAGCAGTGTCAACCCATCGAGCTTAGACATCTGGCTGGAGTGGGGCTAGAACAGGGCTGCTAAAGAAAGGTTTGGGCTACTAAAAGCCTTCTTTGTTGAAGCTTTTCGTGTGCACTACTACTGATGGGTTTGAGTGAAGAAACAATCTTATACTGTTATTAGGTCAAGTGCAAGGATTAGGATTGGGAGGAAAAACACATAGTGCTGATTCTGGTGGGATTGGAAAAGGGGTAATGAGGATCAGGTGTAAAAAAAAAGGTGTATGAAGAGGGACTTAACGTCTTTATTATAATCGGAATGTAGAAAGGGACTTTTCTAATGTTTAGGTTCCTGGTTTTGTTATCAGTAAAATACTCTTTTGACTTGGGTAATATATAAAAAATGGCAATGCCTTGTATATTCTGCATTCAGAGTCTAAATTAATGTATAGGCACTTATGCATGAGTTATATTGTGGGTTTGTGTGCACTGTATTGCGGTTAAACGCTTTATTGGCTTACTAATATTTAACTTCTTTCAATGTATGAGGTGCTTTTGAATAGTTTGTTTTCTTCAACACTGACTTTGGATCTAACTTAATATGGCTTTGGAAACAGCATCAGGGATGGTAAAATAATTTTGTCTGTTCCATTCTTAAATCCATTTAAGTTTTTTCTTCCCTTGATCTACTAATTCATTTCTTCCCAAATTTAATTCCTTAAGTTGCGCTTATGTAACTACTTATAGGCCTATTTGTTGAAACAGATCATCAAGTATCTTTTTGGATTAAAGTGGTTCTTGGTCTAGGCCCATAAAATGTCGAGGTGACCGTGGGAATTAAAGTTAGGGCACACTTGCTTAGTAGAATTTTGCTGCTTAGAAATATAATTTTGAATTTCCGGATTTAGGCAACTTTTTCTTTTTTTTTTTTTTTTTGTACACAGTTCTGAATGCCTACCCTTTGTGGCATCATTGCAGCTAAATGTTCAGCTGGTTTGGGTCATGTCAACCAGACCTTCTAGTGGCTTATCAGCAAAAAAAATGGGTAACAAATCCTGCATTTAACACTAGATCTGGTAATGTTTACACAGCTAAAATCAAACCATGAGGTTTTTTTTTACTGATGTCTTTTCTGGTCTGGTATCTACAAGAAAATGTTTTTAAGAAAAACTGTGATATAGAGTTCTGACCTTAGCTGGCCCAGGATATTCTCTAGAACTCCATGAAATATTTCTGATTTTACCTTTTGTACCTAAGTACCATTAAAAAATTTGAATTTACACCGAAGAGGAAAGCTGATAAAAGAGCCTGAAACACGATTAATGAAATATATTCCTGTGCATGACTTTTTTAACCAGCAAGCAATACAGCCTTTACACTTCCAAGGCCACATGTGAACTGAAAGAACAATAAAACAAGAGGCAACAGAGGACTTGTCAGTTTTGTCAGATTTAACAGGCCTATGCTCCTCATCAAGTTCGATGTCGGTTGAGTGTATTTTCAGTTCATTACACTCAGCTTTGTTGAATTTAGCAGTAAGATATTTGGCAAAAACACTTATGAAAGTGTTGAAAGGTTGATGCAAAGAAAGAATAGATCTCTTTACAAGGTTATGTTCTTGAATCTTAAAGTTCCATTTCATTCTGGGGAAAAGTTGATATTTTTTTGCATGAAGGAGAGGGCTTTCTTATTAAACTATTTGCATTTTGTTTTATGAAACATCAAGAACATTTCACTCCACCCTGGTGCATGTGCACCTGGTTTCTTTAGCAATTCAACATTTTAGGTCACAACTCCACAAAACAGCAGAGGCATTCCAGATTATTTTTATAACCCCTAGATATTTAAGGTATTTGTCCTGATACCATAAATTGTACGGTATAAACTAAACACCAGTTTGATACCTACAATAGCTATGCTGTATTATAAAGCTATGATTAATGATTTTTCTGTTGTAATTAGAGCTAACAAGGATGGGATTATCTCACTTCAGGTGTAATCTACAGTAGTTATCAAATACATAAATTATGCTGTGAATAGATATTGACCATTCTTTCACTATTTATAAAGCAAGATACCACATGAAGGAGTTTGTAAACCTTAAATAAGTTAAAATCAAGTTCACTTCAATTTAAAGTGTAAATAAGAGGTGTTACAATATACAGGTGGGTATCTTAACGTCAAATGTGTCCTGCTGAACTCTCTGCAAGATCACGGCCAGCCCATATTGGAGATGGGAATGAAACTGAAGACATGCCAATTTAAGGCAATGGTTTTGACTGGTTTTCCTTTTTGTGGACTCCTAAAGCTTTTCCGTCAGTGATTCTGACTTTTGGAAATTTCACCAAGTTCAACTAATGGCTGTATTTCACTTCGCATGGAAGCCTTAGCAATACTAGACTTACTGAAGGCCAGGATGAAAGCTGCTTATCTCAGAGCAGTCACACACCAGTTTTCTTGTTCTGGAGTTTCTGCCATTTCTTCGTTTCAAGGTAACCAGCAGATTGAATCAGTCTTGCCAGTAGATTGAATCAACAAAAACTTTTGTTCCTCTTCAAATGTATCTACATTCTGTACAAACCAGGTCAAGGTAGCTGCCTACTCTCATCAGTTATCTTGCTGGCAGTAAGAAAAGTACTTAACAGGTGAAACAAACCTGGGACCTTTTCCTTTCTCTGACCTTGGTGCAGTGCAGCTAGTTTTGAGACTTTTCCAGGAACATTTGCTTGGGGTAATCAGTTGGTGTCTGGAATTTTTTCTTCTTTCTTTGAGGGAATCTCATACATATGTTGGACTTGATGATCTTAAAGGTCCTTTCCAACCTTTATGATTCTATGATTTTATACTAGGTTGTGGTACAAATAGGAGCACAAGTGAAATCTAACAAGATAGTTATGGGGCAAATTGCTTGTAACAAGCAGAAGTAACACAGTTGGATTTATTTTTGGATGTAACAAGATACACATTTTTGATACTACTGGTCCTTGTACTGGATTTTTTTTTTCTTTAATCAGTCAAAGCTGCAGCTGTCATCTTTTGGTAACACAAAATTCTTAAACCTTGTCTGTCATAAGTCCTCAGTATTTCTTATCTCAGAAGTTCAAAGAGCAGATAGTTTTTATATTTCTGAAGGCTTTGTAGTGCACCTGTCTTGAAAACTCCCAGGAACATATATAGCTTTTCTGGTTCTCCGTTTAGTGATCACTTTGCTGCTGGTTGTGGATGTTTTGCTTTTTGCTTAAGATCTTTTTCAGCTACTTTAGCCGTCTGTGACTTTAACTGTGATGCTTCTACAAACCAGCATGGTTTCTCCAGCTTGGACATTGCAAGCCTGACTCACTACTGTGTCAAGTCGCTCTCTTTTTTGAGATATGAATACAGAGTGAAGGTAAGGGAGGCTTCTGCAGACTTCGCTGTCCAATTGTTCCTTTGACACAAAACAAACTTTGTTCCACCATAAATATAATTTGAGATATATTGCAGAAATAATTGGTGGCTCTGTTTTTGAAGTATACATTTGTCTTTTGATCTAGAGTGTACACCTTGGGCTAATCTCTTCTACTATGCAGTTTACTCAGATTTTTCTTCCTTAAACCTTTTTATATTTTTGACTAATCTCTTTCCTGACCCTCTTTCTTGGTGAAAGAACTCTAACTTTCCTTCTTGTCATCTTTTAACTTTTTTATATTTCAATATAAAAATGTTTTTCTATATATATAAATTAGCAGAGCCTTTTACCAATCTTAAACCCCAATGAAAAGCTGGAAAGAAGTGATTCTCAGGAAGAAAGTGGCATCCTTTTCCCCTGAAGCATAGTTTCCACAATATTGATCAGCATTACTGCATCTTGCTGAGCTTTTGTGTTACTGTTGCATAGGCAAAGGTTACTGCCTAGACATTATGATACAATGCAAAGGTGACTTAGAGATTGGAGCTAGCTGCCTGTCTGGGGAATATGCACCTATGTAGCTCTTCTCTAGTCAAATAATATAGAGTGTATGACCGACACTGGACAAGGCCTATGAGAAGGCAGTAGCCTTTTCAGCGTACCCCTGTATCTACAAGTCATTGAGCCATGTGATTATCATAGAATCATAGAATCATAGAATGTTAGGGATTGGAAGGGACCTCGAAAGATCATCAAGTCCAATCCCCCTGCCAGAGCAGGAACGCCTCGATAATGCTACACAGGAACGTGTCCAGGCAGGTCTCCAGAGAAGGAGACTCCACAACCTCTCTGGGCAGCCTGTTCCAGGGCTCCGTCACCCTCACTGAGAAGAAGTTTCTTCTCGAGTTTAAGCGGAACCTCTTATGTTCAAGTTTCAGCCCATTACCCCTTGTCCTATCAGTGGTTGTCACCGAGAAGAGCCTGGCTCCATCCTCGTGACACTCACCCTTGATATATTTGTAAACATTAATGAGGTCACCCCTCAGTCTCCTCTTCTCCAAACTAAAGAGCCCCAGCTCCTTCAGTCTTTTCTCATAAGGGAGATGCTCCACTCCCTTAATCATCCTAGCTGCCCTGTGCTGGACTCTCTCCAGCAGTTCCCTGTCTTTCTTGAACTGAGGGGCCCAGAACTGGACACAATATTCCAGATGGGGTCTCACCAGGGCAGAGTAGAGGGGAAGGAGAACCTCTCTCGACCTACTAACCACCCCCCTTCTAATACACCCCAGGATGCCATTGGCCTTCCTGGCCACAAGGGCACAGTGCTGGCTCATGGTCATCCTGCTGTCCACCAAGACTCCCAGGTCCCTTTCCCCTACACTGCTCTCTAATAAGTCATTCCCCAACTTATACTGGAACTTGGGGTTGTTCCTACCCAGATGCAAGACCCTACATTTACCCTTGTTATATTTCATTAAATTTTTCCCCGCCCAACGCTCCAGCCTGTCCAAGTCTCGCTGGATGGCAGCACAGCCTTCTGGTGTCAGTAACCAAATAACTTTTATTCTAGAGTAGCATGTCCAAGTAAAGGGCGATCTACTCTGGTGTAGGTTAAATAGAATAACTATATAAGAATAAGTTATGTTAGTGAGTTTTATCTATATCTGCAAGAACTTGGACTAGACTAAGCATGACACTGGAGCAGTTGCTCCCTGTTCTGGTAGTTATCCTCACTAAATGAGATGGAAAACTGGGGTTCTTACAGCCAGGGATTATTCCCCGTCCTATGGACATTGTTCTTGTGTGGGAATGCTCTGCCCCAAAGCATTTCCAGGCTTCACTGGGCGATTATATTTTACTTGCCTGGATGGTGTCTTTTCTGATTGTGAAAATCATCCCTTTTTGAATTTGCAGCATGTTCTTTAAAACGGATGTAGCATTTCCATGTAAATTTAAATCGCCCCATCGCTAATGTCAGTATTTATTTGTATTTACTGCTGCAACCTAGAGTGTTTGTGGTGGTGGTTTTGTCCATAACCAACATTATTTTATGTAATGTAATCCAGCCTAATTTTGTGAAAATGTGTCTTCAAGAGCTGTTCCTTTAGCAGTTGGTCACTAGGTGTCACTACTGATCTAGGAGAGAAGCAAAGCTTTGTTTCTATTTTTGTTTTAAATTTGTACAAAGCAGAAAAACATTTCTATATGAGAACTTTTGTCTATAAAAACTCATACCTGCAGACCTCATAGCACGGTCGGTAAGGAGTCATTGTGTACTCTAACTTCAGCAAGAAGTCTCCTATGCAATCCACTTCTAACTACACAAAGAAGAGTTATTAATACATTTTTTTTTTTCTTCTTTCCCCCTCCTCCCCAATATGTCAGCTGTTTTGAATACAGAATTATTTTAGCTGCTGTTCAAATCCAGGACCATAGCTGTAAAAGAGAAAATCTTTTACTTTTTTTTTGAAACTAATACGGAACACTAGGTTGTAACAGATTAAGGAGTCAGAGTATATATGCAAAAATCAGTTGTCAAAATACACTTCCTGCTTGGAATTTCATTTGAGGCTTCTGGATGTTTGTGTATTAGAATCAGTAGTTAGAAGGATTAACCATCCTACACATGATATATGGTGATCTTGAGGAAGGTTGGAAAAATCAGACTCAAAACCTGATTAAGTATTGAATGGTCTGTCCTTTTACTATTGTATGTAGGAGAACTAAATCTGAATCTGGACATAAATCTTGTTTGCTTGTTCACTGATAGCTCTTGGTAAGTGTGAGGCACCATTTTGGAATGTATGTTGCTATTCTAAGAAAAGAACTTTGGCCTTTTAGTGAAGGAAAACCTGCTTCCTTTGCTGCAGTGCTGTATAAACATCTCCTACTCATGTCTATTCTCTGCTCTTGGGATTCAACAGAGCTTAAGAAAAATATTTTAATGGAGACTGATTTCTAACCCCTGCTGAACACCTCGAGAAATAGATGTCTAATGATTGCATTCACATTTCTTCTAATAATTTAATGATCAGCAATTGACAGCAAAATGCCCCACTTGAAAGGGAAGGCTGGGGGGGATGACAAATGATCCCTTCATGGAGGAAACTGTGTTTTTGTCAGTCTCTTTTTTTTTGTGTATGTGACTGAGAGACCTTGTCCTGATTGTAGGTAAAGGTGACTGGGTAAGCTAGCAGTGGTTTCATTTTCTCTGCCTGGGAGTGGCAAGTTTTTAAATAAGAGGCAAGTGGTGTCTTAGCCCTGTCTGTTGCAGATGCTTCTGAGTACAAAGATGTTTTCGAGGCACAGAGGAAAGAGGTCAGTTTTTAGCTCATCGTTACTGTTCCTATGTTGTACAGCTATAATGCTTTGGGGGTGTATTTTTGTTATTTGAGAAAATTATCCCCAAGCACTGCTGAAGCAATATTCAGAAGAAATTTTTGTGTAAAGCCTTACCAAAAGAGGATGACTTTATTTGCCCTACCACTTCATCAGCTATCTCGGACCTGGTGACTGCTAACAAACTTGTGATTATGGAGTTAATAAAACTGTTTGTGGGTGAAGATTATCCTGACTTGTCACTGAGTAAATGTGTGGGTGCCTGGAGTCCTTGATGATTTATTTAATAGGGCATCACCCAACTTCCCTATTGTGACATGGAAGCTGGAAAGAACAATTTAGCACTACACCTTTCCAAATGTTAAAAATGCAGCCTTTCTTTCTAGAATCACAGGTTCATACCCCTGGAGGCTGACTCAGCCCTTTTGCTGGCAGAGGCACATAAACTTAGAATTCAGGAAATCTGTGTTAGTCTTCTGAAAATAACTGTAATAACACAAGCTCTGTGTCCATACTGAGTAAGTTAATAATTCTCTATACTTATCTGTCAAAGTAGCTCCTCTTTCTTCCTTTTTATTTCCCCCTAATAGTGACCATTGCTTACAGATTTAGTTTCCTCAGTGTGCTGCTTTTTCCCCACAAAAAGTCTCAGGTAGTGTCACAATCTCCTATGTAAAAATCTGTCCCCAAGTACTAGAATGGGCAAATACTGAGAAAGGGAGAAATCAGACTGCTGTCCCAGAAAAGGGGAGGAGAGAGAGGTATGGAAGAACAGTCACAAAATGATTTTTGAGAACTACAGTCTATGGAGCTTCAGTTGGATCATATGTCAGTAACTCCAAATTTATGTTCTTTTAGAGGTATTTGCTCTGCTTTTTTTTTTTTCTCCTCTAGCTTTTCTATGTCCTATGTATGTAGGAAATGCTGAATTTCCCCCCTTCTCCACTGCCAAGGAGCCAAGAAAATATTTCCTTTAAATCCACGACAGCAACAGTATTGTTGTCTGTGTGTTTAATAAGAACAGAATTACAGTAATGTTCCTGTAACATGTGAGCAAATAAAGTATTTCCACAATGGCTACAGCTGGGATTTTGTAGTACTCACTGCTTTAACCAGTTTAGATAAAGCAAGGCGAGTCTGAACCTAAAAATGCCAATCTGATTTGCTAAACAAGTTCTGTCCTGAGTCTTTGTGTATATCCTAAATCTTCCTCCAGCTGTTAGTCAAAACAAATGCATAATTAAGGGAGGTCCCCCTTATTACTGTTTCATTTTGTGATAAAGACATTAAATTTAATTAAAAGGAATTTCCCCAAAAGCCCCCATTCCAAACTGGGTAGTGGCACTGACAAGCTCTTAGTTTTTTGGGTGTGTTTTTTTTTTTTGCAAAACAGAATAGCAAACAAAAAAAAAAATCTACTTTCAGGCTTTTAGATTTGCGCAGTTTAATTGTTGGTCTGTTTCCCTGATAAGGTGAGACTAGTCCCATGTCACTTGGGGAATGGTATCCTGCTGTGTTTTTCCATCCTCATTTACAATGATTATGTTATCAGGCTAGCCAGGCAAAAGGGTGGAGCAACTATAATTTCAAAGCAGGATTAGGTTGAAATAACGAGGTCACCAAGTTGTGGTTGTCATGGCAACGTCACATCTAAGAATATGGGATGCTTCTAGGAGATGAGGCAAGCCTGGAGTCTCTCTTCCCTTTGCACAAAATCCCAGACTATTTCTGTAAAATTGCTTAATTGCTTTTAAATATTTTTTTAGAGTGGCTTTTGCTACAACAATGTATCCAAATTGTACTTCTTTTTATTGACAGCATCTTAAGGATGTGTTTATCTCTGATCTGCTGTTGATCCTGTTTTCCTGTCTCCTTCCAAGCCTATATTTTGGCTGTCTTCGAAAGATCTTTTGTTTTAAATATATTACAAAAGCCTTAGGTAACTCACCACAGCTCAGGTGTTGTGAAGTCTCAAAGAATCAAAATCTTTTAGAACACAGGTCATACAGTGCCCTAGGACTTCTCCCACACCCACATATAAGAAATAGTGTTTTGCTGTTAACTCTCGGATTTCAGTGCTAGGGATAGTTTGTAACTATTCTTGAATGCTGTCTTATGTTTTTTAAAATGTGTTGCAATTTTTTATTTTTTCTTTTCCTTAGTGCCTGAAAATCATTGGTTTTAAACATGCTATTTGTCATTGTTTCAAGTTGTATTTGATAGGATAAACCAGAGTGGCTGCAGAGCCTTACTTCACTGTGCGACTGCTCGTCACAAGCTTTCATAGGAACTTTATGGTACATACTCCTGAGAGGCACAGCATTGTGTGTTTTTATTTTATTATGTAAAATCTCACTGAAAAGACTTTCTCCATTTTCATCTGTGCTTTAATGTTGGTGTAACATTGTAATATAAAACTCACTATACACATTTCTATTGAAATCAGTTTGGGATTTTTTGTGCTTTTTCATGGCCAGGCATCTACTGCTGTCAGTATCGTGTTCAAGTGTGCCAGGCTAAAGGATTTGTGGAATAAGGGAGTAAGTTACAAACAGTATAAATTTTGGAATAAGGAAGTAAGTTACAAACAATATAAAGCAAGTGGAGTAGACTGTAATGTAGGCTGTGGGTTTTAGTATATAGTTTGGAGCACTGAACCCTGAATTGTCTCACGAGATCTTAACTTTGTCTTCAGTGACTGGGGCAATATTGTCCCTGGGCCCCTGAGGTCCTCACACTGTGAGGTCTCTGTGCTGCAGAAGTCTCCCTGGTGCTATAATTTCCATGTCATTATTTATCAGACCAGTACATGGAACTTGCTGCAACATAATGGATTTAAAAACCAATACTTTTTCTCTGATTTTGGTTGAAAGAAGCAGGAGGACATTCAGACAAAGACATAAACACAGAGAATGATGACATAAGGCCCATTACCATGGGGCTTATATGAAACTGTAAGTTGAGAGATACTTATGAATATGAATGAAGAGAGCTGTGTTTTTCTATAATGCTATAAGAAAATGATCAGGCCTGCCATATATATAGTTTTTGTGATATGGCTTTGATTAAAAAAAGGTTAAAGAAAGCAGATAGAAAATACCATATTCAACATCTTGTTTCAAGGATCTGACATGCATGGTCTAAGGGCAGATGGTGTTCTTAGACAACCTGATTTTTGACTGGATATCACAGTGCCTTCACAGGGCAGTATGGATGTTTCCTCTTTCCCTTCTTCCCCTTTTCCTCCACTATCCAGTTAGAGCTTATGAAGAGTGTGGCATCTTGTGCTTTGCTGACCTGTGTGGGAGTAAGGACTATGGAAAGCAAATGATTTCTATCAATAGTGAGACTAATTTCTTACATTTGAGAGTAAAAGGAAAAAGAAATCTCAGCTTTCCTTTGGAATGCGCTGCTTAACCAACCAGTAGCAGAGTGCTACTTGCTTTCTGACTTTGTCTGGAGGTGGTGCCTGTTACTTTCCCCAAAGGATGGGATCTTTCCTTAGCAGTCTGGAAAAGTTGTTGATTTGAATCCAGCCTCTCTTATTTTAACACATCTGCCATCTATGATGGCATATGAAAATAGGAATTTCCCTCCCCTCTTTTTTCAGGTTTGTGTCTCGCCCTGAGGAGAAGCTATATAAAGTACTATTGAATGGACTGAGTGTATTTTTTTTATTCTTCAGTGAGCTGAATAACTCTCTGAGAAATGAAGAAAAAATTAAAACCAAATTGTCAGTGGGTGTATCCACCAGATGGTGATGTTCTACCAAATTATTTGCACATTGATCTTGCAGTAAAAATCTTGTAGTTTGAGGGAATTTATGATTACTTCTTAAATTTCAGATGAGTGAATCCTCCCGTTGCTTCACTGATAACTTGGTTTGGAATGAGAACATGCTTCTGCCCATGCTGAAGGATCTACTCTGTGTCCAGCACAATAGACACAGTGAGGAATGAAGAAGAAAAATCTGTGGCTTCTGCCATATTGAAACAGTGCAAATGCTAGCATACTAGAAGCAAGATTTACATGTCTATTTTATAGTTATGGAGGACCATGAATCTGACAGCCTTGTTTACCATTTAGGGCAGTTTATTTCTGTGAGAAAGGAAGTACCAGAATGAGGAGGGTGAGGGGGGTTTTGTATTGCTACATTGGTCCGTGGCTCTTCTTCCCTTAGCCTGGAGGATCTTGTGGATGAATTCCAAAGGTTTGGTTTGTGGGGTGGGGCCTCATCTGCATCTCAAGCTGGAAAGGAACAGATATGCTGCATTCACCCTCCCTTTTCCTTGGCTGCTTGTTGAGTTGAACAGCCCTCAGGAAAACTGTGTTATGGAAAGTTACACAATTTGAAGTCAAGCTTTTCTGTTTTGATGTACAGTAAACACTGCTGCAGCTTATGCACATGCACTGCAGACACTCAGAAGGAAAGAGCTTTGCTATTAAAAATTGTTAGTTATTGATTTAGTATGAGGAGTAATTGTCAGTAAAATTGGATCCTTCAAATGTCTTCACTGTTTTTATCTAACAAAGATTCCCAGAAAACACACAGAATCCTTTTTCTACTTAGTCCTAAACTACAGTTAGAAAAATCAAAATGATCACTCGTTAGTCCATTTCATATTTGTCTCCTCATTGTCAGTGACACTGTTCCACACACAGAACCCCAGTGAAGCTATTCTGTAGGACATCAACCACCTGTAAATAGAAGCTCTGATGTATTTGATTCAACAGAGTCAGGAGGGCCAATTAATATACATGCAAAATTCACTATTTCTAACTGGAATTCTATTCCTAGGTTAGAGTGTCAGTGACAGTAATGCTAATCTTAAAGTTAGGCTTGCCAAAGGAAATTGTTTCATTTGGGTTTTAAGTAAATTGTTTCATTTGGGTTTTAAGTAAAACAATGACATTAATCCTATTTTACAAAATAGCAATTTCAAATAAGGGTTTCAGTAAAAATTATTTCTGTTAATGACTCCTGAATTGTGAGGGTGGTCTGCCTTTTCTAATAGTAGCATCTCAGTTTAGGAGGATTCTAGTTTAGGGCGGGTCTGATGACAGAAACACTGATACTGTTGATACTGATATGGTTCACACATCCAGATTAAATTCTGCTCTTTGCTACAGACTTCTTGGTAGAGGTGAATTATCTAGGACCACAGTGCATTTGAAAGTAAACTGAATGATGTTCTTTCTTCCTGCCAGGATGACATAAATTATACATTGCAGGTGTTGGCCATCTCCCTCAATACTGTTAATCCAGTTCTCTTCGTGTCCTTAGTCTCCTCGTATTTAGCCAAGACAGCTGGAAGTGATTTTTGTGTGGTTACATGAATGCTATGACAACTGTGATAGTTCTTCCAATCCCTCACTCTGGTTACTTTTGTAGAGCTCACTTGTGTATGCTGATAATTCCATGGGTTTTTGGTTTTTTTTGAAGCTAAGAAGATAAGCAGTTGCCATCTCCCATAACCAATATATGTTGGTCACTTTTTGTTATCACTCTCCGGAAACTAGCCTCTATTCTGATCTGCACTGACATTTGTTGAAGGAGAAAAAAAATTTGCTGCCACAAATCTCTGACTGAGAGTTAATAGTGTAACTTTGTAGGTAGCCTTATTGGTGAAACAGCTTGAGGTATTTGGACCAGACTGCCAGCTAGGGGAAGCTCTCACGTGCACTTTTCTTTTGTACTTTAGAAGTCCATTGATGACTTGCCTATTGAGTTGGTTTTCTCCTGTGGCCAAGTGTTTGATGGAAAACACTGAACATTTGGGAAAGTGTGAGCGAGCTTACAGGAGTTTTCCATATTCTGTAACATATATTGGGAAATTGAGTAACTTGCAAAATCTGAAATACCCAGGAGACGTTCTGATGCACTCTTGCTACATGTAGGTGGTTGGCATTGTGCTTGCCCTGTGTAATCTGAGAGTGTGACACCATTTTTTTTCTGCTACACACATGGGGTGTCTGAGCTGTGACCAGAAATGTTTGTCAACTCTTTGGGGTTCTTCAGCATTTGCCTTCAGGTATTTGGTTTGGTCACATACTTTGAGAAGTGTGATCAAACTCGAGTTGTTCCGTGAGCAGCTGTCCTCTTTATTATGGATTTGTGTCTAACAGTTGGATTCTCTTCTGTCTAGTATCAGTGAAGTTCTAACAGTAGCTTTTCTCATGGGTAAGGCAGCATTTACTTGTGTAGACTTTCTGTTATCTAGTAAAGATTTAGTTTACACAGTTGAACTTCCCTTGGTAAATTCACTGGCAAGATCTCTTCTTACCAGCCATTCATTTTAATGGAATGTATAGGAAAATAACTTTGAAACCATTGCCCTTCTGTCAAATCTAGTGGAGATTTGCCAAACTTCTGTAGGAAAGAAGAGGGCAGGCTGACAGATGAGGAGTCACACTGCTATTGCATAATCTCATTTCCTATGAAACCATGCTAACAGGGAGGCATTAGATGGCTAATCTTCAGACCTGTCCCAGACAAGGGAATCTTGCAAAGGAAACGGTGCTTGTAGTGTCATACAGACTATCTTTGTGAAACGTATGCTGGTTTGGCACCTAGACTTCAGTGAAACTGCCCAACTAAATTGTTAGTGGGAGCTGTGCCATCTGAACAGATGGGCATGTGTAGGCAGTCAGTAGTCATGTTTGTTCTTCATTTATGGGAATTTAGACCAGGATTTGAAATACCATGAAGCATAAAAAGCAAAATGCCTGGGTAGGCTATTGTCAGGTTTACATCCAAACTAGGTATCTTAAGCATTTGCCCTGTTGCAGAGGGAACATCCTCTCAGTAAGTTAGTCTAGGACAGGATATCTGACAGTCTTTGGCTTGAATACTTCACTCATCTCAACATTCAGATTTCTCAGTTTATTCTGTCCCTCTAATCAAGTTTCCTTGTGACTCTTTACGTCATATTCTTTTTCCTTTTGAATCCTTTGTAAAGTTAGTTCTCACAGCATGTGGGTATACAGACAAATTGCTGTGAGGTAGGTTAGGTTGGAAACCTGTGGTGTGTCAGTTGCACCCCAGTAACTACCCAACTGCATTCTATTCCTGGCTGTAAATACAAGTCAATTTTCTCCGAATTCTTACCCTTTTTAAGTGTGTGCATTGCTGAGCATGACTAGGAATAGAAGTTGTTACTGAGTGGTAGATATCTAATTATATGTAACCTTACAGTAACATCTGTGTGTATTCAGTCCAAGCTTTCTTCAAAACATTTAGCCACCTCCTCCAGCGCTGTACCTGGGTTCAGAGAAGTTTTAAGCCTTTGCACGTTAGCTGTGATTTACAGTGCTGATGGGGCAGCAAAACCTTCTAACAGAGACAGATTATACTAACAAAATGGTTATTAATCTGCAATGCCTTATACCTGTTCATCAAACAAAACAAGCTAAATCACAAAGAGACTTTTTTACTTGGTGACTTTGTTTCATCTGTGCTGAGATTTGGGACAGAATGATTATGCCAAACAGGTCTGATTTTTATCACTTTCCATCCTGACTTAGATAATCTAAGAAAATATTTACATGCACACCTGGCTTTACTGAAGACACACATGTTCTGCAATAATGTTAGATAATAAGAGTTGAGTGATGAAATTTTGAGCCTGGCCCCTCATCTGTTCATGCCGTGTGGTACTACTTTGCATGTCTGCACTAAGCATTCTGTCTCATTTAGATTAAGTCTCATGAGACAGGGACCACATCTTTCCCTCCGTGTCACACAACCTCAGATACCTTGATGGCACTCAAGAAATAATAAATAATTTAAGTCCAATACTGTTGAGAGATCAGCCACATATGGCGTGTTTCTGGCCCATTTGATGCAGAGGACATCCTGTGCAGGAAGTCAGAGAGGTGGCTAAGGTCAGAGTTGGGGTTTACAGGCTCTCTGGCAACTTTCTTAGGCACATGTTAAAACAAGTGTTCATCAGATTCCAGTGGAAAGCAACAGGCAATACACATTGCCTGCTACAGACCTACATGTGTGTAAAGACCTTTTCCCAGATATGGCCTTTCATGCATTTTTCCATGTCTACTTGTTTAGAAACTTTCTCTCTAATTTATGGAGAATCATGCTAGCACAGGGGATAATCATGTGTTTTGTGACTTAAAAGGGACCTAGATAAACATGTTTTTCTTCATTGCTTAATAAATGAATGGATGCATACTTGCTCCAATGCAATACATACATAGAACAGCTGTTCTGTTATAAGTAAGGGGAGGAGAAAAAGCCCAGATGTCCAGAACAGGGTAGTCTGAGCAGTCAGTCAACAGCCTTAATCGTTTGCTAGGCAGGGATAACTTGAGAGCTGCCAGAATAACTGTCGGTGGATCTCGCCAAGGAGTCAAATACCCTGGCTGAGACTATAATATACAGACTGGCATCTGGGCTCTCTGATTGTCGTCAGTCCCTGAGCATGAAAGAGGAAGAAGTGGATAATAGCAGTTGAAATGCTCACTGCAGCATTTTAAAATTATTTCAGATATTTTCCTTAAAAAACCACAACTGTTGGGAAAGTAATTAAATGTGATTTTTAAGAAGGAAAAGGTAGTGCTATCAAAGCAGCGCAAGACTCCTTTTAAGGGATTGTTGTTTAAACGGCTGTGTATGGCTTCCTTTGCTTAGATGTTTCACTCTGCACTGCTATTCACTCTTGCTATTCAGTTAGGTACCAAGATCATTTCCATTTATTCCTGTAGGCTAAGTAGTTGCTATTTGTATGGAGAAAGGTGTAATACAGTAAAGATAAAGTGTGGATGTGTGTGACTGCACCTCAGTTTCCTCGTACGTGCCCTGGGATACTCTTGTGCTACAAAGCTGATGTATTCACTAGGTCGTATCTTCAAGAATGTTTGTTCTCTCGCAAATTTTGTTATTTCCCTTTTGCAGGCAGTCTTGTATGATATGAAAGCCAGCAGCCTTAACGTGACATGAGAGAAATCAGCTCTACCCTGCATCTTTACCTTCTGGTGCCTTACGAAGCGGAACATATGTTAAATTAGGGACTAGGGTGTCTAGTCCTAGATCTCCCATGAAGCTGTGTTAAAATGCCTGAACCTTACCATCCCTCTGTGCCTCTAGGTTTCATACCTGGATGCATGTGTCACTGTTTAATAGTTTTAACTGAGAATCTGAGAAGGGTTGGTCAAGCCAAGGGCAGAGCCCAGCTTATTTATGGTTCTCTGCTTTACCATTTTGTGCTCCTGTCACTCGACAGCATCTAAACCTGTACTGAGATTTCTGATCCTGCTGTTGGGAAGGTGAGGAGAGTTTGACCGTTTTTGATGATAGGCGTAGGGGCTTTACACATGCTGCTTGAATCAAGTGGGGAATGATAATGCTTTTTCTTTCTAGGGGTCTGGAGTTCTGTCTTCTTTTGTGATCAAAACACACTTTTTTATTTCCTTCTAACATCTGTAAGCACTATACCACAATTTGTTCCTAAAACTAGGGAGACAAATGGAGTAGCTGCAATCTCCTAGCACTGCTGCCCTACTGTGCACTACCAGCAAAGAGGACTTGTCTGCGCAGGGACAGATGTCCTCTGTATGGGCTAGTCCACAGAGATGTGATAACTCCTTTCTTGCTGTACTACCTCTCTCTTTCTGGTGGAGGTTGTAGTTGTGATTATGAAGTTTTTGAGCTAAATCCCTTGCTTTTGTTGTGGCCATGGGGGATAAGTATGAAAAACACCACCAGCATGCTACAGAGGAATCATTGAAAGGATCACTGGGATAATTTTTGGAATGGCTTTGTATCTTTCTATTGTTGGATGTTATACTTAAAATAATTTAACTAGTGCCGTAATATTTGTTTTGCAATGTGATTTTTCAAAGCTATTTGGTTTAATGTTTACTATTTCGAAAGTACACAGTCTGGGTGCTGCACTTTTAGTAGGTTCAACAAGCAGAGCTGTAGAGAAGATAAAATTTTTTCAGTGTGAACAGAGAAGGGATGCTCTTGCCTCTGAGTTCTGTAAAGGCCAAAAATGTTCAATACTGCCTTATCTTTCCAGAAAATAAGGTCTTTTTCAGCTTAAAGTTAGTGCTTACATCACAAGACACTACTAATGAGCTCTAGATCCTTTCACCTCTCTGTTCCCTAGTTTAATTACACAGTATAAGAAAATACTTATTGAGATCGCAGATCCACATGCTCATCTTACATCCCTCTTAACAGACAGTAATAGATGACTAAGAAAATAGCACAAAACCAAGGCAGTATACTACGATATTTCTTCTCTATACCTTTTCCATTTCTATTTTACTGCAGCTTAGAAACTTCTTAAACCTTTAATTTATATCCAATTGTTCAATATCCTTAATATATTTCTCTTTTGTTATTCTGTCTGATCACTGTTTGAATGCATCCATATTTCTAGCAATCACAGTATCCTCTTGGAATGAGTTGCTGGGCTATTTAGGCAGTAGGTAGAAATCTGTTACTTCCAATTCTACCTAGTTTAGGGATTAATACTTGTTGCTGTTAAATGGAAAATTCTGGCAATGTCAACCTGATCAGCTTCTCAGACTGACCAGTGTACTTCAGAATGCAGGCTCTTCATGAGTGAGAGCATCTCTTGTGTCTTCAATATTTGTTTCACATGGGTCAGTTAGTAAAAGCTGTTATAGGAGACTGCTAAAGGAGTCTTGTATTTGGGGTTAGCAAGTAATTTTTGCCAGACTAGCTGGGACTGTGCAGGGTACTTTGCCTTCCTTCTCTGTGGAGAGGAGGTATCCTAGAATACTACACATTTTCGCTGAAGAAGTTCCATGGTATTGTAAGGGCCTATGAGGTTGAATCTCCTACTCTTTTTCTTTTTAGCATTGCTGTATGTGGCTTTTGCTAAGTTTCAGAGAGGAAGATGAGGGACATGCTGAGCTCAGTGAAAAGGTACATGTGTTCATGGATTCTTCTGAACTAAGTGTTTATTTTGTGATTACCTGTTGCTGTGAAGATCTGGACTCAGTGACATAGGTTCCCTAAATTTCAGATAAGACGTGTGTGTGTGTATATATAGTGTATGCATATATGTTTGTGTGTGTACATATGTATATATGTATATATACAAAATCTGTTTTGTTTTATTTTCAAAGCCCAATTTGTTACTATTTTTTTTTTAAATTGACACCACCAGAAAGTATTCACCTTTGCTCCTTGGACAGTTAAATATTTCTTCAGGCCCTTAGCTCTGACTGCAGCTTTGCAGGAACAAAGACTCCAGTTCCTGTTGTTCGATACTGGCTGCTTCTGCCAAACTACTCCAAAATTTTGGCTACTGTATTTCCCTAGGCAGCTCTTCATCTTTCAGCCTCTAAAAGGCTTCTTATCAAGTCTGTCTCCACAGAATAGGAAAGCAATTCATTCCATAGTAAGTACCATTGCTAGCCTACTGCCCTTTTCTACCTGAGAAGTTAGGAAGGTTTTAACCTTTGATTATCAGCTTCAGTCTTGAGAAACTCCAGATGTTTTAATTCAGGTAAAAATGTGACCAAGAAGGCTACTTGAGCCCAAACTACGTTTTCAGTGTTGGTTTACCAAGAGATCATACTTCATAATCAGGAATACATCAAAATTCTTTATCGTATAATACATACAATCTAAATTTACCACACCCAAGTGGCATGGAGGTAGGGTAACTGAAGATTTGCTTATTCCTACTGCATCCTCTTCTTCCTGGAGTAGACTGTGATCTCTGTAAGCAGAGAGTGATTTGAAGGAAATTAACTTTCATATGACTGTCTCCAAGCTCTGTGTTTCTGCTTGGAGAAGAAAGCCACAGATTGTCTAGGGCTCACCTGAGAACTGTAATCATGTGGAGGGAAGCTTGAAGAGGTAGTAGTCCTATCTTTCCTGGCTAGAAGAGTGCTAGCCTTTTTCCCTAAAACCTGTTAGGTTAGATCAACAATGACGATATCTTTGCATTAACTTTTTAGGTTTTGAGCCTGCTTGGAACAAGTTTCAAGCTTTTCTCTGCCAGAAAGACAATCATCTCCCTATTTATTTCTTTAATTAAAGTTCAAAATTTCTAAAAATAACAGCTTTTATGGAATAGAAAAATAAATAAGCAAAGAACATCTCAATATCAAATTGGTGCAAAATCACAAGGATTTTCACTGTCACTTGGACTTTGCCTTTTTTTCAGCTCTCAGAAGGAACAACATCCTCCAGATGCCAAATTTGTATTTCCCAGAATGGGAACAGAAGCATCTATGGAGCAAGATGGGCAGATGTGGTGTTAGGTTTAGAAATGATGGACTGGGATGTATAACAAGGGCAGTGATTCAAAGAAGAGGCCAAGATGAAGAAGGGAGAAGAGTATATTTCAGTTTTATCAACTATGCTAATATGAGCCCTTTTCAGATAGGGCTTGTGTAACTGCATTATATATCTTACCTGTAAGAAGTTAACTTTTGGGCCTGGCTGGTGTTGGAAATGCTGTGCTCCCATAACAAGTGATGGCATGTGATAAACTCCCTCAGCTGGCTCTGAGACTCCTTAAAACATTGGGTGAGGTTCTTGGGACTCTGCCAGCTTCCTCTGGCATAAATGCCTGGCACTAGAAAGTCTGTTGGGAGGAAAAGTTACAGCAGTAGAAAACTGCTGCAACATCCCATGTGCCAAAGGCTGTTCCAAGAGGCCACTGCAAACTGAAGGGTGGACAGTTTTAAAGGTGGGCAAGCATGGCTTCTGGATGCACAGAGTCAAAAAAAGAAACAAAAAAAAGAGGTTGGAAGGGACTTTTGGACATGATCTTGTCCAATCTTTCTAAAGGTGTCCAACCACTAAAGAAGGTCAACTAAAGCAGGCTGCCCAGGACTATGTCCAGACGGCTTTTGAGTATTTCCAAGGACAGAGACTCTGCAACATACCTGGGCAACCTGTTCCACTACTCAGTCATGCTCACAGTAAAAAAGTGTTTTCTGATGTTCAGGGGGAACCTCCCACTTTTCAGTTTGTGCTCATTGCCTATTGTCCTGTCACTGGGCACCACTGGCTCTTTCTTTACATTCTCCCTTCAGATATTTGCAGACATTGATGAAATGTCCCCTGAGCCTTCTCTTCCATAGGCTAAACAGTCCCATCTCTTTAGCATTTCCTTGTATGAGGAATGCTGTCTTTATTTTTGTGTTCTTTTGCTTGAATCTCTTTAGTAGCTCTGTGTCTTTCCTGTACTGAGGTGCTCAGAACTGGGCACAGTACTGGAGTGTGGCCTCACCAGCTCAGAATAGAGGGGACAGATCACCTCCTTTGTTCTGCTGGTAACATTCCTCCTAACGCAACCAAGGATACCATTACAGTTCTTTGCCTGAACTTGTTGCTGCCTCATGTTCAACTTGCTGTCCACTGATCCCCATGTCCTTTTCTCCAAAGTAGCTGTCCAGCCAGCTGGCCACCAGCATATAGTGGTGTATCTCTTACTCTCATTGCTTTGCTGGAACACCTGAGTTCTCATCAGTCTATTTGTCCTGCTATACAACTTGAGAGAGATGCAGTATTGACAACGACCTACTCTTACCATGTGGCCAGAAGAGAACTGCTGGAGGGACTTGTGACTCTGTTTTCAACGAACTGTCTTTAGTAAAATGCCTTCATTCTTGGAGACAGAGCTTTCATAGTCTTCGTAGCCCCTAAAAGTACAAAAGATGAGGGGCATTCTACCCTTGCTGGGTAGGTGACTTGACAGATGTTGCCATGCAATCCTGAATCTTAGGCCGAGGGATGCCATGGATGGTCTTGCAATGCCTAAGGCAGACAAGAGAAACAAGTTGTAAGTGTCTTCAACTCAGTTGCCGAGTAAAGAAACTGCACCCAGGACTAAAAGAAAACACAGTCTGTAAGAGAAGCAAGAGTGATCAAGTAGGTCACGACATGGAATTGTGGGTAGCCTTTTGCAATGTACCACAGAATGGGGCTTTGCAAAGATGATGCAGTCTGAGACAAGTGGAAGAAAAGTGTTGTTCAGCCTGCTTGGGCATTTTGATAGAAGTCATCACACTAAATCAGACACAATTTAAATCTGTGTCATCACTAGGCAGAGATCTAGACTTGAGGTCGTCAGAAATAATGGAAGTCCAGTCCAGTTTTCGTATAAAAATGCTTGTAAAATTGAAAACAACAAAAAGAAACTGTGGCTGTGGTTGTGTGATCTTTAATGCTAGATCTATGTTCTGGAGAGTCATTCAGCAAGTCAAGTTAGATCTGGATCAGGCACAAGTACACTGTTGCATTTCTGTCTATTTAGTCAGAACATGGTATGAAGATTGTGCCAGCTTTCTTACTTTTACACTAATTTTATGCTGGTTGTAGAAAGACAGGAGCTATCTGATCCGGAATAAAACCTGGCAATGCAAACATTTTTGAACAAATATAAACTGCCAGAGTGAGTTTAAGCTCGTATGTAAGTTCTGTAGACACAGCATTTTTGATCTGGTTACTTAGGAATCCACATACTACATTTGTTGTGTCATATAGCCACATGAGTTTGTTTTTTCAAACCAAAAGTCCTGCTAACAAAACTACAAGCTACATGCCACAGATTTTTTCGTAAACAGAACCATGTCTTCTCTTTGCACTACTTTGCCTGCCATGTGCTTCCTTCTCACAACTGGATGCAGGAAGGAAGACAAAAACCTCCCTGCAACATCCTAACTAGTGTAGGGTCTACTACAACAGCCAGACTGAACTAAGGGGGCTTGATCATCATAGCTTCACCTTGCTACTAAGAATATTTATTATTAAAGTACTTTACCCCAAAGAGCAGTTATTATGGTTATTCCAAATGTCTTAACCACAGGAAGCACTATGGCACTGGTATTGAATTCTCCTATCTGTTTTGACCTTACCCTTCCCATCTTACCCCCACCCTCCCTCTTTTTTCTTCTTTCTCTTCTGTTTTGACATTTATAGTTAAAAAGGCCTTTTTTTTTTTTTTTTGTGAAACTGCCATGAAGTCATAATTTAGCAGGCAACTAAAAGCAGTGGCTTAGAGCAGGTTGATGTTGGTACAGGTCACTCAAGTCCCATAGCAGCAGGTGAAACACTGTACAGTGTCTGCCTTTGTCACTAGGGAGGCTGGCAATAAAAACTGCATTTCCTGCTCTGTTGTGTGCTGTTCTTTTGTCTCACCTTTAGATGTATGCTTGTCTTGTTTTGTTTTCAAGGAAGGAGCACTGAACTTCAGCAGCAACTCCTGCCCACGTCAACTGTTGATAAAAGGATAGTTCTTGCCATCTTTAATACCACCTGAAAGATTACCTTTAAATATATCTGTAAAAGTAAAGGGCAGAGGAATAAGTGATAGTTGATATGAAAGCCTGGCTTAATATGTTACAATTTCAGTTCTGTGACTGTTTTTCCATTTTATCTTTAAGAAAATGTTACAATTATGTTTTTCCATTTTATCTTTAAGAAAATGTTACAATTATTCTTAGTTGTTCTTGTTGCTGGGAACTAAGAAGTTGAAGATCAGAACCTGCTTTTCTTAGTGTTAGTTAGTGACAAGATAGGCAGTGCCCAGGCCTATTTTTTTCGGGAAGATTAACCCAAAATAATTTGTCTAAATGCTGGACTTCAGAACAAAAACGGGATCTCCTTATTTCCATGTTCTCACCATGTACTAAACATTTCCAATAAATTGTTGTAGATCAAACAAAACATTTAATTTAACGTGAAATGAATGTCTGAAGTAAAAAAAAAAAAAAAATCCCTGGAGTTCTGGTTTCAGGTTGGTCATTAACTTTTTTTTCAGTTTATTTAAAAAAAACCCACAAATGCAGTTCACGATTTCCAAATGCATAAACCCAAGATCCCAGCATCTTAATGCACTTTTTTCCTTAGTATTGCAACTGACAACAAAATGTCTCTTAGGAATTGTATTTTCTCTCCTGGTAACTAGGGAAAAGCGAAGAGAAAAAATGAAAAATAAGTGACTAGGTTCAACACTAATTGTGTATCTGTAACTTGCTTTAGTTCATCATTATTAGTTAGCCCTCTTCTGATTTTTGTAATTGGAAGACAAAATCCACCTAAATGAAACACAAGGGAAGTGGTTAATGCTTGTTTTTAACACTTTGTATTAGCCTAAACCTGTTAGAATTGCAATGAAATAAAAACTACTTTGCTATCAATATTTTGTTGCAAGAAAATATAAATAGAGGTGTAATCCTGCCTCTGTATAGCAGTCTACAGAATGAAATTACTGGGTAAACAAAGAAAGGAGCAGGAAGGAGTTGATACCGAATAACTTGTTAGTGAGAGTTATCTGATAACTTTGTGCTAGTCTCACCTCTTTTGTGCCATTTTCCTCCTGATGGCATAGGTCTAGGTCTCTAAAGGAGATCCCAAAATCTCTCATGTTTTTTCTTTCCTTTTTTTTTTTGTTTTTATTTACAAATTTTAAAAGGCCCTTGGGCCCCACTCTTTGACCATTTGAGGGGAAAATAGGTGTTTTGCATGTTAGAAGTGTTTGGCTGCCTTCAGTTTTAGGAAAAAAAAAAGTATATAATAAGGCCAGATAGATTACGAATCTTGAAATACCCTCGGGGTAAATTGATCAAGTTATGTAAGCTTCTGTAGCTAGCAGCACATGAGAACAGTTTATCAAAATCATCATCAATCAACTTCTAATTCCTAGCCCAAATTGCGATACCCTTTCACAGCTGGGTAGACTGAGTCTGGGCAAAGGCACACCTGTCCCAACTTGCTGGCCTCTGTTTATCATGAGATATGTGAAGTATTCAATATTTAACAAAGACCTCATTTATCCAAAATGTTCAATTGTCATTATAGACAAGTAGGTGCTAATAAGTACCAGAAAAACATCAATAGTTTTAATAGTATTAGCAAATATCTCTTACGTTCCTAATTGGTGTATGCTACACAGGAACTGAATTTTGCATGTACAACCAAATGTTAAAAGTTGTTTCCAGGCCTTATTTTCTCCTCAATGAGGCATCAAACTGTTGTCACCCAATTTTTCTACTTTTATTTTTTTAGTTCCATACTTTGATCATTCTCTGCTGACATGATTGCTGCTGTACCAGACTAGGTAGCAACAAGTTGCTAGATAAAAAATCCCTTTAATATGGGGTCTGTTTAGTACCTAATCTGTAAATCATTTATGTAGAGAAAGTATAACCACGTCACAAATTGGCAGATAATTTCTTAGATGTTTTCGTTGCTTATGAAATTATTATCCAACTTTCCCTTCTGCTAAATACTTTTAAAACTGTTGATAAAAACTTATTTTTTTTTTTAAAAAAAGGAAAACATATAGAAGATTGGAGCAAGCTAACCAAATACTTTCTTTGAGAAAATAATATACCTCTTAAACAAAGGAAATGCCCTCCCTCTAATCCACTGGAAGTTCATAAAACAACTGATATGGCACAATAAGGAAAAAGACTATTTGAGTTGGAAAGGTGGGACTTGGTACAAGCAGTAGTGGAACTGGTTAGAAAAGTAATAGTGATGAAAGGGCTACAAAAATGATTATGGTGGTAGCAAGAGACCTGTAAAGCTAAGGAACACCCAAAAAATTATCTTCCAGCACACAAAAGATTTGAGGATGATAACCACGGGTGTTATTGGTTGGTTGAAACTATTTCTACATTACTTTTTGTTGGTACAAGCTAGACCTTTGGTGGAAAAGAGAATGGGGGTTATCGGAGAAACAGGAGGAAAGGTCCTTTTGAGGACTCAAATCTGATTAAAGGTGAGGAAGCAGATTGTTGAGTTTTAAGGTCACTTCAGGAAGAGAGTTGGTAGTGGAGAATCCCAGAGATCAATGCCAGCACCATTCTTATTCAACACCTTCATTAGTGACCTGCAGATGGGAATGTGTGGTGAAATCCCCAAGTTTGTGGATGGTGCTTCGCCCTTTCAGGTTTTCAAATGCCACATTGTTGATGAAGAACTCTTGAAGAACCTTGCAAAATTGAGCAAAGGCACAAAAATGCATCAGATGAAGTTCATTATAGATAAATGTACAGCAATGCATCTGCGGAAAACTGACTTTAAAATATATGTACTGGAGATCTTGCAGCTGCAATTCAGAAAAGAGATCTTGAGAGTTATCATTGATTTCAGTCTCTGAAGCAATTGGCTCGATGCACAGTGTCAGCCAGAAAAGCCAACAAAATGTCAGGCATCAGCAGCAGGGGGTTTGAGATCAAGACAGAAGGTATCATTTTGCTGCAGTGCAAAACCCTGTACGTGAAGTACTGTGTGTCATTGTGACCTCTGTGGAGGACGCAGGAAACTACAGAAGAGGGCAACTGAAACGACTGCAGGGTGCCAGCTGTTGCATTGCAAGGGCACACAAAAAAGGCTGGGACCTTTCTCCTGAGGAAGGTAAAAACTGAACATGATCCACTTGACATTTGTGAAAGATGCATTTGGTGTTTTGGGAATGTGGCAACAGTAGATCTAGGGACAGTCACTGAAAACAGCAAGATTTAAAAATGTGGAAAAAAGATTTTTTTTTGCATGGCAGACAGCGAACTTGTGTAACTATTGCCACAGGAAGCTGTGGAGGGGTATGGTATCACCAGGTAAAGAAGAGGCTTCTAGAAATTCCTGGCCAACAGGGCCAAGGCAGATACTAAAAACAGAGGCAAAGATAAACATCTGAAACCCTAATGCAATGATAGCAGCTGCTGGGAGAGCAGGAGAAGAATGAGCTGCAGGTAGTGGCCAGGCTGATGTGCTTTCCTACGTCAGGAGCTGAGTCTCTCTGATGTGGCTGGAGGCAGAGGCTGGCTCGAGAGTTTGACTAAGCTGGATGTTTCCTGTGCTTTTATGTCAGACTGGGTGTAAGGGAGTTTTCCTCAATAGCTCTTTGAGGTTTTTCTCCAGTTACAACCTAAACAACACATGTGAGGGTCTTGTCATAGTTCTCTAGATGAAAGCACAGGGGATGCATTACTTTGTAGGGCACAGAGTAACTGTATTTGGATAGACTATGAGCAATAAAGGAAGCCTTCAGTAGTGTGGGCATCAGGGTGATTTTGGGTTGCAAAATGGCATTTAAGTAATTCCAGTGAGTGCTTTAAACTTGGTAGGTTTTAAACTTCAAAGCAAAAGAAGTTTTACCTTGTTTTTATGGCTTACATATGTATTTCTGTCTCTTACGAATCCATTGACATTGTCATGTTTCTATTCAGAAAGTATTTAGCATCATTTGTGGATTTGGCTGTTTAGATATACTTGTTTCCCTGATTTTTTTGAGGTCTGGATTTTATTGTTGTGAATGTCTGGTTTGTTATTGTGGCTCTCAGTAAGTGAATGACACCTTATAAAGTTGCTCAAAATGTTGTGTAAATTAAAAATGTAAAATTTAATTTGGACATTTATTTATCCTGGTCTTCAGAGTAGAAGGGCCTTGCTACAGCCCTGTTCTTGATATTTTTGCCTTTAAAATAGTTTGTTTTGCTGCCTGAAACAGTCTCTTTAGTGCTACACTTGATGCTGGGGCACCCCTAGGTGTTTTCACATCTTCCACATTTTCATATGATGTGATGCCAAAAGAGTTTCACTATTTAACAAATGTGCAGATCCCAAAGGTTGCCACAGGGATGGAAAAAAGTGTGTATTTTAAGTTATTAGCATCTGCATTTGATTCAAGTTATTGGTGATTTTGTTAGTCACTAAGGGATGTCTACCTTGAAAGCTAAAGCTTCACTTCTTTTACTCTGTTTATGTGAAACTTTCAGCATATCAGTTCCACTATTAGTTGATTTGTAATTATCTAGAAATGCTCTGAATTTGTTGAGTGTGTGTGTATCTGGTGGACTTTTGAAATCTGCTAGCCAGTAGCTTGTGCTCTGCTGGCTGATTCCACTCCAATTCACACATCTGGATTGCTCCGAAATGAAAGAAGGTGCTACTGGCTGTAATTTCTTTAATTACCCCATTGCTACATGTGAGCAGAGGGAGCACAAAGGAACATATATCTCTGTTATGGATGTTCTACTTCACATTCTGCTATATTTGCTTAAATTACTGGTGAATACAATCTTGTTCTAAACTGTGAGCTGGAGTTTGCTTTTGCTGTCTCTGCTGTGGGGGCAGTTACCTTTGCCAGGTGGGTGAGGGAAAGAACTGCAGGCAATAAAGTCTTAAATCATTGCAGCTGTTTTCTTTGCCTAAGAATCAGTCTTATATCTAAAAAATGTGGTTTTATTAGTGCTACTAATAAAATTTTAACTCTTGTGAGGATGAGGCTGTGCTAGATTTAGTCTGTCAATATAGCGACATCTGTTTTAGTAGCATTATAGTGATATAGACCATCTTACACTTTATAGTATGCAGGTATATGTAACCTGTTTATATCACACTGTGATACTAATATAGATATAGTCTAGTTGATGTGTAGTTGTGTTCTCATTGAAATAGCTGCAGTGTGGCTCACCCAAGATAGGAGAGCAGGAATTATATGCTATTAATTGGATTATTTCCCACTTTCAGTTCTCTTACCCTTACTGCTACCTTAAAATCTCAGGATTACATTTCACATAATTCCTCTTCCTTCAGCAGCCGGTAAAGGTGGATCCCCTTTAAAAAGGTGTTTGTGAAGTCCTCTTATACACCAAAAAATCTTGGAGAAAATATCAAAATATTGGTCAGAAGCAAAACCTTGCTTCATCCTTTTCAGATCCTCCTGAAACTTTTTTTGTGTGTGTGTGTCATGTAACATGAGCAGAATAATCAGACTGAGGTTGTAACATTATTTCTCCTCCTTCAAAGGGTTACTTGCCTGCATTAGCTTTCTGTAGACAGGCATGCTTGTAGCAGCTCGCACCAAGGCTCACCCTTGAGATATGTTGGCTAAATAAGTACGTAGGTGGTGTCACATTCCATGTTGCTGCAGCTATGTTACCAGTGACACCTGAACTAGAGAGTTTTAATCTAGTTTATAGCTGCTTATAAGAGCTACAGCCACTACAAAGCAGTCAAGACCTTGAGTCAGATTCACTTGTACAGTTTAAGAGTCTGGTGAACTGTCTGTTTCTGCAGCTTTCCTTTACAAAGAGAACCAGAAAGGTGTTTGTATAAATTTTGCTTGTGAATGTTCTTATGTTCCCAGATCTTTATAGGTTTTGGCACCGTTCCCAGGCACACACCCTTCCAGCCTTGGGATATAGTAGTGAAAGTCTGGTTGTGTTGATTTGTGGTTTATCATGACAGAGATTTTTCTTTGGTGCAGACACCCTCTTCCCCATGCCGGTATGTTCCTGTTTTAGTACAAAAGTCAACCCCTACCTGTTAGCCTTGAAAACAGGCCCTGAATGCAGGGACCTGAAACAATGGCTCTGACAGATGTGACTGGCCCATTCATTTCAACAGCATTAATGCTGATACTTAGTTATACTGTAAATGTCAGTGCTGTTAACTATTTCACTGCTCATCAGAAGCATGTTAAATTATAAACAGCTGCAAAACCTATTAAGAGCCAGAATTTATCTGGTATGACTAGTACCAGCATGGGAGACAAGCCACCTCTTTAACTTAATCAAGAGGGACCCAACTGTCCAGTGGGGACAATAAGTTTTCCCACTCTTGCTTTCTTCTTTCCCTGTAGTTACCATTATTTTCTTCTGGTGAACAAGGGTTAGGAAACATGCTGAGATGCACAAAGTTTGAGCTATTGAGAGTGAGAAGCCCATAAAGACGACTGAAACTGTCAAATCTGTGTGACGGGAACCTGTCACCATGGAACCCAGATAATATTGAGAATGTCTGCACTAAAAGTACCATGGCACTTATACAGTAATTTAAGAAGAATAGATAGATTTTTCTGCAGCCAAAACCTGGAAATGGTAACATTTTGCTCCGATGATGTTGAGGGGTTGTACCACAATAATACCAGTGAAATGCCTAACAGAAGAGAGAATGTGATAACAAATGACAACAGAGATTCTGTATAGTTGAATTCCTTGTAGGAAAATGGTATAGCTGCTAAAGCAAAGCACACAAAACTGAATTTTGCTGACTTATACTACACTGTACAGGGTTAAACTTTTAAATGGTATTAGACTAGGCTATCTGCTTTGCCTCTGTACTTTCTGTAGAGCTGTACAGTGTAATGATAAATCAACGGAAGTTTTTGGGTTTTTTTGATCACCCTTATTTGTAATGTGAACAGACAAGCCTTATTTCTATTCTTTATGGTGTTGTTCAGTAAGTCCTCCTTTGAAAGGGCTACCAATAATGCAACACAGAGTCATTGCAGATTTCCACCTCTGTGCCCTTACCTGTGCATTGGTCAATTCTCCTCATACCAGTGGAAGAGGAGTTGCTGTTTGTCCTTTATTGCTGCTTTAGTGCGTAGGTACCAGTGAGGAAATTCATTGCTAGCCGTGAATCAGAGCACTTGTCTTATTTCAGGTTTGTTTCTTATCTGGTTATTTATGATCAGTGTTTAATTTTCTTTCTTAATTGATGCACTTGTAATACTAGGTAAATTCATATGGCCCCCTTCCCCTTTTGATAAACCAGGAACAAAGAAGTAAAGTTACTAAATATGTACAGTGTCACAGTTGTAAGGCATGTGGTTTTAATTAAGTTTTAACTAATTCCCTTTATCTTGTCAGAGTAATTATGACTGTACAAGTCATGTCACATTAATATGTTAAAGCAGCACTTTGGCGTGGCTGGTCAAGGAACAAAGCCTTTATGACCTGGCTTGTTAAATTAAACCAGAGAGACCGATCAACTTGTATTTTCCTACCTTCTTTGATAAATTATGTTAAAGCTGAAGAAAAGTGCTAAAGGGCCAACACACATTGGTGCTAAATATTGTTGAATTATGGCAGCAAACAACTTGAGAGGAGACATCTTTTAGACCTGTTAAAGGTCCTGGGCTTTGATAATGAAAAATGAAATTACATGTAGCGACAAAGTAGCTTAACTGAACTGACAATGTTTGAGCAAATCTAAACTTTATCCTTTTTTTTATATGATAGTTGGATACTCTAGAGTTCCAAATAATTGACCCATCTTCTGTTTAAGCGGAGGATGTGTTATACAGAATATAACTTTGAAGTTGTCTAGGGTGTGGATTGACCACACATTAGCTAGCTTCTACCACCAAATCATCCGCTTACTGAGAAGAGCAAGTGCATTATAGTCTTCTCAACCTTTAATAGGGCATAAGGTCTACTCCATTTGGAGAAAGCTACTTTTCACCATCACAGGAAAGTTGTTTGAAATTAATAGCATACTAGGAATTTGTGTTTCAACTCACTTGGCCGCAAATTTCCTATATAAGCAAGCTCCATCAGCAACCTTGTAGCTTAGCTAAGTCATCTTGAAGTTTGTCTTCAGTACTGACTTAGGTATGTTTGAAATCTATCACGCTAGCAGTTCATCTCTTCATTACAATGTGAAGTCATGTTCACAAAAACTAGAAAATGAATATATAATCTTGCGCCAAACTCTACATGGGTACAGTCAGCTTCATCCTGTCACCCCCCCACCTCCCACACACGCTTTGAAGGAGCAAAAGGGAAGTGCCACCTTCTCCATGCGATGCCAATAACTACTGGAGAGGTCCCTCAACCCTTCTGACTGCTGTGTTAATCCTCATCTTTTTGAGCCATTTTTCATTGTAAATAACTGTGTAATATCTGCTTCCGCTGGTTTTGGGTGAAGGTGCTGTGGAACAACTCTTGAAGGCTCCTGGGTGGATTCTTAAGGTGGGGTCTGTGGTCTTTTCATAGCAGACACTAAAAGGTTTTGAAGTTCAGCCTTCTGTTCCATGAAGAATATGCTGAGTAACAGCAGTATGTTGTCACAACGGCTTGCAGGCAGATTCAGGTAGACAGTCCTGTTTTCTTTTCACATATCTGCACATTTCTTTCTAATGGGACCAAAAGGGGGACACTAAAAATTTTCTTTCGCAGAAAGGGAAATAAGTATCCTTTAGGTCCTTCTATCTGTATGAACAGTTACTGGTGGATGGCATTCTTCAAAAAGAGAAGATAGGAAATTGCAGTGTGACTCCATTTTGTTACATAGGAATTTTAACATTGTGTACTTAAGTTTTTTACATACTTCTTACAGTAAAAGCATTGCAGGCAAAGATGGGTGGTCTGACTTTGGACAGTAAAAAAACAGGAAAATTAGAACTCTGAATAAGAGGTCAATTTGCAAGTCTGGAAAAGAATTTAGAGGTATCCACCTGTTTGTCCACATGGACATTGGGAAGTTGCCTCTAACTGACAAACCATGAAAATGAAACACAGCTGCAAGATGCTTTGAGGGCACTCAGAGTGTTCAAGACTTGCAAGATTACATCATTAAAAAAATGTAGCTAAGAACATAGAATTCAAATGAAGGAAAATAGCAATTTGGAGACACTTGGCTTAAGCTTTTCACAGATTCTGAGAAACAGGGTGGCTGACGTGAACTTTCAAAATGTTCCATTTTCTGATCATCTCAGTTTTTCCTAAAGCGTAAGACATAAAATATCTTTCAGCTGAAAAATAGACACTGAGATCTGATCTAGAAAATTTGTTTTACTAAATTAATTACACAAGAAAGTAAGCATACACTTATTTTGACAAGAGACGTATTTTACAGGCATATGTATGTTGGGCATAGACCTATTTTAAAACCTGTCTACTCAGAAAACATTTAATCAGACTCTCCTATATTTCTTCTTCTGTAGCTCATTTAGAAGCTAAATGGCCCAAGGGCAAATTTTGCAGTAGTCAACAGAATGACTGAATGTTTTTGGTGAATTAGCTCAGGAGAATTTACAAAGCTCTGGGATCTCACACTTTCCACTGAAACCACATATAATCACAGCTCTTTACTGTGTTTTCAGAACAATGTACGTAAATATCATCCTCCTCCTCTCAGAGCTGTTCTCTACCTCTACAGTCCTGACTAGGACAAAAGAGCAAATGTGTGTACTTACTGATGTTGCTGCTTATTGCTCTGCAATCTGCAAACAGGAAGCACCTGGGAGATCAAATGTCAGCATGGGTTGTTAAAAGACCAAGAAATCTGAGAACGTGACAATTTAGAAGGCAGAAGACGACTGTTGGTACACTGAGACCACGTGAAGCATCCAAATTATGAATCAAGCTAGTGATTAGCAGGTTTCTTGCCTGAATTACAGGATTGTGATCAAAATTAGTGGGAAGTAGTGATTCAGAAAATGTGAAAAGTTCTGACTCTACTGGTGAAGAGGGAAGGTCTAACTATATTCTGGATATGTCCTAGAATGCATCTTCTGGATTTTCATAAATCAAATTTCAAGTGGTTTTGTGCTTGCTTATTTGTTGGAATGGAAAGGTATGGAAGCTGCCTTTTGTTCTCCACATAATTATCTCCTACTAATTATTGAGACATGGAGATTTGTGGTTAATATATGGACAACCTTTTGCTGTTGGGGAAGAAGTACATTTTAGGAGAGTTTTCAAAAGCATCTGTAAAAATTGTTAGGCTTTTTCAAGATTGGAATATTTGGGTTTCTGCTTGAGATTAAGTGAGTAGGCTTTTTAGTTTTTGTTTCAGCTTACTTCTTATTAAAGAAAGCTTTTTTTTTTTCTTTTTTTTTTCACCAGCTGACCCTGCATTAATCTGAGCAATGAAAGACTTTAATCAGGTGCTGCAATGTGCCCATTTCCTTCAGGCTTCTAACATGAATTGGAACCTGCTGGAAACAGAAACTGACTTTCTTGGTAAGACCTTCAAAGTGAGCAGGAGATTTCAGGAGTGGCACCTTTTATACCTCAGCAGGAGCTGAACCCCTACTTCAGTAGAGTGGGGGAAAAAAAAAAGGGCAGGAACACTAGGAGTGAAATCAAAGGTTAAGGAAATAAAGCCTGAAAGTGAGAAGCGGGGTGGGGAGGAGTGTTAATGCAGGTCTGATGGAGCCTGCTCTGCAGAATCATGCCTTTTACTTCAGACACTCCTACCTGCTTGCAAAGCTTGTCAATGTAGAATGTCTGCAGTGAGAGGTGCTCCAGCATTCCTCTGCTTCCACCTTGACAACCAAAATAGGCTGTTTGCCATATATTAATCTTGTTTCCATCATGAAGCAACTAATGGTTGCTCAGCCTTTCCTGCTCCCAAGTAAATGGTTCAATTCATCATCTAAGTCAACAAAAGAACCCATCTGGAAGCTAAAGAGTCTGCATCTTGAATAATCTACATTCCAATCCGGATTATTTTATGATATTTAACATTCTCTGCCCACCCTCTATAAAATCAGTGAACATTTTTCTTTGTAATGTATTGAAAGAACAAAATCTGTACTTTAGAGGATTTCCTGTGCTAGTGGAAGTATAAGAATTTCTTTGGAAGAAGACGACAGTATGCTGTTTCCTAACATTAACTACTCCAGTGCATTTCACTGGTCCTCAGAAGGGAGAAAATTTGTGTTTCTAGTGCCCTATTTGAAGCAATGTTCGTTCAATAACATCACACCACTCCTCCAAAACAAAAGCAAACACGAAACAAACCCACTCCTCATAGATTTTACAGCTTGGAGAATAGGAGACTTAAAATGTAGAGCCTAATCAATGTGAGATGGAAACAGTGGAACTGAGAGTAAGAGATGCAAAAATAACACTTGTGTCTGTACATTTAGTGGAAGGAAAATAACAATAACACTATTCTAATTGTAAGATACTCCTTTCAATTTGTGTTAACACAAAGCTGGTCAAAGACTAGCCTAGAAAATACCATCCTTGCATGTCCTGCTTACTCAGCTCAATGCAGCAGCTGTTCCAATAAGCAATTTGATGTTTAGCACCTGAGAATTTGCTCTCTCCTTCAGCCAGGATTGCAAGCTCAACAAAATGTATAAAGCCATGAAGTTTCATAACTCTTTCTCCCTAATGCAATAGCCATAGAAAAATCTGGGTTATGGTTCAGTCATTAACTTTCTAGTAAAATTAGTTTTTATATTTTGAGGCTTTCCTTTTTTTCTCAACACAATGAGAATCTCTTCTGTGTATCCCAAAGGAAACATTAAAAAGAAAAAGAAGGGATAGGGGAAGAGTATGAAAGAAAGATGCTGCTGATTCTTACCTCCAAATATCTTGCGAAAGACAGACATTCTGTGCTCATACCCTACAATCAGAAAGTTACAATTATTTACATATAAAAATGAAATAAAAAATTGTCTTCATTATCTTTTTCTGGTTTATTTTAAAAAAATCAAAAATATTTATTCCTTTTTCTGATAACTTTAAATTCACATAAATTATACCTACTCTCAGGTGGACTTCTCTCGAAGTCTGCTAGTTTCGTCACCTCCAGAAGCTTTCATGTGAATCTCACTATATTTATCTTAAATTCCTGGGAAGTATTGCTTTCTCATGATTGCATCAGAAAGGTTGGCTGAAACACACCCGAAGGTTTCAGGAAGAAGAAAAAAAATAAATTAAAATCCTAAACTTATTTTTTGGTAAAATCAAATCCATTAAACTTTCAAGCCACTTAGGAAAAGACATACTTCTGATCTAAAGTAATATTTATATATTTTGTCTATATTTGGTTCTAGATTAGGTCTTGGCTGCTTCTACCCAGGCTCAGCACGGTTTTCGGGAGCTCAGATTCATGGGCATTGGGGTACCTGAAGGGTGTAGCCTGAGAACTGAGAATGGTTTTTCGAAAGCGTGAGATGTCAGAGCAGTCCCACCAAAGAGCCCCTGGAAGGGTGGTTAGATTCTTCTTTTCAAGTGGGTGTCCTAATAAGTCTGAATACAAAAAGGAGCACTGCTTTTGTTACCAGGCATTAAATGTCTGTGGGATGGGCAGGGTCTGAAGGAGGAAAAAGAAAATGAGGAGGAGAAGGGCCATGTTAAGGTAATCTCTCACTGGATGCTGCATTCTCAAATATTACATTGCTTTTCATCTTAACTGTTTAGCAGTCACCAGAAGTACAAAGTTACATCATGAACAAATTCTGATGAGGATGAGAGCATAAAAAAAAAGTGGTAATGTATCATCAGTTTCTTTTATGATTTATTTCAGGAGCCGTATGAGCAAGATGATGTTGCTGTCAGCTGTGTAGCTGTTGCGCTCAGAAAAATCTTAGTGTGCAACAGAACAGATCAAAGCAAATCCATCCTTGCATTGGAATAAAAAGATGGGTTTGGAGCTTGTTGATTCATTTGCCAGGATTACTAATAGTTTCCGGGCTGTTTTCTGTGAGGCTTTAAGGTACTGAGAAGAAAGAATTTAAAAGATAAAGATGAGGTTGTCGGTGATTGCTGGGTGAGCACAGGTGGGGGCTGGAAACAGAGGGTGAGGTGATAAAGGGGCATGATGTTGCTGCCAGTGTGGGTGGAGCTAAATAGACGTTAGACACCTAACTGTGTAGGACCTTCCTCTCTGAAAAGTGGTTAAAACCTTTTTATTATCCTGTTCCCATCAGTCAGAGCATGGTAGGAAGATAATTTTACAAGATTATGGACTTTCCTGGTATGTGAGAAAATTTATATTCATTTGTTCAAGACAAAGACTTCTTGGCTAGTTCTTCATCAGAAACAAATTGAAAAATACACATAAAGCTTATTCTTCTTCATTGTTATTGGAGGATATCACAGATCTGTAATTTGCTTGAAATTATTCTGTCTTCTGTAGACTTTCCTCTGTAGATTTCAGTGAGAGTTTGCCCTTTTGTTTTGGTCACAGCAGGCACTTTCTATTATGCCTCATGTAGCAAATGACTACTGTCTGAAAGTGGGGGTGATTCTGAGGGAGAATTTGGAAGCCAAGATTTTTCATGTTTGACATTCTTTTAGAAAAAAAAAAAAGGTTTAAAATCAAAGTGAAAATTGTCTTCTGTATTTGTGCACTTTCAAGTCAGTTGTTCCTAAACTTTGTTGCTTAGATGGGCAAAGATGGTCCTTAAACAAGAATCAGTAATATGTGTTAGCACACTGCTTGTATGTGTAGTCTTATCTGAGTATTCATGACCGTGGTATTAGAATAGAATCTGACAGACTCTGTCCTAGCTAATTCTGCACATTTCACTTTTGTGACTTGTCCTATTCTTCCATTTTTTTCTTGTATATCCAGACTATAACTTTCTTGCAGTAAGGAGATTATCTTTTTATTATGATGATTGCCAGTGATGAAACTATCAGAAATCCATTTCTCCAGAGGGTTTTGTAGACAGTGCTGCTATATATGAAGTCATCTAGCATTCAGATACGGTCTGGTTTTGCTTCTTCAGTGCCTTTGGAGACAAAAGCACTTTGTATCTATATGCAGATAATAGTCTTGAAAATTGTTTGGATCTCGTTACTAATTCCGTGGACATGTGTATGCTATTTGTATGTTCAGGATTTTGTGATCACATGATAATGATAAAAATACAGACTCTTTTAGAGAGGGTTGTCATTTGAACCAGGCAATAGAATTTAGGGAAATTTACTGGAATTTAGTTAAATTAGTTGAAATGACAACCTGTTTGGAATAAAATGAGATTCAACAGCAATTTAACATTTATCAGCTGAGTATGACATGCCTTCAACTGGTAATGGGGTTTATAGAGATGTGTGCTGTTTTCTGTGTTCCAGTGATCCCAAGTACACATAAAACATTAAACACATGAAACATTAAAAATTTAGTATTAAAATTAGCTCTACCATCAATGGTTTGTTGTAACAAGAAGTTAATTTTGTCTGAAACTCAACAACTCAAAATTCCGACAAAAAGTTTACTGTTTATCTTTAGGAATCTCCTTTCATTTTCTGCCTCTTCCAATTCTAAACTTGAAGTTCTCTGCATGTACATATGGTGCCACCCAACACAGGTTAAATATCAGCACTGTGACAGCGAGCTTCCTTTAAGGGACCTCTGCTAGTGATACCTATTGATCCAGTGGTCAGCATAGCTCAAAGGCAAGATCAGCTTCAAAGCTTTTCCTTTCTCCTGCCTCCTCATTTATAGTAAAGTTTCCCTCAGATGTTGTTTTCATGCTTGGGGATGAAACCTACTTATCAGTGAAGCACCATGTGCATTCATTTGTCAGATTTTACTGCTACATTAGTATTACAGGTACCTCTGTCTCTCCATAGCAAATGCTCAAGAGTATCCTGGGAAAGTTACACGACCCATTTTCATACTGTTGGCTATAGGCAGAATACCGAGATGATGAGATGGACCTCTGCTCTAAGTGCTTTTCACCATTATTCTAGAGGGTGAAATATAAACCTCTCACCCAGTGGATGGAAATTAAGTCAAAACCAATGTAGTTTCAATGCACATCTATTGTTCTTATGAATGGAGAAGCAGACAATTCTACAACATATTGGAGTTTCAAGACAGTTGCTTGTTTGGACTAGGGAAGAAAATACGAGAAAATACATCTTCCTCCTCCCTCCCTTCTAAAATGGAAAGAAAACAGGAAATATGAAAATCTGAATCTAAGTCTACATTTGTTTTTTACCACCACTAAAATAATCTTTGTCATGGAGAGAAGTCTGCATGTATTACTATGGAGACAGGATTTTTTACTTTATATAGTTAACATAAGCAATTCAAAAGCTAGTCACTGCTGAATGATTTTCATCCTGAATGTCTATTATGCAGTCTAAAATTTCAAAGATTCAAACCATATTTTTACTGCTAAGTCTTGCTGAATAACAAATGTATAAAAATGGTTGTGCTAAATAATTTGTTGCAAAAAGACAAGAATATCCATCAAACAGTAGTAAGATGTAACCTGTTAATTTCAAAGGGCTCCCTCACAGAACTGCCTGGAACATAGTGTAACATCTGTAAATGCTTCTGGTGACTGGGACCATGTTCTTCTTGGCACAGGCTTAGACTTTATCCTGAAAGAGCCTTTTTTATTTAAAATGTAACACAGAGAGATAAACCAAGGGAAAGAGAAAGGAGGTGACTGGTAATTTTGAACCATTAATATGTTAGGCATGTCAGAACGCCCCATGGAGCCACACAGAGTGCCTTAACCAAGGATTAATTTATACTGAACCATAAACTAAAGATAAAACACAATTGCTGTGAAATGTTAATAAAAAATTTTCTTCCAAAGCTACTCTATCAAGCAAATCTTAAAAGAAGAAAATGTACCACAGCTGAAGGCTGATTAAAAGGCTAAAATGGAAGAAACAAAATAAGGAAAATCCAAAATAATGCAGAAAACAGAACTGTCAGTGCTATGGGTGCTAATGACCTTACTGCTAACTCATCAGCTTGCAGATCCCTTGTACTTCATATGTTTTGCCTTTCTATGAAGATAATGCCATTGATAAAAATGGGATTGACTCAAGGTGGAGGCAGGGTTAATAATCTGATCAAGAACAAGAAGAGATAAACCTCAATTTGACTAAGATTCACATGAATAAACGTAGGGATTGACATTATGGTGGTTAATATCAGAAAAGACTGTCTCCTTTTGTGACACAAGTAGACTTTGTCTGGAAACCAGGCTGAAAAAATATCTTCAAGTAATTGATTTGAATGGGTAAAGCTTCATTTATTACGGAAGCCTCAGTGTCCCCAGTTAACAACTCAGTTGTTGGCTGTAATATGCAAGGAACAGGTTCAGCGAATGGTTGTTGTGATTGCCAATATGTTTAAAATAGAACAAAGAAAGGCCATGTAAAAAAAGCCCAAAGTAGCAAAGTTTGTAGTCTTTTTTTTCTGAAAAGAGGAAAAACTAAAGAGAAACTAAAATAAAAAGGAAGAAGTAACAGTTAAATCTATATGCCTGTAGTATTCAGTAATGCTGGATGTATTTGTCCTGTAATAACAGGGGCTAAAAACTCTCAAAACAGAAAAATATGCATGAAAAGTAGTTGTTTACAAAATTTCAGTACAGAGATACACTCTTACTTTTTACCTGAAAGTCAAAGCTACTATTGCTTATGTGATTTTATGAGCCACACATTCCCCCCCATTTACATTCATGGTATCAATGGTGTCTCTGCCAGTTTTGTCTTAGCAGAAGAAATGAGAAATGTTAGTAGATGGTCTTACCAAATGTTAATGTTACAAAATGCCTTGGTATACATTAAAATGTTTTTGTGCTTTACCCTATAATGTAGTCTGGACAGGAAGTATTGTAGTAAAAAAAAAAAAAAGCTACAGTTTGCTGCAGCCAAGTGAACTGTATTTGAAAATCACTGAAACTTACCCTGGACTTGATTCAATACACTGCAGTCTTAAAAGGAGTGTGTGTTGCCTGGTGAGCTGAAGCCAAAGCACTCATCCTTTAACGGTTGACCTTATGAAATACAGCATGATTATTCTCCAAAAGGTTAATTACTTTCAAAGAATGAAGTGGGCTTTTATTTTTTCGAACATTTCTAAAAATGAGAACCCTAATAAAGAGGACTGCCATGAGATCAGTCTCTCTGAATGGATATGGGCATCCATTCTGGCCCTGAAGCATCAGAGGGCTATACCTGAAGGCTGTACAGGACAGGGGTTGAAAAGTTCTGATTGGGAAATAAAGAGAACAAAGGCCACCGGCAGGGCTCTCTGTGCCAGGAAATTATTCACTTCCCTGCAGTAATTTGCTTCATTGTCTTTGTCCCATGTAAGAGGGAACTTGATTTTTCAGGGACCTGTGTGTGACTGAAAGAATTTCTTTGTAATCTTTTTTGGAGGGATAGATGACTTTGTTCATTCTTCTTCACGGAAACCAAAACAAAATACTTGTTCTACTAAGTTCATCTGCTATATATACCAATTTCTTAATTCACTCCATAAAAAGGAGACATTGCTGGTGCCTTGCAACATGAGGAGATGAACGATCTCTCAATACTTTTGGTTCCTGTTAAAGAAGAAATATTGGACTTAGAAGCGTATTCAAATTTCTTTCTCCTTCGCTCTTTAAAGCAGACATAAGGTGGTTTCACTGACCTCCCTAAAATAGATTGAGCAGGAGAAAACAGGTTTTGCTGCAACCAGCCTGTGGGAAATCAATGAGCTTCCTTAGTGATGCAGTCAAAAAACCAAAACCTAAACAGACAAAAGAACCCCAACAAAATCCACCCTGTGACCTTGAGTTTCACAGCCTTGCACAGCTGGGCAGCCATATGGTAGAATTTGTAGTACCACTTTGGGGAAGGGCCCAAACATTGTGACTGTTACCGAAGGAAAAACGTTCTTGTTGGGGGCATCTTCCACAGCTGCATATTCAGGGCAGCTCTGCTAAAGATCTTTTTTAAATGTGAGCACAGTTTGGTTGCCTGCCATATATATCTTATACATTTCAAAAATACCAGGTTGAAATGAAGGATCTGATGTGCCCAACTATTCAGGATGCATGTATTATAAAACCTGTTTAGGCAAAAAAGTAGGTTTTTAAAGACCCGTTATTTAAAAAATTAAATACTTCAGTAAATTAAATTAATTCTAATGGTTAACAAAAACAGTTGTCTTAGCTATAAAACTTAAAATGTTTTGTTCTTAGCTAAAGCATATTTTACTTAATAGAGATTCAAAGTTGTAGTGCCTTTTTTCTCTTTTTTTTTTTTTTTTTTATTCCATCATAAATCTGATGCAGAAGCACATGTAAAGGCTGGGGACAAGAGATCTTGGCTGTGGAATGAACTTCCAGAGGAGATTAAGTGAATTGAAACTCTGACCATCTTTAAGAAAGGCATTAAAACCTCTCAATCTGATAAAGTCTTTCCATCAAAACTAGAATGTCACTCACAACACTTGCATTTCTTAAATAATCATAATTTTCTAAAATCTCAACAACAGCAGAGCTTTCCCACAGCCTCAACAGACAGAAGGACCAGAAATTCCAAATGGTTTACCAGAGACTTGATTAATGCTAATCTGTTTTATGTAGAAACATTCACATTGTCCAATGGCTGGTGACAGTACAAACAGTCAGATCAGAGGGGTTTTAATGCATTAAGTAGGAAGTTCTATTCTTTTTTGTTGGCTTGCCTTTCAGTATAAACTCTGTGGGCTTTCACAAGTACTGATCACTTACAGTGTAAGGGAGGCTGAAGCCTTGTGCTGGATGAAATAATTTTGAAATGTCTGAGTCTGATACATATGAGAAAGACAAGAATGTGATGACTTTTTTATAGAATTATTTTAAGCAGAATTACGTTTTCTTAAATATTTTATACCAGAAGAGTGAAACTGAATATGAAAAACACTTGGCTTAGAGCCAAGTCCTTTCTTCAGGGTCATGGCTTTATAGTTAAACTTAATGTAGAATTATTTTATGGATGGAGGAAAAAAAGAATCCTTCAACGTGCTGAACAGCAGCAAAATTTTTCTTCACTTGTAACCTCAGGCCTCATCTGCAGCTCTGTAGAAGTTAACATGAGTTGGATTTGCTTCTACCTCCTGTCGTCCTCTCCTCCCCATCCCACCTCAGCACAAGTTTTAATGCAAAGAAAGTTCAAAAAAGGATAATAAAGCAATTTATATATCCAGTGCTTAAGGGCACTGCTCCAAGTGTGGGCAGTAGCATGGAAAAAAGCAAAGGTCTTTCTTTGACAAGATATCAAATGGGCAGGATGGGCTGACCTAATGGATCAAGTCCAGTTGTCCTCTTAGTTGTGAATAGGATTTGGAAGTGGTCATGGGTGGGTATGCATCAGATGGTGTATCAGATAAAGAAAGAAAAAAATATTGCATAATTATCTAATGCCACATTTAGAATAATACAACCAAGCTTCTGAGTTGTGTTTCAGAGGAAAAAGAAGGTCCTACCTAGTTCCATCGAACTCTACAGCTGTTCCCTTAGCAGAGTAACAAGTAACTTCATATTCATTTAACAAATTACCCCATTAGAAGTGCAGGATAGCCAAAACCAAAAATTAAAAATCTTGAAGCAGACCTCCAGAGCCACGAGATTAAGCCAGTGTGTGTATATGTATATCCATTTATACATGACAATAGGAATTTATGTGTATATGCTTTAAATGTTTAGATGTATTGCCTTATTCTGGTGTGCCTTTTGATTTTCAATATCCCTGTCTAGCTTCAAAGTGTTGGTCTGACAGAATTGTTAGCTGTTTTTGTCTGCTTGATGTTGTGAGGCTTCCAAAATTATAATTAACTCTGTGGCACTCCCAGACTTCTGATCACTGCAACAGAATTGACATCTGCCTGTCCTCAATCCCAGTGCCCATTCTAAGAGGACTAAAGCTTCTCTTATTATGGAAAAACTGCCCATATCAGTTCCATCTCTAGATCCAGAAGTTTTTACGTTTCCCTCTGCAGTATATTAATCTCCCTGTTTCAGCATTGCTGGTTTTAGGTTTGTCATTTTGTTTTTTCTGGGCTCTGGATTTTTCCAATTCCTTGAAAAGCTTTCAAGAAGTGGTTAGGATCCCCAACTCCTCCACAAAACCTAGTGTCAGAGAGGGCTGGAATAAGGACTTTCTTTCCTCAATTAGAAGCAGATAAAGGCGGGAGGAGAACCTTAAAATGCTGAGCTGCTTATGCTGTCTCTAATAGTCTCCACTTCAATGAGAAGTGTCAGCTTCTGGGAGGTTGTTTTGGAAAGGAGGACTACATGAACCTCATGCATCAGACCTGCTCCTCTGCTTGCCTTGCCAGAAACTCCCTTCCACCCTTCCAGTCAGCATGGATTTTTTTTTGTAGAATCATAGAACGTGTTGGACTGGAAGGAATCTTTACAAGTCATCTAGTCCAACCCCCCTGCAGTGAGCAGGGATGTCTTTAACTAGATCAGGATGCTCAGATCTCTGTCCAGTCTGGCCTTGAATGCCTCCAGAGATAAAGCTTCCACCACCTCTCTGGGTAACCTGTTCTATTTTTGCTAGGTTTGGGGCTTTTCTTCTCATTGTGAGACTAGCTTGTCTCTACCTCAGCTTGCACAGGAATTGTTGTGGAGTTTTGGAGTCTACACATGGTAGGAGATCTCCTTTCTATGCATAAGTTTTTTGTTAATGCCCGCTAAAACTTCTCAGTTTCACAGGCAATGGTAGAGCTTTCAAAAAGAAGATGCAGCTCAGAGGAGCTTAAGATCTGCATGTGGGGCATTTTGTTATGACGACACTTTTGGGTGTACTAGCTAGAGCAACCAAACTCACAAAGAGAATAGCCAAAAAATGGCAGTAAGTCTTGATCACTGCATTTTTTCCTGTAAGAACAACAAAGTTACCATTGCAAGAACAGAATAGTTTCATCTTCTGATAAACAAAGCAGGGGCATAAGCAAAAGGAAAATCATTAAGTGGCCCAATGTGTAATAGGTGTAATGTTAGACTTGTATACATAGTGTACTTAAGATGTACACCACAGGGGTATAATGTGATGTATTTAAACAGCAAGCATTGTCACAAGACTGCCCACAGTAAAGAGATTCAAGGATTCAAGAAATGACGTAATATGAAATCGGATGAATAGCTCAGTGGTTACACATATGGAATAAAAAGTGATTGTAAGTGCAGCTATTTCAATTTAGGTAAAGTATTAAATGGGGTCCCTGGGGATCAGTACTTGAATTTGTACTATTTCTAATCTATAAAAATACCATAGGTGAAAAACCTAACTGCAAACCCATACAATTTTCTAGTGAAATAAACATGGGAGAAGGTGGAGTATAGAACAGTCAATGAGCAAATGTAACTTTGAACTAGGTCAGCATATAGCAAACAGAATCTGTTAGAGAATATATAGCCAAGCAGATGGGATCTCAGAACTGGGTAAATCTGACAGGAATAGAACTGTACTTGGTTAAGAAAAAATTAGAACTGAACACAAATGAATTGTGGTAGAAGGCAAGAAGGATCTGGTCGTGTAGGTAGGCTGAAATGCTGGAGTCTCCGACTCTAAGTAGTGTGGTGGCAGAAAGCAATATTTCATCTCCAGCAAAGGAAAGAAGAAAAACTTACAAACTCCAGTTACTTTTGGAAAAAGCAATTCCAAATTAATTTAAATGTGAAACTTGATCCAGCTTACTCGGCACCCTGGAGAAAGCTAGGGAAGTTTGAGAAGAGTGCTGGCAAAATGTGCTGCCGACCAATTTAGAAAGCCTCCAGTGATCTATCCCAAAAACCTGAGCCAGAATCAGCCGTGTTCCACAATGCCTTTCAGCAAACCCTAGCAAGGGGACTTGGAAGAAACAAAAGGAAGTGTGAGATGTTTTTATCTGAATATTTAAAAGTATTACATAAAACAGTTTTCCCTGTGAACTGTTCATCTTACTCCAATTTGCTTATGTGCTTTTCTAAGTTAATGCTTTTCCAATTTGTTGTTTTTGTTATATGGAAGTTATATTTCCATCATTTTGCTTTGTCTTAGTTGTAGCTTAGACACAAATTTGCCTAGAGTTTCTAGTCATAGTCTTTTGTTGTTTTTCCCTAGTTTGAAAGATAATCTAAATAAACCTAAGTATATTTTATATAACCAAACTTCTGTGTTTTCAGATATAACTGGGTGTTGACTGGGATTCACATATGAGTACAAAAAGATGGTTGTGTTTGTTCTTTTTGTTACACATGGATATGATTTTTTTTCATACATTACTTATTATGACAATCTCTCACATCATACACAAAAAATATTTGAAATACACTAGATTCCATCCCTTCCACCAGTATTTCTTGTTCAGCAGGGAGTAAAAATGCTCTATTTTTATATACCTGCTCCTTGCTATGTTACTTAGCTGTAAATAAAATATGATCTAGATATCCCTTTCTCTTTTATTTCTTCCATTTTTAAAACAATGCAAAGTGTATACTCACTCCGTTATCTGTTTCTCTTGTACACCCAGAACAGCATATCTCTTGGGCTTCTCTTTTGGCTTCTACCATAAGGTAAGAGCAACATCTCACAGGGAATGGAGTTAGCTGTATTTTTTTTCCTGGGGTGAGTTTTGTCCCCAGAAGGTTGACTCAGGACTCTTCTTTAATCATTTTGCCCAATCTACTTGATGAGGCTGAATGTAGGATGAGTTTTTAACATGATCACAATTACTTCTTTTTCACTGGTGTTATTGCAGATTCTTTCTTACCCATGTGCTTAGTTTCCTTCCCAGAGGGAACAGTCATCCCTATAGGTTGCATTTTTCACCTGTTTACATTCTATTATCTATTCCTAGCTGGTCCCTGGTGCATGGACTGGGCTGATGTGCAAGAAAGGAATGTCCTGCTTGATTGAAGTCGGGTTATAGACTATTCACCTGTATTGAGGCACTTTGCTGAAAGAGGTGATGTGTTCTTGTCAGCAGCCCATGTTGCTGGAGCTTGCAAAGTACTGTGAAGTGATAAAATGCATTTGATTTATTTAATTTCATTTCTTACCTCTTTCTGTTGTTGCAGCTTACATTAATTTCCATTAAGGGTACAAACTTTGAAACTCCCCCCTAATCTTTTTCATGACATCTTTCTTCTGTTGTCTGTCCTTAATCATGGCTTCAGGGTCAGAGAATTGCTTACCTTTCATAATCCCATAATCTTCATTATGTATCGAACAACTACGATTTTGCTGTAAATTCTAATTGCATAGTTCAGGGTTAATTCTGCATTTTCCAGTGAACACTCAGTTTTTCTTCCAGATCTCAATTACAATCTTATCTCATATCTGGTCCTAGTTAGACTTGCAAAATTGGCTTAGATTGATCACAACCCCCTCTGTAATTTCACATTCTTCTGTAGCCTGATTAAAAGCACATACTTCATGTGTTTCATTTTTACAAGGAATGCAGTGCTCCTCGAATTTCTGGTACAGTTTCATAGTTAGACTTCTACATGTAAGATAGCTGAAAACTATTAAACAGTTGTGCTCTGAATCAGCCAACACTAGGTGAAAAATCAGACCGTCTCCTGTTTATCTTCTTATTTTTTTGGCTCCTATTCTTTACATCTGAAGTGCTGTGTAAACTTCCTGAGGTTTTCCCTTTTGTAGGCATTCCCAGCTCTCATTACGCTTTTAGTTACTTCATTCTTCTGCTGTGTGTGTAGTTTTAAAAAAAAAAAAAAAGTCATTGTTGCATCAGTTGTTAGTCTGAAGTCAGAACTGCATTTCTGGGCATAATGCAGGGTGTTGCAGCAGTCTGAGCAGAGGTAACTGCAAGAAGTTGCCGCCTTCAGAGAAGTCTTTGTCCCTATCTCTGGTGCTGGGCTGGACAGGTCTGCAGCCATCCTGCTGTATCAGAGCATACAGTTACCCAGTCAGCCAGACCTGCTCGCTGGTCTGACTGAAACATAAATAAGAAATTTACATTTTTCTGTTAGATGAGTGAGGTTGTGTGAATAGGTAGAAGGAAGAAGTGGCAACATGGACTCGGAGAAGGAACAAGGGATATACAACTGCACCTTTCTGCGCTGGTTTGCAGTTAGGTCAGTGTAGACTAACCTTGAAATCCCACCTAGAGACATGCACCATCCCGTGTTTCGGTTACAGCTGCATCTGTGCTACATGATATTGTAGGTACAAGATACTTCCTCAGCGATTGCAGTTTGCCTGGGTGTGCCTCCCATTGCAGCATCACTTCTTCATTGTGTAACTGTGGACTGTTACAAGCATAAGACTGGTTAACACTGGCAAATTCCTCAGAAACCTTATTTTTCTTGGGTTTGAGATTTTTTTTTTTAAACTCTGCACAGTATTTTTGTGTTGGTACTTAATCAATAGGAAAATGGCCTCCACACAGAGAGTAAAGGCAAATTATTATTACCTCTATTACATCTCAGGTTGGAGATAATTATCTGCTAGGGCATGTTTAGAAGTAAAAGAATGACAGCAAAACAAAATCTTCCCCTTTCTTGTCCCTGATCCTTACAGCACAGCTGAAGGTATACATGATCCCGTACTGTGGTGATGATTTCCAGAGCAAAGAAAAATAAATTAAAACCCAACTTATTTTCTCCAAGCATTCACATTTCAACTGAAACATGGCTGAATTTATCCATTAAATGTACAGGTTAAAGAGTTCCACTGTTTCTGAATGTACTTCTAAATTTTAAAAAGCAAGTTTTTGCTGTTCTTTTCATGAAATTAAATGCAAGTCTTAGGAAAAAAACCCAACAGAGTGATCAAACCTGGTGCGTTTAGATGGGCATTTGAATCGAAGCAAGGAAAATCAAAACAAATAATGAAAACTGTTTTTATTCTGAACCACTTTTAAAATCTAGCATGAAGTAGACTCTGTTTAGGGTTCAGAATCCTTTTCTCCTTAAATAGCAGATCTCTCAATTTAAGGTGATACCCAGAGCGTGGTGGGGGGAGCTGAGATCTGCAACCACAGCTGGCAAAAGCAGCATTTCTCATAGACTCCTTTGAACACAGCACCACATCTGCTTCATCATGTTGCAGCCTGTTTCTAGGGCCACATGTGAGACACAGCTGGCTGGAGGTCTAAGTGGTATTATCTGGCGTGGGGGGTTCCTGGGGCTGGAGAGAGAAGCCTGCGTGTTGAACTGCAAGTGCAGAAGTTGCCAGCATTATAGCAGGGGACAATGAGACAGGGTTTGGAGGAGAAATCTTCCTGCACAGAAACTTAGCAGGCAATGCTCAAGGGGAATTTCTAATCAGTGAATCAGTTAGAGTCTTGAACAGCCTCCCAGTAGGACTAGTGGGGAAAAAACTAATTGGTTTCAACATCAAGTTTTATAAATTTATGAAAGTGATTATATACTGTTGTTATATAGAAGCAGGGAATAAGACTCAGTGATTGAAGATGTTCCTGCTAGATTTAAGTTCTAAGGCAGATAAAACAGACGTTTTCTCAATTGAAATATACAGTGAAACGGGGAGAAGGAAAAATCTCAGCCATGGAAACCTTCAGCACATCTGAGCAGGCTTCCTCATAGAAATCTTAACTGAAGTATAACTCTGGAACATAAAAATGTTTGTTCTGCATTGACAATTTCAGTACTGAGGAATACATCAATAACTGATACAGAATGCTCATATCCTGTCATTTTGAATCTATCACATCTGCCTAGGACCTAGAAAAGTAATCTGCAAACTACTGGAGTACCAGGCCGCTTTTATTTTATCAGCAGCCTGTGCTGCTGTAATGTAAATGGTACGTCAGTCTGGCCATTGTAAATTTGAAAGGAGTGTAAAATAAACTAAACTCTATACAGAAGAAGAAACTCCATGGTGAATAGTCAGCTTTCATGTTTAATTGAAGAGCTTCTGTTTTATGTGAGGCTCCTACAGAATTTTTAGTTCTCTGTGTTAGAATGACATAAAAAATCAGGCAATTCAATTGGAATTGGTATTTTATTGGTGAGGGGTTTAGGCCTTGACTATTAAATCTGACTTCTCTCCTGTGAGCAAACAAAGAATTTCCTGTATTGATTTCTGCATTTTGGTGAAATAATCTACAAATAAGCCTTAAGTATTTACAAAAACGAGTGAAAGGGAGGAAGGGATGTCCAACAGATATGGTTTGGGCTGTGCTTAAGTTAGAACTTGGTTAGAAATAGGCCAAATACTTGTGCTTAATTAAATGTACAGTAAAAGTATTCTGAAATAAGCATGCTAAAACAGTTATTTTAAACCAACATTAAACATTACTTCAATTTGAAGAAATATAGTTTAACTTTTCTTTTAAAAAATACTGCTTTACAATGAGCATCTATCAGAACAATCCTTCATATTAAATGCAGAAGGCTTCTAAAAACACTCTGATAGCAAGACTATGAACTGCAAGTTTACATGCAGTGTTGAAGATATTCATTAAAATTGTAATTAGACTCACGATTAAATTCAGCCGCAGTAGAAACTTTGTGTGTAAGTGTTGCTACAGGAAGAAACCTCCAGTCTGAAAATTAGTTCAGCAGTCTGAGCTATTTTAATTATGCAGAGTTGATTACCATTGGAGAAAGAAACCTTTATTACGGCACCAGAATGCTGATTCCTTCCACCCCCCAGCACACTGCTTGTTTTTCTGGGCTACAGTGTGGTATGTTTTGATAGCCTAACAATGTTCTGTGTAAATAATAAGGAAGTTATTCTGAGCAAGTTCAGGATCTTACTATTAACATTTTATTAAATGACCTTTCATATGGTTGTTTAATGCAGCACCTATCTTGCTGACCATGTTACAGCGGTAGCTTCTAGTTGCGTACAGAAACTTAGACTTCTAGTGAGATGTTTTTTAATCTGCAGAATTTTGCAAAGCTGCATTCCAAGGCAACATCTTGTTTCCATTTTTGCAAACCCCAAGCTAGTGACAGAGATGCTGATGGATGGCTCTAACTGTCTAAAATGTCACAAATATACCTAAATTTGGCAAATCTGGGTATAGCAGAAGGAAATGTCCCTCCCCCTATTCATGTCTAATTTGATTATCGACAGAGTCCCCTATCTTAGCAGCAGATTTTATACATCAGTTGAGAAGAGCTTGGTATTCTGAAATGGAACTTGACTTTATTTCAAGTGAAAAAGCAGAGGGTACAGCACATACTTTCCCTGCCAGCCCCTTCACGCTCATGTCCTAGTACGGTGTGGAGGTGATGAGTAGCTGTGCAAAGATTTTTTGGGCAGGGAAATCCGACTGCAGCACTCTGTTTTGCTCTCTGTGAGACCTGCTTAAAATGCAGTGGCCAGGAAGGCAGGGTAGCTGTTGCTCTGGCCTCAAAAGGTTCTTCTCCTAATATTCATGCATTGTCCTAGAATTTAATTTTCAAGCTTCACACACAGATTAGTTACAGGCATGTGAGTTTTAACAGTGCCTTTGGGATTCCTTTATTTCTAGGGTGGTTTTGAGGTTTTTTTTCGCTTTGTTTCTGCTGCTTTTCAGAAGCAGGCACCTTCCCCAAATGTGCCAGCTTTCTCTGAGCTGGTCCTTCTTTGTATGTGTGACTCGATAAGTCTTGCAGATGTCTAAATATTGATACATAAGCCATGTAAGGTATGAACTATTCCTTTCATTTGTCATAAAGAAATGGATATGTCAAAATAAATTGATGGACTTAGCTAGATTTACAAACTTATAGCCCAACTACCTATTTAGGTGCTCTGATGTGATAAATTGTACTTTTCCCTATTCTCCATGTATTAGTGCTTAGAAATGTATATTTTTATTTGAAAATAAACCCTTTAAGATTGGGTTAAAACATCCATGTGAGCTAACTCATCAGATGAAAGGAAGACTAGGCAATTCATAGAAAGGTGTGGCAAGCTTGTGCTGTAGCATAATGCAAACCTGCAGTTCTTCATCCACTTGCTATTGTTACTGTTGCTAAAAATAGAGAAAATCCTCAGCTAAGACTTAGACCAAATAGATCTCACACTGTCACCTCTCACCCAGCTATCATAAAACCAGAATATACTACCCTTCTTTATTTTAAAAGACAACTGCTTTTTATGTCTGTCCTAAAATGTACATTTTTTTAGATGTATAATCTTAAGTTAAATCCATGATTTCTATAACTATTGATATACAATTGGTGGTTTAGTAGTTTTTTTAATAGTTTTTTTAACTACAATTATTTTCAGTAGTGCACTGAAATAGGTGTTACCCACATAATGTTGACTACCCTGGCATGTTATTAATGATGTTCCATGTTATCTTTTGGGGTGGAGGGGAACAGATCTACATGCCTGATTCTGTACTACTGTCAAATGTATTTTGAAAGGATAAGGAAGTTCCTCATGCGGAACCAGCCTTGTATGATTATCTGGGATTTTGAAGCCATGACGTGAATTGGTTTTGGTGATCGCTGAATAGTGATTTTACTCAGTTTTTTTTCCTTTGTAATAATATTGCCAGGAAGTGCTCTGGAGGAATCCTATCTCTATGTTAACTAACATTAGTTCATTTGCTTTTTAATTGTTCTTTGTTATTTTTTAACAGCAACCACTCTATCATAGTTATTCAAGAGTACAAGAATAGTTTGTCCTCTCTGTCAGTGGGAAGTCTCTGCTTCTGCCCACTTGTGCTCCACAGAAAAGTAGAGTTTACATGTCCTCTTGTTAATTTGGCCAAGCATAAGCATCCAGCATGGGTAAATATAGTTTTTAATCTTTTCTCACAGTTTTTTACAGGGTGTGTTGAACTTGCTAGGTAGCTCCCAATTAAGTAAGACAAGCATGGAGCCATCCAATGGATATTCCATCAAATTTTCTAATGTCGCTTCACTGGGAGGGGATTTTAGGGATGGGGGAAGGCTGACAGAGAAAGACGGAAGGCACTAGCAGGGCACATCTCATTTTGGGCCTTGAAGTGCTTTCTGAAAAGTGAAAACTTGACTCTCAGTTTCACTGGAAATTATTTCTACAGACAGTTCCTTTTTTGTGTGTTGTTTTTTTTACCGGAGTAAGGTTTAGTTTTATACAGTACCTGGAACTGGTGGGGTTTTTAATTGATTTACAGAATGTATCTTTTTTCACATTACTTTCTATCCTTCTGTCTGTATTAGAGAAGTCGGCGGTAATCATGTATCTGTTGTGCTTCTGCTGGTTGCCAATTGTTGCTATTATGTCTTTTTATTACAATGGAGGCTCTTAGTCATATGTCATCTCCTCAATATGTTTTTTTCCAATATATGTTTTTTCCTTTATTTTGGCAAATAAACAATCCAATGTTGTTTATAATAATGTATATATCTTTCTTCACTGAAATATTGAATGCAGCAAAAATGAGTTTTAAGAAATATTAGTACAACATGATAAATATGATCCATATCAAGTTTGACAGTAACACAAGTGAAGATGTTCTTTAGTCTGTCTCTTTGTCTTCTTAAATAGCTCTCTGCAGATCATGTTGAATGGATTGACATGAAAGTAATTTAAATAGCCATTTTTATTACTGATTTAAAGCCTGAAGCAGAAAAAACCTTGTTTAAGTAATAGAATTTTAAGAGAGACTTTTTCCCACCATTTCTCTGCTACTTTCTGGAAGAGTTAGTTTGTGTCTGTTGATAGACAATGAATTTGTATTTTGAAAGTTAAAGTTGCCATTGAGAGGTGATTTGCTGCAAAATATAACCTTTACAATAAAAGAAACACTTGCTGGTTACCCCCATATATGTTATTTAAGGGGTTCATAAAGAAAAAGGCATGTATTGAATTTATTGTCTGAAGTAGATTCAAGTATTGAATGCTATACTATAGAAGTGATTTATGTTTTGTACACCTTCTGGAGGCCGTTGAAATTCAGTGAATATAAAACGAGACCGTGAATTTAAAAAATCGGTTAATTTAACCATGTTGAATGTATAAGTAAATAACTTTGCCAGAAGATGCTTCATATATAAAATACAGTTTTTTTAACAAAATTAGTATTTTCTGTAACAAGTGAACGAATGTAATGCCTTCTGGGGACTGAGTCTGCCAGAATTTAGAAATAGTAGATCTCATTCACTAACGCCTAGTTCTAGCCGTAAACTTGGAGGGGAAAATAAGTTTATATTTTTTTCAAGCTATAAGTGGTTGCTTTGTTTTTTGGTATCTCATCGCTGAGTTTGCTATTTGAATAACTACAAGTGAAGACAATATTCCTCTCTCTGGTCTTCAGAGGCTACTGCAATGAGTTTTGATTGAAAACCAAACTGTAGTATTAAGGTTTTAATGAGACACTTTAATCCTGCTCTTGGGCCTTTCAAAAACATTGTTAAAATTTGAAATTTAATTTTAAATGGGTTTGTTTTTTAAATGGAAAATATATTAATTTTAAAAACATTTTCACACAAACTGCTTAAATTTAGCTTAGTTACTCCTATTGGATATTAATTTGGTTTATCTTTTTAAGCTGTCCCTTTATAGACAAGGACTGAGCTAGTATTTACTGGAGTTAACGATAAATTAACACAAAGAGCTAATAGAAATATTATGAGAGAAACATTCCTACCCACTTTTTAACTCCAGCAGGGAAAAATGAACAAAAATCAGTGTCATGGACATTTTTTCTGTCATTTCACCTGGATTGTGCTTCTTCTGTCAAGACACTGAAGGATTTGTACTTGTACTGGAAAGAGCAGGAGATTTAAAATGGACACACACAGCTTTCATCCTCTAAACTGTGTTTTCATCCTCTAAACTGCCCCCAACAGTGTTAGGAGGGTGTGGGGCATTTAACACACTGAAAAACTGAATCCTTGGCTCTCAGCTTGCAAGTATAGAGGAATACATAGATATACAAATATGCATTACGTGTTTCTTGCTCAAAGATCTGTCCAGTTTAGGTATGTGCAGATTAAGTGAAAATGTGGTTTGAACCATCTGTTGGCAACAGTTGTGAATTGGTGTGTTGGGTAAAGATGCCCCGTGGCGAGGAAGTGGTGGCGGGTGAGAGGGTTAAGTGGTTAGAGGCTGAAAGTCACTTCCTCATCAAATCTGTGAAGTATGATTTCTGGGCACAGTGGTGAAGTCAGTCAGAGAACTTTCACTCAAATCGCCGTGTTTTAAAAAAAGCTATTGTAAAAATTAATTTTTCAAGTTCAGCATCTTTTGGTTGCCAAACAGAAAAATCTTGAGTAGGTGTTACGGAAGGATAAAAAAAGGGAATCTAGGATTAAGGCCTCACAGCTGTTTGACAGTATATATTAAAGGATCCCTTTGCCTTTTTAATTTTTGATTTTCCTTTCAAGTTTCTCTTGGTATCTCAGTGGAATTCGTGGGGAAATTATTAACACAATACTATGGCTTGCAGTTGCAAGGGAACTGTATTTGCGCATTAGACAGGTAGGCTAAAAATGGCTTGAGGGAGTAGCAAATATTTTTGGTGTTTTAAGTGCTTGAGAGTGAAGACGTCTGAAATGCATCGGGGGAAATAATGAAGCAGCCGAACCTGTCTGAATATTTATTTTTCCTCAGTCATGTTTATATACTAGCTAGTCCATTTATTTATTTATTTTTAAACTACCTCATAATTGCACACTCAAAGTAGTCTCCTGGGTTGCTTCCCTTGCAGTGTTTCCCTTGTGGGCAGAATTTTACTTTATTTCCTCATGTTCTAAAGCATGCTGTCTGCTATGAAGCCTATGTAATTTTGTTTTCCTAGACCAAAAACTGGCTTTGAGGTGCCAGTGTGTAGAAATCTAGCTCTCTGTGTGCAGCATGATGGCACATTGCTGTGAAGGAAATGACTTAGGAATGGGGATCTCCCATACGGAGAACAGTGGAGACCACTCCAGCGCAGAGTTGCTGGCTCTGAGAGCAGATCAGCTTTGCAGGTATATTTCAGGCTCACACTGAAGGGTGCTGGGAGGAATAGGGCTCTTTCCCACTTTGCTTGCTGAAATACCTCCCTGCCAAGCTTTTTTTGGGGAAGACTGGATGGTTATCTGCACAAAGGAATTGAGATTACCTGTAAGACGTATTTCTGATGTATGTTAGGCTGCTAGTATAAACAAGGTAGTGGTGTAAATTTTATGTCAACTAAGGAGAAGAAATACCAGCAGCAAAGGATAACTTCCTGCCAGAACTTTAGATCAAGCTAGGCAGTAGGGTTATAAAAACCTCCACCCACCCAGCTCATGCCCTAATGTTAGTGGACATGATCATCCACAGATCAGCAATTAAGTTGAAGTGATGCTAGACATGATATTGCCTGTCAGATTCTTTTGAATTTAAGAGGAGGAGAAAGAGGCTCTGTAAATGATGGCAGAAGAGAGAACCTCATTCTCCAAACCAACATGTCTTAGTATCTCATGAGAGACTCACATGCCAATTCAGCTGTCTAATCTGACACTCCTTTTCCTTGTTTCAATTACTTACTACTATTATTTCATGTGCCAGTGTTACTGCCTTTGCTGACAAGCCTGCACTTACTACCCATTTGCGCTAGACTTGTGTTGTCTCTCAAGTGTCCCACAATATTTCATACACTACCTCAGATCCTGGTGGAAACTGGTCACCTAGAGAGAAAAAAAGGCACACAAGCTGTGTGCCTTCTCAGTTCCTGCTAAGATTGTTTAAAAGAGGTGCCAGGAGCCAATACACTCCCACTAACACTTATGGGAATGCTTAACTTGCTGCAAATGTTATTTGACATTTCTTCACCTGTGTTTGAAGGGGCAGTGACAACTTGACTGATAGATGGAAGGACCTCATGGCTCTCTGGGTGTTGTTGGTTCTTCTCTGTTTACAACCCAAGCGCTGCTTTGCTGCCTTCTGAGATGAACTCTCAGAGAAATCAGATGAAGAAATTGCTGTAGATCTATGAGCATATGTACACTGTTAATGAATATTCCTTTTATGTGTATGTATAAATTGAAGCATGTTGCTGTGGAAAAAAGGTGGCGTTAGAAAGCAAAATAACATTTACCGCTCAAAAATCCTGCACCTAGAGCAAAATATACCTTGACCTCCTGGGGCTGTTTGCAAATGAAATTTGTTCCTTCTTACTTCCAAATAGAGAAAACAAAGTCTTCTTGCCATCAAGAACTTCCACTGTACCCTCTTCTTTGCCAGCTCTCCAAATATACAAGTATCTTTTCTAACTAAGAATTTAATGATTCATGTGCTTGCTGAATGGATCACCCACTGGATTGCTTTAGTGCGGAAACAATGATTTTTGCAGTGGGCAGATTATTGTTGCAAGGCTACCCTGCACACTGTAAAGCCAAATTAATAGAAGGAAGTAAAACAGCACTTAGTTGACAATCAGTATAATGTAATGAACCTTTTCAAGTTTTATCATCCTCTTTCCCTGTAATTCAGGTAGTTTCAGAACGCTGAAAAGAATAGGCAGGTTTTCTTTAGCTACTTTCATACTCAAGGTGTCACAAAGCAGTTTTGGAAGGAGAAAAGAAAAATAAGCTAGAAAGGACCGAGTTCTAGCACTGTAATAGGAGATAGAGTCAAAATTCTGTGTTTGTTTGTTGATATGATTGTGTTAGGCAGCTCAACTTTCCACCTTTGCAAAAAAACAATTTTCAGAAGAAATAAATATGACAGTATAAGACTTTTTAAAAGCTTGAATTTCTCTACTTCCCATTCAGTTGATCGCTTAAAAAGAATTCACCGGTTTGATTAGGAGCTTTGTTACCATGTAGTGTATGACCTTTGTCAACTTCTAAGGAGACGTTTTAATAGAATATTGCCATTTTAACCCCTTAAATGCACTGTTCCTTCCAAAACAACCTACACTTGCGTAGGTTGTCTGAATTTATGTGACTGTGGAAAAAGATAAAATGAAAACGTAATTATTAGCTGTTTAAGGTAAAGCAGTTCACTGAACTATGCTACCACCACTGGAACTAATACTTGAACCTTTCTGTCACTGACGGTCTCTAATGTTTTATTAGCTCTGAAAAGCTTCAGTTACATCTTCTCCTGCAAGGACAGAAATCAGACAGAGGAGCAAGACTGCCTCAGAAGGAGGAGTTGTTTTATGTAGTCAAATTCTGGAAAGTGGACTGACAGCCTCTGACATGATGGACATCGTGAATGTGCTCAATAAGTGGATTTATAGTGATGTTGGGCTATTGTAAAGTGTGTATAATTGTTGCTGTTGTGCTGAGGAGAAAGGTGCACATTAATTTCCTTTTTTCTTTTGTGTGTTTCATTTTGGGGATGTCAGTGAAGTATAACATCTTGTAAATGAGGAGTGAATTACAAGATTGTATATGGCTAAAATATTTGTTTTCATTGCCTGAGCTTGCAGCCTAAGTCTTTTCCAAAGTGCTTTTGAAGATGCTTTTCAGCATGCTCAACAAAAAACATACCTCATTAGTAGTCACTAGATGAAGCTGCGCTTTCTAGCAAATGGGCTAGCTAGGCAAAAGCATTTTGTGCCAGAGCCTGTTTCAATAAACTTCAGTAGAACGTAGTGAAGGAGCATGACTAGTCCAAGAAATTCCTTTATCGCTGAAACATGAGAGAAACAGACTATTGCTCTGAGCTCTGTGGAACACGACACAGTTTCACTTTAGCTGAATTCCTGAGTGAAGTTTCCTGCTCTTTCTACTGAATAGGGCAAAGCTGTGTTAAGCCATTCAGGATTTATGTGTTTTATTAATTCTGTATGTATCAAATTTTGAGGTATGGGAGGTGTGTGTGATTCGTGTATTTTATCATCTTTATAATATAACTGAAAAAGAATTTGCCTTGATGATCCCTTAATACAAGAGGAAAAATAATAATAAACAGAAATGTGTAGAGGAGGACTTAGATGATGATCTCGTGATTTTTGTTAGCTATTACAGAGAATGAAAGATAAGGTAGCCTTCTGCTGGCATCTCTTGTGCTTTTCTTCTGAATTCTCCCCTAATACCTGTAGAATCTGGTCAACACAGGTAAGTTGGGAGAAATTAGACATGTTCCTGGGCTTCAGCAGTCTTGAGCCATCAATTCTAGCAGTGAATAAACGCTAAAAGGAGTGTATATGGTCCTATTCACATTGTATATTATGGACAGTTCTTGCAGAGAAGATATACTAGTCATGTTAGCCCAAACTGCTGCCAACAGAAAAAGAGTAATTTCAACATAGTTTATCAGTAAATAGCTACAAAATGTGATGGAGTAAGAGCCAGACCTGAACAGTTACCTATATATTACTGCACCAGTTTTAGAACTTACGCAAAATGTCAAGGACTGATTGTTATTCATGAGAAGACACTGGAGGCAATCTGTCAGCAAACAACTCTTTTTGCAACAATGACGTCAGTAGTGTCTCTATCCTAATTTCTGAACAGACGTGAGGACCTGGAATTTGGCAACGTTCTTGTTTTACAATAAATATTCAAATAGCACCAAATGATTTAGTGATGTTTCCAGTGATAAATGTACTCTTGCCCTTTGATGATTCCTTGATGAGATACATATTAAAAAAATATGCAAAAATATGCTATAATTAAAAAAAAAAATCAAACAATCTAGATACAGTGCTCAGGGACATGGTTTAGAAGTGGACCTGGTAGAGTTAGATAATGGTTAGACTTGATGGTCTTGAAAGTACTTGCCAACCATGACGATTCTATCACACATCTGTGCTCCTACACCAACTTCGTCAGTTATTCTCTGCCCTGGATGGATCATGAACTTCTGGCTGATGTGGACTGGTGTTTGGCCAGATGTGTTGGCGCTGTTCTTTCCATTAGTTTCCTCCTCAATCCATGATTTATCTCCTGAAGCATTCTTGCTTTTAAGCCATGCAAAGCGTTTGATGCAGAGTCTTCACTGAAAATACAGGCCAAGACTCTATGACATTGTTAGGAGGAAATGGCGTTATGCTATTTAAATTGCTTCCTTTTTGCCAACTTAACTCTGAGCTACTTTGGAAGTGGTTCCTGCAAAAGTTAGGATCACCGCTCTTGCAGTTACAGAAACTTCCCCGCATTGCCTTGAAACTGCAGTGCTGCCTGGTGCGATGCTTTTCCCAACGGATCTCTTTGGCTATCTTCACACAACTGCTCCTTCATCACACCTTGCAAAGAGACCCTAAGGAAGAAATTTCTTCTCTGGGGAAATCTCTTCTAAGGCATTTATGTTACTCCGTTCCCCTTACGTATATATGGACTTTACCAGTGGAAAGAAATTTTTCCCTTGAAAATTTGTTGTCCTAGATAAGATTAAAATTTCCACTCTTATAATCCCAGGGGAGAATAGGCAAGAACAATACTAGTTTACGACATTGCCAGATGTCCTCTTTTTCAGCTTCATTGCCCAAAACTGAAAGTACAAGACTAGAGTAAACTGTAGCTCTTAAATATCAACATGTTTTTTAACTATTTAGAGAAGTATCAAGGGCTGGTAGATAGGAAGTGATTTGTTATAACTTACAAACTAGCCATGAAGAGGTATGATATAAAGAACCCACAGTGTTATTTTCTGAGAATAACTCCATTTTAAAAATCAGACAAGAAAGTCATTCAGAGCTCATTTTAAATTATTTTGTGAAGAACTTTCTTTCCTAAAGTAGCTTTATTCATAACTTAAAAGATGTCCAAATAATCTACCCAAGAAACGATTAAGAAGTGCTTTTAACTCCTTCAAATATGTCATGACACAAGAAAATATTTTGACCAGCAAGAACAAATCTTATAATGCCATTTAGATAAATGAAGACATTTTATTATTTAAGTTATTCCATTTATATGAACTAAATATTCTGGGATGTGCTAACAGTACTGAATACTTTTGTACATGATCACCTTGGATATTGGTATGAGTAATCCTGACTTGCTTTATGAAAGATTTGAAGCAATGTCACACATTGCTATCAGCATATATAGTTTACTGTAAAACAGCTATAAGGTTTGCACATGCAGAATTGCCAGAATAGAACCTCTCGTATTGGTCAAATGTTCAAAATATTTTTCGTATTCCATGGCACTAATATCTTGTCCTCTTAATGCTTGCATTATTTCTAAAAGATTAGTAAACACACTGTAGTAGTACCTTAATTAATATGCATAGGAAGTAATTGTCAGGGGAGTTTGTTGATCTTGCAATCTGAATGAAAGATAAAGGAGGTTTCTGATGGAATTTTTTTAATGCAAAAGACATGCTTCTTTCTTTTCCCTGTAAGTTAAAAAAAAATCAAACTAAACAACAACAACAAAAAAAAAGCTGAGAAAGATTCTGTCATACCGATAGTACTACCAGCTGTCTAGATGCATAAGTAATGTGAGGTGATGCTGTGATGGAGCACTTTCCATTCTTCTATTCCTCTGTGCAGTTACACTCTTTCTTATTAAAAGAAAATGTCTATTCCCTGTTTAAGAATTTGCAGCTTGAAATAAAAAGGAGAATACATTTAAGAGAAGGAGGGGGGCACTGTCATTATCATTGTAACTACATTTTTTTTTGCATAATCTTTATGATAAATGAACGTAAAGCAATAGAAGCTAAAGAAGGTTTGTGTGGCATTGTGCTACTGCATCTGTAAAACCTTTTTCTCTCTCTTTTCTTTCTCTCTAGAATGTTAAATAGAAGCCCTATCTTGGGAATCGATAGTTCAATTAGATTATATGGTAGGGTTTTGGATGAGTGTTAGTATAGCCAGGAGATTACTTTCCTTGGCTGTTGGGAGGAAGCTGCTCTGGAGTGGAAGCCTGTAACTGCACCTTTAGCTAGCCTGCACTGGGACAAAACTGCAGTAAGAAAAAACCATAAGCTTGTGGTTTTATATTATGCTTGCTGGATGCCCAGGGACTAAAACATAATTAGCTACCCCACATCCAGAAGGAAACAGAAACCATTTGCAATACATACAAACAATGAAAGGAAGTATTAGGCCCAGGTCCCAAAAAGTATGTACTTAACTTTTAAGTATGGAAATTGTTGCACTGGAGTCGACAATACCATCTAAGTGCTTTAGAATATTGGAACGTGAGTGCCATAAAATGACACCGCACAGGCATTATGGGATAGCTGACTAGAAGACTGAATTTTGAAAGTAAAAAACCAATATTTAGTTCCATGTTCGGGTAAAATTCAAACTAAAGTTTGCTTTTTAAAACCTTTAAAAAGCATATATGTATGCAAATAACCCTGCCTAATAACATCACAAATAGCTTGGCCAAGACAGAGAATGCACTACTGACCTCCTAAAATAAATGTTTGTAAATTCTTTTTTTCCAAAAAACCTCAAGCAGAGTGTCTGCCGTTCTGTAACATCAACATCCATGTGCATTGCGCAAATGCCCTTTTGAATATTTGTTGGTTACCTAGCACTAAAATGTTTGAGCATGGAATTATTTTGTGGTTATGAGATCATTCATATAAATTGCACTAGATTAAATAGGCTTTGGTTTGCAGTTTCCCCCACACACTGCTCACACACAGACAAGTATATTTCATTTTAGGAAGCTTAATTTTTTTATAGACTATTCCTGTAAAAATGCTACATGTGTCGGAGTAGAAATAAGCTTCTATTCTCCATGTTAAATAGCAGTGTTTCTAAAGGAAATGTTATCATTGAGGTGGTCTTCTGGTAAGTTCTTAAAATAAGAAATACGCTTAAACTGTTAATTTTAAAAGGGCTAAACATTTCCATAAAGATGCCTTTTCTGAAAGCAACCTTTTACTTTTATAAATGATCTGTCTGTTCAATAGTATAGTAATATTGCAGGCGTCTTTTGTCAAGTTCAGACGTTGCTCATTATCATAATATTTCCGGATGAGAGGTTTGAAAAGGTTAGTCTTTATTCTTAAAGTAACCAATTTAGAGAAGCTGTAACGAATCACAATTAGAAAAATCACATATTTTATATTGATGAAACTCCAATCGCTTACTTAAAGAATTAATTAAAAGGGATCAATAGCAGCAAAAGGTGCTGGGGAATTTTACAGTTCAGAGTGTATAAAAGAGGCCTGATATCCTATGGAATTGTGTCTGTTTCTCTGACAAATAACACAATCCTTTCCCTGACCTCATCTAAGCTAAACATTACAACAAAGATACACTGTTGTATTTTCCCTCTGCACAGTTTAGAAAGAGTTCCCTTGCTGTCTCATTTTCACCTAAAAATATTACTTTATTGCTATATTATATATAATTACATTATTTAAAATCTAATTATCTTCCTTAGATGCCTAGAATGGAGAGCTACAGTGCATTCAGTGGGGATTGCCAGTGTCTACGAACCACTTCTGAAATTTGCTTGGTGTTACAGAGTCCCCATAAGCATCGATTTCTGTTTTGATTCCACATCCATTTGCTTTCATCTTTTCACCTTTACATTGGACCAGAAATCAGAGACTAATAATAACAGTTTACATGGCAACAACTCTGTAAATGTAAATAGAAAATAATTGAGGAGGTCTTTATTTTTTTTTAAAAAAAAGTTACCTGCTGAGGTATGTAAACTGTTTCTGATCAAGTCTCATCAAAAAAAAAATGGAAAGTATCTTGCCAAGGATTGGAGGCAGAGATGGATGGAGATAAGCTTGGATAGACTGCCCAGAACCAAAGCAAATTTGCATGATTTAGAAGAGATCATAGAATTGTCAGGGTTGGGAGGGACCTTAAAGTTCATCTAGTTCCAAGCCCCCTGCCACGGACGGAGACATCTCCCACTAGATCAGGTTGCCCAGAGCCCCATCCAGCCTGGCCTTAAAAACTTCCAGGGATGGGGCTTTCACCACCTCTCTGGGCAACCTGTTCCAGTGTCTCACCACCCTCATTCGGAAGAACTTCTTCCTAATGTCCAATATGAACCGATCCTTCTCTAGCTTTAATCCATTCCCCCTAGTCCTGTCACTGTCCTAAGGGAGGAAATACTGGAGTTATGTGTTTAGATTAATATATATTCCTGGTTTTGAAAACTATAAGCTAAAGGGGTAAAGCTTTGCTTAAAGTACAAAATTTGCTGGAGAGCCAAAGAAGGATCCTACTGAAGTCTGGAAAGAAAGCTAGATTTCTGCGAGTGTAGTGTGATATGACTCAAACACCACGCAGAGCTGACCTTGGGAGCTAGAGTGGACCTGTGATACATATATTTCACTGCCTGGGTTGACACAAGGTGAAAGGTTCTTTGGTCTTCACTAAAATAGGTAAAAAAGTAACCATAAAATATGTGCATTCTCGTTCATCTTTTGGTCTACTACAGTGTTTGAAGATAACAAGGAAAAGGAGTTTCTGTTTGTTTGGGAAGTGTTGTCATTTCACATTACTTTCACAACAAGATAGAGATGAGTTGAGAAGAGCCTCAGCAACAATCTCAAGGTCTGAACATCCCCAGAGACTGGGGAGGTTTGCTCTGTGTTTGCACGCCCACTTGCTGAACCAGCAAGTGGTTAGATGGCAATTGCTCCATGTCTTTATATGACAGATAAGGAAAGACAAATCTTGTTTTGCCGTTCCCCTAAGCATTGAAGCTTAGGCTTGAAAAAATGTTGAGGAAAATAAAATGCTAAAAATCCCAAGAACTAATAGGCCACTGCAATTTTTAAGGGTCATAGCCTTACGGGCTTTAAAGGCAATTCTTCTGGTTCATCAGCTGTGCCTCTGCAAGAGGGACAGGCTGCCGCCTCCTCTGCAGTGACTTGTGCTCTGTCCAGTGTCACTGGGTTATTCTCCCTCAAGAAAACACCAGGTGTATACCAACCTATTGTCAGTGTAGCTGCCACTGTGCGAGTGAGAACCTGTCATGATGTTGAAAAATGCCACTGATGACAATGGATGTGTGCCCCTTTCTTCTTGCTCCCTCCACAGAACACTGTTGAAAGGTGAAGGCTGATAGCTGATGCCATGTTAACAGCAGCAATGGATATACCAAGGTGAGGAACAATTATATTCAGCGTAAATTATCGTTTCATGTTTTCTCTATGAAATTGATGACTGATATAAATTGAGCATATATCCGTAAATAAAATTTCAGCCAACCTACAAAAAACCCCATGATTTGTTTGTCTGCATCTTATCTTTTTAGAAATGATTAATAGTTTGTGGTATCAGGGCTGTAAGTTGAAATAGAAACACTTTTAAAAATCTAGAAGAAACAACCTAAAAAAATGGATGAAGCTTCAAATACAAATTGATGTTAGAATGGTATAGGTTGGTCATTTGCCTGTTAACCTAAAACTTTCATGCCGCAGAAGAACCTGAGCCTTAGAGCTACTGACTGCAGCTTAGCAGCTGATCTGTACACATGTAGTTTATTTTTTCTGGCAAGATACAAATGAAGGTATGGTATCTGTTCCATTGAAATTATATGAGAGTGAGTTGGAGGTAAAAAGTAGACATGGAAGATAGTTAAGAGAAGATTAATCACATCATGTGGTTACAGCAGAATCAAACTCTGCAGCCTCACTTCTGTGATGTTCTTGTACTTGGTGTTGCTCTGGGAGAGGTCTGTGTCTGACTCTTGCTTATGAAGTGTCTTCCCTTCCACACATTCTTGGACATCTTGGCCATGCTGTCTCTTCCAGTATCCACTATTCAGCACCAGAATTCTGGAGACAGTTCTTCCCTTCATTCTCCCTCAACAAAAGGCAATAGATCTCATGTTGGAGAGCCCCTGCCCTGCTTCCCTCCTCAAAAATGGCAGCAGCTGCAAGATCTGCTGCAAGTCTTTCTCCAGATATTTTAGAATCTGCAGGCTATGCAAACGAAGGAGGGGCTTTTTCTCTTTTTCTGTCTTCTGCTTTCATAGAAACGTGTCATCTTCAGGAGCTCTGAAGCAGGTAGTTGCTGTATTGCTGTCCAAGTAGCTGTTTTGCACTAGATATAATGCTGTGGCCTGGATGGACGTGTCTTGGGGTTTGAACTTAGCCTGAAGCCTGCCTGTTGATTCTCATTGATCTGAAAATATTTCCATGGAAATAAGATGCACATACGTTTTCCAGTTTTCATTCTAAAGCTATTGAAAGAAATATGCAGGCAGCCCACAAGACCCTATTGCTTTACTAGAGTTCTGAGCTACGAGTTCAGTGATGGGGTGTTTGGTGGTCAACAGGAAAGGTTGAGACTTCATTGAAGACCCCTCATTCAAAAGCTTTGGAAATCAAAGCTCCTCACTGATGTGTGACAAAACTGAAAATCTGACACATTTCTATAGATGTCACAATAGATGTTGATCATTAGGCAGGGTTGAATATTTAAAATGTTTTCAAATAACATGGATATCTTTAAAGAAAGCCTGAAATTGCCAATAGTTTGGAAAATAAAGCCTGCATGTGAGGCTGGTAGTGTAGCCATGACAACCAAAGGAGAGGAGAAGTGAAGGCAGGCATTCCGCAGCAGAGCTATGCAGGGCCTTGAAGAAAAGGCCAGATATTAGGAAAAAAGGTGGAGGTGGTTGCTGGTAGATAGACTCAGAAAAAGCACAGATGCGTTTTAAAACATGCTGTGCCTGTGAATAGAATAGGGATGCTTTTGTGATGTGAGGGGAGTGTGTTGACTCTAAAAGGAAGAAAAAATGCAACTCTAGAAACAATTTGGAGAAAGAAGCATGTCAGGTGATAGGGCTTCAATATAATGCCATCTCTGTTGTCTGCAGAGAACACTGTGATGTTGTCTGTGATGCAGCAGGAAGGAAAGGACAGAGCTGGGAATGGAAATTAGTGGTGCCTGTGTTTCAGTTGTGAGGTGTTTCAGTCTGAAATGCCAGATGTAGTTTCGGCTGGAGAAAAATCAGTTTTGAGTGCAAATGTGGAACTGAGTTGTCAGTAAAATGTTGACAGTTGGAGCATGTAAATGGCTGCAAAGTAGTAAATAATTTACTACAGGGGTATGTCTCTGGGTTGTCTCTGGGCTCTGTCCCTGTCCTGCTATGTGATAATGGACAAGCAATTTAAATCTGTTTCTTCTCCTATCTTATGACTTGTTTTGGTTTGGCCTGGCCAGATTTCGGCGGCGGGGGGGGAGCTGCAGGGTGGCTTCTGTAAGAAGCTGCGAGAAGCTCCCCAAGATTGATAGAGCCAATGCCAGCGGCTACAAAGAGGGACCCGCCGCTGGCCAAGGCTGAGCCTATCAGTAAGGTGATAGCAGAGGAACGCCTCTGTGAAAAACATATTTAAGAATGGGGAAAAGAACTGCGCCACAACAGCTGGCACAGAGATGGAGGAGTGAGAATCTGTGCAGACACCAAGGTCAGTGAAGAAGGAGGGGGGGGAGGATGAGCTCCAGGCGCCGGAGCAGAAGGAGTCCCCCGGGTCTGTGGTGAAGACCATGGTGAAGCGGGTTGTCCCCCTGCAGCCCATGGGCGAGGTGCAGAAGTCCACCGTGAGGATCACCGCATAGATGTCCACCGAGGACTCCACGCCGTGTGGGTGGATGCCTGAAAGGGGACTGTAGCCCGTGGGAAGTCCCCATCAGAGCAAGTTGCTGCCGGAACCTGTAGCCCGTGGAAGAGGGAATGCCCACGCTGGAGCAGGTTGGCCGGTGGGACTTTTGGGACGTTGTGGGTGGCTCACGCTGGAGCAGTTTCCCCCGAAGGACTGCACCTCAGACTCACGAGGGGTGGGCTGCCCCTCGTGAGGTGTCTCGCGTTGGGCAGTTTGTGATGAATTGCCCTTCGTGGGACGACTCATGTGGAGAAGAGAGCGTGAAGCTTGTCTCCCGTGAGAGGGACCCCACAGTGGCCCTGGGGAAGAGTGAAGAGTCCTCCCCCGGAATGAAGAAGCGGTGGAACCAACGTCGGATGAACTGACCGCAGCCCCCATTCCCTGTCCCCCTGCGCCGCTCGGGGGGAGGAGGTGGAGAAACCGGGATTGATGTCAAGCCCGGGAAGAAGGGAGGGATGGGAGGAAGGTGTTCTGTTTAAGATCTGTTTGTTTTTTCTTACTTCTCACTACTCCTCTCTGATTAGTTTTTTTAATAAATGTACCTAATTTCCCCAAAACTGAGTCTGTTTTGCCCGGGACGGTAAATGAGGGTGATCTCCCTGTCCTTATCTCAAACCCTGAGCCCTTGGAGATATTTTCTCCCCCTGTTCAGTAGTGAAGGGGGGAGTGAGTGAGCGGCTGTGTGGGTACCTGGCGGCCGGCCAGGGTCAACCCACGACATGACTTTATGTAAGTCACAAATTATGTGAAAAGTATAGGTTTGGGGAGTTAAAAACTTTCTGCATGTATTAAGTTTACCTCAACTGGCCTCACTTTCAGTGGAGTCTTTTAAATGTTACCTTAATAAATTTGCAAATGAGAAATGAGATGTGAAAAAATCTGAGGAGCACTGCAGAATATCCCAAAATCACAGTCAGTCACTGTCTGTCATGTATCTCTCACTGCTTATACGCATTACACTGGGAAGACTCTTCTTCTGCCCTGGTTCTTGGATTAACAGTTCCCCAACAGGCTTTTGCAGCTCTGTGGGGCTCTTTCTCACCCCTAAGAGGGCTGATGTTGAGGTTGCCTGCTTCTGAAACAAAGAAAATTCTTCTGACACATTTTTTCTAGAATAAATACACATCTATTCTAGATGATCTAAAATTTTGGTTTTCCTGATTAGAAAATAGAAAGTAAAGCTACTCATGGAAAAAAGAAATAAGACCAAAACATATGAACAATAAATAACAATTCTGTTGTTTACTTAACCTCTTCATCTACTTCAGCATTTTGGCTAATGTTGGGGCTGTTGACAACTCAGTCTCCTTCCTGCCAGTTCAGGCTAGTGTGTCTCGGAATTTTCTGAAGGATATATATCCTCTGAATATTTTATCCAACCTTAGAGGAGGATTGTATTTAATTCTTGACACATCTCAAAGCTCATATTGCTCATGGCTGGTTATGTTTTGGGTAAATGGCAGTAACTGTTCTCTGTAACTGACTACCTTGAAAATCAGTAAGCTGGAATTATTTCAGGAAGACACAGAACTATACAGAAATTCGGGATAAATTCAACTGAGCAAAAGAGAGATTAAGGCTACACAATTTATATGTCACACTCACAGTGCGTGCCAGCTGTGGCCCCTGAGTGTGCCCTGCTTCCTTTCTAGGAGTCCAGTGTTTCACTGGAGAGATGGATCCTGCAGATCTGGTCACATCATTTGCTAGACTCCTCTGGAGCTTTATATGCTGCTGGCACACGAGTAACGTGGACTCATAAACCTGACCTGTAATCTTTTTTGTTTTCCTGTAAAGTGACGTGTATTAGTTTGGTTTCCCACAAATTCAGCTGTTGCTCAGAGCACATACAGTGTACAGATGCTTTTCCTGTGTGGCTACCAAGATCTGTGTCAGGTGGCAAAATAATCTGGTAGATAAGTTGTGGTGCCTCCTCAAGATTCTGATTTTCAGCGTTGCGCAACACAAGAAATAGTAATGTGAATTTATTTTTAAATCTGGAATCAAAAATTAAAAAAAAAATAGGCTTCCTCTCTTTTTACCTGTTCAAATGTAAGCATAATCTTTGTCTTATTTAGAAACAGCCCCTTTCTATCCATAAATTTTGATGATAAGGTTACTACTTAAAGAGTTAATTTTGAGTCAAGTATACCCCAAGCCAGAATTCTCCTTGACCAGTAAAAATCCCAAAACAGATTGAGTTACTCATCATCATGGCTAGGCTTCGTGAAAGAAGATATGGGAAGGGCTCTACCCACACTTGCTACAAGCGTGCTGATGGCTAAAAAGGTCGATGCAGGATAGGCAAGTCCAGTTGCAAAAGGCACATTGGAAAGTCTCCTTAGGTGGTATGGATCTTTTTGCGTTGTCTTTTCTCCTTGAGACTAATTCTACATGAGTTCTCAAAGGAGGCAGCAGCGTTATGGATGGGGTGTCTCCACGTGTCCCGACTGGAGGCCAGAGTGGACCACTGATGGCAGTCAATATGGCCAAACCTGAGGTATTGTTTCAGAGAGTCCTTGTATCTCCTCTTTGGGGCTCCTCTGTTGCGGCAGCTGGTGGCGGGTTCACCCTAGAGCACAACCTTAGGGAGGCGGTGATCCTTCATCCTGGAGATGTGCCCTGCCCAGCGCAGCTGCGTCCTCAGCAGCATGACCTCAATACTGGTGACCCCTGCCTGTTCAAGGACAGTGACATTAGTCACGTAGTCAGTCCAGTGGGTGTTTAGGATTGTACGGAGGCAGCGCTGATGAAAGCATTTGAGGAGTCGCAGGTGGTGGCGGTAGATGACCCTTGATTCAGACCCATATAAAAGAGTAGACAGTGCAATAGCTCTGTAGACACTGATCTTTGTGCTTTTCTTCAGGTGTTTATTGCACCAGACTCTTTTATGGAGTCTTCCAAAAGCTCTGTGTGCCTTTGCTAACCTGTTGTCTATCTCTTTGTCAATCTTACCATCCGAGGAAATGATACTTCCTAGATAGTTGAGCTGCTGGACTGACTTAAGCTCTGATTTGCCTACGGTGATGTGGGGATGATGGGAGACTTCCTGAGGTGCAGGTTGGTAAAGAACTTGTGTCTTCTTCAAGCTGACTTCCAGCCCAAAAAGCTCAGCAGCCTCTGCAAAGCAGGATGTTAAGCGCTGCAGAGCTGCTTCTGTGTGAGCAACGAGGGCGGCATCATCAGCAAAAAGCAGCTCGCGGACAAGGTGATTTAGGGTCTTAGTGTGGGCCTTCAGTCGCCTGAGGTTGAATAGGTCACCATCGGTACGATATCGGATGTAAATGTCGTTATCTTCATCGAGGTCTGCTGTGGCCCTTTGGAGCATCATCCTGAAGAAGACTGTGAATAGAGTTGGTGCGAGAACGCAACCTTGTTTCACACCATCGGTTATTGGGAAGGGCTCAGAGAGTGCATCGCCACATCTGACTTAGCTGCGTTGATCCTTGTGTAACAGGATAATCATTTTCAGGAACATGGGAGGACATCCTAATTGTTCCAAGATCTGCCACAGGCCTTTTCTGCTCACAGTGTCAAAAGCTTTGCTGAGGTCAGTGAAAGTTACATAGAGCCCTTTGTTCTATTCCCTACACTTCTCTTGCAGTTGTCTGAGAACAAATACCATGTCTGTGGCACTCCTGTTGGCTCTGAAACCACACTGACTTTCAGGTAGAAGTTCTTCTGAGGTAGCCGGTACTAGTCTGTTCAAAAGTATTCTTGCAAGGATTTTACCAGCAATAGAGAGCAAAGTAATACCTCAGTAATTCGAACAGTCTGATTTTTCTCCTTTCTTCTTGTACAGGGTGATGATGACTGCATCACGGAGATCTGGTGGTAGTTCACGCACAACGAGCTCGTGAAATTTAGCATGGAGTGCTTGGCCTCCATGCTTCCAGACTTCAGGTGGGATTCCATCAATCCCAGCTGCCTTGCCAGTTTTCACCTGCTGTGTGGCCTTGAGAGTCTCTCCCATAATAGGGGCTGTATCCAATTCATTTTTCACTGGTTGTTGTGTAATGTGCCAAATTGCTGAGCCTTGAACTACACGGTTGACACTGAAGAGAGTCTGGAAATGTTCAGACTATCAATTCAGGATGGAGAAGTATTTGGCTGTCTGGGCTTAGCAGCTGGCTTTGAACGTGGTGTTTGGGTTACAACTTTATTGCTTAATAGCCTAGTAGGTTTTGCTTTGATATTTCTTCTTTTGGTTACTAAGAAAATCACAGATCCTTTTCTAGAATTACACAGAGTGAAGTAGGTGTTTCTTATTATTTCTTCAGATGTTTATATTTTTAGTACTGAGGTCTCTGCTAGCCAAGGGACAGAGAAAACTTATGACTTTGGTCTTGTGGCAATTATTTTAAATACTTCTGATTATCATTACTACATGAACAGAACTTTATGCACCATCAATATTTCAAATGTAAATAAAATAGTTCTTTAAAAACGAAGATCACTTAAAACATAGTGCTGCTTGAATGTTGAGGAGCCATTATGTTTAATAGCATTTTTAAACTATTAAAGTTGAGTGGTTACTTTTTATTTTGCATTTAGTCACTCATGGGAGACATTTATTTTGTCTCATACTCTGCAAATAGTGATGCTGTTAGTAGAGAAGGTTCTCATTTTGAATAATGGTCTCATTTATATAATATCCCTTAGTATAATATATTCATATCTTAGGAATGAAAATTCACAAACTGTTAAGGGGTATACAGAAAATCAAATGAAATATATGTCTATAAAAAATCTTGGGGGAGGGGAAAAAAAAAGGTGAATGTCCTGTTCTAGTAATTATTTGGTTTGAAGTTAACAGCCTTTTTTAGCAATGATGACATCAATAGGAAATAATGATAATAAAAAAATAATTTGTACTGCAGAATAGATAAGATTTTTTGCAATATCCTTGGACAGTGAACTCCAGGACAATTTGGAATGGCTGACTGCATGAAAACACAGAAAGAAATTATGGAATTAGATGCAGCAGTTTTTATAGCCCTGACTTAGCTTTATGTAGGCATTTGAGAGCCATTCTTGCTATTTTTTATTCACTTTTTATGGCTATTCCAACATGTTCCAGTGATTCTCTTTTTATGCTGTGGTAGCACCAAAAAGAAAGGCTCATTTATTTGATACAAACCTCGCAGAAAAATGAATAAAAGACTGATTCATCATTTGTTCCACACAACGTATTTTTTTCTATTACTTTCAGATGCCTTGCCAAATGCCTGAGTTTATATTTCCTGATCCTGAGTGCTTTGAACTTTGAACCAGAGAAATGGACAAATCGTAGGTATAGGTGAACGAGTCTTTCTGGACACTCTTGGTTAAGATGGAGAAGTAGAGGTGGGAACCAGAAACTGATACACATTTAAAAGTACTTAAATCATTGGTGGGGTGATGGATGGTGGGTAGATGAATGTGTGAATGTAGGTGCAAATGCTAGAAGCTATATATGTGTAGCCACCTCCTTGAATATACAGCTGGTATTGCTATCAATAGGAATTTGACCAGAATGGTATACACCTCTACCTATTTAAGGAAATACTGCTTTAAAACCACATTATTTATAGCATGAAATTAGCATTGACTTTGCTAGACTTTGCCATTACCAGACCTGCAAATGGGAAGTCAGCAACACATTTTGGAGGTTTCGGTGTGGCATGGAACTCTGCGTTTGCTCACCTCTGATCATGTCAGAGGGGACAAATCAATGCATTGCTGCTTCAGCCGTATTGGTCTGATAAAGATTCTTTAGAAGCAAATGAGGTAACCAAAAAATCTGCACTACAGGACTTTCAATTTGTTAGTTGTAAGGAAGCAAACCTTGCAAATTTTTCTTTTTTCCGAAGCAGTCAAAATCTGTATGGATTCAGGCAATACCTCTTTCAGTAACCACGTATCATTTAGCTACCCATTTGTGCTTTGTAACCTTGACTTGATAAAGCTGTTTAAAAAGTTTTAAGAAATCTTTTGTATGGAGGATTTTTAATACATGGAAAAGATCCTATTACTTTATCTAAAGACTAATGCACTACAGTAGCCTTTTCAGTGAATATAAGCTATCTTCTCCAACATGCCTGTAATTCCGTTAAATATCTATTTAAAAGATGTCTAACAGTGTTACTAAAGTGATAGATGTTATTTTTACTTTTAAAACTAAAAGGTACAGCACTTTCCGAAATACTTTAAGATCGTTTATGTGCAAAATGAATGCATGGTGTACTTTAAAGAATAGATTTTTCAACCTGGTAATTTTTGCACTCTTTGAGATTGTTTCAATTGCTACAATAAGGGAATTTGAACTCCAAATAATTGGCGGAGCATTGTGAGTTTTATGTGGAATCTGTGGTCTTTTGAGCATGAAACGTAATTGCTCTTTGCTTTTAGAAAGGTTTTCTTTCAATAGCGTAATTCCTCATTCTCATTAATGGAAATTAAATAATTTAATTTTTTTTAACATGCAAAGTTTGGGCAAATTTCTGCCTAAATTTAGATCTCTGTTATCTATCTAATTAATGTATTACAGGTATTTTTTTTTATTCTATTAATGTAGCATACAAATGTAGTTAATTGATGTAATTTGAATTGTGCTGTATGGCTTGGTGTAAAATTTTAATAAAAGCAGGATTTTGTAAAGAATTTTTCAAAGAAAATTATCTGATAGCAATATTCAAAGAATCTTTAAATAAACTTTATTGTCTCATTTTGTATAGAGATATAGACATATATGCTTGACACATATTTTTCTCCATTAAAATTAAGTTTTACAGAAATAGAGGTATCTTGGAGGAATTGCTAGCCAACTTTCATATCTCCTGTGCCTTCTACTATCTGATAAAGAGCTTTTAAGTGAGTAGTTTCATGACAAACCTCACTTTTATAATGTCAATGAAACAAATGCTGTGTGTATGATTGTGGTTACTTGAGCCCCGAGGCTGTGTTCTGTTCCGTGCCATGTGCACTTTTCAGTGCCAAGGCATGGCCCTCGTCCAATGTACACGATCTAAAGAAGACTTTAGGCTCTCTACTTGGGTTTACACTTTCAAACTATTCCCTATGCTTTTGTTACCTGCACTGTGTGTGCACAGTAGTTGATCGAGAGTGGTTTTGTTTGTACACTATTGTCAATGTTTGGATATCAGCATATCTTCTCATCCAGGTTTTCTGTATATCTTCATCCACAGCAATGTTACGTGAATTTGAAGCTACTGTGTTCTGTATTTGGGACCTCTAGCTGAAGATGTCAGAGGTGTGACATCTGGAGTCAGGCAAAGTAACTTCTGTGTTTCTTCTCCATTTGCAAGCTTTCTTGTCACTGTAGAAAAGCCTATGGTCAGTTCCTCTTCAGAGGCTTACTGTCATATATTTTTACCAGCCATGTTGTTGAAAAGAGAAACTGTGGATACAGACAGGGGAATAACGATACTGAACACTAGCTACCAAAAAGATGCCATGTATTTCCCTTCCAAATTGCTGTTGCTTTTCCCACTTCACAGACGGAATTCTAAAATCACTGTTACTGGTTTTGTGGTGGTTTTGGTTGTTATTTTTCTGAAGGGGAAAAAAAAAGAGGCACGCTTTCAGAAGCACAAAAGAAAATTTTAAGACTGAGGGAAAAAGTAGATTTATTTAAAAGGTTTTGCCAAGCACAGTGTCTCAACTCCTAAGAAGTACAAGAATTGCAACACACACCTTTGCTGAGCATTCGTTGTTGCTTAAGCTGTGTGCAGTTGCTCATTTAGCAAGTTTTCTGGCTCACTATGAGATGCCTCAGACAGAACAGGACATCTGACTCATCCCAGATGATGTCAATCCAGACAACTTCTTTTTTAGGAGTTGTAACACTTGTGTACTTAATGTTACTGATCTGGAACTTGTCCCGTATGTGATGTCTTTGTGCCTAGAATCAGGGTTTTGACAGAAAAAGGGAAGTTTCCAGTGGTGGCATGAAATGTGGGACGTTCACATTTTTTATGTGAGATAGTCTAGAAAGGTCTGTACTACCCGAATTTTTAGAGGATAGGGAATATTTTATGTGATGACAGAATATTTGTTCATAGACCTTAGCAGTGGGAATATTATTCCAAGTTAACCTCTTCTTGCTAACTTAAGAAATCTTTTACTGGATGTGTGGATAACAGAATGGAACTGTTTGAATTGATCACAAGTAACTGTAGTATTTCTGTGGAATGTGCTTTTTGGAAGACTGGAAAGCAAACCATATTGAGACTGACAATAAATACCAACAAGTTACATCATCTTTATGTTCTAGTTTTGTAATGAATATTGCACAGGCTTTGTGAGAAGAAAAGAAGGCTTCTCATAATGTTCTAAGAATCAAAAGGTGAATGTTTCAATTGATCAGAGTGGAAATTTTTGAAAAAATAAGACCTCAACCCACAGGCACAGAATTATGAAAATATTCTGTGGCCATAAGGTAAAAGGGTCAGTTGTGAGGGACCTGTGCTTTGTGTTAAAGCTTTTTTATAACTAGAAGTACAGCATGCCATTATGAAGAATTCAAAGCATGCACAGGTAGAGTGCCCCTGAATCAAAATACAGAGAGGAGTAGTGTGAATGAGCGAGGACTCTCTCTTCCTGGAAACTGTCCATGGTAAACATTCCTCTTTAAAATTAATCTCCTTGATTATTAATCTACATTTTGCTACTATTTTATGATAAATCTGAAACATACTGAGCAGAAAGAAAGAAGTGAATAAGTACTAGACTAAGCTTGTGGACATGAGAAAATACTCATAGCAACCGTCTTTCTGCATTATCTTATGAAAGAATGGAGTGTTTACGTTTACTTTTGGGTGATAAAGTGAATGCCAGTTTACATGTCCCTGAGGCAGAGAACAATCAGACCGCCGTTTCCCAGGAACGCTTAAATTCTCCCCTAATGCTCAGTAATGTTTTATTACAATGTATCATGTAATGCTTGCTGGAATTGATCCCATCCACAGTTAAGAATCTCCACCCGTGATTCAGTTTGGGCTGGTTCAGCATTTCAGTGATTCTGCCTGGTACTGGGTTTACTGGCAGTCACCAACGTCACAGGTTTGCAGAGCAGACCTCAGCCAACTGGGATAGTACTTGTGCAGTGATCAAATTGTACCTGGACTATCTATAGCTCATCTGAAGTACCTTTACTTTGTCACAACTATTAGAAATGTCTTGAATGTGCTTCTTGCTTTTCATTTACTGAGATGCCTGGTATTATGTTTCCATTATAATATAGCTGGACACTTGAGCAAGATAAAACACCTCCCCCGGGCTAGATAGTATCTTGCTACAAACAGGCGAACAAAATAATACATGTCTGATGAATAGTCAGAAATGCGACATAGCTACAGGAAATCCTTAGGAAGTGCAATTAGAAAATAAAGTAATGATGAATTCAAAAGGTGGGTTTTGAACTCAGATGCTAGGCATCCTACAGTAGGTGAAATATGCTTGTAGCTCAAGCACTTGTTTCTCCAAAACAGAAACATTTTAGCAGAAATTTGAAGATCTCTAAAGAGGTCTATAAATTTATCAGTAGTGTGGTCTGACCTCTTATAACTAGGCCACAGAATTTCACGGATTATCTCATCAATAATGCTAGTTACTTGTATTTTGTCAGTGCTGATTTTCTGGTAGGTTTTAGCTCAAATTTGTTGGGATACAGGGAATCCATGACTTTTCTCGGTACTTCCAAGAATCTATCACTATCATTGTCACAATTGCATCTTCCTTCCAATATTTATTTTATCTGGATATACATTCCAGTCTTAGTTCCCCGTTACATCTCTTTCAGTGGAATTTAAATAGCCATTTACACCTTGGTGATTTCTTCTTTTTTAAGGTTCTTAAATGTTGCAATCACGTCTCAAACTTCTTTTGCTAATCTGCACACACCAAATGGGAACCCTAATTTGTAAATTCTCTGTTCCTCACATAATTTTTGTAACTCCTGGATCCACTTGTAATATAATTTTAAAAACATTGTCACCAGAATGTACATAGTGTCCTAGTACCACTGCAGAGAAGGGTAAAACAATCTCCCTGCCACTACAGGGAGTCAAGGGAGAAAATAAAGTTTATCATATTATACCTTATTTAGGCATGCTTGTTTGCTTAAGATTAAAAGGAAGATGTGTTCTGTCTCCTAATGATGTAATAATATAAAAGTTCTGCAAATTCATTATTCACCAGGCTAGCTTGCCTGATTCATTAGGTCTGACCGCTCCAGCATTACCTGATACGTAACTGTGGGATGTGTCAACCTGCAAGCGGACTGTAACAGCTGAAACCTCTGAAGAAAGGGGCTGTCATTTAGTAAGGAGTTTCTAGAACACTGGGTCCTACCCTAGTTGCAACTTTTAGGTACTCTGAAAGCATAAAGGTTAAATTTATTAAGGTAATAAAAGATTGTAAGAGCTGTGCTGCTGAAATCGATCAGAGTAAGATTAAACAATAAAGAGCTGGTTCAAGGCACACTGAAGTAAGGGGGAGCATTCATTGGACTTGGGATCAGGCCCCAAATTAAAAGTTCCTTCCATAAAAGAGATTTTAAATTCAGTATATAGGTCTCCAACACATTTTTCCAAGGGTCTTTAAGAAATATTAAACTTAAAATCATAACCTTTCTTATGTTCTGTGTTACTTGGGAGTATATTTTCTTGATAAATTAGGGACACAAACTTAAGTGGTAAAAATAAAATGTATTTTATTTTGCAAATACAACCTGCACATCTTTAAGCCAGTAAGATTCTGCCTGTGTGTGGAGAGGGGAGAGCTGGTGTATTGATCAGCTGAAGTGCTGCAGAGACTATAAACTGGTAGTCAGGAGGAGGAAAGAAAAACAAAAAGAAATCACAGGAGAAGACATAGCAGCAGAAAATCTGTTGAAAATAATCCACTGCTGTCTTCTTCTCAGTTTTATCCTCAAATGAGACTATATTTCAGTCTGTTTCTGGTCAAGACCTAGCATAACAAACCTTAATCATTTGGTTTATGTTTTTTCCCCATGAAACTTTGAAGGAATTACAGAGAAAATCAAGGCATGTCTTTAAAAATTCTGATCAGGTTTCCTCTGGAGTCTTGCTGCTGGAAGAATGTCTTATGGGTAAATTTCCACTCTCTCAGCGGGGTAGTGTTTTGCATGAACCAACTCCCAGGAGAAAATGTTGTGTGCTTATTCTGTACAACAAGGCTCAGGCGGCATCTCCATATTAAACTGACCAGAGGGAGGGAGGGGAAGCAGCTGACCTGAGGGGAAAGGGGAAAGGATGAGGAGGAGACAACAGTGTTTTTTTCCAAAGCTAGACAGTGTTATTCAGAAAACTAAAAACCAAACCCCCAAACCACCCCCTTCCAAAAAGAGAAAAAAAAAACAACCTACAACCAAAAAAGTCCTCTGGAATATTTGTACAGGTTTCAAGTGTGCTGTATCACTTACAGCAGTTCAAGAGTGTGAATGTCACTTCACCAGAAATATGCTCACTAAAGGTATGAGATAAAGCTCCTCAAACAAGAAATCCTTGTGTCAAGTAAATTTTTTTTTAGACTCTTTTAGAGAAAGCCAGAAAAGTATTTCCCTTCTTTATTCTTTTACTGCTTGGACTTTAAGCTTTTTTATGCTTCCTAAAAAATTGACTTCACTTTTCAGTCTTTTCAGAACCTGGTTGGCAGTACATACTCTCTCACTAATGGAGCTTGTTGTTACTGGGTTATTTCTTGGTATGGTTCTGTGATTCAATACTTTTAATTATCTTTTTATTACAACATGTACCAGGTCCTAACATACAGTAGATTTACTGATAAGGCCATATACCACTTGTATTGTATCCATTTATAGTGATTTTTATAATGGTATCTTGCTAATAAAATGTTATCTTATTCATTCAATTTGTGTGTAATAAATCAACAGCCTGTTCGCTTTCTTCTCATGCAGATATCGGTATAAGTATGTATGACTGTGTGCATGTACTAAACCTGATGATGTTGCTTGCATACAAATGGAAATTAGCTTAAGAGCATTTCATTAATGAAAGTGTAGCTGTTTGCCTGTGACCCAAGTAAAATTAATACCCTAAATAAAATAAAAAAACGTGGGACTTTATTTTACCTCTCACAAGTCATTTGATAAAATACATCCAGTGATTTTTTTCCTGATGTTATTCCCATATTACAGATTGCAGTCCTAAGTAATTTTAAATGGTGTATGATGCTCCTTTTCAGTGGTTTTTCTCACTGTATAAATCCAGGATTCCTTGTTTTATAGTTTTTGTGTATTACCACTAAGATGCTGCATTAGCTATCTGTGGAAGTAGCTGCAAATCTCACTCTACACGTATGCAAACAAGGATGCATTTAGCTGCTTAGACTGCATTGGTATTTAGAAATGCATGATATACATAATGGAAGATGAAGTAATGCTCTGTGCTCTTGCTTTAAAGGTGGCCCATAGAAAGCAGCACTTACTCTGTATCTTCTCTCAGACGAATTTGAATCAGACTACAAATACAATGCAGATGTGTTGACAAACACAAAAATACCTTGGATTTAGTCTGGGTCCTTTATAAATGATAATTACACCCCTACAGATAGTTAAAGTTTGAAGCAAGCTTTAAAATGGAGAAAATTCAGAACTAGGTATTTTAATCTCCTATAAAAAACAAGTAAACAAATACTCTCAATAATTCTGTTTGTTCTCTATAAAGCCATTCTTCCCTGTAGAAGAATGATCTTAATAGCCATACTACTTACACTTTAGACTACTTTGAACATTAGGAAGCATTTCTTTGTGGAGAAGGTGCTCAAACACCAGAACAGGCTTCCCCAACAGGTTGTCAATGGCCCAAGCCCATCAGTGTTTAAGAAGCTTTTTTACAACGACCCTAACAACATGCTTTAGTTTTTGGTCACCCCTGAAGTGGTCAGGCAGCTGATTTAGATGGTTGTTCTAGGTCCCTTCCAACCAAAATTATTCTACTCTGTTCTGTTCCAAAAGCACAACTGAAGAATAAAATCCACATATCAAGAACTTTTAGGAAAATATAAATTGGAATTTGTTCTTAAACATATTACTGTTACAGAATGGTTAACTTACATACTAAATATGAACTGCATCACTAAAAAACTATATATACTAAAGATCATGAGAATATGTCAGAATGGTCTTCTGATAATTTTGATCCACATTTTTAAGTTTTCCTCTCATTCTAATGAATATTTGATCAAACCATCTTGTAGTTGGCAAAATCAGTTCATGCAGCTCCTCCTGCTGTTTAGAATCATCTGGTGAGTAAATGAAAATGGAAACTAAAGGATTAGATTAGTGATCAAATTTACATTAAAGATTTCTAGCATGGTTATTTTAAATGTAAGAACCTGGGAATAAAATAAGACTTAGGACTGATTATTTATGTCTGTATATCTCCATTGTTCTAAATGCAAAAATAACTTGTTCTTGCATGAAAGAAGTGCGTGGACTTTATTTCTTGATCAGAAGCAAGAAGTGTACTTTTTCTGTCTCTTAGAGCAGGGTGGCAAGTGTCTGCATTTGCTCTGAGAGCTGAGTTTTCTCACTGGAGACTGTAACTGGCATTAGCTGGTGACTCAATGTTTCTCAAAAGCGAGAACACATTTAAGAAGAAACAAAAGGATTTGAGAAGAAAATGAGATGTTTGTCCTTGGGGAAGTTTTCAGTTTTCAACTCCTATAAGGAAAGAACTTGCTTGACTTGGTACAGCTTGGAACACCAAACGTAGTTAATTTGCTTGTATTCTATATTCCCGACTGGCCGTACTCCTATCTGATCAAATCTCTAAGAGGTACAGGTTAGGCTTATCTTGCTATGGTAGCAAAAACATCTTGTCCAGGGAGAAATTTTAACTTTGTTTTATGTGATCCAAATGAATTTATAAATTTTGTATGTTTATTTTTGATCCTGTTAAGTATGACATGTTAAAAAACAATCTGCAAAGCTTGGTTAAAGAATCAGTTCCTTAATTTCCCCCTCCCCCCACCCCCCCCAATAAAATTAGTATTAACTTCCTCTGAAGAAGAGTTTCTGAAAACCTTTAATTTTTTTTCTTGGTTACATTTATATTATTAGTCTCAGTAATTAAATCCTCAGGAGTTCAAACTGTTGAATCACTATCTGTGAACTGCAATTCTTAATTCAGGGTGCAGTGTGAGATAATCGATACCCTTACAGTAATCCAGTTCTAATTATCAAGGCTTGATCCTTCCCCACTGAACTCAGGGTTCTCCCTCTCAGCACAGGTGTCCTGATTTCAGCTGGAATAGAGCTAATTTTCTTCCTAATAGTTGGTATAGTGTTGTGGTTTTGCATTTAGAATGAGAAAAATGTTTACAACATACTGATGTTTTTACTTGTTGCTAAGTAGTGCTTATACTAAGTCAAGGACTACTTGGCTTCTCACGCGTTGCCAGCGAGAAGGTTGGAGGGGCACAAGAAGTTGGGAGGAGACACAGTTATCCAAACTGGCCAAAGGAATATTCCGTACCATAGGATGCCACGCCTGGTATATAAACAGGGAGAAAGGCTGGCAATAATAGTAGTAATAATAATAATAATAAATATTAATAATAAAAAAATAATGGTAATAATAGCAACAACAATAACAGGTTGATATCCAGATTTTCTGAACAATGTTCACTTCTAAGCCAAAACCAAATCATTACGACCAAATCCAGGCAGAGGATTAATCCAAGCACAGTGTCACAGTCACCTTTCCCACGTGAGTAGAGTGAATTTTAAAAAAAAAAATTCTCTGTATCGAGAAGTTATTTTATTCTCTAACCCCCAGGTTTTCTTTTTTTACAAGTGTTTTACAAAACAGAAGAATGAGATAAAAGAAACCTGACCCTTTCTATCCAAAGGATTCATTGTTTTAGTTAATTGTTTCTCAGTCTGAGCTCGACGTTTTCTGTTTGTATAAATATTGCTGCTGGCGGCCCTGGTATCTCTGAATGAGCTGCCAAACCTGAAATCCTGGGCATATGGATCAATTGTGCTACTGTATTTTATTTCTTTTCTATAATCAAGTCCTGGGTCTCCAGGCAGCAAAGTATTTAACATTAGTGTGAGTAAAGTGCTTAAGGTTTAAGCATGTGCTTAGGAATTTTACTGGATTTGTTTTACAGTTAACTAATTGACAAACTTTGAAATGATCAGAAAATTAACTTGTTATTTAATGATACTGTTCTGAAAAGAAAATTTTTATTACTCAGAAAGTGGAAGTGGCTAATGATGGACATGACAGGTCATTGATACACAGGGATCTCAGGCTGCTTGTTAAGATAAGTGGAAGCAGGGAATAACACAGTGTGGTCAAATGGGGGTGAATAAGGGACAAAGGCAATGCTTGGAAAAGGGAGACTCCATTGTGGGAAGCTGTGGCTTTAAAAGGCTTTTGAGTTTTCCAAAATAATCAGCTAAAGGTGAGCTGCCAGCTAACACAGTAGGGAAACTAAAGTGATGTTTGGGTGGGGAAATCTCAAGTAGGGGGTAGGAAAATGATTTTATTTTGCTGTTTGATGAAACCTAATGAGAACTTAGGTGCAGTTTTGGTGCCCACTTTTCAAGAAAAATGATAACACTTCAGAAAACATTTGAAGAAAAAAGAAAAGAATAGTAAAGTATGTTTTTTAAAAAAATATGCCGTACATGAAAGAATCCGAGATCTCCATCTGTTTTCTCATCAGAGGAGGTTACTTAGTCCTGATATACAAGTATTACAATAGAGAAGTAAATTCTGGAAGGTTACAGACAAAAGCCAAACACACTCTGAAGCTGGAAATTGAGGGCACTTTCTTAAATTAAGTGTTGTAATACACTTTTCAAAATCAACAGAACAGCTTACTTAATATTTTTCACCCTGTGTTTCCCTAACGCAAAAACCACAAAAATACGTGATTTTGTTAAAAGTCTGTGCTCCTGTTGAGAAAGATTTTTTTAAAAAAACATTTATGTTCTGAGTTACGCAGATGGGTCAGTTTTCATGACAGCAACACCTCTTTCAGCCTTATCTTTTTCTGATAAGAATCTGTAGAAAGCAGTTCAGCCACCGCTTTTAAGAGAAAAAAATCCTGCTAGTTTTCTCTTTGAAGAAATGAGAAATACCTTCATAACAACAGTAGGTACCTTCTTCTCTCAAAGTCTGTGCTATATTTATGCTAAAGTGGCTCTTAAAACTAGAATTCCCTTTGTATACATGAAGAAAAATACCGAGGATTATGGAAGAATGGGCACTGTCTTCAGGAGTCAAAATGGGACAGCAAAGAAGTGTGGGCCTATGGCCAGCTCTCATTAACAAAATAGATCACTGAATTAGCTGAAAATACTGTGACTTGAAGTCCTTTGGGACACAAGTGTGATCTTGGCTGGCGAGGGTTTTGGAGGGAGCATCCCCCTTCCTCAGGGCTGATGCCCTGGAGGGTGAGCGCTCCTGAGGGTGCTTCTCCGAGCCGCAGTACTGGTCAGGAAGGAGAGAGTGTTTCAGCTCTATAAAGTATAAATGTGCTTAAGGAGAGCTGCTTTTCAGAAAGGACAAATGCTTTAGGAACTGGATCGTGAAGGCACAGCTACAGGGATCCTGAACTGGTGCAAATTTGGTGCAAGTGCTTGGTGAACTGGATTTTGAGGATGTGAGCACTGAGCTCCATGGACTGATGCAAACGTGCCCCCAGTGCAAGTGAAGTGTGCCCCGAGCTGGCTGCTCTGTGCCATGAGATCAGGAGTAACAGAGATTCTCTGATGAAAGTGTAATTGCGTGCGCAGGGTTATTTATGACTCATTTGAATCTACACTTGAGAGATCCCTGGTGATAAGAATTTACAGACCCCAGGAAGGACACAATTCCCAGATAGTTTGTTGGGTTTGATACCAGTCTCATTAAATCCACTCCATGTAATTCTGCAATTACTTTCATACAGGTTTTGCTTTTTGTATTTTTTCTTAGGCGTTTATTTCCTGATTCACATTGGCATTAAAATATCGTATCTCAGAGCCAGCTAGCATAAAAAAGATAGGAAGCACTTCAACATTTTTCCCTTGTATTTTCCTCTGAGCATTTTGTACAAAGCAAAAGGTATGCTTAAAGCCACAAAGGGAAAACCTCTACTTGTTTTTAGAAAGTTTTTTTTGATATTTGTATTTATTTATGTCACTGAGTTTATGTGAATTTCTTTTAATTCCAGTGCCATCTTGGCCTGTTACGGCATTGCCAAAGTTATGGGCTGAGTTGAACAGAGATCAGAGAATCAATGTGCTGCTTTGTCATATTTTGTACTAAATGCTTCCACTTTAGGTTAAAACACTGCTCATCATTTCCCCCTTCTAAAATTATGGAAATGTCTTCGGGATTTCTTTTTTTTCTTTATGAATTCTTAATATAGATGAACCTAAGGTCAGAAGAAAATAGTGAGATATCACATTGCCATGTACTTATGTTTTAAATTATAGAAGGAAGAAGTTTCAGAAATCAGTCCCTAGAAGAGGTCAGTGGATCAGTGGTGTTAAGGTTTGATTCTGAATGGTACTGAACATTCTTTGCCTGGTCCTGTAAATTCCTAACTTTTAAGTTCTCTGCAGCTATCTTGGTGTTTCAGGTCAAGCATACGTTTAAGTGTTTAGCTGGACTTGGGCCAGAACGCCCAGTATTATAACTAAAGAGTTTTAACCTGTGGAATCTGGATCTCTTAAACCTGAAATCAGACACCTAACGTTTCCAAGACCAGTAATTAAAATAACTCTCAATCTCTCTTGGTGAAAATATTGATTAAGGAACAAATTTTAATCATTGTCAGTTGTGCTTAGGCGCTGATTTTGCAAACAGCTGCGCATACGCCTAGCTTTACTAAGCCATAGATTTCAGTGTTAACATGTAAAGTCTTTAATTTATTTGGAGAGAAAATCATCTTTACTGTTACTGTGTCTCCTCACTGTAGTTTTTCATGAGAAGCACGGTGTGGTTGAGGTCTTCTGGTGAATGGTAAAGTATTTTTGGTCCAACTTTAGAGATACCTTCTGCCTTCTCTGACAAAGTTTGACTTCAGTTATGATAAGCAAGGAGGCATTTCCTTGCTGTAGTTTCTAATGCGGTAGGGGGATATTTTACTGGTTGTTGGGAGAAAAATGAGGTCTGCTTCCTCGTTAGGACTTTGTTTTCATTGGATGAGAATGAGAGCAAATATTTGGACATAAATGTTTTATGGCAGTACCATATGGACCTTGGCATTTTATTTTTTTTTTGCTGTTGCATTGAAATTCCTTTAATACTACCAATGTATTTCATTTAAGAGATAAACGCTACATGTAACCTGAACAGCTGTTTTCCCTAAATTTCCTATGGCACCAAGAGTTTTGCTTTTTTTAAAACTCAGTGGTTTATCTGAATAGACAGTTTTATCTGTGGTTTGTTTGTGAGGAACTTGCTTCTTTTTTAACTAAGGGAAACCATGCCAGTTATATTGCATTGTCACAGCTTTGCTCTTAATTGTGTTTTGTGATTCATTTCTAACAGCAATCAATGAAATTAAATAGTTGGTTAATATGTGTTGCAAATATTTTCTTATCCTTGAAACAAACAATACCAAATTAAATGCAAAGGAATCAAACAACCAAAATAACCTCTCTTCCATTCTTTTTCCCTTTCTCTCCCAAAGGAAAAAAAAACAACAAAACAACAAAAATCCCTTAATTGGCACTGAAGACTCAAAACTAAAGATTTACCTTATTCTCTTTTCCCAAGGCAGCGCTGCAGGGGAAATGAGCTTCAAAATCTGAAGGGCCTTGCAGCACCTTGGGACTTGCTTCGACAAATGAAACACATGAGGGGTTAATCTTATGAGTATCCTCACAGAAGAAAAATGTTTGATTGGAGTAAAATTACTTTAAAGTTATCACTCAGTATTTTCCAGTGTCCAACAGTTGCATCCTGTCTAATAAAAGCAAATAGAGAGTAAGAGCTGTACCCAAACAGCTCATGTGTGCACTAAATCATACTTTAATAAATTGAGAAAGAAGGGCAACGAGGGTATTTGAAAGACTCTCTACCTTTTTAATTGTATCTGGCCCGCAGCCCTCTTTTCTCTCTTTTAAAATTTTTAAAAATTCTGCTTTTTTTTTTTTTTTTAGGGGGGGGGGGGAAGACAAGAGTAAGATTTCCTATCAAAGTCTAATTTTATACTTATATTATAGAACTTATTTTCTGTGAGAAGTTAATTCAGTAATAGTTACCAGATGGTGTGCAAATACTAATGAGGGGATGTTATGACTCTTGGGTTCCTTGTGGAGGTTGTAGGAGTCGGCATCTTGCCATCAGAAAATAGATGCCGGGGGAGTAGAAGTGCTCCCTGGGGAGGATGTGACTGGACTGGCAGGGCTTCATTTTTGTTGCTGCTTTGCTGGTGGGAGTTCTACGAGTTGTTAGAAACTTTCTCTTTATTAGTTTTAATGAAAGAGAAAATCGTGGGACATGTTGCTCTGTATCACTGCTTTGAAGAATATGATTAATCTTTGTTTTCACTGAAGCTGAGAAAATACTTAATACAATATTTAAAAGTGAAGTTAAAGTGCTACTGTAGCCCTGATAGATTTGGGGTTTGGGCCACAGGGCAAGGTGTCGTTATGGGATAAAGAAACAGTTATTTCAAGGAAGAGGAAAAATGTACTTATTTTTTTTCTAGCGGAATACTTAATGCAACCTCTTTAGAATGATAACGCTGTGTGTTCTCTGCCATATGATTTATTGCTAGTTAATCTATCACATCTGTTCTCTGTCCCAGTGGCAGCATATAAACATTGTAAGGCAAGCAAGATGAAACAGAGCTCTGGGATGTCTTTTATAACAGATCTATGTAAGTGTGAAAGTAGAAATGTCTGTTGATTCATAGCAGCATGCTAAGGAGCTTCTAGTCAACAATGGGCACTGACATGTCAATTCCCTTGTGTGACTTGGGCTCTTTTCCCTCCACTCACTCATCCTCAGAATTTACACTGCCAAACTGAAAAGAAAATGTTGACAAATACATAACGCTGTCTCTTCCAGACACGTTGCATTTATATTTGCCAGCAGGAGAGCTACTGACTTCAACTATTGAAAAGTCTTGGGATGTGCTCAGGGGCCTAGTAATGAGATGTAGAGTACTGTGCTGCTATGGAGAAGTCCAATGAGAGATGGTGGTGTCCAGCTTGAAACAGCTTGATAGTCTTATTCAGGTTCGTGGAAGGTGTACTCATATTATGTAATCCGTGGTGATGTTCTTTTAAAACTTTCTGAGTGAAAATTACTGAACAGAGATGTTGTGTAGTCCCAACATTTAAGATCAAAACATACTTATAGAGCACTTTGGAGGACTGCATTTCTTCTGTTTTCAGTAATCAATAGAGCTAAATGTCTACTGTTGTAACCTTTTTTCTTTTTTCTTACTCATAGAAACAGTAAAATTACAGCATTTTTTTCCATAAAGCTTTTCTTGAAAGGTGTACCTGAATATATATGCACATACAGAGAACAAACTGATCCACTAGAAACTGTAGATATGTCATCTTCATTAAGAAACAGTGAAATTATTTTAAGAATAATAATGCCTTTATTGACACTATCAGTAAAGCATCTAACATGACACATCAAACAGGATGAATTTAGGGAACTAAAAAAATAGACCACTTGACTGAAGTACAGATAGGCAAAGTAGACCCAAACCTTCACCCTCCTAGTGCAAGCTTAGCTATATTTTAGTCTTAAATTCTTTGAGTGAAGCACGATGGGGTGACTTCTGGTTCTAGGTTCAGAAAACCAAAGAAAGGTATTTTGTGAATTTGATTCACCAGTTTCTGGTGGACCAAATTCTGTTCGGTTTCCATGCACAAATTTAACACACAATAGCTTGCATAACCTGTGACTTTTTTTTCTTTTCATTTTATTAATCTCTGCTTCTAATTGTAAGGTATATTTCAAACACTAGAATATATATTCGTATCTTGACAATGAAATTTCTATATTCTTCATTATTCAGGTTATTTAAATGGAAACCGAGGTTCTGAACATTAGAATTAAAAGTGTTTTGTTATCTTAATAGCCTGCTCTATCACAGATTCCCATTGTAGCTGGTGGAACAGTTCCTGGTGTGTCAGGACATAGATCTGGAATCTGCTTCCATTAACATTGTGATGATATTTAGCCCAAAAAAAAGAAGAAAAAAAAGTTTGGCGTCTATATGGAGATGAGGACTTGATCACTTGTGTCAGCAGTTGTTGGTAAATAATTTTCACAGAATCACAGAATCACAGAATGTTAAAGGTTGGAAGGGACCTCAAAGATCATCTAGTCCAACCCCCCTGCCAGAGCAGGATCACCTACACTAGAGCGCACAGGAACGCGTCCAGGTGGGTTTTGAATGTCTCAAGAGATGGAGATTCCACAACCTCCCTAGGCAGCCTGTTCCAGTGCTCAGTCACCCTCACAGTGAAAAAGTTTTTCCTCATATTTTTCTGGAACCTCCTGTGTTCCAGCTTCCACCCATTGCCCCTTGTCCTGTCAGTGGACGCCGCTGAAAAGAGCCTGGCTCCGTCCTCCTGACATTCCCCCTTGACATATTTATAAACATTTCCCTGTGGAGTTCTTCAGCAGCCCAAGAGAATTTCTGTTTACATCTAAATTAATATGTAAAGGTGAGAGAAATAACATTCTAATGAACTTCTGTTGAAGTTTCAAATGGGTTTGGATGGGAAGTTTGGCTACTTGCAAAATCATGGAATGGCTGAGATTGGAAGGGACCTCTGGAGGTCCCTCTCATTATTTGTATTCCATCTTATCAACTGAGATAAATCCACATCTAACCTTCTTATACCTTCATTTTCCAAGCACCTGAAGTCAGCTTCAGTCTCTGATCTCTTTTCAGCTCCTGCTGACATTGATCACTTCTCAACTCCTGCTAGACGTTTCATACGGCCATTAGCATAAGAAATGATACTCTATAGAAGTGTATTGGTTTTGCTTTGGGAAGTTGTGTAGACAACTCTTACCCACAGAAAAGCAGTTTCTACACAGTTTCATTTGTTGTGTGTTCTGAAACTGGCTGGTACATAATCAAACACCCATACTGATTTGTCTCATAAGGACAGCTACGAAGGACTAGAGTTTGCCATGGCTGTACTTGTAAATTAATCAGCATCCTGGAGAGTTCCCAAGCACTGCCATTCTGCTGGTACTTTGAGAGAACAGGTCCTGGCAGGGCTTTCAGCTGTGCCTGCTAGCACATTCCCAAATGATTCCAACACACAGGCCAGAAATTAGCACAGGTGAGGGGCCACTCTCAAGAGGCTATTTACTGTGTCCTCTTTTTTTGGGTTCTCAGACTGGTTTATGATATGGCTGAACACCGTTCTGTGCCTGCTGACATCAGTGTTGTAGCACGGTTTCGGGGACATGTAACTTAGTAGGATAGGTGCAACGTCTCCCTCTGGGTCCCATGATTCCTTCAGTCTGTATGCTAGGATATAAACAGAGATCTGAGGTTATAGTGGGGAAAAAGCTAAATGAACACAGTGGAATAATGAAGTAGAGCTTATAATTCCTAAGCAGTACCAGATGGAAGAGGTTTGTAAATACCATAGCAAAACTAAAGTTAAGAAAGGATTTTAAGAGTAGAGGAATAGTGTTTTGAAAGTTTGGTGGAGCTGTTGTCTCTGCACACTGAGGCACTCTGATAGAAATCACCACTGCTCGCTGGGCAGCAGAATTTAATATTCGTGTTGTCAGAATGAACTGGGGGATGGGGGCTCAGTAAGGAAAGAGATTTATATAACAGATTGTTGAAGTTCTGACAACACGTATCATTTACTGAGGTGGAAGCATCAACCAGTGAGCCTAAGGGCCTGTGTTGGTACAACGTAGAGCAAACTGTAAGGCCTCAGAAGTTTTCAGCAAAGAAGTCACAAGTGATATCAGTGTGGTAAAAGTGGTGTAGTCTTGTACCATGTCATTCTCTGAGGGTTAGCAAATACAACTGCAAATTATGTGTATTGTAGTTACACGTATTTCTCAACATAGATATATATAATCTATGTATTAGATTATTTAACATACAAAGTTACCCAACTTTTCATGTGTATCAGTCTTCACAGCTTGTGTATTTGCAAATCATGAAGATGGGAGAAGTTAGCAGAAATTTCTTTTCCTTCCAGACTTCTAGGAATATACCTCTATCTAAGGAGAATGACAATATTATTAAAGGAACATTAGTGCAATGCTGTATTTCATGTATTTCATGGGGAGGAAGAAAAAAGTGACCAAGTGACTCACTACTGTTGTCAGATTTCACGTGTGCTGGGTCCCCACTACAATGGATTATGTCAGTAATAGAGATCCTCATAGTTTTGTTTGCTTCTCACTCTCTTGTTAGACCAAACTGTGGTGGTTTTACTTAGCTTTGAAGCAGAAGTTATTAAAAAAAACACATTACCAAAAGTGCTGTTTGCCATGATTCAGTCCAGTGGCAAACTTTACAGTAGCAGCTAATCTAGAGGCTCAGTCAGGTAACTAAACTCAGTCAGGTAACCATAAATTGAGTTTCAATGAGCTTCTTACTATATTTAGTTCAAGGGTAGATCATACTACATTCCTACAGATACACTTAAGAAGTAAAGGACAAAAGCAGGACCATGAAACATGGGATCTCAAAGTTGAGTAATAAAGGAGTTTGTTGCAGTAGTGAACACTTAAAAGGCAAAGAGAATGAAGATGGAATTGAATAATAGTTTTTGAATAATAGTTTTTCAGCTGTATTCCAGATAAGTCTTTAAACCGCTTGTGGAAATGGCAGGATAAGTGCACTGAGTGGACCTTGAAGCTTTTTCAGGTGGTCGGATATCTAAATTATTGAATTTTTTTTTTTTGCTTGGAGGTGGCTTAGAGAGGTTGTGGCAAGGGCTTAAAAAGACAAACTGCTTTTTAAAATACATAAGGATAATAATATAAATAACCATATGTGACAATGACATTGACTTTTTAAGGAGAGGATAGAAGCCAGGGTTGCTGTGTTGCTTCCCTTTGACACAGAATAGTTACAGTAGGTGAACTGATAAGTCTCTGTTTTCTTTTTCCCAAACACTCATACGGCATACGTCTAGGAAAACAAGCTGAGCTTGAAATGTGCACCTGCTGTGTTGCATCTTTCTTTGGAAATCCACATAAAATAGGATTGTCCTCCCTGAATGCATAAACTACTCAATGTTGAGTGCAAACTTAGTAAGTGTTGCAGGTGTTTAACAATCTACAGTATTTCTGAGCAGGTACAGATACTTTCTAAATAGCTGTTCAAAACACTTTTGAAATTCCATTAGAGCAGTTTTATATTAGTGGATGATTTACCCTGTGTTGAGATGATTTTTTTAATCCTCTTGAATTGTGTAAATAGTTACTCGCCCTACCTAGTTCATCCTTCACCAGAGCTAATACTAGTGCTACTTCCTTGCTTTTTGCATTGGACTCTTTCATATAGAGCTGTTTTGGGATATGGACTGGCATTTGAGCTTGAATGGCTATTCTACAAGGCAGGACTTCAGTGTGTCCAGCTGCTGCTTCTGTGGTAAGAGTTGCTCCTAATAAAGGCAGTAGGACTCCTGTGATCATACTGCCTTGTCACCAGGGCTGTGGTGAGCTGAGGTGCTCAGTAATGCCTTCCTGCAGACTTGTGGGAGACACAATCTGGTGGTTTTGGGGCACAAATGAAGGATTATGAGAAGGCTTTGAAAGGACTGCCTGAGCTCAAGTGGTTTAGTTTGTATCTGGGCTGTCAAGTGGATGTTTAACCTCTCAAAGAGAGTGACTGTAGCCTGACCTTCACATTTACAGGAAGGATTTATGTTTGCATGAGGGGAAATGGCTGTGTATAAACTCTAACATCACTCCACTGAATTCACGTATTTAAGACTATAAAACATCATTCAAAAGAGATTTTTCAGGGGAAAGATTGTTTATGTTTACTGATTTATAATGATTCTGAGAGTAAACATTCATTAAACCTTTGCAATTAGGAAGCTTTTCTATTTGCTTGTAATGATGGGTCTAAATACTGCCTGATAAGTGTCATTGTAGTGAATGAATATTAAAGGTTGATACACCTTCAAATGGTCATTGTATAGTCTGAACCCCTGTCTAAAACTTACCTTGAGTCCAGTGGCTCTGCTTGAATGATAAATTATCTTTCAGGGCAAAAAAATATCAGAAAAAAAGCGCATAACCTCATCCTAGTCTTAGTTTAAACATTTCTGATAATAAAAAAATCCACTACAAACCTTGGTAAATTGCTCTGGGGTTAATTGTGTTCGCTGCAGAAATATGTACCTTTTCTCTAGTTTGAATTTGCTTTGTTTCAGCTGAGATTTCAGTGTTAACTCTTGTATTGATTTTAAAATGTAAAAAATAATTTTTATTTTTAACAGGAAGTGCGTCTGAGTTTCAGTGCACTGTGGAATAGAAACAATGTTGAAATTATTTTTCTGTGAAATATTTTTCCTGTTATTGTTATCCTGAAATAGTTTTTCATTTTTTTAACTCTGTGTCATTTTATGGGAATAGACGTCAAACTTACGCAAGAGTAAATTTCATAACTCCTCTTTCTTTTTCATTAATATTTTGTTACTTCATTTGCTTTTCTTCAATCCAGTACCTCCACAATTCTGTTACTTTCATTAAAGCACCAACAGTGCTATACATTTTACTTCTTTTTAATTCCATGGAATGAATACCAAGAGGCCTTTGTAGAACTGATGGAGTTACATGGTTTAAATTAGAGACTGGATAATAGTAGCACTTTTTCTGGAGAAAAGCAGAGGACTTCTGCCTTTGTTCAGTTTTGCATTAAGAATACATTGGTGTAAAAACACACAAACTTTTTAAAAAGAAATTTTCATAGAATCATAGAATGGCCTAGGCTCGAAGGGACCTTAGAGATCATGTAATCCAACCTCCCTGTCACGGGCAGGGACGCCTCTCTACTAGATCAGGCTACTCAAGGCTCTGTCTATCTTGGCCTTGAACACCTCCAGGGAGGGGGCAGCCACAACATCTCTGGACAATTTATTCCAAAGTCTTGCCACCCTCCTACTGAAAAATTTCTTCCTAAGATCTAATCTAAATCTATTCTCCCTCAACTTAAACCCATTTTCCCTTGTCCTATCAGTGGACACTCTTGTAAAAAGTCTCTCCCCAGCCTTCCTGTAGGATCCTTTCAGGTATTGGAAGGCAACTACTAGGTCCCCCTGGAGTCTTCTCTTTTCAAGACTGAACAATCCCAGCTCCCACAGCCTGTCCTTGTAGCAGAGGTTCTCCAGCCCCTGGATCACCTTTGTGGCCCTCCTCTGAACACGCTCCAACAGTTCTATGTCCCTCTTATGGTGGGGACACCAGAACTGGACACAGTATTCGAGGTGGGGTCTCACAAGAGCAGAGTAAAGGGGGAGAATCACCTCTCTTGACGTGCTGGCTACGCTTCTCCTGATACATCCCAGGACAGGGTTGGCCTTCTGGGCTGCATGAGCGCACTGCCGGCTCGTGTTGAGCTTCTTGTCTATCCATACCCCCAAATCCTTCTCTTCAGGGCTACTCTCAACCCACTCTTTGCCCAGTTTGTATTTGTGCCTAGGATTGGCATGACCCAGGCAAATCACGACCCAGGCAAATCATGACCAGCAAATCACATTATATAGATGAATGAAATAGTTTATAAGTAGTAGATGAAACACTTTCAAAGATCAGATTCGTAACTGCCAAGTAAAGAAATGTATAGGGACTGAAAGGAACTGAGCTAGACAGGACCAAAAGCAAGGTTTGTTTGCATCTACTCATGCTCACACAACCTGTTTTTCTGAACTGAGCCTAGAATGAGTTACAGGCAGACCCTCCCAATTGTAAACTATTTTGAAAAACATCAGATGAGGTTAATCTTTGATATTATGGTAGCAAACGTACTAACAGAATATAATTTAGAATATATAATGATAATAATGAAGCGATACATAAAACTTAGAATGAATGATTTTCTAGGTGATCCCCGGTAAGGCTATTTGCATATGTGCTATTGCGTATAAATTAGAGCACCACTGTTTTGAGGGGGGAGGGTACGTGTAATTGTTGGTAGAAGAAATGTCAGCAGTTTAGTGAAAGGAAGGTTAAGCAGTGCTGACTGGATACCAGGTGGGCTGTTCACTGGTAGAAGTGGCTTCCCATTTGTGCTGGCGAAGTGCCCCTAGACTTGATGGCTCTGGTCCCAGCAGGAATGGAATCTGCTCTCTGAGATAGCTCTAGAGAATCAGTCCTGAAAGAGTAGTTTCAGACCATCTGGAGCCAGATGGCCAACTTCAGACTTGTACAATTTAAAGGGCAATTTATTGGTCTTATTGAAGTCTAAGAGCTTTGCCACTGATTTCAAGAAAGGACATGAGTTTACATGAATTTTCGGGTTCAGAAGTATTACCAGGTTAGAAATCTTTTAGGACAGAAGAGGAGCACTCTAAGAGAAAATGTGTGGGGGCTGTACTGGGAATAAGAATCTGGATTTTCCAAGAGCAGATGGTGAAATATATCTTTGCTGATAGCTGGTGCCTGCGCCTGAATTGCACTACTTTGCTGTTAAAATCCAGTCTATTCAAAGTCTGTCTGCATGAATTGTACATTTCTAAATAAAAGTGTAATAGAGTAATTTAGTAATTTGGTGTCTGCTGTGTACGCACTTTCTCTTCTAAAAGAAATTACCAAGATCCAAACACACTAACCACTCAATGTCATGACTACAGATATTGCTGAATGATTCTTACGGTATTCACTGGTAAACTACTGTTTCTCTTGGGTGTTTTGATTCTCAGTTCTAAGTTTTATTCACCTTGTTTACTGAACTATCAATTTACTATGCTTTTACAAATTGAATTATCCTCTGTTCATGTTTCTTTCATTTAAAAATCCCTGCAAAAATAAACACTGAAATAGTAGAGTTACAAATGTTAAGTCCTTCCTGTAAAATGAGCTGGGTAATTCAATATGGGGTGACAAGGACTAAAAGAAGAATTGAGAAAGGAAGTCCGTATATTAAAAAGGATGCTCAATTATGTAGCAAAAAAAAAAGGGTGAGGATCTTTTTGCACTGAATAATGTAACTATTAAAAGTAGCTTATTTGGGGCAAAAGCTACTTGGTGTATAGCGTCTATATAGACTTTTCAGGCTATGTTCTTATACTTTGCAGTTGTGTTGAATTCTGTGAAATCATAGCATCCTAAGAATAAGGTCCCAAATATATGTCTAGTGTTGAAAAAGAATGGGATTAGACAGTGAGAAATTTGCTTATTACTGGAATAGCTGTTTAGATATGTACAACAGCGATAATAAGGTAGCAGTAGTTACTAATAGATGAGTTTTTATGATTTCCATTGCAGTTGTGTAAATCCTTCATCTCACTTTCTATCACTTTTTCAAATACGTGGCAGATAAAACTAACATCAGAGGCAATGTAGGCCCACTGACGAATGAGATGGGTGCCTTGGTGACAGATGATACAGAGAAGGCAGAGTTACTGAATGCCTTCCTTGCCTCTGTCTACTCTGCCGGAGCCTGTCCTGAGGAGCCCCGTTCCCCTGAGGCCCCAGAGGAAGTCAGGGCAGTGGAGGAGTTTGCTTTAGTCGATGAGGACTGGGTTAGGGACCAATTAAGCAATCTGGACATCCATAAATCCATGGGTCCAGATGGGATGCATCCACGGGTGCTGAGGGAGCTGGCTGATGTCATTGCTAGACCACTCTCCATCATCTTTGCCAAGTCTTGGGAGACGGGAGAGGTGCCTGAGGACTGGAGGGAAGCAAATGTCACTCCAGTCTTCCAAAAGGGCAAGAAGGAGGACCCGGGTAACTATAGACTGGTCAGCCTCACCTCCATCCCTGGGAAAGTGATGGAACGACTTATCCTTGGTGCCATCTCAAGGCATATCAGGGATAAGAGGGTCATTAGAGACAGTCAACATGGCTTCACCAAGGGGAAGTAGTGCTTGACTAACCTCATAGCCTTTTACGAGGATATGACAAGGTGGATAGATGATGGCAGAGCGGTGGATGTGGTCTACCTTGACTTCAGTAAAGCATTTGACACAGTCTGCCACAGCATCCTTGCTGCTAAACTGAGGAAGTGTGGTCTAGACTCTCGGGTAGTGAGGTGGACTGTGAACTGGCTAAGGGGAAGAAGCCAAAGGGTTGTGGTCAATGGGGCGGAGTCTGGTTGGAGACCTGTATCCAGTGGAGTGCCTCAAGGGTCGGTACTGGGACCAGTATTATTCAATATATTCATCGATGACTTGGATGAGGGACTAGAGAGTACTATCAGCAAGTTTGCTGATGACACCAAGCTGGGAGGAGTGGCTGACACACCAGAAGGCTGTGCTGCCATCCAGCGAGACCTGGACAGGCTGGAGCGTTGGGCGGGGAAAAATTTAATGAAATATAACAAGGGTAAATGTAGGGTCTTGCAGGCCAAGAGAGGTTCTCCTTCCCCTCTACTCTGCCCTGGTGAGACCCCATCTGGAATATTGTGTCCAGTTCTGGGCCCCTCAGTTCAAGAAAGACAGGGAACTGCTGGAGAGAGTCCAGCACAGGGCAACTAGGATGATTAAGGGAGTGGAGCATCTCCCTTATGAGAAAAGACTGAGGGAGCTGGGGCTCTTTAGTTTGGAGAAGAGGAGGCTGAGGGGTCACCTCATAAATGTTTACAAATATATCAAGGGTGAGTGTCACGAGGATGGAGCCAGGCTCTTCTCGGTGACAACCACTGATAGGACAAGGGGTAATGGGCTGAAACTGGAACATAAGAGGTTCCGCTTAAACTCGAGAAGAAACTTCTTCTCAGTGAGGGTGACGGAACACTGGAACAGGCTGCCCAGAGAGGTTGTGGAGTCTCCTTCTCTGGAGACATTCAAGACCTGCCTGGACACATTCTTGTGTAGCATAATCTAGGCATTCCTGCTCTGGCAGGGGGATTGGACTTGATGATCTTTCGAGGTCCCTTCCAATCCCTAACATTCTATGATTCTATGATTCTATGATTCCATCTGTATAAATCAGGACAGTTGTTTAAATGCTGTAGTAGAAAAGCTATGGCATTCCATGTTTTTCAGTATCCAGGAGCCTACGTCAATTGATACTGGAGCACAGACACTAGTTACAGTGTCCACATAATTAAATGTAAGAAGACCTTTACTATCTAAAAGATATCAGCATTGGCCTTGTTTTGTTAAGGGATGGGCATAATTTTGCTTTCTTCTATGTCTTCACTACACCTCGAGTATTAGTTTTAACTTGAAATCTGACAGTCAGTGATCTTATTACTGTTTCCAAACCATCATTATAAAAAAAACCCAAACACTAAAACAATCCCAAAGTTAAGTTCTTCAAAGCCAGACAGGAGTCGGTGGTGCTGCCACTATAAATATCCCTACTCAGGGATTCCCTGCTGATATCTTGCACTAGCAACTGATCAGTCGATCAGGCTGTCATTCGTATAACAGAGGCTTTATTGATATTGTAGAGTGCTCATGTTTCAATTGGCTTGTTACGCATTACAAGTTTAATGCCTTATTAAAAGGTTAAGTATATTGTGTTCAATTCAATTATATTTATCAATTTTCCAAGTTTTGCCAGACTTGTAATCTGTTAAAAATAAGCCAGATTTGATTAGATTTATTATCAGTAAAACTGATTAACTGGCATTATTAAGGCTCCTTTTTGTTAATTTTTATTCAAGTTAGTATTGTATGTGATACCCCATTGGTTTAATCACTGGATTATACCTAGGCCAATAGTTGTCAGATTTTATCACTTGGTACCTTTTGAGTATTTGCACAGTAGCACTCTGCAAATCATGTAGAATTTCCATAATACAACAAGATTTACTATGGATTAACATCAGTATGACGAACATTTTCTTGGCCATTCCGTTAATATACTTTGGTGCAGATTATTGAGATCCACTGACTTGAGAATATTTATTCCAAGTAGCTATCGTTTTAACACCCAGCTACGACACCAATGCATTAAAAAAAATCACCCCGTCACTGTACATTACCTTTTGTCATAGCTAAAGAATGCATCAGCTTTTTCTATATGCTTAACAATTTGTCACCTTGAAATAGTCAATACATTGCTAAAAAATCACTTCTGTTAATAATATCCTTACAGAAAAAAAATATTTACTAGGGAGTCATGCCAGCCCTGGATTTTTCTGAATACCTTTCTTGCAAGTCAAATTGTCCTGGTTTTTGATTGCAAAGTCGTGGCTTTTTTATTTTTGGCTAGATAATGAGCCCTTCTTTTAAGAGCCCTGATTTCTATTTATTTTTTTATCTTTATCTTTTCTGCTCTGTGAATCTTGCTTAAAACTTTCTGCAACTTTGGGAGATTAGCCATTTGGAAACTTTCCATGCGTGTGTGTTACCGGTGGTATCAAGCTCTGCCCGTATTAAATGTCAAAAGATCATGCTTATACATCCTATCTATAGTGACTAGTTTAACCTTAATTATTATTAAATGCCTAAAATGGTTGAGTTCAACTTCTTTTAAGTTGTTTTACCGTCACTATCTGCTGAAGTACAAGACACAAGTTTGTTAGGTGAGAGCTTCCACATCTGCCTTCCAAATGTAAGTATCCTATAATATATTTCTTCTCCACACATTGTAAAGTTAAGAAATACTTTATCCTGGTTTTGGTTTAATTTATCGCTTTGTATTGTGTGTGTGCATGTGTGTGTTCATTTTTTAAAATCAAATCCTTGTTAAGGGCTTTTTCACATAGCACATTGGTCTGCTTCTGCTCAAGATCCTTTGCCTTTGAGCAATAGCTCTAAAGTATCTCCTTTAGTAGAGAGTGTCACCCTGTGGTTTAGTTGCAGTGGAATAAGTGCCCCTTCACTGCCACTCATGCCCCTGGTGTGTAGTCAGATACTTCAATAAACTAATTATTCAGGCTATCCCGGGTTTCAGTGACTCTGTTTTCTCAAGGTTCAAGTGTGAGCAATACAATTTTGAAGAAAGTATTTGTACATAAAACTTAGATTCCTAAAGAAAAGCTCTTGTAAATACTCTTTTTGTCTTTGATATTTATAATACATGCTTTAAACAGGCATATATTATATGTATGTCAGAAGAAAAGGACATAAAAAACATTTTTCTTCACATATCAGTGAAAAGCTGTCCCATGAGCCCCCACCAGTCAAGAAGCAGAACCAAATCCTCTGTCTCTAGGGGTCTATGGGCTGAAGAACTAGCAGAAAATCTCATCCCGATTGTATGACACAGCAGGTCATAAACAGCTTGAATGAATATACGGAAGAAAGCAAAATATTTCAGGTGCTTGTAAGTCAAGAGTATCAAACAACAAATGGAGAGTGGAAGTCAGTTCCTAGAGTGCATTCACCCCTTCAACACTGAATTTTAGGATCTAGAGGACTTCGAAAGTCTTACAGACCTTTGCGATGTTTCTCTGTAATTTGCATAATAATTTTTACCCCCTGCTGCAATATTATTCCCTGCAGTATTATGTGATTACTACAGTTTTCAAGACTGATTGTTTTATCAGTTAGCAGTAATATAAGGGATCTGGTTAAAATGGCTTTCAGATACTATTTATTCAAATGCTAAAACAGTATTTATGGTTGTGGTCACAATTTCAAGTCACTAAATTCCCAAACGTTTGTGAAGCCGAAAATGTAAAGATTTTTTATATATTTAAAACCCCATTAATTTTATTATCATTGGCATGATTGTAAAATACTTACAGTTTATTAGACATTTTGTAAAAAGATTCTTGATTTATTTTCAAATTGATCAATCCATCACATATTTTGATAACAGATCAATCAGTTCTAAGATGTAAAGGATATAAGCCATACATTCCTTAGTTACAGTTGCAAGAAACAGTATATGAACCTTTTGGAATTTCATGGTGTTCTGCTGTAATTTGTCATAAAATATGATCTAACCGTCATCTAACTCAAGACTATTGACAAATAGAACGTGCCTAAGATAATAACACAAAAGCAACTCTGATCCTCCTTGTCTTTGTTGAACACACTTATTCAGCATTCAAAATGCTAGTGGAAAAAGCAAGTGAACCATTGAGTTGACCTTAAAAAAGCTAATTGGAGTCAGGTGTTAGCATACCTGGAGTCTTGTTAAGAGAATGAGTTTGGAGCTGTGGACTAGAGCTACGTTGACTGAAAAAAACCACTCAAACTTTTTGGGTTTGCTCTGCACAAGATGTATGCTTATGTGAGCCATGCCTTGCCAAAAAGGAGCTTTCAGAGGATCTACGATCAAGAATTGTTGATTTACACAAAGCTGGAAAGGGTTACAAAGTGATTTCAAAGACCTTAGAAATTCACCAGTCTACAGTTAGCCAAACGATCTACAAATGAAGACACTTTGGGACTGTGGCTACTGTACCAAGAAGTGGGCACCCAGTCAAAATGACCCCAAGAGCACAATGAGGACTCATCAATGAGGTAAAGAAACAACCTTGCGTGACAGCCAAAGAGTTGAACTGGCTAACATTGGAACTGGCTAACATCTGTGTTCATGAGTCTACAGTACATAAAACATTGAACAAGCAGGGTGTCTATGGCAGGACACCACTTTGCTTACTACAAAGAACACTGCTGCACACCTGAAGGTTGCGAAAGAGCACATTGACACTCCACAGTGGTATTGGCAAAATGTTTTGTGGCCTGATGAAACAAAGATCGAACTATTTGGAAAGAACACACAGCACTACCTCTGGTGTAAAAAGGGCACTGCATATCATCATGAAAAAATCATCCCAGCTGTAAACTATGGTGGAGGAAACATCATGATTTGGGCCTGCTTTGCCGCATCAGGGCCTGGCCATCTTGCAGTCATTGAGGGGAAGAGGAATTCCCAAGCGTATCAAAGAATTCTTCAAGATAGTGTGAGAATGTGTGTACATCACTTGAAACTCTGTAGACATTGGGTGATGCAACAGGACAGTGACCCAAAACACCAGAGCAAGTCCACAACAAAATGGCTTCAAAAAACCAAAATCTGCCTTTTGGAGTGGCCGACTCAGAGCCCAGCCCTCAACTCGATAGAGATGCCATGGGATGACTTGAAGAGAGCCACACACATGGGATGTCCAAAGAATATGGCAGAGCCAAAGCAGTTCTGCCAGGAAGAATGGCCTAAAATCCCTCCTGAATGATGTGCAGGTCAGATCCACAGCTACAGGAAGCACCTGGTTGAGGTTATTGCTGCCAAGTGGGAGGTCAACCAGTTATTGATTCCAAGGGTTCACTTACTTCTTCCACTAGCATTTTGAATGTTGAATAAGTTTGTTCCATAAAGACAGAGGGTGAGAATTGTTTCTGTGTTATTATTTTAGGCACATTCTATTTGCGAATATTCTTGAGTTAGATGATGCTTAGATCCCATTTTATGACAAATTAATGCAGAACACCATGAAATTCCAAAAGGTTCACATACTTTTTCTTGCAACTGTATGTAGATAATTTTTCTCATACAAGAGTAAATATTCTAGCTTCTGAGAGCTGATTTCAGAAATAAAACTTTGTTGCTAAGATTATAAATCTTCAGCAAGACATACCTGCTCAGCATTTCGGGATGTGATTCACGGGGATGTGAGATACACAAAGAACCATTGAAGTCAACTGGAACTGTGATCAGTTCCCACTTCTCAGAATCTGAAGGGCTATTTGCTTTCATATTGCTAGTGATCATGTAATGCTAGCTCAGATCCAAGACGCAGGGATAAAGTCAGCATTACATAGGCAAGAATGAAAGATCTTCACAAGATTTTCCCATGTAACTACTATATAAAACCATTTCAAAGAAACATGAGGCCCTCTAGTCAGACATTTCTACTGGGAGTAGATTTTTGGGGCCTAAGACTGTCTTTATTATGTAGTAATGGAACATTACCTTTGCTGTGAGACTAAAGGAAAAAGTTGAAAGCTGGGTTATAAAATCTAAAGCAAGCCTCACACTTGCCAGAATTAGCCAGTAGTTACCACAGTGATAAGTTTGAGGACCCAGGTCCCAAACAAAATCATAAAATAAGAACTCAAAGAGCTGATTTTTTTTTCTCTTCTTGTTTCCTTTATTCCAGGAAATTCATGTGGTCAAAGGTTTCTTTTAGCAGAAAATTATTTACAGGTGCTGTTCCTGGCTCTGTCACAAAGTTGTGTCTTACACCTCTGTCTAAGTGCAGTCAGTCTTTGGATCAATGTGACTTCTTCCTGTAGGGATCTTTCTGTTAAATAACTCTCTGCTACAAAGCCAATGTCCGTGGTCTTCCAGAGCTTTGGATTACTCAAAAGGGCAATGAGTATTTCAGCTGGATGGAGCAATAGTATTTCTATATGAGTTTGTATATTTATGTATAAGTTACTGCTTTTCAGAAACACAAGTAGCACTTATTAAAATCGTAAAACTTCGGTCCACAGCTTTTCCCCCACAATACAGTAACTCTGGGGTGTAACAATTAATGAATATGTTTGATCAGCAGTGCATGACAGTGTTTACAACGAGGTTTGTTATTTATTATTGTTTAATATTTTTGCATTCCAATTAAGCATCACAGTTAGTTCATCTAGAAGTTAACTTAAAGCTTCTATTACCTAACACTCCAGAGGATACGTGCAATACGTTATTGAAAAGCTGTCCCCTTTTCCTTTTCAATTTCTTCCAGTTTATGAATGGAATTCTTACTGTTTACTTACTTTTGAACCATTTCTTTATCAGACATTTTTTCCTACGATCATGAAGTGTGGAAATACAATTCTTACAGATGATGACAAAGAAAAAGATAACTGAGATGCAGTCATAACCACATGAATCCTGAAGCTGGGGCTAGAAGATATATACCTTTAAAATCCTGCGAGTTGGCACTGCCCTGGGGATATAATGAATAGCAGCATTTATTTTTTTTGGTTTTGCATTACAATTGTCAAATAGCCTTTCTTACAGCAGCTTTGATCAGCTTTGAATTAGGCCAGTGTGACCTCTTCAGAGGTGAATCACATTTTGAGTGAGGCCTGAGCCATGTAAGAGAGCTGCTTCCCACAATGTCACATGAACTTCGTGTTCTATTTCACTTTAACAGTGTAAAAAGGTGCAGAGAAACCATAACTTCAGTCCTTTTCCAACATTAAATAGATTTTATTCAGTTACAAGTACATAAAATAAGTTGCTGTGAATGGTGTCTAGTACCATTTTGAAGTTACCACTAAAGGTTTGATCATGTAAGATACCTGTTACTAAAATTTTATCTAATTTTAAAATTGCAATACAGACATAGGATGAATGTTCATCTAAGGAAAAAAAGAATAAGAAAAGAATCTCTGACTTTATGGAATGTTTGAAAGAACTTGAATTCAATCTTCATTAGTTGTCTTCTCTTAGTAGAAGTAATAAAAGTGCATTTCATCCATTTACTTAATTTAAGCAGCAATTTTTTTTTTACATTAAAAAATATTTTGACAAATGGGCACCTGTAACCCTGAGGAACTTTTATTTGCATACCTGCTGAGGTTAATAGTGTGAATGATGACAATCCTTGATTATTTCCACTTGATTTCATCAGATTCAGGAGGTTCAGGAGCTTTCCTCAGCCGAGCTAAACTCTAAATGCGAATCACTCAGGATTCACCCGGAACTTCAGTGATTTTCACTTATGTGCTGTAAAATCCAGACCTGTGCACATGCAGGTGAATCTTGCCAACTTCATCTCAGTGTGATTTCAAACAGTTGAGCTACTGAACACTCAAAATTAGTTTTGTGGTAGAAATATCAGTTCAGCATTAACTATAGCACTTTTAAATATATGCATACTATATCAATAACATAAAGCAGTGCTTGTAGCATTTTAATTTTGCTTCCAGGTAGCTTATCTGTTGGTAGCTTTTTGTGACAAATTCAGAGAATTTGCACGTAAGGCTTAGAAGGTGAACAATGCACAAAATTTGTTCAATAGTGAAAAGAAGAATTTGTTATTAAATATTTCTTGATCACCAAAATATTGAAATTTCTGTAGCAGCCTCAGATGAAAGCTGTGCCTATTTTTACAACTGAGTCTTTTCCACTATCCAAGAGTGGTTTTCCCATTTCGGCTTTCTCCTTCCTTTCATTATTTTCCATACACTTTTTGAGGTTTCCCTGCTTGGGCCTCTTTTCTATCCTTCAGTAAGGTTGAATTCCCTGATGGTAATCATAATTGTAAACATATGTTGTTACTGTGGGCTACCAATTTATTTGCAGTCCTTGGTATTAAAAAAAAAAAAAAGTAGGTTTTGGAATATATATTATATCATCAGGGCATATCTCACGAATATCTAAAGGAAACTCAAAGTTGTAGTAAAAAGCAGTCTCTGGAATGCCATGTCTAGAGGTAATTGTATACTAAAAATTGTTTTGAATAAAGTAGTCACTCCAAAAAATATTATGGTAGGAAAAATATTTTTGAGTTGCATTATCAGTGATATGGTTTTAAGATTCGATATTTGTGTCTTTGAGACTGGGGTTGATTACTAGGAAAACAGAAAAATACAGAAATAAGTATTTTGGAAATCACTACACTTAGAGCGTCACAAATATTAAGTGAAAAAAACCATTTCTATAAAAAAAAATATAAGAAATGCTAAGTAAAAATGCTATAAATTTTACATTTGTTTTAGTGGCTTCTTCCACAATCTGTCTTTCATTTAGGGTTATTACAAAGAAGCACCTCGGTAATTAACATGTTAGATTTTTAGTGACTTATTTTATTATGTAGCATTTTATTGGTGATGTGTCAGTCAGTGTAATCTTCACAGTGCTGCAGGGAATAATCAGAGCATCTATTAGGCAATTCATATTGTATTTGGTATCGTGGTAAGAAAAGGTAAAATATTTTGAAGGTTAGTCTAGAATTAAAAAATACAACAAAAACAATGCACGCACACCCACCCCACCCCGGAAAGACATAAAGATAATTAATGAATGAATTTTACAGGAACGTAGGTGCATTTTGAATTTGGCTGGACCTAATACAGTTTGCCACAGTGTACTTCAGAAGTAGGTGTGGTAGCCCTGAGCAAATAGTTCCTTCATGGGTGTGGTGGCAGCAAATAAAATGCAGTACCTATGGGCAAAACGCAGTGGTAGTGATGTTGTAGAGTTGTAGACTACCACTTAGCATCAGTTCCTGGAAAAGCACTGGAATAAATAATGAAGATTTGTTAACCACCATATAAGAAGGAAAAGAATAAGATTTAACAGGGATTTATTAACTAAATATGTCAAACTGCTTAACAAGGCAACAAACGTATATATGAAGGAAATAGATGTCATACATCTTGACCGTAATCAGGCTTTCGTCACTGTCTTATGGCACAGACTGGATGAAATTATTATAAACTAACGAAATACTGGTTGGAAAGCAGTTTGTACAGTAGTTCCATGTTAAGCCAGGAGGAGATACTGAGTGGACCTCTGCAAGAATTTTTCCTGGCTGCGGCTGAATCGCGTATTTTTAGTAGTGAAGTGGATGACGGAAGAAGGAGCATGCTTACTGAATTCACAGTGCCTGGCTGGGAGAAAACAAATGTTTTTGGTAAGGAAGACATATAATTGAAACTGATCTTGAGAGATAATCTGTGAAAAGCATGCAGAACAAGGAAAAGAAGTACAGGGTTAGGCAGGAACAATTGCACAAAGGTAGGATAAGGAACAAGGGGCTTAGATATGGTCTTGGATGTCAGGGAGGCACAGTACATTGCAAGGTGAATATTTGCCAGCAGGTAGCATGAATCAGCAGCGGTACACTGCTGGGAAAAAGTCAGCAATTTTCCTGGAATGGAGAGATGATTATTGCCTGGTCCAGCTTTTTGATCTAGTCAACACAGATGTTGCCTCAGCTGGAGAACTTTGCCCATTTACAAGCATAACACTTGAAGGAAGATGTGGATCAACTGGAGGAGCTCTTCTCCTTGGTGTGGGTAGAGAAAATATTGATCATAAACTGCAAAGAGAAAGATTCAGGTTAGGTATTAGGGTTTCTTTTCTTATAGGAATAATTTAACTTGTGAAGAAATTGCCGAACAGTCTTGTGGAATTACTGTCACTGGGAGATTTCAAGAGCAGATTGGGTAAACATCTGTCAGGAATGTGGTAGTTATATTTGATACTCTGTTGAAGCAGAGAATAGACTAGATGACTTCTCACTTCTCCCACCCTGGTTTTTGATGATTTGTTGAAGTGATCTCAAGTTACCAGTTTTGACTAAATGACCAACTGTTCTTACGTTGAAGTCAAGTGATGTAATTTTCTCTTGATTTCACTAGGTTTGGATCAGGAACAGGGTGAAGAGAAGGCATATAAATGTCAGTTGCGGAATAAGTATAGGACAGACCTGATTCTGCTCACATTAAATTCCGAAGAGATTTGATCTCTTTCAATGGAGGTTTAGTTGAATTCTAAATGTAGGCAGTGTATACATACGTATATCAAAATACATAATGTTAATATAGTTCTGTCAGTTAAACATTATCACTGAAAACTTGCTGTTTAAGCAAGTGTGAGAGAATTAAAACTTTATCAACAACATGTCTTTTCCGGAGCTTAGCAAGAGAAACTCCAAAGAAAGTGTTTGCCAGTGATGCACATTCCAAGAAAACCTCGTAGACTTGCTAAGATCACCTGGCTGAATGAGGTACCGAAGCACTGAAAATGTATGGCTATAATGAGTGAATAAGATGCCAGGAAAAGATGGATACTTCAGCTCCACTCACAGTATCCTCTTGGTCACCTGCAGTTTTATTTTTAATTTTGGGGACTTATACTGTATTCTAGGAGTGATAAAAGTGGGATTTTGTGATCTTGCTCTCTGGGAGTGGAAGAATGCTAGCAGTAGAAGTAATCAAAATGAGCAAAAGACTCTTCAGCTTCTCTGGGACCTAGCCAAACTCATAGATGGCAACACAGTAAGAAAATCCCCTTCCAGATTATTTCATTGTTAGACTGGTCCCAGGCTAGTAACTTGTCCCTATCTTTTACACTAAGCAAAGTTCCTTTGTACTGCCTGAAATTCTTGCTCATCCTCTTAGCACGTAACTTTTTCAAAAGCCCAGCCTTAGGAGTTTTACAGCCTCCAGAACCGGAGAGGCTTGGCCAGGTTTAAATTAATGTCCTTACCAACCATTTACCACCGAGCATTATGATGTTTGCCAGCCCCGTGGAGTGCATGCTCTAAGCATCAGCTGCTAAACTGCCCTTTTTATTGAGGTTTCAAACAGAATCTTCTACCAGAACGAACAGAGAAACTCAGAAACCAGCTGTGTGCTCTGTATTACAGAGACACAGCAATATGTGATAGCATTCAAGAAAAGAAAATTCAACCATATAGGTATGGTTGAACAGATCATGAACAGTTCATTCACCCTAACATGCATGGTCAATAATTAATATTTCAATTCATAAAGGAAGCAACATGACTTAATGGGTAAATCAGCAGATTAGAAATTTTGCCTTGCATTACTCCATGGGTCTGCAATATATCTCTAAATTTTAAATGACTTTATTTCCTTTTCCTTGCCTCATTTCCCCTATCAGAAAACAGGATGAACATTTAAGTGAGATTCAATAGGCTACAGAGGTAAAAATGATGTTAAAAAACAATAGTTGATACACAGTTCTAGTTAACTAGAAGTGATTCATAAGTGTCTTCATGTTATCTCTACTCAACTTTTACTGAGCATGTTGTTGTCTGACTACTTTCAGACTATGTTTTGTTCCTATTTTGAGGCCCTACAAAAAAAGTGACTTTTGCCTGAGATAAGATGGGCCTTAAAGCCGAGATATGAGACTGCAGAATAGGCTATTGTTAAGGAAAGTAGACTTTCTTTTTAGTATAGGGAATATTGGTTTATATCAAGATTCTATATGAGGTTATCCAACAGAGGTGTGACTCACAAGAGGTGGTTCCTAACTATTTCCAGTTTTTAGTATTAGTTTGCTGGCTAATGTGGCTTTTTGCACCAGAAGGATTACAAGCTCTCCACCCTCAGAAACTCTGGTGAAGATATAGTAAAGTGTTTGAAGGCCTCCCAGGTCATTGCAGTGCACAAAAAGGTGGGCTTTTGCCTTGTTTGTAACATTCCTCTGAGGGATCTAACAGGCTTTTAGAGCTGACATTCTGTATGTCTGCACTGAAAGAACAATGTCATTCAGTAGATTTGCCATGAAATGCCTTGGAGGACTTCAAACAGCGATGTGTATATGTGCATGATGCACTCTAGTCCACTGTCATCCAAGCCCAGCAGAGGAAAGAGACTAGAAATGTTTCAGGAGCAAGAGTAGAAAAATGTATAAAGGTTAAACTCAGTGCTAAAATCACTGACATTTGAACAACATAGATGTAAAGGAAAAGTGAAAGCATCAGACATTAACTAGGGTTATTGTACTGGAAACTTTATCTTGGTAATGATTGCAAAATGAAAAAAAAAACCCAACCAAACCCGAGAAAACCGCAACCAAAAAAAAATCCAAACCAACCTACTAGAAAGGCTGTGGATGAACATAAGTATGCTTTTTTAAAAAATGCTGGTAACTGAAAAATCTGCCTCTATATAGACATGATTAATATAAAATTTTGCCTGTCATACATGTTTAAACTTGTTCTTCTGTAATTAAAACCAGAACTAATTTAGAACTTATTGCCATAAGAGCATAAACAGCCTAAAACATAATTATGTGATGCCATAACAGTATTTTTATCTTCTGAATTATATATTTCCTCAGCATCCCTTAATATGTTTGACGCCATCTAAATATCACGGATAGATTAATTGACTGTTAAACTGCTGCCTATCTTATGAGCAAGCATGAACATCTCTCTTGTTTTCTTTCTGATTGAGAGGACATGAAATTTGGGGTTTTCTAATGAAGAACAGATCAAAGATTCTTCCTAGGCATATGATCAGCAATTTTATGTTTGATTTGAAGTAATGTCCGAAAGTGTTTATACTTAGGAAACAAACAATTTCTAAAATAGCCTGTAAATTCTGGAAGAGCAAGTGAGTCTGACAGTGCCTTGTGACCTCTACCTGATATATTTTTAAATTTTCTGTTTGGATTCTCAGACATTTAAAAATGCCTGTGATTATCAGGAAGGATTTCTCAGCACTAGTTATATAGATGTCCTAGTTTGAGCTAAACAGAACCAGTTCTGTTCAGTGATTTTTAATTTCCAGCTCAGTCTCTTCTAAGAGACTGCACTTTCTGAAGTCAACAGTATGTCTTTGCAGAAAATGTCTACTACTATAAGCGGTAAGACCTGATGTTTACAGCTACTACCAGGGATTGGTATGCAGAAAGGCTCTTGCTTAGAATTATTTCTATAATAACAAAGACCACTGCTAGATCGCTGGGAAGTAGAAGGTCACACCTCTGATGAGGAACAGACAGGACAGATGACCAACAAGAGTATTCCATTCCATATATGTCATACTCAGTATAAAGCTGAGGGACCACAGGATTTAGGCAGCTTTTTCATTTTGCCCTTTCTCCCTTTTCTTCGATGGCTGGCATCCGAGGAAGACTCTGTCAGATCTTCCGCCTTTGATCCTGATTCCGAGTTTCCAAATTCAGCTCCTGTGTCCTGTTTCGCCTCTTCTAGTGAGCCTGGGTCTTCCCTGGTGCCGCCTGCTCTGCAGCATCAGTGGGGATTGCTGTCAGGGCAGGGGAGTTGAGTTTGATATTGGTTTTGTATATATTTGTATATAATTCATTATTCTCATTTTTGGTTTATTGAAGCTGTTTAGTTTTTGTTTCCAATCCATAAGTCTCTCTGCCTCATTCCTTTTCCTTTCCCTTTTGGGGAAGAAGAGGGGTTAAAGAGCATATCTCAGCATTGAGTGGTTGGCCCAGCCCTAACCCTCGACAGTAGAATGAAATTTAAAACAAATGGTGCAAAAAAAGTCAAATGCCATAATTTCAGTGAAGGACTAGTAAGATTTATACGTGTGTCTATACTTGTTAGTTTGCCCAGTTGCTGATTAAGAAAGAACAGATATGGGTATATGTTAAATTCCCTTCATTTAATCTCAACCACCAATAAGTATGTTGAAGATAATAGTTGTTCTTCAGCTAGTCTGCCCTTGCCAGTGGCATTATTAGCTCTTGGGATACTGGCTAACAGAACAGATTCAAATCTCTCGTGAAATCTATCTGCTTTTGAGACACTCAAAGCAATAAACATCAATAAAAAGCCATCAGCATCCCTGACAAGTCTGGATCATTTTTTTCTGTAGGGGCATAACCAAGCGTGGGCTTTCTGGATTCCATCTGAGACCTTATTAAGTTCAGTCTATATGTGTCAACTACATTGTCAATGCTTACCAAATAATAAACCCTAATTATGCTAAAATCAACTTTGGAGCACACAGCTGCAACTCCTCCAAATTTGTCTTTCATTATGCCTCTAAAAGCTCGTCCTTGCTGAGACTGCTGCCTTTCAAGCAGCAGTATTCTTGGCCTGAAAACTCACTAATATTTGAAAAGAATCAGCAGTACAGTAAATTTAATTTTCAAAACCAAATGATCGTTCACATTCAAAGCTTTGCCAGAAATTGTAAGTAGCATCCACTCTGCGTGCTTCACTTTCCACCAGGCTGGTCAGTGGTAATATTACACCAAACCAGGGGAGCTCTAACTGCAGTTACTGGGATGTGTAAAGTCAGGCTGTGAGGAGGCATCTTGAGGATCAGAGTTGAGGCTGGTGCTTGAGGATGTAGCCTGTAGTTGAGCAAGCTGTAATCATGGGAAGCTGGGACCAGAGTGTGCAGGTTCTGACTGCAGTTGGGTCAGTTCCTCGTGCCTTGGCAAAATCAGCACATATCTTACAGAGTGGTCCTGAGCAGAGAGGAAGAAGGGACGCCAAGGGAAGGAGATAACTGTGATACAGATGCTGAATATTAAATAGGGAGAGCAGCACTGCTCAAAAGGGTCCAAAACAACATTCAGAGCCATGTCTGAGATTCTCTTATATACAGAATAGTTACTTCTTTCCTTTTTCTTTGCCTGGGAATGTATTTCTGTTGTTCAGCACGTTGGTTTTCTCTATCACTCCTATCAGGCAGAGCTGAACGTTGTGTCGGAGCTGTGTAGTTGTATTTTGTGTTCCCTTAGCAACTGAATAACTGACACTTGAAGAGGAAGCAATAAAAAAGTGTGTTTTAATTCTTTTACAGTTTGATGAAGCCATGTGGTAACGTCATGTGGAAGGAGAAAGTAAACTGCCTTTTGTTTATATCTATTAACAGCTCTGATAATACCTGTACTGTTACTTTTACTCAAAAAGCATACTCTGTGCAGCTAATCTGAATGGATGTATTTCTGTTATATGGAATCCTAGCTATAGGTTATTTGCAGTACAGATTTATATGTTTAGTATAGTAGTGTGAGAGTGAAAAGGGAGAGGAATGAAAAAGCTAAGCCACGCCTTAGCCATTTCCTAAACCATTTGCCTTCAGAGACAATTCTGGTTACACAGGTTGGTCAATTCTAATTTCTGTTTCGCCCAGCCTCAGAAGCTTCCTTGGTGGGAAAATTGAAGCAAGCAGAAGAATAAACTGTCAGTTTGACTTTCTGAGGAGAGAGGCGTGATAGTTTTTGGAGGAGCCAGGAGGTGACTGGATGTACCTATTCTTTCAGGAAAAGGTATGCCTTTAGATAAGGCATATAAATATACATACAGATAGACTGATACTTTTTTATAAAACCCCACTTTTTTCTTAAGGGATTCATTCCTTCTGTTAAATGTAACTTCTTTGCTAAGGAGCCTTATTTATCACACTTGGTGCAAATATGTGGGGGATGGAATTAAGGGAATGAGGCTGCATAGGAGGTACTCAGAACACAGTCAAAGTTCTGCAGTCTAGAGACTGTTCTGAGAAGAGAAAATTTATCTGAAGCTTCTCCCGAAAAGGCAGTCGTACAAGGCTTGGGATAACACTCATCAGATAAGAGTGGAATGGTGAAATATCCCTCTAACCATGACACACATCCTGTAAGAAAAATGTTATAACCCTTTATGGCCTCTTTCCGTTTCCTTTTTGTCTGCTGCTTTCTGTCTCACATTTTACCTTTCTCCTTGCATTGCCCCAACCGTTCATTTTAATCAGCTCTTCTTCCATAACCTGCGGCTTTAGTATTCTGCATCTTTCTGCATGCTAAAATTGCTCTCCCGAGCATTGCTCCACCCACACTTTGATGGATTGCTGTTTATATGCTACCGCTCCCTGCTCTCTGAAAAGTGCTGAATGCACACAGGCACAGAGTGCAGACACTTCCACACTTCGGTACAACACCGCTCATGGATCTGAGTAGACTTAAAGTGATGCTTTTGCATTTCTCTGATTATGCTTGAATACTTTTTCCTGTCAGAACCAGTTTTGAGGAGATGCTCCTTCCTCATGTCCTGTCTGACGCTCAATGTTTGGTTTTGTTTTCTTTTTAAATAATAAATAATTGTCTATCTCCAGTCCTTTAGAAAAGCAGCTCTTCCTCTATCAACGATGCTTGCCTAGGGCCACTGCTGTCAAAGCAGACAGGCACCCTCACTGTCCTTTTAAATTTGACTCAACCATAAGTATATTCAAGATTTTGGCTTCTTCTGATGCATGGCAATATCCCTTTTTCCCCCACAGATAGGCATGGCAAGAAATGTTCATTTCAGACCATTTGAGTCTGTTCTGACTCTTTCACCTGACTTCTACCACAGGGATCCCTTTGCACTAGTGGTGACTTGTGAGACTGCAAAAACGATTACTCTGAATGTACTGTTCATAACCCTCCATTTCTGAATTCGTAAGATGACAAATAATTTCCACCTGAACATCTGTGACATTTGGGTTCTGAAACAGTCTCAAATATCATGGTGTTCATTAGTGGGGACTCAATTTCCTGTACCTCTCTGCTTCAGTTTTGCTTCAATGCATAGAGTGTGCATATTCATTAAAAACAACAATAATAAAGTTTTGCTGGAAAACAGGGATGTGTAAAGAAAAGATGCCTGGGGCAAAGCCGTGTTTTGTGTTCTGGACATTTATATGGCTATTTACAGTGCTCTTCAGTTAAATAATAATAACAATAACAATAATGAAAATAATAATAATAAAAAGAGAATTACCATAGCAACTGAAGCAAGTATGTGTTATATTTTTAATCTCTGAGATACACAAACCCTTACTAAGAAAACATACAGAAGAAAAAATGTGAACTTCTGTGCCTTCCCTATGTTTGAAGGGAATATTTTGCTTCTTATTTCCTTGCCAGTATCTAATGCTGCCTTTGTTAGGGGAGTAGCTTTGTTCTCCTTGCATTGTCAGGCTGGCATCTCAGGCAGAGGATGAGTGCAGGAGACAGCTGGAATGTGTTCTCTTCTGAGACATTTTGGTGACTGCCTGGAGTATGCAGCAAATGGTGGCTATGAGGCCACTACAATATTTTTTTTCTGGTACGCTGGAATGAATTCCGCAGGTGAACACATGGGGAACACATCTATAAATAAAACATGCTTGTATCTCATATCTGCACAAAACTACTAGCTATGCTTTTCTGAATCTGATGTACAGGGAGGTACTTGTTCAAATTTATTTCCCCTCCCTCTCCACCCCAGTTTCCCAGGTTTACTTGGTTTCCTTAAATCCCTTTTGAATTGGAGAACTCAACATTTCTGCTATATAAAGGATCCATCACATTTCTGTTTGCAAGTATGTAAATCCACATCAGTGCATGTTGCGTCTAAGAAGAATGAGGGGAAAGAGGCATCGGTTAATTCATCACTAGTCCCTTCATTACTCTCTCCTGTGGTGGTAAATTGAGATTTATTTCTCTTGTTGATGGTAAACATTTTTTCCTCTATTCTATCTGTTGTTGGCAGAATTACAACTCCTCTTGTCAAGACAATCAAGGGACTAAACTAGCTACTTTCCCCATATTACTACAGCACTTTGTTTTGAATCTGTTGCGAAGAATGGGGCTTTCTCAGTAACATGCCTGGACACTTCAGTCCTTCCAAGACAAACAGCTCTTGAGCCAAGATTGATTTGGACAGCATGCAATAGCTTGCATCTTTTTTTTCAGGACATTCAGAGTGCTTTAGAAAAGCTAAATGAGCCTTAGAGCAGCCCTAGAAGGACCAGCTGTGGGTAGCTTGAGGGACAGAAAGATTGAGGCTGCCCAAAGCCATATGAGTTGACTTAATGGTGCAGAGGATCACAGTTCTCTGAAACATTAAAGAGCTTCAAGCCTGGTCCAGTTGATTCAGGCCCCTGACACACATTTCTACCAAGTGTGTCTTTGTGATCCTTAGGGAAAAGTCTGTCCTTCTTGATTCCCTGTCAAATGTCTGCAACTTACTGTATTACAAAATCAAGGGAGGCCCCAGGTTTTGGAGCAAATGCTTAAGATACTGATGTTACACACTCTTCATATTCTTTACAGACACAAGATTTTAGGTAGACCCTTACTGTGTTTTGGGTGCATGGTAGAGCTGGTTAAGAGTGTTTCTTCTTGAAACTAATCTTTTCTCAGAATGAAACCTCGCATGGAATAACAGCTGTTTCTGATGAATTCTCATTTTAAAAGGTTTTGATGGAGTCATAGCAGAATGTTTATTACTTCTTGGGTTAGAGCATTTTAATTTGCTTTGATGCTGTGCATCATGCCCCAGTCAAACTGAATTAAATGGCTGGAGTTTATCAGTAAAAAATATTTTTTCATTCCAAACAAATGTAAAAAGTTGTTTACTTAAAATTTCTTAAAAAGTGGAAATTCTCAGTTTCATCTAGCTTTAATTTTTATCTCAAAATCGTGATATAATAGTGGCATAGCTCACAATTTTTTTCTGCTAGCTAGCCTTGAGGTAGCACTTCCAGCTCCTGTGAATGTTGAGCAAAATCCACAAATGAAGTATGAATTTTCAATAGCTTATGTTCAGCTTGAATTAAAAACAAGTAATTCTTTCCTTCCTTCCTCATCTTGGAGTTCATCATGCAGCGACAATTTGAAATTTACAACCCAGACATTTAACATCCTTCACAAGAACATATAATTTGAAAAACTTGTGAAGAGAAATGTCTCTGCTAAAAAATGGCAGTATCTCTTTGTAAAAAGACCCCTGTCATTTAAATTTCTGTTCAGCTTCCCATCTTAAGCTAAATAACACTGACTTTTTTTTTCAGATGCATTTTTTTGAGAGTTACCTCGATTAGATATTCACTTAAAAGAGTTTCAATGTGATATTGTTGGCTTTCTTCTATATTCCTTTGCATAAATTTGCAGTTAATGCAGAATATAGATTTTATCAAATTCCATTGCTGAAAATAGGGACAATGCCAATTAGGAGGTGTTCATAATCCTAAAAGCTACCAAAGCAACATGAACCCTGAATTTGGAAAATGAACCCCAAGAGTTTTCTTTCCAAAAATGTATGTTTTGATAAAACCTAGCATGAGGTCCCATCTGTAGAAGTATAATCTGTGATGAGATTAGTAAAACTAAGCTTGATGTCTAACTCTCCTTGACTCTACTGGATGTTGGACATAATTTCTTTCAGTAAATCCCACTAAATGCATCTTTATTTTCTGTTAATTAACCATCTTTGCAAATCTGTTCTTTACACACCAATAGGTATCTTTCAGTTATGTTTGGCATATCTGATCCAAGTGAATAGATCCTTATGTTAAGAACCCAAAACCTAGGGTATTTGCCTCCTAAATTTTGTAGAAAGATTCATTTCCTCATTAATCTCTGGAAAAAGAAACATTTAGAGCTCAAGTCTTGTGGGAAATGGCTGCCTTGCAAAATTTTGAGTTTCTTCATATTTTAATTGGCATGAAAAAGTCTTTTATTTCTGCAGTATTTCTAATGTGTGTTAGACTCCTCTGTTCGTATACAAACAGTGGAAAGAAGAGGGAGAAATTCAAAACTGAAGCTCTACAAAGTTGGCTCTTTGATGTGAAAGTTTTGTATAATGGCAAATTGGACAAGGGAGAGAATTACTAATAGCATACATGAGAAAACTTTCTTTTTGTTGTGAAGCAGTAAAACAGATTCCATATTATGATTAGATGGGACACTTAGCTCAAAAATGTTAACAAACAGAATCCTAATGAGTCGCCGTAATGAGCTGACTTACATGGTAAGCTACATTGCCTTGCAATGTTTTCTTTTCTCATCCTCAATATGCAGACTTATGAATATTGTTAGAATTGCAGAATGCAAAATCAGTATGATAGCAAGCCAAATTTTATGCTAGGAAATGCTCCCTTTAATGTCTTTAAAATATTGCACAGAACCTTTTTTAATTCTAATACTGGTATCAAATTGAGGAAGAAATATATCTGTAGGGTAACTTTGGTGATGATCAAGAGACACAGAGCTAAACTTCCAAGGCATGCAACGTAAGTGTTTAATTCCCAATTTCAAGAGTATCTTTGAAGCTGAGTGGTCCTTAATATGAAGCATGCTGCACAAGTTACTAGCAATCTTACTGTGCCAAGTTGTTATTCAGGGGTGGGGGTTGCTTAACATTTCCTACAGGCAGGCAATGCTGGATACTTGCCAGGAATGAAAAACAACTAATACATACATAAATGCACTTAAAAATTCACATGAGGAGACAGGTACACAAAGCTTACGTATTTTGAGTTTGTTAGTGATCTACCTTGATTTAGTTTAATCTTTCGTTCACGTAGTATTTCTATGATGAAAGCGATTCAAGTTGGCACTGTGTAAGCTCAGGACTGCATACAGTCCCGGGTTAACACATTTCTCCAATTAGTCATTGTTTATTAAAAATGTCTGTGGTGGAGTTTACTTTGTGATCATACATGTCTTGTGCTGTATGTTATGAGCATACTAAGAAATAGCACATTTTTCATGTCTGACCTGCAGCTTGAGACCTGTCTACATACCTGGTAGTGGTCATTGAAACAAAGAGGCAGACAATTTTCTTTCTTTTTTTTTTTTTTCAATCACTGATTCAAAATACAGTTAAGGCTCTGAAATGGTTATGGTTATCCTCTTTTCATTCAAGGGTATAGGTTGGGAGTAAAAGTATGAACAGAGACACAAAGGGGTGAAAGAAGAGACCCTTCTCTTGGCAGACCTCTGTACTGGTGGCCAGTTTTGTGAAATGAACTGCAGGTTGTGGTTAGGAGCTTGATTTTCTTTCTAAAAAGAGTGAAATTGCTTAGAGAGTAATTTCTAAACTGAAAAGAATGTCTCCTGAACTTTGGTAAGTTTTGGGCATTAGCTAGTCAGTTCCCTTGGAGTTTTTCTAAACCCCCTCACTTTGTGCCTTGTCCCCATGCTGTGCTGCAGTTTCTTTAGTCTCTGAACCAGTTGTAGAAGTTCACAGGCCTCTCTGTTTTGTAGTCTGGCAGATTTTCTGATACAACTAATTAGTTTTGACTGCCCTGGAATGATACATTGTGGGTTTACATAGTTTGACAGCGTAATGAGATATGTTTGTTCGCAACTTTAATTTTGTTAGCACCGAGATTCTTTATTTCTATTAGATATTAAGAAACACAGAATGAATACTTGATCTTCAGACTTGTGCCATGAGCAGCAACATAGATTACAGCAAAGTCACAATGGTTTAATTCATTCTGCTGTGTTTTCATTTCTGGATTCTAAGCCCAAATACATTTGCCTTTAAATGCTTTAGAGGTAGACAGGTTGGATTTTCATTGCTTCTAAATATGTGGCTGCCTAGGGGCTTCCAATTTATTTATTTTTTTAATGGAGTGAGAGGCTATAAAACCTATGTGCTGTAAAGCAGGCAGACTTCTAAAAGTATCCTACCAGCTCACAAGGCTCAGCTGAAAGCACAGGTATCTTCAAGCTTATTTAACTCATGATCCTAAGCTTCTGATTAAAACCACTGAAATACTCTCCATTTTGAAAAGGTCATATCTGATTACACCTGAGATATTCCCGTTGTCTCATTTTAGCTGTCTCTGGTTTATATACTTATGAAAAAAAAAAATAAGCAATTACAGTCAACTGTCCATTACTGACAGGAGGATTATCTGGTTGGTGGATGAGCTTTGGCACAGGTGTGGACGTACTCTCCCTATCTCTACACCTGTCTTATCAGAGTGTAACCCAGGAGTGCAGGCTAGGGACTCCTGAACAATTCCGCACAAGATGAGGGAATGCCAGGGAATGGTGTAACTATGAATGGGTTTATTTCTTCAGCCCCCAATGCTTGGGAATAACAGAAATTTGATTCTTTTAGTTGTTGTTGCATTCATTAATTCAGTTCCAGTCCACGATTTTCATCTCAATAACCTAAAATATCAGAATTTTTGGTTCTATTCTACAAGGTTAAACTTTCAATATATTTTTTAAAATACTATAAGAAGATAGTTGTTGTAATGTTTAGGATATTCATGGAGTACACCCTTGAAATGTGGCTATTTGTCTTTGTTTTCATGGTTCCCATTACCATAATATATGGGTTTCATACCCTTTAATGTGTGAATTCGCCCCAGGCCTCTCTGAATAAGTGAGTATTGGCTACATTTTGAAAACTGAATGTAATTCATATCATCCAGCTTTAATTGTCTAAGTTAAGCCTCATTTTGTTGCCTTGGATCCCAGTCTGGGCTATAAAAAAGGTTAGGCTGTTAACCTAGCCATGCTGACTTTTACTCTACAGTCTCTGAAATGACTGTTCGGGAGTCTCAGCACCTAAATAAGGTGGTATCACTATACCTCCAGGAGACGAAGTAACAGGTTTTCAGAGATGTCTAGACACTCGAAAAAGGAGAGGAATATCAAATGGGCTTAAAAAAAAAAAAAAAAAAAAACAAAAGGCTGAAATGCTTAGGCATGTTGAAGACTTACTGAAGACATTTATCTCCATCTGCCTGTCTTGCCAGAGCAGAGCAAGGTCTTGAGTTCAGGTCTGCAAAGTCCTGCACCTCTGCTTAGTCAGTGGTTCAGTCATCTTCTTCACTGCTTTATTTCTTTTTTTTTGTAATTCATGTCTTAGGACAGAGAATAGACATTCTGCCCAGTGACCTTTGAGAAGTCTTTTTAATCACATTTGTGCCTAGGGAATACCCATAAGATATAATATGAACAAGTACTGCAAGTACAATGACCTTGTCATTGAAGGTCAGAAGCTGTCCCCTGTCGAGTGGGTAAGAGGAACTGTAAACTTTATCCTCTGTAACTATTTCTTTTTAATGTGTGACTTAAGAAGAAAGATAAATATCACTTTGTTATTTGTATAATTTATGATATTCTTCTTTTTGGACATACTAGACTATAAGATTTTTCATCAGAAAACATTCAGGTCTTGGCTCAATGTAACAGGCTATACCAAAAGGTCCATGGTCCTATACGTGCTGATGTTGCTGTATATCTCTATTGTTTCCCCTCAAGTTTTTTCCCTTCATCTGAAACCTTAAAACAGAGCACCAAAATTTGCTGCGAGGAAAGTAATGATCCTCCAAAAGAAATTCAGTGCAACTGGAAAGAACCATTTTAATTAGCTGACAGAATTGCATTGGTTAGGTTTCTTTTAAAAATCAATGAAGTGGCTGCAAATGTTTCTAATGTTTCCATGTCATTAAAACTTTCACTGAGGAACCCTCAGTCATACCGCAGAAGAAGTTTTTATCATTTTGAAATCATTATAAAGGCAACCGGTATTTGGAAAGGGCTAACATGCACTTCTTCATGTCTAGTGTTTTTCTGAATTTGCTTGGTGGCAAAAAATAGATTTAAAAATTGTTGCCCTATTTCTGCTTTCTTCTGGGTTTTAAGGTTGGGGGGGTTTTTTGTCTAACTTTATATGGGTCAGACACATACGCTATAAAATTTTATGCCACAGAATATGGTACTATTGAAGCCTAAGTCTGAAGAAAACACTTCTTCCCAAGACCTCTCTATCCAGGGAGGATACCACAAACTTCTATACCTAGGACTGTGCTCAGCTTCGACTAGCTGGAATGGTTTTCTAACACTCATGTCTGGATCAATCTTCCCTTCAAATGCAGAATATACAAAATCATGCCTATTGCTCTAGTAATACTATTTGAAATCTGCATAATCTGTGTTGCAAAATCATTCTGAGAAAATAAAATGTGAAGTGGACAAAGAACAGAGCTACATCTTCATAGAATCATAGATTGGTTTGAGTTGGAAACAACCTTAAAGATTATCTAATTCCAACACCTCTGCCATGGGCGGGGACACCCCCGACTAGACCCGGTTGCTGAAAGCCTCATCCAGCCTGGCCTTGAACACTTCCAGGGAGGGGGCAGCCACAACTTCTCTCTTAGCTACCTGGTCCAGTGCCTCACCACCCTTACAGTAAAGAATTTCTTCCTAATATCTAATCTAAATCTACCCTCTCTCAGTTTGAATCCATTATCCCTTGTCCTGTCACTACATTCCCTGACAAAATGTCCTTCACCGTCTTTCCTGTGGGCCGCTTCAGGTACTGGAAGACCACTACAAGGTCTTCCTGAGACTTATCTAGGCTGAACAATCCCAACTCTCTCAGCCTGTCCTCATAGCGGAGGTGGCCCAGCTCCTCTGATCATCTTCATGGCCCTCCTCTGGACCGGCTTGAGCAGGTCCGTGTCTTTCTTATGCTGGGGGCCCCTGAGCTGAACATAGTACTGCAAGTGGAGTCTCACAAGAGGGGGAGAATCACCTTCCTTGACCTGCTGGCCATGCTTCTTTTGATGCAGCACAAGATGCGATTGGCTTTCTGTGTTGAGAGCACACATTGCTGGCTCATACTCAGCTTTTTGTCTACCAACACCCCCAAGTTCTTCTCTGCAGGACTGCTCTTAATTCACTCCTTGCTCAGCTTGCACTTGTGCTTAATTGATTTCACTTAAGTTGCTGTATAACTGACAAAGAAATGTTGCAGAAATGTTGATGTTCTTTCTTCACTTTTCCTTTGTCTTCCCAAAGAGGTAATGATGGCATTAAGCCACGTTCTGTAAACACTTACACATGTGCAACTCCCAAATAAGGTGTGCTCCCTTTGATGTAACAACAGAATGTGCAAAAATCACAGCTGATCAATGTGAATTGCTTTTCTGTTGTAGGGTTTTTTTTGAGATGGATCATTGCTTACTTCCAGGAAGCCTATTTGGATTTTCTTTAACGAATAACATTACTGTTAATCCCTAGTGATTAGAATATCACAGGCAAGCATAAAACTCTGAAATTGCTGAGATTTCTTAATATGGGAAAAATTCTTCTTGAGACCTTTCCTAACTTCTAGTCCAACATAAACAATACAGAAAAATATACTCAATATTTTACTTTCCAGTTCTCTCATTCCATCAGTATGTGACAGATAATGTTGTTGGTGTTCCATTTCTATCACTTTTTTTTAACTCATTTAGATATTTATGGTTTATTTCTTATGTACGCTACAATACCACTACAATGACTAAATCATAGTTAGAAGTTGTTATTATTATTATTATAGTACAGTGTCTCTCTATTTTTCCAATTCAGACTCCTTGGTTATATTCCTCAGTTCATTTTGTCCAGACTTTTCCTAGCTGATCACTTGTGAATATGTCGATGATTGTAAAAGAGTAAATAGAATTTAACTTGGATTCTCAATCCTTCCCTACCCTCCCTGTTGAACAACAACATAATTGATCTGAAAATGCTTGCCTTAAAGTTTAGGAGATCCTTAATATAGACATCAGTTGGAAGAAAAAAATAAAGTTGTGTTACTGGAGTTCTATGTCTGAACTTACAAAGACAAAATGCAAGCATTTCTGTTATACAGAAAATATATTTCACAACCATAGAAGCAATCAATAAAAACATTTCTTTTGAGGAAAACATAAACTGTTTCAGAGATCAAATGATAAAGAGTAAGAAATGTCTAATCTACTATATCAAAAAAGGTGCTGTGGAGGTTCACTCTGGGGGATGTTCTCATGACAACAAAACTGAGAGCATTAGCAAGGGGAGAGAAATCAAAGGACAAGAAATTCAGATGTTATTTTATATCTCTGAAAGATTTTATTTTAGAGAGAACTACAAAAAAAAAAATCAGACTAGTAACTAAAATCTGCTGTCATTCCTAAGAAAAAAATAGTGGCACAGCTCTGATGTCAGACTATAACTTATTTTTAGGAGTAGGAAGAGAATTTCAAAATTCATTAAATATAAGCACATTTCCTTTCCCCTCCTATGTAAATTATGAGCAAAGCTAGAAAGACTTTACATTTTATTTCTTGTACGGTACTTTTGAGGAAGCTCTGTCCTGATTTAAGAGACCGCTGCTTTTGAGGCAATAGCAATGTAATTGTCCAACAAGTTTGCCCAAGAATTGAATAGAAACTCAACCTAGCAAATAAGGAGCTTCCATTTATTTGAAGACCCCCTTCCCCAGCTATTCCTCCACTGTTGTCAATAGCATCTATGACTTAGACCAACCCCCTCATACCTGATGAGCAGTAATGTAAACATGGTGCTCACGTTCGCTCCATGTAGCTGTATTTCAGCAATAGTTAATTTATTTTTCTAATTTAATTCTTGTGTTGTTAACAACAACAACAAAAAAGTTCTGGTGTGAAGGCAGAAGTTCCTTTATGAAGCTTTTTTAACCCTTATTCAGTTTACATGAAAAATGCCCAGGGAGGTTGTGGAGTCTCCTTCTTTGGAGACATTCAAAACTCGCCTGGACGCATTCCTGTGCGATCTACTGTAGGTGGTCCTGTTGGCGGGGGTGTTGGACTAGACGATCTTTGAGGTCCCTTCCAACCTCTAACATTCTGTGATTCTGTGTGCTTGAAGTGCCAGTGTGACATACAGTTGCGTACTGGCCTTGTTTAACTGCTGCTGTTAGCTGTATCACTTGCTGAACTTCTGTAACTACCTGGAATCACACGTTGGTACAATTGCTGTGATGTTCAGCAATGTTTATTCAAAAGCTCTGTGTGTGCACGTGTGAGGACAGGAGGCAGGAGGTTTACTTTGGTGGTGAAGTTCCCTTGGTGCACACTTCCCACGGTAGGATGAGGAGAGACATTTCCATTTCTATAGGGGTCTGGGCGGTCGCTGTAGGGTCAGCACCACAGAATGAGGAAGCTTTCAGCTCAGCCTTGCAAACCAGTTAGCTTGTGTCCATTGAGCATTACTTGAAGTCCTACGGTAGCAGTAGGAATAACTAAAAAAGGCTTCTTTTACAGTCACACGTTATTTCCATTTTATGCCTTCCCAATCTGTAAGTCCAACTTTTCTCGGGTTTTTAGTCATCTTCTAAAACTTTCACATTTCTGTTGTTTACAGAGCTTTAGGGCTCAGAGAGAACTGTGAAAGTATGCAATTAGTGACAGGGATGAGAGACGGCAGAACCTTGTCATTTCGATATATTTATATTACAGTGCTCACAGTGCTTCCTAGTAGCCAGCTGCCTCTTACAAGAGCTACAGCATAGAGCTAGCAGAAGACTGCTGTTGCCCTCACCATCTTGGACTTCAATTTTCCACTATCCATTTTGTGGTCTGTCAGACAGGAGACTGGAGTACTTATGTTCCAAAAGTGGTGGCAGCATTCGACTGGAGTTGACGGGAGTTTAGTCTAGAAAAGCATAAGCTTAGGGTACGTCTATGGAAGGATTGGCTGCAGTGTAAAGGTACTAAATGGGTTTTAAGTGAGCTTGAGGAGCCATGGCAGCACAGAATTCAGTGTGAGATATCCATATGCATGAGAAGCTAAACTGTTTTCTGTTATAATGAAATACTAAGTGGTACCAGAGTGAGCTATGGTGGGATTTTAGTTGGGATTTTTTTTTTTTTTAACAGCTGCCTAGTCTACATTGCAGTGCCATTTGTGATGTAGATGTAAACTTCTTTAGCAGGAACCAGATTTCAATTTCTCAGACACTTGCTTAAGTAGAGAGAAAGCTAAAATTCTCTTCTTGCTATTTTTAAGTCTGTGGCTTTCCAGGGTTTCTGTTTTGTTCCAGATTGCGTCGCCATGTCACGTGTAAATTCCACATCCAAGAAAGGGATGGAGGGCTATGCTGCTTCTGAGTTGAAGAAAAAAGTCTGAAATCATTTGTGCAGTAAATGAAATAGGCTCAAGCCTCCTCTATGGTATGCAACTAATTAGCTGATGTTCATTTTCAAGTGTGTTGTTCACAGTCAAGCTGAGACAATGCATAATATGCATTATAATGTCCCAGGAATGTGTCTTGATTCTAACTGCTTCCTTTTACTACTGCTGCTCCCAACTATGAATAAGCCCTGCTTGAAATATTGAAAGGTGATGGGTGTATTCTGAAGACATACATTTTCAACATCATCTGAATCTGAGCTCTCTGTGATGTAAAGCCTGTGAAAGAATGACTCTGGCACTACAGCCTGGAAAATGTCTTCCTTTTGGCTTTTTCTCTTTCTTTGTTTCTTCCTCTCTCTTCTTGATGATTATGAAAATATCGGTTCTTTCATTTTAAAAGAATTGTTGCTCAGAGACTTTTGAGTATTTGCATCCATTTAATTTTAATAATACGTGTACTGGATTTTAGTGCTAGCAATGAAACATGATTTATTTTCTATTATTTATTGGTATTTATTTAGGATTTAGTTAACAGTCTCTGTAGTTACAAGCAGCTATAAGCCAGCCTAGTGAGTCATTTCCTTTACACTGACACCCATTGAAATGGCTCCCTTGCTGAAAACTCACTGATGTAACCAGACAAGCAGTATCGCGAGAGGTCATAGCTCATTATTTCCCATTTGCTCAAGTATGTGAATGTTTCCTGGACAGAATAAAATCAAAAGAAATCTAGGCCTAGGGGGGTCAAGGACACAAGGGAGAATGAATTTTATTCCCATGAATTGATGCAAAATTTATTTGTAAGTGTAGGTTTAGTTCCCGTTGCAGACAGAAGTGGGGCAACAAAAATGTTCTTATTAACGCTCCCTATCTACACAAGCCCTGGTGTCAGGCCCGCCTACGTATTCGGAGATAAAGTATTAAAATCGTGATAATGCCCTGACTCTTGTAGAGAAAGCAGAACCATAATTGACTTAATATTTAGAAGCAGCTAAACCAAATAGACATTATTAGTCCTTGGCATTTGTCTGATAACTTGTTCATTTACTCATCGTGGTCATCTGAGGCCTCAGTTTTCTCCCTCAGTGCTTAGAAGGCATATAACTGGATCAAGGAGAATTTTATTTCTGAAACGTTCAAGTGGAGGTTGTAGCTGTATTTTGTTGGTAAGAAATCAAATGCTTACAATGTACAAAGTGTAAAGGCATGCATGTAAATGCAAGAGATCAAAGAGTTAGTCTTCTGTGGGGATTATCTAGTGCTACTACTCTCCTCCTCACTTATTATTATGGCATCACTCAGAATATAGCGGGATTTCTTGTCATATTTGTTGATATACTGGAAAATACTTGAACTTCCTCCAAGTCTGCAGATCTGTCTGCCAGGATGGATTCCTGCAGAACCCAGAGGGGCAGCTTTGGGAACATCACTGTGGTTTTTCAGTAGACTAAGATACATTCAATAAATAAACACAACCAAACCAGCCAACCAACCCACTAACCAACCAACCTTGGGATAAAAGAGTTTCCAGGTACCTGCCTAAAGAAAAGAAAATCCTGCCCTTGCATGCTTCTTCTCTAGAATAGCTTTGTGCTGTCATGTTCTGCCTGTCCCTGCTGACTCTGCCTCATCTTCCGTTGTCACGCCATCAGCTTTGTGGCTTCTCAGGCCAACAAACAAACCAGCATAATGAGAACAGAGGAAAGATTTACTTTAGACATTCAACAGTCTCTGTGGTAATTTACGATCTTTTTTTATCTTTTTAAGAACTCCCACTGGTTAAAAACAAAACAAAACAAAACACAAAACAACAGGTAAAATTGCATTTTTAAAACAGATCCTGCACATCCCTTACCAACACTGGCAGGAAGGAACACTGCTTTAGTGTGTTTGCTGCTCAGCATCCAGAGGGGAGGTACGTGGCTGCCTCCCTGCCTGCAGCAACTGGGTGACCACAGGGCTGAGAAGGAGTTCCAGAATCCGAGCAGGTAGTTTGGCATGTCTTTAGCAATCATTTTGCCTGCATAACCTCCTGTCACATGGCTCCCACGCCCACTCCCTGTCACAGCTTCACTTTTTAAATAAAAAGAAACTGACAGCAATAAGGAATTAAAAAGCTCTCACTCAGAAAAAAAAAAAAAAAAAAGAAATGCATGCAACTGTCCTGGAAAAGAAACAAGTTTGGGTATAAGGAGTTTAGGTGAGAATTTAAACTCTCTTGCCTCTTAAATATCTGAATAAGTTAATTTGCTTTGCCAAAGCTGATTTTATGATTAAAAGGGCATTTGTCTCCCACTCACTTTCTGTGGAAAAGGCAGACAGAAAGGAAGACCTGTGGCTTTTCAATCCTTGGTTTTTGTGCTTTGTTACATTCTTCACATTGGGGTAAATAATCCCCAGTAAGAGGTGGGGAACCTCACATGTATTTATGAGGGGAACCTCACAAAGCTTGATTTTCTGACTCTTTTCTTGTAAACACAGAATCACAGAATTATTGAGGCTGGAAAAGACCTCTGAAACCATCAAGTCCAGCCTATGACCCAAACTCACCACATTGGCTAGACCATGGCACTAGGTGCCATGGACAGTATAGCTGCTTGGCTAAAAGTGGTATTATTAAGTATGCTTGCTGTCCTTACCAACACGACAGCATTCCTCGTGCAACTTTGTCTCCTGATCCACAGATCTCCTGAGCAGGGGGGCCCTGCAGCCAGCTTCTTTTCAGGCAGCAATCTTGCTGCCAGAGAAACCATCATGGATCACTGTCGTTCTTCTTTACAGGAGTTTTTCAGAAGGTTATGGGCTCTGTACCTCACCGACAGTTTTAATGGAGTGTATGAAGTGTTCAGGTTCACACCACTGTGTTTTGCAGTATTTTGTGGAAGCTTGTTTAGAAATATTCTGATCATGATCATTTTCTAACATAATGCTAGGAAAAGCAGAATAGACTATGCTTGACTAACTACAGTCTCATTCAATTTGGGGCAGAAGGGCAGTTCTGCGTCATTGTGCAGCCTTTTTTTTAACTGATCTATTGGGGGGGAAATGAAATAATTAATACTTAATTGCACCAAATGAGCCCAAAATTTGCTCTAAATTGCATGCACGTAACTCACTGGCAATTGTACTTGCATTACCTGAAGGCATTTAGATTGTTTCATGAGATTCCCTTTCCTTCAGCCAAATACATAATACTTCTCCTCTGAGATCTGAACTGTTTTATTTAGTAATTAAGGTAGTTTGTGCAACATCTTAAAGATGCAAAGGGCAGATACATCTATTGCAAATCCAAGGGCTAACTCAGTGGCTCTCAAAACTTTCCCATTAGCAGATTCTCTGAAGACAGAATTCTCTTGAAGGCATATGCATCTGCATTTGGATTTGGCCCACTTTAATCCAGTATCAGAGACATAATGAAAATAAACACTCCTAAATCTAATGGATGTTTAATAACATCCTCTCATTATGTAGTTTTACTACTTTCTTCTTCATTTCCTTCACATATTTCAGCGCTGACTGTCTCATGTTACTTGCAGCCTTTTGGTCACTGCAGGTTTGATTTTGTCTTACTGAAGATATGTGAATGTGTGTATAAACTTGGAGTGAAGTTAAATTTCTGTTGATGCTTGCCAAAGAGCATCCTCAGAAGATGCACAGCAAAGCTTTTGGCAAATTATAAGATTTTTTAAATCCTCAGCAATCCTAAGCTGTTATGGCTTGAAGATGATAATTTCATCAAAAAGTTTCCTGAACACAACCGGGCAGGTGAACTAGAGCAATAGAAATAGAAATTCAAGTTCACACTTTTTGCATGTAATATCATTTTTGCTCTAGGTTCTACACATATCAGTGAAAGAAGCCTGATCTACCTACACATATAGTATAGAACTAGACAGCAAATTAGGAGTGACATGTTGGCAAATTGCTAGTGGATGAGTGTCACTTGTTTTACAACACAATATATTTTGCATTTTGCTGTCTTCCTTCAAATATCCCTGTACATGTCTCTGAATGCTCAGTTTCGGCTGGTCTTGTATGCCAGAGATGAATGGGGCGGCATCTTTCCTTAGCAAGGTACTGTGATCCATGCTCCGTGCTCTTTCTGCTCTTTGATTTCTTGTGTTGTGTTTGATACCTTTAGTAGCAAAACAGAGCACTGGGAGAGCATCCAACTATTTGTCCACATCCTCTTCTGAAGACTAGTTATAGAATTTCCTGCACTCTTAGTTGGGTCACTGGATTTCTTCTCACTGGAAATGACTGTAAGATTTTAACTGGGATAGGCAAATAGCTGATTTTTGAGGTTTGTTTTCAAGTTCAAATAAATTATTTTTTTTGCTTTTGGGGAAAGAAAAAAATTAAAACTGCTAGATGAACCTGAGATAAAATATGTAACTTTATTTTGAATGCTTAAACTCTTTTTAAGAGACACATGTCAAGGTAAAAAAACTGTTTTGAAAATGAATAAACAACAGTTTTAGAGAGAAAAATTTCTTTTTGATCTTTGTGAGTGAACCTATTTGTTTCTCTACTGAAGTATCTTCTGCAGCAAGTTTACTACTCACCGAGACCATCTTTTTCCATCATTTCACCCAGCCAGTAACACTCTTAGCAAAGCCATGGAGCTAGAATAAAAGAGTTTACTCTGCTATTACATTTCTCATGTTATATAAAGTAAGTAAACTTCACCAGTTTAGGTACAGGAAGAAAAATAAGCAGTTTCCATCTTGTAACAGTTATTTCCCTCTCTCTGAGCCCATCAAATGCAAACCAGGACCAACAGCTGTTTTCTTGGGCCCAAGGACAATTTGTCAATCTCTTCTGATACCCAGGCTTCTTACTCTAGGCTTTCCAAAACAATTTTCTCCCACTACGTACACACAGAGTAGGTTTTTAGTTTTATGATTCTCTTTAGGACATGGAAAACCAAGAATGGTAAAATCCTTTTGGGATGAGCAAAGATGGCAATCTTTCAGAGATTTAAACCTATTCTAATTCAGACATTAACCCTCACATTGGCTGCTTTTACGCAGTTGTGGAGCAAGATCTCGTTTAAAAAAATCTCCAATTATGATTCATGTTGGCTGCAGATTGTGGAACTTCAGTGTGCCCTTGCTCTGGGGACGCTGACTGCTGAGAGAGGTGGGACAAAGAGTACAGAGCAAGAATTCCTGTAACCATTCCAGCTTAATCCACTTCCCTGCAAGAACTGGCACCCATCTTCTTTTCTCGTTTGTTCCAACACAGTGGGCTGCTTAGTAACAGCTTTTGAGATATCCTTGTGGCACTAATGGTAATATATAAGTTGCTCAATGGCAAGAAATTGTAATGGCGTGTTTGTGTCTCCTTTCCATCTCCCACAATCCCTGTAATTAAGAAAAAGTAGATGTTTTGGGTTGGTTTTAGTTAGTGTAAACTTTCTTGCAACTTCTTAAAAAAACACATTATTTTGGCTCTATTTTTTACTATAGAATATTTTTATTATTTTTATGAGAGTGCCTCAACTGTGGGTATTCAATTGAAGCTTGCAAACTAGTCAAATAAAAAAAGTCTGTCTCTTTCCAGCTGTTACAGTTGTTTAAGTCTATTTGCTACCATGTCAGGAGTTACTAGAATTATACCTATACTGAAATGGTAAATGGAAACTAGTAAACTAGAAAGGGAAAAGTAATAAAAAGGTTACTTACAACTACTTTGTAGCATTATTTTGTGTATTACAGAAGAACTCTTTCTTATGGACTAGTTTCCATGATCCTCTGTTTAATTGGTAGCTCCAGCTCTTCAGAAGAAATGTTCTCTGAAAATAACAGGGGGTTTTGATAATATGAGATGTTTACTAGGATGCAACTATAGATAATTGATAACCTGTTTATTCCCTCTGGATACCAAGAAAATACAATATTTGATCTTTAAATTCTAAAATATGTAGATGTATAGTAAAATAAATCACTTAAACTTAGTTTGAATTAGATTGTTACACATATAACACTACAAAAAGAGGCTTACACTGTGTGGTATGAGTATGAAGTTGGAAGTCTCCATGTGTTGCCTGATCTAGTTGAGAGGCGTCCCCGCCCATGACAGGGAGGTTGGATTAAATGATCTCTATCCCTTCCAGCCTAGACCATTCTACGATTCTATGAAAATGTCTGAAGTTTAATATTTTAAAAGAAATATACTCTGCTTCTTTTTCCTCAAGAAATAGCTATCGATGTGTTTTTGGGGGTTTTTTTTGCAACTTTTGAACAAATAACAAGACAGATAGAGATAATAATCTATTAAATATAAAATCTTTGAGTTAAAATGTGCCAGGCACAGAATGTGAACTTGAAGGAAAGCTGAAAATTGAAGCACGAAAAAATGAGGAAATACTTAGCTGGTTTCAAAAAATGCTATATTCATTTTCATGGATTTTGAGTGGCCCTGCCCAGGTTTTGCTTACATGATGAGAGATTATTTTCAGGAATAATTACATGGGGAAGAAGGACAAAATGTAGAAAGTGATTCATCGGTAGGCACAGTGGGGGCCTGTCGGGTGAGTGATTATGCAAAGTTATCAGTAACTTTGGCTGAAGAATAATAGCATCCTGAAGGCATCTATTCCACAGTACTAAACCTGTAATTTTGAAAGAAAATGTAACACATTTTTTGAAATAAATGTAAATGCATGTTTGATTTTGTGATGTGATCTGGTCGCAAGGCACTCTGCTGCGCTTGCCTCCCAGAAGGGCAGAAAAGAGCCCAGATCCATAGGATGGACTAGGTGGGGTGTTGTACTTCGGCAGTGCCAGCTGGCCACCCGTTGTCTGCAGGCGTCCCTTCTCCGCCTTCTTGTGTACATCAAAGCCTGCATCAAGGAGCCGATGAACTCAGGCTGCAGTTGAATCCCTCGCAGATGCTGAAATTCCCAGAATGCAGTTATGCCTGGAATACTCGCTGTCATCTCCAGCTGAGGACCTACGCTCAGATACTTGTATATTTGTTTCTCATGTATGAACTCTGAACGTGTATGGTGCCCATTATGTCATCTTCGGCATGCAAGAGCCCCCAAGAATATTCTTGACAAAGCAACCTACTTGGAGCACATCAGATCTCTGATGCTTTTGCTGGCTTCCCCTTAGATTTTAAATCAGATTCAGGGAGCTGTTGCTTATATTCAGCCTTACACTTCATTGCCTTGTATGTCAATGAAGGCGTATTTCACTGGCTTGTCCAGGGTGTGTCAAAGATGTGGAAGGGGTTTGTTTCTCTCTGCACTTCTCTGAAAAATGGAGCACTCTATGCTAGGAGGAAATCTCATCGCTCTGGAGAGGATAACTTTCTCCAAGGCTGAACTCACACTGGAATGAACTTTAGAAGTTTAAAAAATCCCCACAGACAGCACTGCCTTCTGCTCCAGTTGCAAGGCACTGTTCTTTGACCTCATCCTCTCTAATGTAAATATTTAACAATATACATATGTCAAAAGCAACAGCAACCAGAACTCTGAAATTTTACCAAGCAAAGCGCAAGCTTTTCCCATGGGAAGCGAGTGATAGGACATCCAGTATTAGTGATGGCGCGTCCTGTACGACTGTGTTTCTCCCTACATAGCAAGACAGTACTGGGTGTGCCATAGAATCCTTTGTAGAATAATACAGCAGCTTCTTCTTGGCTCTAGGAGAAGGTCTCGCCCTGAAGCCAGCTGCCAGTCCAGGCTCCTCTGCATTTGAATGAGCAGTGGAGATGGTACAGGGAGATCTGAGTTACACAGGCAGCCGGAACCTTGTGTCTATGTTACTGCGGATCTCGTTGCAGGCTAACCATGTGGATATCACATATTTACTACAGTTTTGTACTTGAGCTTCTCAGACTTTTGTTTTAGCAAGTATGCCATGCCACTGCATGCTGGGAGCAGAATTTCAGATATCTGAGGGCAGTGCTCAAAGAGTGTGACGTTCTTTTCTGTTGTTACCTGAGGCTAGTGGTCAAGTTCATAGGTAGACCCAGGGTCTTTCAAGCTATATTTCGAGACTGAGATGAACAAGTTTAAGTATTTCCTCAAATAAATAAGCAAAAGTATTAAATCTTGGTAACAAGAATTTGACAACAGAAGGTTTTTATTTCTGCCTTGGAACACAACACCATTACTTCTTCCTCTTCTTTCCACTCCTTTGATTTTCCAGGTACCACTCAAATTGCCCATAAATCTTGGACTCTTAATTTAGAAAACAATCTCTCAATCTCTACCACCTCCTAAAAAATGCTCCTGAAAAATGGTAACTATTTTAAACATCACATGCGGTTTGCTCAGCTTTCAGTGCTTGTGCTACTGAAAGAAAATTGGGAAAAAGGCAAAATGAAAGTAATAAAAATCTTAACTGCGTTTAGATTTCTCACAACACATTAAATAGAAAACATGTATCACATTACACCATTAGATTAGCTGCAATCTGCCAATTCCACTGAAGTGCTACCACCTACATACATACTTTTGTCCAGTGTTTGTGAAAGGTTATACCTGGCAATAAAACTCATGGTATATTTGAAATAGCACATATGCACATGCAATACCTGAGATATGTGCCACAACCCTGTGATCATGCTTTTAGTTGTATTAAGAGGAACACAGAGGCTTTCAGTAGTGATATGGCTTCTGATGGCCCCATTTCTACTAAGTATAATATCCAAGAGTTTATCATCTAATTAATGTGTGGCTTGTGTCCCACATTTGTGATAGGTATTTCAGGGAAAGAAATGCCAAAAAATCCAAAAAAGTCCCACTTGTCCTATGTCTTCTATCCCTCACTTCCTATCATTACAGGCAGGTTTTGAAGACAAGTAATTATCTTCTTCCACCCATGATTTGTGTCCCTTCTTGAGAGGGAGAATGTACATATTTAGGTCTCAGGCAGTTTGATGAGAAGGTAAATGGAGAAGAATTTGCCTGTGTGACAGCGGCCATTCGAAAGCCCAGCAGAAAGCACAAGTGGGGTGTGTCAATCCTCCTCTCGCGCAGAAGGATTGTGCGGGTGGCAGAAGTACACTTCCATAGTACACTGTCCTACTGTGGAAGCAGAAAATGATGTTTTTCTTGTGCCAGTTGCATTCTTATAATGATTCTTTTTTTTTTTTTTTTTTAAAAGTGTCAATAGTTTATTTTAATGTTGTGAGCTTACCGGGGTTTTTTTGTTTGCTTGTTTGTTCGTTTTTCCTTTTGCACCTATTTGAGACAGAAGTTGAGTTAAGCAAGCTCTTAATGATTCAGGGGGCATATTTTTAGGAATGATAACTCTACCTATGCCCAATATGGCTGAAGAGAATAGCTGGTGCTCTGGTTACATTACTGTGGTTTAAAAATTCAAAGGGAGATCCCATCAGAAACACTACTCTTTATTCACTTATGCTCTCTAATGGCAATTTTAAATTCTGTCTTCTCTATTGTCTTTGCTAAGGACCCATGACTTTGTGCCTTTGCTGTCAGAGTAGCGTGTATTGTGCCAGTAAAATGCAGTCCTTACCTAACCTGCATTTACAGAACTTTCAAAGAATGTTATATATACATTTCTCTTTTCCTTTCTTCTTTTTTTTTTTTTTCCTATGGAAGATATGTGATTTTTTTCTATCACTGCAGCAGCTTGTGATGTGATAGTACAATGAAACATGAGGCCAGTGCAGGCAGGTACCTTTTTTTCTTCATATTGTGTTAAGAGTATGAGCCTTCTTTGATGTCGGTAAAGTTAATAGCGTTTAGAGGTAAAAAAATCAAGTCAGTACTCACTAAGAAAGTAGTACTAGACTCCCTTGCTAGCCTTAGTTTTTACCAACTTTTTTGTTTCTATAAAAGAAAAAGCTTTTAGAAATTGAGACATACATCCTTTGTTTGTACAAATTCTTAGACAATATGTGGGAAAAGACCATGTGTTCACTCCAAACTTACACCACCTTTCGGTCATTTTGTAGCACACAGAAAAGGTGTCTTGCAGGGAATATCACTACAGCTGGAATCCCTCTCATGTCTTCCACAGAACTCACAGAAAATCCAAACTGAAAATTAATTGAGACTGGGGGAGAAAAGCTAACGCCTTCTCCCTTCTCAGTGGGCATTATTTTTACTTTGACGTATATCCATATTTTTTAGTCTGAACAGCACAAGGAGAATTCTTAAGGAAAAAGGGTGCTCACTGAATATCGCCACAAATTTCAGCCTATAGGCTAGAGAAGAAATAACAGTGTAGTAATTTTGTCTTTTTTACCACTGTCCATGAATTTTTTTCAAACATGCTTTTAGTTTCCCAAGTACACACACTGCTCAAAATCTGGCTTTAAAATACATCTCTGGCTCTTCATAACATAACAGAAATGTGGTTTGTTTTGATTATAGGTAGACTACATGATATTGTTTTCATGTTCTTTTATTTTAAGACTAACTCCTAGAATAAATTGACACAAAATTTCAAAGTTGGCTTTCACTGAATGCTTGCTAGTATTTTCTTGTTATGTTCTGTATCATTTTGGGTAGTGATGATGATTACTATTATCTATCATGTAGTTTATAATACACCATAGAACCTATTTGCTGCATTACTTGCAGTGACTGAAGACAGAGGGCCACAGAAATGTCTCACTGCTGCTGTAACACATAGTCCTGAGTACATTCCTTTTGCATTATCTTTATCTATTTCCCAAACAGAAAATTATTCTAACGTGGTCAAACATGCAACCATTAAAAAAACATGGTCATAAATTGCAGTTTGTCAAAATGTGTATTGAAGAGATTCTTGATTAAATGAAGATTCCTCCTTCTGTTCTGAGCATGAGCCTTGAGACCCAGTTTGCTTCTTACCCATACTTGGTAAATGAGAGGTTTTGCTTAGTTTCAGGTATAAGGTTTGAGCTTGAGCCAACTTCAGAGTAATGCCCATCCCTTAAAACTGAGGAAGGGACCTTGCTGGATTATTTTGTTGGATTCTTTTACCTGGCACCCTAAATTCAATACAGAGCTATCTCGAGGAAATGTTAAAAAAGATTGAAAAGAGACTTGTGACCTTATCTTGGCTTTTGCATTTGTAGTTGCTTTCCAGGATACCTGTAGCATGGGCCTTCACAGAATCTGCTGAGGTTTTTTTAAAGTACAGCCCTATCCAGAACAGGACAATACCTGCTGGTATCACACCTTAATTTAAGTGTGATGTTTAGTAAGGACATAATAAAATTAATGACTGAAATGCAACCATGAGTATAAAAATGTACCCTAACATCTTTCAGCTGAATGTCTTGCATTCATTTATGTGGATTAAAATAACGAAAGTAAGGTAAAACAGGCCTGTTCATAATAGGTACCAGCACAGCTAATCAGGAACTAACATACCGTTTATTTATTATATCGTATAATTGTTGTCCTGCAAAAGTCAGCATTGTTATGTATTTCTCCATCTTTTATCCAGAGGGCAACATAGCTCTCTGTAACTGGCAAATGTGAAGCTTTTAAAATACCTAAGAACAAGGAGACATATTGCCATGATATCATATGATGAATGGAAGATGTGATGCATCCCTCTTACTGCATCTTATTGGCAATATCATAGATTTACATATATTGGCAAATTAGATGATAGTCTTAAAGGATGGCATTCTGAATGTTGCATTTGTACCCTGGACGTTTATATGAAGTATGTCTAGTATACAGATACCAGTTGGTTCTGACAAATACAAATGTAAAACTGCTAAAGAAACTGCAATTTACAAGGTTGTTTTGGCTAAGTTTCCGAGAAACAGGTCAATTCAGATTAGTTTCCTTGCAACCTCTATTTTAATGTCTGTAGCTCTTTTCTAAAGGCCAGCTCTACTCATGTAAATGTCCCATGATCTGAATTGCAGGCACTAATCTTGAGGGGAGAATATGTATTTGGCACCATTTGCAATGATCAAGACACTTTACATGACATTCTTGTTTAAATGGCATGAAAATCAGAGTTAAGTGCTGTGTAAATGAGGGCAGAATAGAGCCCTTTGTATCTCATTTTCCAACTGCCATGGAATCATCTGGAGGTATAGCCACATAAATCCCCCGAGGATACATCTCCAGCTCTCTCCTTTAACATGCTGTTCCCTGATCACATTGGAAATCCACTCAATTTAGATTTAATCTCAGCAAAATCTACCCAGGACTTTCTTTCTAAATTTGCAATACTATATTTTTGGCGCCTTTTTTTTTTTGTTTGGGTTATTAGTTTAGCTGCATTTTTGCTTCGACATCCTCCAACTTGCTTCTCTGGGGGCACCATGGTGTGTTGGGAGGATAGGAATCTCTCAAAATTAGAGGTGAAACTCTTGGCTCAGCCTCCAGTATGGGAGCGTTTTCCTTTCTCTGTCACTCGCTGTTGCTTGACATTAGAATTTTACCTTCTCCCTGCCTTACTTTGTTTATCTAAAATATGATCATAATGTTTTCCAAGCATGTTTTTACTTTCTAGTCTTTCCAAGTTATGTCTCTGAATTGCATGGAACAAAAGTATGACCGTTCTCCCCACCCAAAAAGGAAGCTCCAAGCTCCAACGAGTAGAGAAAATTTACAAGTAAAAAATAAATGGCAAGTTGCATGTGAAGAAAGAGACAGATGAATTTATTCGAATTCAGCGCTTTTTTTGTTTGTGTTTGTGGTGTTTGGTTTGTTTTTAAATTAAGTAATTGTAAGCAGTAACCAGCTGTAGTATTATTCTTCCCTGTGTAATCTGCACAGCAAAATGTAAACAGCGGGTCAGGCTCTCCTCTGGCCATATGACCCTCTCAGCAGGAAAAGGGGGCACCGAGACAGGCTTGTGCACAGGGAAGCGTACGAGGATATTCATGAGCTGGGAAGTTTTGCAGCAAAAAAATAGCTTTCCTGCACAGCCAATGGTGCATAGCGTTCGGTTTAAAAACCCTTATTAAATTAAGAGGAGCTTTCTGCATCCACCAGCCTTTGCTGCTGCTGCTGCTGTGTGTGTACTTCCATAATGTTGTTGAGAATACTGGGGCTTAATATCAACTTGAAGGTTTAGAAAAATGCAATAACATTCAGATACAACTTGATTACTGACAGAACAGAAATACGAAACATGAAAACTGATATGTCTGGGGAATCTAGCTCTTGTGAATCTCTTTGTTCCTTAAAAAAAAAATCTTTCTTAAAAACTAAACGTCTATCTGTATATATGCATTCCTTTGTCAACACAGGAAGATGGAGGGATTGGCAGCCAGGCATTCTTCAGTATGTTAATTATCTAATGTTTTCTGTTCTTTAATTTTTAAAATTTTTTTAGGTCAAAGAGCTGAGCCTATCTAGTGTACTCTGATCATAGTTCTCATGCTGTGTATTTAATACAGCATATTTTTTAATTTGCAAGCATACACTTTCTGTCATTGCTGTCAGAGTCAGATAGCTCTGACTATCTTTTTGTTGTGGTTCAAACATCTTTTCCCTGCAGTACTTTTATCACATAACAAACCTTTATTTATCTCTTCATTTATTATTTTAAAAAACAATATAGGTTTCCATCTGAAATATCCTTTTTTTTTACATAACCTTGAGATGCCTATTCATTCTTTCTCAGGAGGAGTTCGGGGGAAAGGTGCGGCGCCCCTCTAAATCACAAATGAAATGAGTTTGTTGGCTTGAATAGTATTTCTCCTTTCAACCCTCCGCACATTTCAGTGCATTCCATTAGTCATTGTTCAAATGAGGCTGTTCTCCGACCCCAGAGGCAGGGGAGGAGGGAGTTTGGGGTTTAAATGAGTTTGCCGATCAGTACATAGAGGCACATTGTTTCTCATCTTATATTTTGCATATTCTGTTTACAGACAATAACACCGGTTCCCAGTACCAAAATGTTTTAGGTTTTGAGCATACTGTATGTTTGATGCAGCTAATTTAAATAAATGACTTTCACATTTAAGCAATTAAACCTATAATTAGCACTGTTTGAATGAACTAATCAGCTAATACCCTATGACACACAGTTCTTTTTTCCTCTAAATAGTTTTAAAGGGAAAGTAGAGAGATTTATGAAAAATTATAGGTGATGCAGTAAAAAAATAAGCTTTTGATTCATAGAAATTACAAAACAACACCACAAACTGTTTAGACTGATGTTATCCCTTTGCCTTCCAGGGAATGTGGAATTATGCACAATCATTTCCTCTGAATCCAGGAGAAAAGTCTGTAATAAACAAAGCAGCTAATCTTTTTTTAAATGGGGCAAACTTCTGCCCTTGTGTGGTTTTAAAAACACCCACATGCACTTTTAGAGGTACTCTGTACTGACTGCATTTTAAAAAGTGTGCATACATCTAATCCAGTGGTAGGAGAACTCTGTAAGCCATACCCTTGGGAGGTTCCCCCTGACTGGCAGAACGTTAGCCAGGCTCAATAAGATGGAAATTTATTAGGAGTAAATTTTCCTGCTGTCCTGTGAAAAACAGCATTTCTGATAAAAATCTTGTTCTCTGACAGCAGTCTAACAAGATACATTTGTTAGCTGTTTTGTTCCTTGGACTCATCTGTTAATTTTAATTCTTCTGTTGGTTGCACTGCTGTGTATTTACGTGCTGAGGCAGACATGATCTATGTGTGCTCAGTGGAGATTGAGATGTTGGGGGTGAGAGGGCAAAGAAGTTTGGGAGAGAGCTGTTCTTTTCTTTTTACCTTTTCCTCTAATTAAAGTGGAAAAAAATGTCCTTACATTTTTATTAAAGCTTGGATTTGTTAATAAATGCTGTGCATCTTTGAATCCACATTGCTATAGATTTCTATTACTACAGAAATATGTATAATTTATCATATAATTCCTCTTTCCCCCAGCTCTGTTGTCCCTGAATGTTACCATATCGCTCATAGGCCATATGAGTCACATCACATACCAGCATTTTACTTCCCCCCCACCCCAGAACACCATTAAATCTCTTCAAATGCTGAAAACAATTTGAACACCCTTGAGTTGTTCAAGTCTGTCTGTCCTCAACTGCAGCTTTACCCCTCTTGCTAGCCTAATTTTTCCTTGCGTCTCCGCCTCATGTGGAGCTGAGGCTGGAAGGTTTTCAAAGATGGAATGTGGGTTTTTAATGAATGAAACTGGCATTGGAAACCCTCCCCCTCAGCATTATGAGCTACTAAAATTAGTAGGTGTGTAGTGCTCTGCTCTTGCAGAGCAGAAAGGACAGCAGGAAAATGGCAGATGGTCTTTTGTGGTTAGATGCCTCACCAAAACTTAAGCGAACTGGTTCCTATCTGTGTGTGATAACTAGCTTTTGAAAGTGTTTTTTCATCTGCCAGCCTTAAGATAAGAGCTAGTTTAGATTTAAATTGTTTTTATCAAACATTTTGGTGAGAATTGGAAGAAGGAAAGGGGTCACAGGACAGTGCTGCATTATCAAAATTTTTGTTAACAGGGTTGGATTCATCCTTGCTTTGGATGGAAAGTCTCAGTTCAACAGGGAATTTCTCCTTTTTTTTAAGTAAAAGAAAGACGTAGTATCATTCTATGCAACCAATACTGTGGTGTAGGGAACACTGAAAGAAGGTTTGTGTTTGAACCATCAGGTTCAGAGCAGAAACTGGCACCTCGGGCTTTTATGCTCAGGCAAAGGATCTGCCTACCGAGTCATCTCCCATGGCGATAGGCTTTCTACCTAATGCTTCCAAATGTTTCCTCCAACCTAGACTGAGGAAAAACATTATCGTGAAGCTTTAATAGACAGGAAAATAATTTCTTCTGTGACTCTACTTCTGAAAAACAGGGTACAAGTGTTTGAATTTCTCGTTGCAGATGAACTATGAAGGAGTAGTAGATGATCAATAGCTCAGGGAAATCAAGACCCAGGTACTTGAAGTTGGTTATCTAATCACTGAGGCAGCCCAAACTTGAGGTATTCACAAATGTTAGCTCTAATCTTGCTGAGCTTCAGAGCCCGTATGCAAAATGGAAGCATTTATACCCTGTTATTTAACAGGGTTGCTCACCAGTGCTGCAAGAGGTGTCTCCGCTTTGAGAGACATGTTGTACCAGTAAAGTTCCCGTAAGAGCTCATGAGAAAACAGATAATTTCTTATTCAGTGCACTTTTTTAGTAAAGTGGACTGAGGTTTGTATGACAAGGCTGGCAAAGTTCACACACAGGCTGGGACATACCTAGTTAGGAATATGCTGTCTTGAGAACTTGCCCTTACAGAAAGAAGTTCCTGAGTAGGGACGTTCAGCACCAGTAGAAAGGAAGTGGCCCCGCAGCAGTGTGGCCAGTCTTGCAGAGGTTCCCTTGGAAATGGTCTCCCCATGTTTCTCTCAGTATATAGAACAACTAGACCTTTTCCAAGTACATCTGCCACACCTTTCAAGGGAAATTACTCTAGCCATAATTTTACAGATTTGTTTCAAACAAAGTGGTTTTGCTACCAGGAAGCTCATTATTTCTGGAACAGAATGAAAATGGAAAGACTTCAAAACTATTTTAATATAATTTTTTCTCCGTAATCCCTCTGTGATATAAAATGATGTTTGTTCTGATTGAATATTGACAGCCATTACCTCTGAACGCACTTCTTTAAATATCAGGAAATCTCCAGTTAAAGCAGTTTCTGTAACATACCTAACTGCTACACTCACTAACCTATCACTTCGTTAGGGTCTGCTCCTCTCCAGTGTTGTTAGCACAGTTGATCTCACGCAGCAAAAATTATACGTGCAAAAAAGTTTCTAAATGCTGTGCTGGTTGGTTCAAAGTTTAGAATTCTACTTTGGAAAGTAGAAATGCTATTTTCAAAACTATTCTGCATGTTGTTTCTATTCATTGTTTCCATGGCAGAGCTGAAAAACTATTACAGCTGAATTTTGGGTGGCCTATTGTATAGCACTGTTGGTTTTGATTATTATGTTCAACACCCTCTTGGTATGTGTTTCACTGTCCCATTGTCTCCACACATTTAGAGTGGTGCTGCCTCCACCCATTGTTTACACAAATGCTTTGTGGCTGCCCTCTTCTGCTCAAGGGGTTCACACGTCTATACACTGGTTTCTAGGAGCATCTCTAAACACTAGGATAAGGCTTAGTATTTAAGTGGGCATCACTCTGCCCTTCCCTCAGGAAAAGTCCTAGAACCAAATATAGAGCATAGAAGAAGGAGCATGATACCATGTCCAGGTGATGAGGACGGCTGGTTAAGATGAGGACACCAGGTTCTGCTAGATTGTTGCTAGATGTTTTATGTTAGACCATCATCTGATAAAAACCCCAAAAGTCCAAGGAGAAAAATATAGACAGATAGATATAGGCTAAGGTGTTGCTGACGTGATTTTTAAATGTGCTCTTATAAAGACCTTTTGCTAAAGTCACTCAGGCAATACTGTGGTGTATTTGCCTGGAATATACTACTCAGTGTAACGGAGAATAACTTTCAATAACATGTGTTTAAATGTCTGCATTTGGACATCGCTCCAGAAGATGTATTTTATTAAAGGCTCATAACTCAGAACAGAATTATGAGTAGTTACAGTACAGACTGCTGTCTGCAAGATACACACATCATTTGCTGCAGAAGATGGGAAAACAAAAGTGCTTCCTTGGAGCCATTATTGTGAAAATAAGTGATTGTGGGTGTAAAATGAGTGATTATCTGTATAAAATGGCAATTGTAAATGCAGTGTGTCTAAGCTGACCACTAGAACGCATCCTGTCCTGTACAGGAGCTAGCGAGGATCAGAGGAAACAAAAACTGCATTGTGGCCTGTCTTCTCCTGCTTTGCAATTAAACAGCGTTTGACCTTGTGCAGCTGAAGCAGGACCTTGTAGCCGAGCCATAAAAAAAGTCCTTTAGAAACCTGCACCTTGAAGTGGGCTTAGGATAGCTGAGACATCTTAGAATCAAAAGCAACTGATGCCTTACAACAGTCAACAGAATACTTTCTTAAATGATAGATTTTTTTCTTAAATGATGCAGTCTCATGTGGTTTTAATTATTTCATGTACGTGTTCCCATTTCTTCTGGTTTTCTTTGCCCAGTTTTTACCAAGAGTAGAAAATCTCTAAGGGCAGGATTTTTAACTCCAAATATTTAAAACTTCAGATGTTTGTCTGAAACTCATCCGAGCTTTCTGCATGTGTGCCTGGCATAGTGTTAAATGATCATTTTTGTATGTAAGATCTTCAATCCTTGATTTAAGATGGAGTCATGGTAAAAGAAAAAAAAAAATCCAGGACATTATTTGAGCATTACTTAAGGTTACTAAATTTAATACTAATAAATTAAGATCAATTCTCAGGTAGGAAAAATGCACAAGATGGGGCACAACAGACTTTTTTATCCTGAAAAAAGAATCATGAAGCTTTTGTATTCATGAGAACCAGAAGTCTGTAACCTGTCTTATTCGTAGAACAGGAGTTGGTTGAGTACCTGCATGGTCATAACTCTGGGTTGAATGAGGATGACTACAAGCCACACAGATCATATTGTGAATACCATTGCCTCCTCTCTTTCTCTGACTATATCCAAGTCTTGAATTCATATTTCAGGGAACTGTGACCTGAATTCAGGTGATTGATCACAGTAGCAGTAGAGTAAACTTTCAGTATATCTTCACCTTGACAGTGAACCTGATATCAGACTTTAACCTGCAGCACTTTGCTTTCCTATAAAACAAAAATATCCTGTCCTAAATCACTGCCTTTTCAAAAACATAAACAAAACCAAGAAAAACCCAACTCCTTTTGACTGGCTGCACCAATTTTCGTATAATTCCAAGTTTCTTATCTTTCTGATTTCCCATGCACCCCTTCTTACCTTTTCTGATCTCCCATGAAAGCCTAGCAGAATATCAGCAGATCTGATAGTTCCTTCTGGGCTGGCTGCCATCACCATATTTTATGTACTTCAGGGTTTCTGTGGGATTGGTGACACACAATTCATCATTGGACTGCTGTGACCAAACAAGGTTTGTGTGCTGCAGCTTCCCCTAGCATTTTGCCAGAAGTGCTGAGACCTATCAAAGGGCTGAAGAAAAATGAGTAAATGTTGGTGAGGGATGGAGGAACAGTGTTGAAACGGAGTAGATGTTAGGTGGGAGGAGAGGTCTAAAAACAGTGGCAGGGGAAGAGTTAGTAGGTGTTTCAGAAATATCTAAAATGGAAGGGAAGATATACATGTTCTGGTTTGGGATAATATGTAAGGAATGGGCTGTTAGGGGGAAATGAAAGCTGGGAGCTGAATAGAGTAGAAAGAAAAGAAAAACGTGAGTTCGGATTGGGAGAATGATGACTGCAGGGCAGGATGATGACGAAGAAGCTTCATTAAGATGTAGTAAAATAAGTTTCTCTGTATCTATGCCTTTGGCTGAACTGAGCTATACTTTTCACCCTTTGTGAAATAGCCTGTCCCTAACTGCGGTCCATTGCTGTACAAGGTTATTAGTACGATGAAGGTTATGTCTACACCACAGAACAGGAGTGTTTCAGGATCCCATGGGTGAGCCTTGCAGTGATGTCAAACTGTGTGTTGAGAAGACAATGGGACGTGCTGTCTGCCCATTTACCTCAGTGACAGCAGAAGACCTGGCTGCATGAACTGCCATGTATGACTTTAGAGACATCAATTTGGACAGCTGGGCAACCAGTGCCACAAGACGCAGTGGGGGATGCATCTGCCTTGATATGCACTGCCAGATTCCACTGATCTGGTGTGCTTATGATATGTGTAGGAGCAGCAGAATATGACTTGAGCACAATATGCCTATGGAAATGCCAATCTGAAATTAGCGATAAATGATGTCAGGCTGTATGAATGATATATGATCCTGGTTTCTCACAGGAAACATCATTAACTTAAATTTTAGGTTGTTAAACTTCATTTAGCACCATCATATACTGCGAAAATCTAAGAAATAGCTAGTAGAGTCACGCAGCTCGCTATCTCAGTCTCCCACCTCAGTCTCACCAAATATGTGGAAATAAAAACTTTGGAAGAGGAGGCAGAGGGGTCTCTCCTTTTTATATTATGCCCTCATTGCCACACTCTGAGACTGTAAGGACAAGTGTAATCTATCTCTTCATAAAAGTTTGCTTTTTCCCTAAAGTGGTAGGTCTCTGCTTTTGCTTTAGACAAGAAATATTGTAGGATTTTCCAATGTGACTCAATTTGATTGTTTTGAATCAAGGTAATTAATGTGAATTTGAATTTTAGAGTTTCCAAAGTGGCAAAGGCTTAAAATTGTGCCACAGTGAACACATTTACAGTTAAGACCTTCTGGGATGCGTGAAAGAAGTAATGGCAGTAAACATACAGAACTCAGTCTGGACAAGTTTTTCAAGAAGGGAACTTTACTTAGAAATATTTCCTCTGTGCCAGTTAGTATAATGAATGTTAAATATGGAATACTTCAAAAAACTGTTCTTGCCTTTGACTTATTTGCAATCAGATGTGCTTCCTGAAACTACTTTAGAAAAGCCTGAGCTGCAAAATGGAGGTGTGACTGCAGATCAAATACAAACTACCCTGCAAAGGGAGTGGTACAAGCAAAGAGGCAACCCATGGACATGTCCCTCCATAAACCTGACTTCCCATGCTGACTGTGTGCTCGTCCTGACACCCCCGTCCCACTGTGCCTTTTTATTCCTTCACTAGAAAACTGTAAGTAAGCCTAGATGTGGCTGGAAACACTTTGGTCTGTTCCATAATGCAAAGAAGTTCTAGAAATCTAAACTCAGCTCATCGAAATGTGAAATGATTGAGTTTAAATGTTTTGGATGTTTTTAGTGGAAAATTCAGTGTAGGCTTAACTGAAGGTATATGAACACCTTTGTTTTGATCTCTGCGTAACACATTTTACTAACTAGTGTGCAATTATAGTGCATGCATATACATAAAATACAAAGGTCATACGAACACTTAAGAAAATTTTCAGTGCTCATGCTGTTAGTGTAAAGCAGCCCTGTAATTGTCCTTATTATGTTCATAATTCTTTAGCTAACTGAATATCCCTTCCCACATACTTTCATTTTTTTCCTTCCCCCAAATCTTAAGATTTTAAGTTTACAATTGCAAAGAACTACAACGTTGTTACTTAGATTTGTAATGCCTGAACTCAGTCCAAAATTCCACACGTTAAGGATGAGGTGGTTTTAAAATAAGCGGCATTGTTGTGCTACACCTTCTAGTTAAGACACAGGAAAGTTTGACTGTGGGTCCTGCGGTAATTTTACTTGTTTTTTGCTTTTGCGAATTAACACAAATGTCTTGCTGGTTGATCTAAAGCCTTTTGTGTTCCCTCCAAAATTTCTATCTTTATTGGATTCACATCTGTAGTTTTATTTAATATGAACCAGATGTGAAATCAAGGCAGTATTTATTAGGATGCTTCACTGAAGAAGGCTTGCTACAAGGTGTTGTGCCAGTTCTCTGGCTACAGTGTCAGGCAGAAATAAGGTTTGCTGCAGTCTTTTTCTGTTTCTCTAATTAGAAACTAAGCTTTCTAATCAATAACCTTCAAACTTCATAGAAAGAGATACGGACAAACGTATAGAAAATTCCACAAGCTGTTGCACTCCATAGTCAAAACCTTACACTGTTGTTAAAACTGCAGGTTGTTAATACACTGGTATGAATGGGAATGCATGGCTGCAGAATCTGTGCAATGGGATGATGCTGGGAAGGCAACAGACAGCAGAGAGCAGAATGCAGTCTTAGAATCAAAAATTAAAGCTAGTGATGAGATTAGGAGCTGGGAGAGCAGCTGGTCGCTGGTGTCCTGTCTCTGTGAGAGGCAGTGGCTCCTGATGTGGGCTGAGTTACAAGTCAGAGAGAGCTCAGATCTGCTGCTTCTCCCAAAATGTCAGCATCTTCCCATGCCCTCTGCAATATGTGCATGTCAGACATGTTTAAGATGCATCTGGTGTGTTTTAAATATAGAATTAGATACATGGTCATAATTTTGGTCATTGTTTGGATATAGGTCATTGAGTATCATGCCTGGAAGGTATGAGATGTAGAAGGAAAAGAATCTATGACATAGAAGAGAGAAAGATTTATTCAGTATACATTTTGCTTAGACTCTATTTTTCTGTGCAAAATCATTATTCACTAAAAGGTGAGGCACAGCCAGTCTTTCGCCCTCATGAGCTGGAACATTTTGCTCTTGCGGCATAATCAGATTTTCCAAGCAAAACTCCTGGTTATTTCAGTCACATTTATGCAGCCGTACAAGGCCTTGGAAAAATTCAAGCACTGCAGAGCATGGTAAGATTTCAAAGTATAAAATTTAAATCAATAACATATACTTAACTTTTAAAGGCCAGATTAAATAAATATATTATGTCTACAAAATACGCATTCAGGTAACTGATTGCCTTTTTCATGTACTGAGTGTACAGTCTACAACAGTGCAGAGGGTACCTGCAGCACTGATATGCATAATCTCAGTGGATCATATTCAGGATACTTTCATCTGGCAAGTTTTGTCTTGTGTTTTGCAAGAAAATATGTTAGAAACATGAAGTAAAAGACTCTAGAAAAATCTGTGTAGGAAATAGTATTTCCCAACATACTTTTCTTTCCACTCTTGGTTGGGGCTTGGTGTTAAACTAGTTGAATAAATAAGAGAGTGGCACTGCACGTTTTGTAGTAAGGCGTAACTGTTGGTGAGAAGCAATGAGGAAAATGCGGTACAGGTTTTGATGGGAGCTTGGCTCAGTTATATGATAAAGGCCTAATTACAAGATCCAAACTGCGGTCAAATTAATCCCACTCAATATCTTGCACAGAATTTCTCCATGCAGCATTCCCTTTCACACCAGTTCCGTCTGTCCACTGCTGGTTCTGCTTAGCATGTATGTCTGTGCTGTGCGAGATCCAAATACAAACCCATAAGCCATAATTTCCTGAGGTATAACTACATTTTTGCCACTGACTTAATTCATCTCTCCCTCACCTTCCCCACCTGTAAAATGGGGAGAGTGGCCCATACGTGGGACGTTGCGCAGTTTTGTCATAGTGCTAATCACCACAGTGTCACTGTGAATGTTTATAAAGTGCTTTGAAGATGAAAATTGCCAAAGAAGTGCTAGGGATGATTATTATAAGTTAATGAATAAATTTCAACATGTATTTGATTGCCAGGTGATTCAGAAGGGAATCACCAACCCTTCCCTCTCTTCGAAGAAGAAAAGTTGACAGTCAGCTAGTTGCTAATTAGCACTCAACTGAAATGCCTCCAAAGCTGAGTGCTCCCAGTTGAGTCCTTTAAAAAGTAAGCTTTCAACTAATTGAAATATGCTGAAAGTTGAGCAGTGGGTGAGGTGGGTAACAGGTAAATCAGTACGGTGGAGTTGGGTATGTAGAAGGAATATTAAGCTTTTCCAGGTAGGGACTGAAAGTTTTAGGGAAATACTGACCAAGATAGGGATTTCTTTTTTTTTTTTTATATTCACACATCTGTTTCCTTTCTGAGGCCCAGTTTGTAATCTGTCACAGGCAGACTATGCTGCCATGTATTTGTGAGGGTAAATTCGGGAGAAAGGATTGCTTAAAGATTGTGTTGAAGTCTGTTGTTGCTTACTTCCTACTATATTGAGGGGTGGTTATAATGATTCTTGCTTTGGACTGAGATAGACTTAAGACATTTTGAATAACACATTGTATAATACGTGAGAGCTGGCTGACTGTGCCACCTGCATTTAATTCATATTTAGTTGTCTGTAAGGGAAACTAGTGTATGAGAAAGGGGTTCAGATTCTTCAGGTCCTTATGCTCTGCTAGCCTGTCTGATTTTTCGCCAGAGGGTCCGTCTCCCAGACCATAGTCTGCTCCTGTAGCCTCCCCCACCACTTCTTTGGATTATTTTTTTTTGGCCGTCTGCCAGTGCTATAAACCGCAGTACTGTCTTCTCTGCTGCTGAAGGCTGTTTTCTTCCTCAGCCGCTGGGAGATGGCTGCAAGAGGCAAATGACAGGAATTTCATTCCTTTCTTTTCCCTGCTTGACTGCTCTGGATTCACCATCCTCAGCATCAGCTCTTCAAGCTTTCTTCAGGGAAAACACACTCAGCTAAACTTGTTGAGTACTTTGGATGACGAATCTTAGTTCCTTCAAATAGCACTTACCAGCATCAGCCTCCAGTGATACCCTAAACATCAGCAGTGTATATGGGGGCAGGGAATTAAAAAAAAAAAAAAAAAAAAAAAGGGTAGGATGAGTAATTATCAAGGCAGATATTTGGAAATGATTCATGGAGAAGGAATTCTGTACTCTAAAGGGGGCTATGGGCAGATATGGGTGATAGGAAGGAAAATGGAAGAAGTGGAGTGAACACGGAAACAAGGGGGAGATGGAATAAAACAAGACAGAAGTGTTCTTGAGGCTGCTGGATTCTGGAAAGCAGGCTTCGTGGTGTCCTCAGAGACGCAGCAAAACCAAGGTATAAAAAATAGTTTTGGTGTGTTACTAGTCTGGTAGATGATCCATTCTGTCAACAGACAGCTGTTCTTTGGTACCCTGAAGCTATTGCAACCCAGGGAAGCTCCCTTGGAGGTTAAGGGATGAATATTTCACACTTGGGACCTCATCCTCTCCTCTAGTACATTCATGGAGATATTTCTCTTAATCAAAGTGCCAAGCTCTGGTATGGTCATGATGTGCTTTGTAGTCACAGTTCCCAGGTGTGATGCAGCGTTGTTGGAGGCCTCCCAAGCATACTGTGCTCTCAGAGTGCTGCACTGACAGCCCAGTGAGGAGCAGGGTGAAGACTCTAGTGCTTAAAGTCTAATTCTCTTGTGAGCTGAAGAGCCAGACCCTGCAGCTGAGAGCTCCTACAGACCAGTATCCCCTCTGGGTAATGCACAAAGGGAGGATACTTAAAACACACGGAATGTTGGCTTACCATAGTTCAAACAGAGAGATGATAAGTCAGTTTTTCTGCTATATCCTGGTATGTTTGGAGAGTCTGTCACTTTAACACCATCGTTTGCACCACTTTGAGTTTGTCTCATGTTTTCTCCCCCAGCTCTGTCTGCTGTAGGTGCTGAGCATGTACCGTATGGGTAAAGCAGACAGACTGATTGGTCAGAAATGAGCAGGCTCCTCCAGGACTACATTTAACTGAGCATACATAAAGTTCCAAGAGAAAATTTAATATCCATTTTGATTGTGGACAAAAACGTTGTGTACACTGCAGAACTAAAAAATATTTTAAATCCCTTTTGTGTTATCATCTATTCAGAGGTACTTCTGGCATCGTTGGTGAGCGCTGGAGCTCTAATTTAATAGTAATAAATAGCTGAAGAGAATTCTTAAAATTGCCATATGTATTGAATTATCATTATATGTAATTTATGCAAGGTAGGTTTTAGTTTGCAGAGAGCCTGAAGCATTTAAAAGATGTGAACCCTTCTTGCTGCACTGTAAGCTCTGAAAGACAGAAATTTTGGTGGGCCCCACTTATTTTAAAAAGTTTTAAAAACTTTTCTGATAAAAATAATCATGTCATTTACTGACGACAGAAAGGGACGATTATCATGACCCAAAAAAGGTAGCCTACATGGAAAAACCTGGAAGTGTATGCAGAGCCCAGCAAATATTTCAACAATGGATTAAACACATTTATTTAGTTTTCTATCCACAAACCCTCTGTGAAAGGACAGTGTTTCCAGAATATGTTTTTTATTTTGTTATATTAATATTTAATGCAAATAAATTATAGCTGCTAGATATCCTATAAACTGCAAGCATCTGGTGTACTCCATTCTATAGATGTAGAAATTAATGGCAATATTCAGCTCTGAATCCTGTCAAAATCTTGTGTTTGAGCTCAGCAATTGAGCATATATTACAGACGATGGGGTACTACTGGTGTTTCCTCACTGTGCCTCCCAACTTTTCATAAGCAGATTTCATTCAGTTGCTCATGAGCATCCACAGGAAAACAGTTTCATTCTTTTGCCTAAGGTCACTCCATCGAGTCTTCCAATGCTATCTGCGATCTTGTATAAACAAAGGACAGTTTTAAAAGGTAGTTTTGTGGGTTTTTTTCAAGAAGTTTATGTTTACTTGAGTATTCTCAAGAAATCTCATTTCAAGTGCCTCTAGGTTTTAGCTCTTCATGTGCTGTGTATCTTTAACTAAAATCTGTCTCTTTCCTGTCTTCTCAACATCTACAAACCACCTTAAATGTATCCTTGTAAACCTGATTACAGAGACTGAACAGTCAATGCATACCAGGGATAAATACAGCAATTACACCTATTTACAGCTGTATCTCTTTTCTGCATTATTATTATTACTAAGTGGTTATTAAAAATAGTGCAGCCTTCCAAGCTGCTTCAATTGTCAGCTTGGCAAAGGGAGGACCGTGCCTCGGTGGCACGTGGCACTTTTGGCAGTGCTGTGTCACGGGGCTGTGGATGCTGCTGGGTGGTGTGGTGTGGCAAGTGGGCAGTGTGGGACTCATGGTGCAGGCTGTGAGGGATCCCCTGGCATGGGAATAGTCATGATGAGAAGGCAGCATCTGACCATGTGTGACAGGTTAAACACCAGAGACGGATGAAGAAACCACTCCAGCTCATCCCTTCTCGCTCCCTGCTCGTGTCCTGGAGGAAGTTTCTGCTGTTGGTTTTTGGTCCTTCTATCTTAGTGCATCTTGGCTACTTGTAGACTCTGTGGGTTTCACCATGTGAATGTCGAGGAAGAGGACCTGCCCCCTTCTGCTCCACCAAATCCATGCTTCCCCCTGAAATGAAGGGAGATTGTCCTCCAGAGCCATCATAGCGGAGTCCTTGACTTATGTGGGTCCTTCTGTTTCTGCCCAGGAGAGGGCAATCCGGCACTCAGACACCGTGTCCACTCTGGAGACTCCTTGGAGTGTCTGGTTAGTCCCTGGCCAGAAGGACACGAAACATGGCCCTGTCTCTCCTGGTGGGGTCTGGTGGCACACTTCTACCCAGCTCCCCTTCCTCTGGGAATCGCAGACCCACATTCCGGTGCCTCTCTGCTGCAGTGTGCCGTCTCTGCTCACGCCTGGGTGCAGCACCCACGTGTGGCCTGGCTGGGCTTACGCGAGGCAGAGGTTTGAAGACTGGGTGACTGAGGTGGTGTCACAGTCCTTTCTCCTGGGCTGTGGGAGGTGGGGTAAGGCTCTCTGCTCTGAAGCACCGTGGTACATGGCATGTGCATATACCCCTGTAACTGCAGCTCTGCACACACTGTTTCCTCATCTGTTTATAGCCGTGTATATGCAGGCACAGGAATACAGTAATTTTCAGATTTGGGAAGACTGACTAGTCTTGGTGTCTTGTTTTCCTCCACTACTTTTTTCCTCTGTTCACATTAAAGTCATTTCCCAGATTAAGGAATTTATTAATTACCCTAAATCTTGGGCCAGATGTTTGCCTTTGACCCCAGAGCTGCTCTGGGTGGTGGCTTGATGTCAGTGGTGCAGGGATCTACGAGCAGCCCAGGCAGGGGGGCTGGCTGCACACCCCCTAAGTGGCACTCCTGGAGAGCACACGGAACTTTAAAGACTACAGATCCAAGTGGGAATCAAGATGACACTGTCAGGATCCCTGTAACTTTATTTTCCTTTGATTCTGCCTTCTGTTTTACTGTTCAGCGCATCACACTACTCTAGATGATAACAGGCAACTGGAAGTGCTGCCGGAGCCTGTAATTAGCAGGTTCCTACCCTGGGACTTCGTTCTTGCCGGTGGGCTGTAGGTGTGTGATAATTTGCCAGTTAATCAATGGGAATTATTAAAATATCACTGCATATTTTTGCTTTGCGCTAGGTCTGTACACAGAAGCTCTTATACGGGGTGTTGGAGGAAGATCAGGGGTTCCCAATCATGAAAGTAAATCCTACTGCTCATTCACTTTCAGTACTCTGAGTTTCTTTTTAATCTTAAAGCACCCTCCTCCTTTCTCCCCACTCCAGCCAAAATTAAAAAATATTATTCCCATGTTTAACTTCTTGAAACAATTAATTTAAGCCTAGTCAAAAAGTCCTTAATACAGATGTAGTTTTCAAGCTATGCAAAATCCCACCATTTTAATTATAAAAAGCAGTGTGTCCCTCCTTGGGCAAATATGTTTTACTTTGGATTTGCTTTGTAAACAAAGTAAAATCCAGTTTGGTGGAGTGATTCTTTTTTTTTTTTTTTTTAGCGTTTATTTAGGTACGTGGTACGTCAGCCATAAAAATTATGTATATTAGTGCTGTAACTGTATTTTTTCTGGTCATTTTGGGTTTAGGCTTTAAGGTAGCCTTGCTGGGATCTGTTAAGAGTACAAGGAAGACACGGGAAAGTTTTCTCCTAGGTACGTGGCCACGTCAGCGGCTTCTTGTGTGGCCAGTGAATGCAGAACACTGTCAACTGTCACTGCAGCATTACTAAGCCAAATGTTGTACGTGCCATTTATTAAACTCGGGACCTCCTGTGCTGGTACTGGAGCGACATAGCTGGGGAGCATTTAAAGGGAGAAGCGAAATACCCCATGTATTATCTGTTGGCTTTGTGTTTAGTGACAGAAGCTGTGGGAAGTCTATAAAACAACTCATTATGTCACTTATATGGAAACTGTTATTCCACAAGAGCATACAGAAATAGTTTTGCTAAACAGCGAAGACAAATGGTGATCCCGATCAGCGGTCACTAGAATAAAATGATGAACTTCTGAAATTTTTCAAATCTGTCTTAAAATATTCCTATACCCAGTCAGAGTCAAAATAGCTTTTTGGCAGCGGGTGAAGCCGTATCACGCTCAAATATTTTATGGGATTATTACATAAATTTAGAAAATGTAATGGCGCGTGCCTTGATTTCCCCATGTGTGAAATGGGCCATCCCGCAGTGCTCCTGCAAAGCACCCCAGCTGAGAACCGCTGGGACTACAGCTGATTGTTATTCTCTTAATCATATTAGTTAACTAAATCTGTTCCTAGAGTGGTTCCATTTGCTTGAATGAATTTACATGGGAGATTAATTCAGTGCTGTTTATTGTTGTTTTTACATTTATTCAGCACTGTAAATAACGCCTGATACTTCACAGCTGTGTATAAAGACACAGCCTGAGCTTCGAGGGCTTTTTTGTACAGGTAATTTGACGGCTGCCCTCTCAAACCTTGCATGTTCCCAGGTAGCGGATGAGCCCATTTTGTTCCCTCTAGATTTTGAGGACTTTTTGTTCACGTGGTATCGGCTCCCAGCACTTTCCTGCAAGTATGATTCAACAGATAAAGTTCATCCTTCCCCTCCGAAGGCTGATTTACCTCCCTTTCTCCCCCGAATCCCACCCACCCCAACCCCCCTCCCCAGTTTTAGAGCTTTCATTCGCAATGTACTCTCACTGCTACTGGGTTTCTGCACAGCGGTGATCCTGGAAAGAGGGACCGGTCTCCTGCCTAGTTGCCGCCACCTTTAAGCCAGAGAGAGCCGCTTTCCAAACGATCTATTTGTTCCTTCCTGACCCCCGCCCAAGGGGATTGCCAGCGGTTGTCCGGGGGTCTCGTTCTCCCACCCGCCTCTTTGTGTTTTTACATTTTTCCGGGAGGTTTCTGCTGCTGGCGTTTGACTGCTCTCCATTGTGTGAAGTGTGCGGGATGGAGGTTATTTCTTTGTGCAGGCTCCCCGGCCATCCCGCCTCTGGTGCGGCGGCCAGGCCGCCCTCCCTCTCGGGTCGCGTCCCTCCCCCCTGACACCCCCCCCCCCGCCCCTTTCCCCAAACTGTTGATGCGAGGTGCAAACCTCCCCCCGCCCCAACAAGGCACCGCCGGGGTGGCGAGGGCTGCCGAAGCCCCGCTAGCCCGGCACGGCCGCTGGGAGCGGGCAGAGCTGCGCTCAGGGGAACCGTCTCGGAGCGGGTGAATCACCAGCTGCGAGCGGCGGGAATTGTCGTGGCCTGTGTTTATGTATTTTGTAGTAATCACATTTCTGACATTACCCAAGCGTGCTCCTCGCAGAGGGTGATTGGCTCAGGCAGCTTTTAAACCACCTATATGCTAACAAGCCTTGCTGCCAGGTTCCTGAGGGGTCCTGGCTGGGAAAAATTAAACCCAAACCTTAGACCTCTGTCAGGCGGGGAGGAAAATTATATTTTTGAACTAGTCTACAGCGCGGACAGGAAATGACCCCTCCTGAAACCGCTGCTTTAAAACCGAGCGGCGGTGCCTGAAGCTATCCAGTCGCTCCCTCTCTCCGGAGCCTGTGCGCTCCCGCTCCTGCTCCCCCCCCCTTCCCCGCTCCGTTCTTCCCCCCCCGCTCCCGTCTCCTGCTATAGAGGGCTCCCACAGCAGTTCCCAGGCAGTGCGTGCAGCCTGGATGTGTGTGTGTGTGCGCGCTGCTACTTTGTACTGTGAAGAACACACAGCCCATGTGCTCTGTATGGATGTTGATGATACTCTGTGTAGCTTGAATCTCTGCAAGCAGGCAAGATGTCCAGCACACCACATGACCCTTTCTATTCTTCTCCTTTTGGCCCATTTTATAGGAGACACACACCTTACATGGTGCAACCAGAGTACCGAATATATGAAATGAACAAGAGGCTGCAGTCGCGGACGGAGGTAAGTCCCTCAGCCTTGTTTTCCTGTGCATGGACCGTGGTAGGTTTCAGCCCGAATTCCAGCTGAAGCGTCCCACTAGACAGTACAGTGTACGCAGGCACGAACCCTAATTAATTTAGTAGTTTAATTGGGTAATCCCTCATTATGGTTCCACGCAGAGCAACTCTTTGAGGAGATACCAGCTTAGGCTGAAATCTTGAAATTACAGTACAGCACTTCAGGGTTGATCATAATGCTGGTCTCAGGGAATTTCTTTGCTTCAGTGTGTTGTTTGCTCAGGATCTGTCCTGCTGGCGTTGGCAGCTATAACATTGCAAGGTATCGCTTGAGCTTTTGCACAAAACTAATTCGGAAATGTTGCAGGTTTAGGGGGAGAGACAAACCTTTCTCAGGTTTTGTTCTGTAAACTCGTTAAAAATGAATGATAACAGAAAACGGGAGCAGAGTTTTAAAAACTTATTCTTAGGCTGCAGTGAAAGAACACATGTTCAGGGCGACCGATGAGAAATTCCTGTTTACATTTAGAATGCAGTTGCTTTTAGCGAGAGAGATGATTGCTTCACGACTTTATCATATAGCTGTCAAAAGTACCCAGTAATGTAAACTACATCCACTGTTGGTTATGCTTTATATAATTTGTTAGTGGTTTACACACCCTGGCTTCTAAAACCAGACGAGCCACCACAAAGAGTGTGCTGAATGGGAAGGGGAAATACTTTTGTCACTTAAAAATGGTAGAGGCTGCATCTTGTTATTTGCGTAATTAAATAAAGCGCACTTTTTAGTCTGTTGAAGTGAAAAGTGTGTGGACTCAGTCTGCATTTCTGCCCATGTGTCTGCATTTGTGCAGCAAACATTCTTGGTGCTGCAATTTTTTGTAGTAGTTTACTAGTGGTGCCCTGAAAACACTTTTTAAAAGTATTAATATAAGTATCAATAGTGAATGGCTTTGTATAAAGGCAAATACCTGCCAAATTCCTGCCGTGAAGCATGGTAAAGGATCTCAGATTAGATCTGCTTGTTGTATTGTAATTCTTTAAGAGAACACGGGGTTATCATAAAATAAAACACACATGCCTGAATTGTCAGCTAAGCCATGGAGAAGCTGTGACGTTTAATGTATATGATACAGCTAACGAGATGTGACCTGCTTTCTGATTGGGTAACCGCTACGGGGTAACTGCTTTTCTAACACTGTTACCACAGCTAGTCCTAAAACATTGCTGGGAGTAATTGATAAATACAGTCCATGCTGGCTAAAAAGTCCAAGTAGCTCGTTGCTCCTGGAATCATGGCAACTGTTAGCCAGTTTTGCCCCAAGTTGTCGGTTGTGGAGGGTCGCTACCATTGAGTGCGAGGGCTTGGGGAGTTTGTTTGCTGCTGTTTATTTGTCAGTGTCTTGCAAGTCTGTTTCTTTCGTTCTTGCACTTATTAATGCAACGATTTCTAGACTTTTTCAAGTGAAAAGAATAAATATGTATCATTAAGTGTTTCCTTCAGAGTTTTATACACAAGCTGTTCTGAAAAGCTGTCAGTACTAATTTAGCTTTACTTTTGTGTGTGTGTATGTGTGTGATACTTTTAATAAGTGACCATATTCTACTTGCAGTTCTTTTACAAATGTTACACTAAAAAAGTTTTTGAGAGACTTATGAAACAACTTTCCCTCCCCTGGATTGCTGAGGTGTGCTAAGTTAGACTTCAGCGCATTTCATTGCTGGTTTTCCTGTACACATTCATATGGATTGTTGTGGCCAAAAAGCGATAACCTACTCTTCCTTGCTAGTACTGTCACAGGTTTCAGCAACACTGAACTTTGACAAACAGTGCTTAGTTAATGAGGGCCTTATGCTTCGGCATCTCTTCTATTTGCTCAGAGTAAAAATACATTTGCCTTGTGGTTGTTCAGTGTTTACATTCTGGTTCTCTGTTTTTTTAATTTCTGAACTCTGTGCTGTAAGCATTGTTGTTTGTTGAAATGTATTTTCTGACTAGCTTCAGCTCATCTCACTCCCCTCCAATTAGAACACTTTCGTTAATAAAAAAAAAATAATAAAAAATTAAATTAGTTTCCTGGGACACTTAGAGTGACTAGGTGTGGACAGCCTGTAAAGAATCCTGCTGGCTTCTGGGGCAGGCTGGGAGTGAAAGTTTCACGTTAATTTTTACGCACTTCTGAGCATATTTGGGGTCGGTAGCTGAAGGCTTCTGGAGCATGTATAACTAGCTCTGAATTTTTTTTACTCCAGACTGATGAAGCTCTGTATGTCATGGAAGAAATGTACTTGTGCTGTGGGTGATACAGGCTTGCTGCATGAACGTTTCTCTTCAGGCAGCCTTTGGAATAATGTAGGCACTGGTCTCTGAAGGAGGCTGCTTATACTCTGTGAGCCCCAGGGGGTAGGTGAGCACAAGCAAAGCAGCTTAAGGGGAAAGAAATTACAAAGAAACTCTCCAAAGGACTGGGGGTAGCAAGCTGACAGGTTCAACTTGGACCCAACTTCTGGAGGGAGCTACTGGCAAGTAAGGCTGCATAAAAAAAATGGGAACCTGCAGTTCTTGATCCCAAATATATCCTTGGAAAGCCTTTGGGATTTTCCTGTTTTCCTACAAGATAAAAATGTTCCTAATAATCCTTTAGAGTCAGAATCTCTGCTGTCCCTTGCAGTGGTGGAAGTTCCAAGGCAGAACAAAATGTACGTAATTTTATTAAGTTGTACAGAGGATGGTGGAGCACCTGTGAGGAGAGAACCTGTATGTCATGTCTATCTACTTTTTCCCCTCCATCTGTAGAGTCCGCCTTTGTAGTGAATACCTGTAACTGTTCTCCAGAGCTTGCAGATAGATGAGAGATTATTTGGTAGTGAGAGATTAATCAAAAAAAAAACAACAAAAAACCACAAACCAACCCACAACCCAACAACAGGCTGGTAGAGGCACCATTAGGGAATCCACTGGCAAATGCCATCTCTACTCCCGCTCTCCCAGCAGCAGGGTCTACACTATGTCATGAGAGGTAGAAGTGCCCTCAAAGTGGCTCTGTGTGTGTGGACCCTCCCTGAGAAATCCACTGCTTTCACACCGGTTTGTGTAGCTTTGGGTGGAAGGAAGGAGTTGCCGGTGTGAAGAATGTGCTCGGTGTGTTAAGCAGACGTAGTACAGAGTGATAAAGAAAGGTTGCTTAGATGCAGCATGGCTATCTTTGTTGTTCTTGTTTTCTTTAGGAAGAAATGGTAGTTGCGAAAGCAAAGACTTAGCAACTCTAGACTGTGCTAGATGTGCAAACTTTTGCTCTCCAAACTTCATACAACTTTATGGACTCCTCAGGCAGAACCTACAACTGCCTTTTTAAATTCAGGGTCAGTCTTAGGCGAAGAATTCCAATCACACCCAGGCAGGGGGTGGTTTTATGTTGTAAGTACTGGCAAAAGTCCACCACCTAGCTAATTCTTATATGATCTAAAGTAAATTAGGCAGTCTGAGTTACTAACTAGTGTTCAGGAATGTCTTAGCTTCCTTAAAAGTTGTTCAAAGAAATCTAATCTGGTAATATTTTTTCCTAAGTGGAAATTAATACGTGCTTTGTTAGCAATACTTTGGGTGCATCTAGTGCCATTTTGTAATACGTCAACAATCCTGATTTAAAGAAGTAAAATGAATATTTAGAGGTTTAATAATCTCTGGCAGATGTAAAGATAAATCTTATTTACTTGTATCGTAGTTGATTAACTTTCTGGTTAACCAAAATGCAGCTGTTTCCTTGCTCTGTGTGTGGTTTTAAGGATTTCATTTCCATTCACCCAGACTCAGTTTATCGTAATATTTTTATATCTGTATTATTTTAACATTTCAAAGAAGCAATCCTGTTGTAGTATAATCAGCAGTTTCTAAAGTTCTAGGTAGCAACACACAACATTGGTAAATTAGCTTAAATATTTTCTCTCCTTATCAAAAACTCGATGTTTAAAAAAAAGCCTGTTTTCCTCTTTGATGTTGTAAATCCTTTTCTGTTCTAATTTTTAATCATTTGAAATTGCTCACACTTAAACCAGAAGGTGATTATATCATGTGTATAATTATTTTTCAGTAACATTACAGTGCACTGTGGGTAGATCACTTAAAGTGGCTGACAGTTTAAAGTTTGAGGTGTTGCTTTTTATCCAATAGTCAAAGAAACGTATCAAGTCTTTCACTTGTTTACTGAGTCCCTTATATTGTTAGAACTATTGCCAGTCATGATATATTAAATCTACCTGTGTCTCTCTCTGCCACTACAAGTCATTGTGCTTTATGTCGCCGTTATATGCAAAACACGACTTTCCTTCTGGCTAAGAGAGCAGGGTTTTAAGAGTAACTACAGAGCTTGATTAGTAGCATATTTGTTTTAAAGACAATCGGCTCAATCAAATCATGTTAAACCTCTATTAAACCATATGGTGAATTTAACAAAAGTAGAGACTTTGCAATGGAAGAAAATGTAAAGAAAATTACAAGGAAACTAAAGCTACCAAATGACCTGGAAGCTTACACAGACATTTATATTCAAACAAATATTTAAAGCAAATCAAAGCAAAACAAAATTTCTGCAGTTTAATGGAAGTCTCTTATTTTACTTCCCAACATTGCTATCTGATGAAATAATCTTTTCTTCTTCTTCCTGATGCATTTTTAATAGATTAGTCATAAAAATCTACGTAGTGACATCACATTTGTTCACATAGCAACTTAGTATTGCAAACAGATCTCTCATATTGTGTACATAAGTCTGAGTTTGTCCAATGAGTTTCTTCTGTTGAAGGGAAAAACACATAAACTTCTGTCTCAAAGTGTTTTGAGGAAATATTCTTTCATCCATAAATATACTAATACTTAGCAATTCTAGGAACATAAGTAAAATATTTTAAATGAGCATTTCTAAACCATGCTTTGCTGAAACTAAAAGGTCAGTTTTAAAAGAAAACCGTTGAACTCCTTTAGGCAGACAATGATTTCGGAATGGATTCAAGGCTCTTTTTACTGATTATCTTTTATTTCATATAGTTTTTTCATCCCTTGAAAAAATTTCAGTTGCAGCTGTTTTCAATTAAAATTGTTACAAACTAACAATTCTTATGAGGCTGGGGGAGAAAAAGACTCTGCTTCCTTTCTATGCTAATCCTTAGCTTGTAATCAGGGATGTCTTGCTGCCTTTTTTTTTTTTTTTGCCCCTATAGTTATAATATAGAATGTCAACTGCCCATGTAAGAAACAGGGAGTTCTTGGGGGGCAGGGGCTGGTAAGGGGTAGGAGAAAGTCAGTGTGAAAGTGTAAAAATGAATCTCGTCTGCAAATCGCTTTGATGCTTAGTAGCTAATTTTTTATAAAGCAACCTTTTCAGCCCTTCCTTTTCTCTTTTGCATTCTTTACTCTTTAAACCATAAATCCACTTAAAAACCCCTTAAACTCAGTCTTTCCCTGATGTAAACAAGATTTACTATGCAGATCCAGTCTCAAAAATAGAAGCCTCTGGATGGTGAGAAGGAACAAAATAGAGATCATAACAAGGGCCCGGTCCTGTGCTCTTATTTAAGCTGGAGTTTTGCCTGCAGTAGAATTGCAAGATCAGATTAGAAAAAAAAATCATTTATTTTTGGTATAGACACTTTCTTTGTTTACAGAAAAAGGGCATAGGTAGATGGCTAAACTCATTGCAACATTTTTAGCTGAACTCCTCACTTCAAATGATATTTTTTTTTGTATCTTTTTGCCAGAAGTTGCATATCTGCTGTAAACAGGCATTCCAACCATGCCGATACTTTGTTCAGTTGCTTCCTCCCCAAGAAGAGCTTTCTTTCCTGCACTGTATTATGTAAACAGGCCAGCATATATCCTCGGTTTTGCTGGGTGCTCTTTTTCAAAAGTTGTTTCTGGGCTACTTGAAGCCCCATAGGGGTGATCCTGGCAGGGACAAGGTTATCCTGAAGTGGCTCATGATTAGTCTCCAAAAAAACTGTGGTAGGGCAGAGCCTAATGTGAGAGAGGCAAAGCCTCAGTGATCTTATTTATTAGGCAAAAACAGTAGTGAAAGAAACCAATCCTCTGACTGAAATCTTCTCCCTAGGTTTGTGTCTTTCTTTTCCTCAGCACATTCTTTCTGTGCCAGTTTGCTGTTAGAATTTCAGAGAGTTTAAAGCCCTTTACGGCCAGAATACTGTTTCCATTTCTATTAGATTGTTGTGAGCAGCCATGCCCTTCTAAACAAAAGCCTGTGAGTTGCTGATTCAAGCCAAGTTGTACATTCGGTACTCCTGAGGTAACTGGGGATCAACTAGAACCACCTGCAGACCATAAACCTCAGTATGGGAACAGTTGGTGCTTCTGGAGTCACTTTTGTTCTTGCAAGGCCGGTGAAAAAATCACCAGTCTGGAAAAATGATGCCTTTTGCAGAACTGAATGTGAACTAGGAGTTGGTAGTTTTTAAAGCCTATCTCCTCTTCAGGATTCAACAGTGCTGGTAGTGTAGAGTCTTTGCCATAAATTTTACAGACGAGACTGTGAGCACCACCTTGCTGCTTATACGTGAGCAAGAAGACATAGTCATGAGGAAGCTCCTGGCCAGGGTGGTGTTCCTGTCTGCATCCTACAGACTTGAAGCATGAGGTTTCAGTGTAGCAGACTTCTTTGTCAATAACTCTGATAACTACAGCCAGAATATAAGTAACCGACTGGAACTTCTCCCTGAGATCTTTCTGTTGTCGATATTCACATCCAGGTACTTGACCAAGGCAGTCATAAAACTCGCAGCTGACACTGTAAAGCCATCACTTTACATAGGTTTCTGAATGTACTTGAAATCTACTGCCTGCAAACTAGATAATTAGGTCTTTGCATTCTTCCAAACAACTAATACGTTAGAACATTGCTGTAGTATTTATCACACGTGGTCTGCCATACCTGCTGATATCCATTTTCTTGATTTTTAAGCCACAGTCAGCTTGCCAAGCCTAGTTAGCTGAGCAGAAACATTCAAATCTGTCTGTACTGTTTGTGTGTGTGTTTAAAAGGAAAGGAGGATATTTAGTCTCTGGGTATAGTTTTGCCACCAGATTACTTGTACAGCAGTGTCTGTCCAGACCCCGTCTGTTATACATGGCTGCTGGCTGCAGGCTAGGGCATCCTTCGTGGTCCAGAAGACTTGCACAGGCTAGTTAGATGGCTTTATCTGTTGCATTCAGAGGGCAAATGAAACATTATGTGTGTGTAAAAGTGATCATATTTGGAAACCCCTGATTAAGGCAGACCCAAGAATAGACCTAATTATAGATCCACTGTGGTCATTTGTAATAAAAAATAAAAACCTGGAAAAAACAGCTGCCCCTGTTTGCATACTAATATGTGCAGTCTTACATCACTTGTGCAACAGACTATTTTCACTTTTCTTGTGGACTTTCAAACATTTGTTTTTTCTAGTTACATTTTTGTTAAGTGATTTTCTAAAGTAGTGAATTGAGAAAATTATGCCTTCCAGTACATTGTGCATTTAAAGTATTTCGTGTACTCTATTTTGTTTCTTGTTCCAGTTGTGTAGTTTTGCCTCAGCCATTTGCAGAAGATTCTATCAGACAAAGAGCTGCCATCTGTCCTAGAACAGGTTACAAAGAGATTTCTGAAATATTAATGACCACGTTATACAAAAAGAAATATTTTAAATCTTTAAATACAGTAGTCACACAGAGAGAAAAAAAATGCTCGCAAAACAGAAAAAAGTAAATAGAGTGAAACCTTTTTGTTTTATGATTGTTTAAGCTGAAGTACTCAGCATACTTCATCCCTCAGGAAGGCAATCGGCAGCACCAGCATTCCTCACCATCTCCTAGGGACTAGAGATCCTCCATGGTGCGATTCATGAGGCAGGCATGAAACCTGCTTTGCTGCTAGGTTTGCAAGCAAGATACTGTTTTACAGTTGGGAGAAGGGAATATGAAGAGCCTCGCACCTAGAATGTCATGTTTTCTTCACGCAGTTTACAAAAGTCTCACGTGGGGTTTGTGTAGCCCTGGAGGAAGGCCTACAATTGTCTGCTACTCCATCCCCCCCTGCCCTGTATTCTGATACTGATTTGCCTTTTCAGATCAATGTCTTCCATAGTTCTTGTATCCACTTAAAGTACCAAATATGTTTCTGTTTTACTCCATTTTACATCACAATAATGTTACTGTGTCTAGAAAAGAACTGCAGTACAATCATTTCTTTAGATCAAATGAAAATTCTTGTTGTTCAGGTTCATGCAGGAGGGGCCCTCCTTCCTTTTGATACTCGGCCAGCATTTCTCCACTTTCTTCTTCGATATACCAAGATGTTAAAAACATTGACAAAATATAGATTCTATATGTGCGTTTGTAACCATGCCGCCTGCTGTAGCGGATGAAGGCAGTACAATAGCTCTATCGCTTCTACCTAGACTTAATCACTGGAGTATCAGTTAACCCTTAGGGTAATTAGGTAATAATGTTGTTGATGTGATTTGAAGTATCATTTTAAGCAATTAGAAGTTCAGATATAATGTGATGCAATTATGCATTATATAGCGCATCTACCCATTTTACAGAGTAAAAATTACCATATGTTTTGTGGGAAGCTTGGCATTTTGCACCGACTGGAGTTCTGCTTGTATTTACGAACAGCATGCCTGTAAACGATGGTAATAACTCTTTGAAGGCCACACCTATGCACATTGCTGATTATGTTAAAAAGCATAGGCCCATTTTAATGAATGTGTTGGCATGAATAATGGGACAACACACTGGGTAAAGGTTCATTACCTGAGTGCAACAAATACTACACGCAAAATTTTCATGACTATTCACTTGAGTTTAACAGTGAATTTGCTTTGGCTATGGTTGTGCTCTTTATGCATTTCTGTGAATGTTTGATCAATGGAGTTTTATTCTTACAAATAATTGCAGAATGCAAATTTCAATTTGTTAAGCATTCTGGAAAGAAGTTGCTTATTTTATGTGGGCTAAACTGAGACACAGTCTTTCCTGTCTCAAATTACCAAAACTTCTCAGATAGAATCACGATACTTTAGACATTAAATACACCAGAGAAGAATCTCTGCTTTGCAGTGAGGACAGACTGGTGTATGAATGTAAAGCAAATTAATGGTGATGACTGGTGGCAACAGGAAAATTACAGGTCAGTAAATACGATGTACAGGCGTATTTTTGTCATGAAACAGGATGCTGCTTACCATGTAGTTACTTTTAAAAAGTGTAACAAGGAAGAATTGGTGAAAAATTTAAAAACTGGCATTTTAAACGCTAGCTCCATCTATGTTCATCCAGTCGAGGATGCAAAACGGTAACACATGATATATGACCAGCCACAGCATATAGTCTTAGCAGAACGTTACATGCGTACAGCACACTGCCTGGTATGAAAGATGAGCAAAACTATGTCTTAATTGAAATAATTAATGCATTCAAATAAATTGTTATTAATTCCTAGAAACTCTGGGTAGAGTGAAGTGAAAATCATAAAATTTATTGTTTGATGTGAATGATTAGCTCAGCTTTTTTCAGTACCTCTTAACACTCTGTCAGGGTTAATAACACAAAGTGAAAAGATCAGTCAAGATGCCAGTGCACCACATACATCTCTCCTCTGATGGTGCTATAAGATTATTTAACACACACATCAAGAGCATCCTGAAGCAACCGAGTTACACCTTGACTGATTGTTTCATCCAAAGGACTGCACTTCTGAACACCCAGCATAGAGCACACCTCCTCGTACAGTGTCAGCCCTGGTGTGTAACCTCAAGCCACAACCTGCATGTCTGGACTGACAAGAGTCCTACCAGTTGAGCCACTGTGACACCTTGTGGCTTATGAAGCAACACAAGCATTTTTTAGAAAACCAACAGGTAAAAGCCATAGGTTAATGGGTGTTGATAAATGCCCTCATACATCTATCAACAGAAATCTCTTTGCTGGGTTACTTTGCTATGTTATCGAGATACAGTGCGATTGTTAGTGGGCTCGTTTCTGTTTGGGGTCCTTGTGTTATGTATTTTATTGTGAAGTATCATAAGATGGGGCATCATTTCATTAAGTCTGACTTGCTGCTATTACTTCCAGTACTCTGGTGTTTGCTCATCGTTCAGATTACAGAAAGAAACACTGGTTTGGCTGTAATACAGAGTAAATATTTTATTTGTTTTCAACCATTAATTTGGTTAAACAAAGAGTGCTCGAAGGGAGTAAAGTACTTTTAGGTGCTGAGTGTGTTCAGACAGTAGCAGAGTTAAAAGTAACTAAGATATAGTAAGCTTTGGTAATGGGTTTTGCAACTCCATAAAACCCTGAATTTGGAGTTAAATAGACTGGCGTTTCAGCTGTGGATAATTCTTTAACTACAATGAAGCTGTATTTTGCTGAGAGATTATCAGTAAACAAAATTGGGCCAATAACGCATGAAGCATCTGTGAAGACCCAGGACCTCACAACACCTGACAGTAGTCTCTTGATTGTCACTTGTTATGTCTTCAAACAAACATGTCCGTGTTTCCTTCCATGATGATCCTGAGCATTTGTGAGGAGCTTCCTGTAAACTCAGTGATGCACCTGTCCTGTAATGCACCCCTTGGCTCTGAGGTTTTCAAAAACTTGGCAACAACTGGGCTGAAATCGTTGCCTTCTGTTGCCAAATTCCAACTTACTGCTGAATACGCTCCCTCATGATGCAAGGGATCTGCAGCCCTCTTGTCCCCCATCTTCAGGTGCGTCCTGCTGTCATTTAAACGTAATATGTAGACGTACATGCCCAAACTTGCATTTAAGTTGCTGGGGTAGGAAGCAGTAGTAGTACAGGGCTCAAGTCATGCAATCTACCTTACTTCATGCATAGGTATTTTGATCCTTTGTGGAGCTTTATGTTCTTGAAGTTAAGTGGCTACTGATGCTCATAGACAACCCTGTCACAGAATCACAGAATCGCAGAATGTTAGAGGTTGGAAGGGACCTTAAAGATCATCTAGTCCAACCCCCCTGCCAGAGCAGGATCACCTACAGTAGAGCGCACAGGAACGCGTCCAGGCGGGTTTTGAATGTCTCAAGAGAAGGAGATTCCACAACCTCCCTGGGCAGCCTGTTCCAGTGCTCGTCTTCAGGATGTTTACCATATTTACTATAAGATTCTTGGGGCTGGGACCACCTTCTCTGGTTTTGCACAGTGCTAGCACAGTGGAGATCTGGTCTGTGTCTGAAGCCTCTTTTTAATATTGTTCTATGTACTGTAACTAACTAAAGGCTAAAAATGGGTAGCAGTATTTAAAGTACTCTCAGAACCAAATCTAAATATACTACACTCATTCTGATTTCACAAATCAAAATGTTTTAATTGATATTACATGTATTTATGCACTACAAAATATTACCTGGCTAGAAAATACCATAATACTTTGGGTTCTTGAAGGGTGACTGTTTAATATTATTAACACATTTTGTTCTCAAATAATTCAACACACTGGTGCAAATTCACTGGCTTTGCCAAGCAGCTGCAAATACATTCTAGGACAGCATTCTGCTGGTTGATTTGTACATCTGATATTGTTATTAAATCTATTACTTTTTTATTGTGATTCTTCAGTAGCTTCATGTCAATCAAGGAAGCTCATTCCAAGTTCATTTTCTTTTAGCAGTGGAATTCCACAGGAAAAGCATCTTTTTCTCAATGGGAACAGGTGCTGTGGAATATGTATCTTATTTCATGAGGATTTGGGGAGGGAATGTTTTAAAGTACTGTAATAAATAAGTTATTTTAATAAATAAGTAGAGATGAACCAGAGAAGTTGTTCTAGGGAAGAAAGGCGACACTTATTTTTTTTCTTTTATTGTTTGCACTCTACTGATTTAATTAGCCAGTGAGAACAGACCCACTTTGAATATTAAAAAGACAAAATCGACTCGGCCCTCCCCCGTCCCCACATCTGTTGCCTTTTGGAGACTATTTACAGTATCAAAACTAGCCAGAATCTAATGAATTTTCCTTTTCGACAGAGATTACCTGTGTTTGCTTGTAAATAAATGAGGTAGTTATAAATATTTTATTCTAGTTCTGAGAGAAAGGTGATGTTTAAGTTGTTTTGAAAGAAACTGGTCTGCATTAAGTAAAACTAAAACATTTTTGGTGTTACACAAATGAAGGTAGTCACAGTCTTGGTATGTTTCTGAATGGTGTTATAATAGCAATATCCTAATGATTACCATATTATAGAAATATAAATCATTCCTGAGACTGCTTGAAGTTGGAAAGAGTGGACTCCTGTGAGGAGTTATCTGTTGGTCAGGAGCAGAAGAGCATAGATGGGTAGAACTACTGAGATGGTCACTGCCCTGTTTCGTTACACTACTGCCTCCTACAGTATCAATTAGATTGGGCTGAATTTCAATAAGAAAGCGAAGCAGTTCGCTGCACCTCTGCTGGGTTAGGCCCACCCTTGCACAGGAACTAAAGCCTTCTTTCTAATTGCAGTCTAAAATATGAATATCAGTGATTCATCCATATCGCAGTATTGCAGTACCAAGGGATCCTTGTCCTGCTCAGTGCCCATCGTATTTTGGGACCTTTCATTATCTGTGGGCCCCAGAATTCCTTTAGCTTTGTTTCATGCCACATCTAAAGACAGCACCAGAAAAGAGTGGGTTCTTTCAGCGTTTTCTCCTTACAATTTTTTACAGGTGAATACTAGCTACTCTATTAAAATACTTTTCCCGTTGAGAGGAAAGTATGCTTCCAATTTTGCTGAAGGTGGCTTTTTAGAAACACAATTACCTGTATAATTTTCAAGATTATTAAGAAGTATGTGAAACTATTAGGACCATGGGAACTTGGATAAACCCACCTGGTGTGCAAATTTTGTTACCAGAATAGCTGCTCTAAGGTTGAGAACAGTGAGTGTGATTATAAGAGTCAACTGAGAAACATAAATTGAAAGCTCAGCCCAGTAGTCTTTCCCTTCCTTAGAGATTGATGGCACACAGATGCACAATTGCAAATAACATAGCTTGTGGGCCAATGGTGCTGTTGTGATTTTAAAAAAAAATAAAATCTTTTTCTCTATCGCAAGCTTTCTATGTTTGTTTCAGCTTGATCTTGTAACTGTAGCTCCTTATCCCATGCAAAGCTTTCCTGTTTATGTCAATGAAATGAACATTTGGCCTCATATTTAAAGGTACTAGAAGAAAGTGCAGAGGCTGGTATGGCAAAAGTTTATTTTGTGGAAGCTACCTATTCTAATGGGTTTAGCAATTTTAGGTGATTTAGTTCTTAGAGATATATTTGAGGCACCTTGAAAGGACTAGAAGAGCATATTCAGCTTTTAAGTGTTGTCCATTATTGGTTATGTGATAAAACCACATGTTCAGGAGCTGAGATTATGTTTGCACTTACCATTTCACAAGTGCCAAAGGTAAAATAGAACGCATGGTTAAGAACAAGCAGCACTTACTGTTAAGGAATATTGTGTGCCTAAACAAATAACAGAAAGGAGGTGAAGTTTTTCTCAATCGGAAATTTGGCTGAAGAGAAATGTATGGCCCATAAATTAGCAGAACAGTCGGTAGATCCGACAGGCTGTGTGAAGTACATCATTTAGCTGCGCTTATCCACACACTCCTCGAAAGTGGACTCAGAAAGCCTACATTATTAGCTGTATTAATAAAAAACAATTTTTGCAAGATTTCTAATTAGGTTTGTCCTTTGTTTGTTTGATTTTAATATCAATCAAAACCAAATCCGGAACATTCACAGAATCACAGAATGTTCGGGGTTGGAAGGGACCTGTAAAGATCATCTAGTCCAACTCCCCCCTGCCAGAGTGGCTTCATAGGTAATATTTTTCAATGTTTTTCTCCAGCACCTGCTAGCCTCTACGCTGCTTTACTGGGAAGGGGAAAGGAGACAATTAAATGAAATTCATAGCCTTGTAGTGTCTGCTCAGCCTGCGACTGGCAGCATGTGAGGTTTGTGGCTGCTGACCTGGCAGACTTGGAGCATTGTTATGACGTCAAGTGCACACATCACGGGTCTGTGCAAGCTAAATATGGGCTTCACCCCCTCCCCCCCCCTCCCCCCCAGTTGCTTTCATTTAGGAGACTAAGGACTTCCTCCCAGTAAAAATCAGAGCGAAAGAATCAAGCTGCTCATTAGAGTTGTGAACTTGTGTGCTTGGCAGCATGGCCTGAGTTACTGGGCCCAGCAGCTTTTTATTTTTTTTTTAGGCATGCCTTTTGTATAGTGCCTTATTTGTTTGGTATAGTAGTAGATAACTTGCTGCTTTAGTAAGTGAAAAATGTCTGCAGCTAGCAAATCTGAATTCTGCTGAAATAAATAGCAAATTCTTCATTAGCTTCAACAGCACTAGCATCGTATTACCTTGAAGTATGGATTTCTTCAGTTTGTTATTTGTATGAACCTTTGGAGTTCTATTGCTAAGAAAATGAGATTGAAATAATTATCTCTACAAGGTTTTATATATGTTGACGAAATGTTACTGCCTGTTTCACACCCAGTTGCATTTAAAATCTGTGGGTGCATTTCAGGCCATAAAGTAAGGTTACAAAATAACAACCACTTGCATTCATAGTTGCCTCTCTTGCATCTACTTAATGATTTATTTATTTCTAGGAATTGCATTTGAAATTCCCAGACATAAAAACCTTTTTCAGCATCAAACTGACCACTGATGTTAAAAACATCATCTATATCAGCACCAACTCAGTCATTGACAAGGTCTGGAGGAAATGAAACATCCAGGATCTATTAAGATTTTTATTTATGCTTTTAAATATTAAAATGTGTATCACTGCTTGCCTTTTACGCTTTGAGCATGAATCCATTAAAGCAAGCTCTCATAACATGAACACTTGCATGGTAAATTTGGGATAGAAAGTTGGGACCCCACTGTGTAATTGTAGAGAAATCACAAGGGAGACAACTGTGGTGAACGTCAGTTTGTTTATTTATTGTGGTGATAGAGAGATTTTTACCAGGTTCTTCCCAAAGGTAACAGACTCTTCAATTCTCTTGTGGCTTCTGACAGAAAACACTTCAGTGTTGTGTTTAGCCTCTTTCTATACCCTGTGCCTTTGAGGTGCAGCCTTGTTGGAGTCTTTGGCAAAAGTGATGGCCTGACATTTTATCACTGCCACACTTTTATATAATCCCTCACTTCCACCTTCATCGAAGGACATTGATTTTTTTTTTATTATTATTATTAGCTTGCCTTTGCAGCCATGTAGTATTTTCGGAGGGGGAAGGAAGCTGTTAGGCTGAGTTTCCACAGATCCTGTTAATTCTCTCCAGCTCTCCTGTGCTACTCCGGAGCCTATGGAGAGAGTCAGGCATGGGACCAGGGAAATAAAGCCACCGAGGTGCTCTGTCACCGCAGTACCAAACAGATTGTAAATATATTGCTAAAGACAGACACTTGGGCAACAGGTAGTGCTGCTACTGAGCTTTTCTGGAGGTCAGTCAAGGAAAGGTCCGAGCTGGAATGCCATCGGGTTTTCCACACGGCAGCCCCACACCTGGAAGGTGCGGCACCTGGGTCGGGAGTGTGCGCGACACCTGGGGTTCTCAGCATCATCGAAAAGCAAAAGCTTTTGTTAACGATCCAGTAAGTAACTGTATCCTATTCTCACTGGGGCCAGTCACTAGAGGGGGTGAGATCTCATCTATTGACCTCAAGTATTACAGGCATTTTGGAGGAAGATTGTAAATTCTATTTCTAGTGACTGATGGAAAGAGGAGCTTGTTACGAGGTATCAGTCCTTCAGCTGAGGCCAGGTCCCTTCCAACCCTTTTGTAAGATATATTTCCAATTTTATCTATGGCTTGCTGATTTTAAGGGACACTGAATGCAATATCTGGAAAGAATTAGCTGGAAAATAGGTTGTTTTGCGGGAAGAGGAAGGAAGAAAGATGCACACTTGTAGATGATTTGTGCTTGCGAGGTGTGTTTCCTATAGCGAGTTTTACTGGATTTTTTCATTCTTTGCTTTTGGATTCAGAGAAGTAGAAGAGTGATACAGTAAGTGGTGAAAGTTAGCTTTAGGAAGGGAAAGGTTTTCTGAAGTGAATTGCCATGGTCTGACTAACCATGAACAGAACAAATGTTTAGATACAATTTTTATAGACAGTACTAACCTGAAAGGAATAGTAAAAGCAGAAGGGTTTGCTGATGTAGGATACAGTGTCTTTGAAAGGACATTTTGCAATTTTTTGTAACCTGATGGGAAAGTTCAAGATTGGATAATATCCTGTAGTGAAGACAATTTACTCAGTTAACTTCTATTACCTTGAGGAGCTATGTTTAAAACTTGCATAGGATGTATCTAAAAAAACTACATGGAAGCAATAACTCTGTGAAAAGCTAATATACTGTGTATCACAAATGTTCACTAGATTACAGAGATTTGAATATCCTTCAGGATTTCCTTTTGGGTGTTGTCACAATGTACACATTAAAATGTTAGACATGTCAGCACAAAAACTTACAGAAAAGTGAAATTAGTTGATGTTTCACCCAGAATTTCCATTGCTGATACAGGGAAGTGCAATGAATATGGATAATTCCATCACTGATTATGATTCAGAATACCAATGCTGTGAGATTTTTCTTTTAAGCGACATTGTAAAAGGGATTATTTTTTTTACAAGTTTGAATTGGCATCTCTCATTCATTTAGAGAGAAGCACAATGTTGTAATAGCTGACAACCTAAACTTATGCTATGAATGAAAAAGCAAATTTACAAAATCTTGGAGCTAGATAGTAACATTGCAATTCTATGAAAGACTGTTCTCAATGATTAGTAACAGCACTCTTACTAAATGCGTTTCAATTCATTTTTTGTCACTAAGAAATTGAGAAATAGGTAGCTTATTAAAGGCAACCACATCCTTTTATGCAAATATAATGCACTTGGCAGGTTTGTCATGATAAACGGTCAGGATGAGATAGTTCATGATGTATCTCTAATTTCTTCTGTGAAGATGTTCATGTCTTGCAGGAAGTAGCCCCTTGAGAGCTCAAATCTTCAAAAGTATGTGGCAGATGTTGATGTCTGCAGAGTCTCATGGATTGCTTTGAAGTTCCTCTAAATGATGCCTCAGTTAATGTGTCTGGGTTTTTTTGCAAGTTGTCTTGCTTCATCTCTCCTTTGGGTCCCCTCTTCTCCTCCACGACGTTGTGTCCCCAAGTTGTTTCTTATACTGGGAACATGCACCACATCCTTACAGAGTACATCTCAACTTGCTCCTCAGTCCTGTCATATCTTTGCCTGTAAAGTTGTTCTTCCATTAGGCATCTTGCATATTTTAAGTGCGGTGGTTCACAACAGGAAAACAATAAAACAGAACAAGTGTCTTAGAAAAGCCTATCTATCATTCATGCTTTTTGTTCAGATTTTGAGTAAGTCTTTAGAGCCAACATCAGCACCAGTGTCATGTTAACTAATTCATTAATTGTAATAAATTACCAATATTGATTAGGCCAACTTCTCTTTAGTTTAGTAACAAGAAATGCTTAAATTTTAATGCTGCTGCAGAGAGCCTGAAGAAACTCACAAAAATCAAAAACCACTGCAGAGCTTTGAAAATCAAAACCTAATTTACTGGAATGCAGTTAGTGAAACAGATACAATATAAAAGCAAAAAATAATACAGGTTATAGATCTGAACAACTGTGTACTTTCAGGGCTGAATATTTTAGTTTCTCATTAGTTGCCCTTGGTTGATCGGAATTTGGATGGGCTTTTTTTCTGAAATCAAGTAAAAATTTCATGTAAATTTTTGTACCTGTCATATTCCCCGTGTAAGTTCACACTTTAGAATCACTCTCCTTACGTGTTTTTGTTACCATCTTTACTATACATAATCTCGTGTGTAATAATGGGTAATATTTAGCTAGGTATAGATAAATTTTTAGTGTCTAGGATTTTTTTTGGCATTACTTTTCTCTCAAATGCAATTCCCACTACTTGAGCCCTTTTACATATCTGTATTTGTAGTGGGTTTTTAATCATGGACTACTAAACCTACAGAAAAATCATGTATTAATATTTCAAGTAATAGTTGCATAATTATTATGCCATTTCTCAGTCTACTGTACACCACATAACGTTTTACGTATCTTCTTTAAGACGAAGACCTAAATATTTCTGTTTGCATCACACTTTTACAATTTAAACGGTCCTCAAAGGCTTTTTTCTACTAATACTTGTAGGAGCCATGGCTAACTGTGCTGTGATACCCAGCTGCTTTTAAAAGGGAGAGGGCCGGTGAGCTGTGTGCTCTTGAGATATGAGTCAAGGAAAATTTGGGAAAATCATTAACTTCTGTGATTAGTCCAATTTAAAAATTCTTGATTTTGAGGTTGTGCTTGTCAATCTATGACAATAACTAACCCTCTCCTTGGACTGTTGACAACTTTTTAGAAAATGTCAGTAATTAAATGTTGAAGGCACGTTAGTACATCTTCATCAATGTATGTTTTAGGTCCTTGTTATTACAATTTGTAAAACATTATAGTTTCAAATCACAATATAGTTGTTTAAAAAATAAAACATAATAAAAAAGCCCTGAAAAGCAGTACGACAGACCTGACTCAGCTGTCTAGAAAAGGGTAATAAAGAGTTGCAAAATCTCCTTGTTAAAATTCTTCTCATGAGTTAAAGACCGTAGTGACTTTTCTGTCTGTGACAATCCCTTTGTTTCTGGTTATTGCTATGCATGTCATCCCAAGGTGATTTATAGAATCACTTGGAATGATTCTAGATTTTTGAGAATTCATTTGCAGAGCAAAAAAGGTGGTTTTTTTTTTTGCTTTTGGAATGGAGAAGAAATTTTGAAATGATAATTACAATCTTTAATTTGAATATCTGTTTACTCTCTTACCCAGTTGGTACCTTACAGTCTAGATCTGCAAGGCCTATCAAAAGGCTTTCTTCCCTTACACAAATAATTCTTGCAGTTCTAATCCTGACCAAAGGAACACTTTAATAATGATGTATCTTCTACTATATTTTAATAAGTCATGTGACTGAATGCAAAGTTAGATTAATCCTCACTCAGATGCCTGGCTTTTGATTTCTTCCCCTGTGTTGAACTGGCAAAACATTTGTACATGCAAATGAGGTGACAAATATTTACCTGCTTTTACTGGCCTTCCTGTGAGTGCAGATTTTTCTGCAGGAATGTGGGACAGACCTGGCAGTTGATTCAGTCCATTCTGAAACCTTTGGCTCATGTGCCAGGGAGACTGAATCAGTACCTGTAATGTGCTTGCTCTACCACAAATCTTATTAAAGCTTAATGGACAAGACAATTGGAGGCAATCTGGCCATGACCAGAAGATTCATTTGCCCAAATCTTACCTGATTTCTGACTGAGCTGGGATGTCTGTATCTCTCTCGGCTGCTGTCCTTTGGGTATGAGCCCTGCTGCCTGTCTCTGCTTTGTGGAGCAGCACCCTTCCTTTCTCGATTTGCTTTATCCAGACCTAGACCTCCTTGGTGCTGTGCTCTGACCTAACTCTTCTTGTCCTCTGGCACTGGAAAGATTGTTAATAATATGGTGCTATGCTTTTTCTAGTAAATTAGTAATGAATATTGTATTTCTCTGGATCATTCCATACGTTTTCTGGAACAGCACTCAAAAGACCAATATATTCACAGTTCTGAATTTTCCAGCTTTGATGTTAATTTCTTTGTAGATTTTTTTTTAAATAATAGCAAAATAAGAAACTTCTTTCAGTATTATTCTGAAAATCATCGCAATCAACATATATCTGTGCTGCAAATGAATATGCAGTACAGTGGTATCAGTCAAGAATGTCCTGAATTGTATATCCACTCCGCACATCGTGAATCATAACCCAAATCTTTTATCTAGGGCATCTTTTGACTGTGCTTATGAGTGAATTGCTGTATGGTGATCTAGTGATCTTCAGAGGAGAAAAGCTGCTTAACTGGAGAGAAAAAAAAATAGGAAAAAGAAAAAAATAAAAAGACAATGCCATCAATACTACATGCTTCACTAGTAGCCAATAGCTGTGGCTGCACAACTGATGCTACTTTCTAATCAATAATATGAGCTGATTAAAAGGAGGTTATGTATTTCTATGTGGAAACCCCAAAATATTTACTCAACCACCTGTTTGCTTTTATAGTGGTGCCCAATCTAGACTTTTATTTGCAAACTGTGAATAAGGATGAAACACTGAAATAGCTGTGAAGTTTCCTTTTTCTCTTTTTCCTTCTTTCTTTTTGGAAATCCTTACTACAACTGTCAGTTTAGTAAACGAGCACATTTTTAAACTTTAGGCATGATAGCTGTATAAACTAACCAGAGCCATTTCACTTAGAGAAATGCCAGAAAAGCTCTGAGAACTAAAGCAGACCCTAAAGCTAGCTTTAATTGTCCTGGCCATGTGGGCGCAAACACAGAGATGTGGTGCCATCTCTTCGTGTTGCTTGGCCAGCCTGCCTGGAAAGAGAAATCAGGAAAGAACAGACTGGCATAAACCTCCATGCTCAGTTCCTGGGAACACCATGAAAAAACAGGTTCAGACTCAATAGTACTGTGGGCAGAGTAAGGAAAATATTAGCAAAGTAACAGCTTTGGTTTTAGAACAACCCAGAGGCTCTTACTTTTGTTAGGCAGTAAGAGTAATGATAGCTGATAGATGCTGTTTGGATTAGTCGTCTTTGATACTACTCCCTTTCTAATGCTAAGGATTGCTTTGAGCAAATGTTGGGTTTTTTTCTTCATAGAAGAATCTTCCTCCAGACTTAACAGATGGGTTAAGAAGGCTTACCTGGTGATGATCAATAGAGTAACTCTTGGTTTGTACAATTGGCTTGTGTGATCCTCCTGCTTGTACAAAGGCCAAAGCAGATACACGGCTTGAAATATGTCACTTGACCGTTTTCCATGAGCTCTAATACTGAGTGAATATGGCAGGATCCTCCTCTGCCCCCCCCCCCCCCCCCCCCAGTATGTAAGAAAGGTTAACGGTCGGACTTAATGGTGTTAAAGGTCTTTTCTAACCAAATTGATTCTATGATTCTATGAAAATTATGTATGTATGAGAGAAAGCAAAACATTGCAAACTTCTAGGATGGTCTGCATCCAAAAAGTGGCAATTCTTCTTACTGAAATAGAATAGGCAGTGTGTTCTCAACAGGAGAATATTGCCAAAAGGAGCAACTGAATACATATTCTATAAAAAGGATGGATTTAAGTCCTGTGAATTTCTCAGAGTTGAATCCAATATCACTTTGGAGAGTGTAGAGCGCTTGAAAATGCCCAAAACCAAAACCCTAGAAAATTCTGTTGTCACTTTTCCATCCACACTCCCCATCTGATTTTGTCTAAGTTTCATATTTGGAATTTTAGTTAAAAATAAGACTGTCAGCTATATGAAAAATAAAAAAGCAAGAACTAGAATTCCTTACCAGTAGTGCTATAAATAAAAGAAAGATTTTTTTTTTTTCCAGAAAGGTCTGATACACCTAGCACAATTTATTGTGTAGTATTCAAATTTGCATAATATTTTCTACCTGGTAGTGAAAATATATTAATCCTTTTTTTTTTTCCCCCTAACTCTGTTTGTGGTAGATTTCTGGGAGAGATTTTCTGGGACTGGTTGACCTGCAGGACTGCTTACAAGGGCTTCATAAACATAACTAAGAAGAGATAAATCCCTGTTGGCAGTCTTTTATTTGCCTTACAGGCATTGGTGTATCTTCTGTTCAAAATTTGTAGGTGTCTGCATATAAAAAATTGAAAAATGATGCATTGTTTGGTTTCATTGTCATATATTAAACACTAGCTCCTTTGTGTGGTGTCTGGATTACAAATAAACTGATTCATTGTCCTCTACTTGTGCCCTAATATGCAGACTCAGGGACCTCAACAAAGATCCAGTAATGTTCATTAGCTCTGGCTGTAGCTTCCAAGTTTGTTTGCTAATTGATGCAAATACTAAGCAAAGCGTCACCCCCACCCTCCCCCCCCCCCCCAAAAAAAAAAAAAAAAAAAAAAAAGGTCTGGATCCTTGCATCGAACTGCCAGACATTATCTGTTTAAATTCTCAAAATGAACTCTGCATGGAAACTCAGAAAGAGCATCTATAGACTGAACACTTTCTCACACGTCAGTGCTCTCACAGGCTGGCATGTCAAAAGAGGCTTTGCAGTTTCGTTTTTTAGGGTGTCACAAGCTAGCACAAGCATGCAAGTCTTCTATGTTGCATGACATTTTAAGAAAAACTGATCTCCTCAGATAAGAATATGGCAGAAGTGGCCAAATTCTGCTGTTTTTCTTCCGTCTATCCTTCGTCTTGTTCCCATTTGGAAGGTTACATTTAGATAGAAAATTTAGACTTCAATTTAGACTTTCCTGCATAAGTTTTTTTCAAAGACCTGTTTGAGATGTGTCTGTGTGTTATGATCCCTTAACCTATGAAGTGATCTACCACTGAGAAGTTCTGCACCAATGCAGATGCATCTTTTGGTGCCTGACTTCCTTGTAAATCTTCGTTGTAAATGGTTTTTCTTTCAGCGCAGAGTGCTGCAGTGAAGATAACTTTTGCTCTAGATTTTATTGTACTTGAGTTTTTAGACTTTCCCCTTTCTGTGCCTCTGTGTTCTTACAACAATTCATTGTTTCAGCTGAGATCAGCAAAAATATACATTAAGTTGGATGACTGGATGGAGTGAAGCCCTCGAAGTTAGTAGTGAATCTTTAACGTATTAATTACATGCCTCTTCCTTCAGCCCGTCCAAGTATTTTGGTGCCCCCAACAAGAGCTCAGTGATGGGCTGGCATATCTCTCTCTCACATGGAAAAAATTTTTGGAGAATGTCCTAATGTGCCTGTCTAGGATCTTATATTAACACTCGTTGCCATTGTATATGAGCACTTACCAAGTGTCAGAACAACAATGATATCTCTCTTTTCCTTCCCCACCAGGGATGGAAACAGTTAGTTTGTTCTTTCCTCATAAGGGAATTTAAATGGGGTCAGGGAGCCAGGATGGTTAACAATATGGTTTTGTAACTTAGCTGGATGGGTGGATTTCATACCCATTGTTGCTTTCTTCCTGCTTTGTGGTGGTTGCATGCTTGCTTGCCAGCTTCCCTTCCTGGTCATTGGCACAAGGCAAAAGAGAAAAGGAAGGCTCTTCTGGTTGCATAAGTGAGGCTGTGAAGAGGTGAGATGTTGCATGAAGCAGACTGATAAGGAAGAGGCTTGATGACCTGATCAGATAGAGAAGCTCTGAAAGGCTAACGTCAGATCTGCTGGGAAGGATTTATTACAGTACCAAGAGGTCATGTATTTTTCTGTTATGAAGCATTATAGGAATGGGCTGTAGTGCAGAGAACTGTGTGAAAAGCCTGGTAGTAAGGAAGGGGAGTTAGCTGTCTTTCGTGAACCAATGAAGTGGATGGATAAATAGCTGAGGCAGGCTCCAACTTTTGTTGCAGCTGGGTGCTGTCTAGTATCTTCTGCCAAAGACAGCGACTTTAGCAGAGTCCTTCAAGCAGGCAGGTCATGCTACCAGAAAGTGATTCTGAAAACATTTGTGGTGTTGGGGGCGGAAATTTAAAAATCCACTCCTGAGAATATGCTACTGGTCAAAAGTTTATTTATTTAGTTCAGAAAACCACCCCAAACCATTTTGACAGTGGACATATACCCTTTGTGTGAGAGCTCTGAGAAATTTCATCTTGTGCACCACTGAGATGGGCTTGATGGCAGAAGGGAAGTAGCAGAGGAAAGGTGGGGTGGTGCTGAGAGCCTCAGAGCACGGGACAGAATTGTCTCTCTAAGGCAAGACACAACATTGGCTCAAACGTCAGGTGTGCTGGACATGTCGCATGGACGGATGAGAGATTTGCCACATCCTCAAGCATTAAGTTTTTTGGGCTTTTCAGAGTGTGTTAAATACAGGGGGGTTATATTTCTTCTTTGAGAAGATAATATTTCCATGTGCTATGTGTCCTCCCTGACCCTTCATACAAACAGCAAGAGGAGCACAGCTAAATGTAACGATACAGACTTAGGCATGATGTTTCCACTGTAGTCAGTAATTCTACAGGATCCTTAATGCAGCGAGGTTTTACACACTATGAATTTCTGCCAGAGCTACAGGCACGTTGTTGCTGGAACAGCAAACAGCAGAGAGCTAAAACTATTGAGGGCCAAAATTTACTTTTGGGTTAAATCTGAGAACTGTGTCAGTTTTCGAGGGACTCCCTCATGCATAACCAATTTACCAGCATGTGCTGCTTGATGTCCGGCCAGAGGAGCCCTTTGCTTTCTCAGTTTGCGTAGTTCTATCTTACTTCTTTTTGGAAGGGAAGTGAGGCCGTTCCTTCCCTCTTGCATCTCCATTTCTTTTTTTAATCCTCTCTTGGTTTCTCTCAGCTTTGGTTCACAAAAGATGATGTCCTTAGCTGTCAATGCACAGGATGTCACAGTGGTAGCTGGTGATTGATAAGTCCTTTACTGAAGCCGTGCTGTCTTTGTACATCCCCTTCCCTTTCCGTGTTCCATTTCCTTTTCCCCTTGACTGCGCAGCGGTTTCCAAACTGGATGCCTTTGGCACTGATTTGGCTTTAAAAATACTTCAGATTTACATGTTTTGGGAACTCTGGAAAGGAGGGTTGAGGGCTTTTGTGTTCCTCTTATTTTCTGCTAGGCTTTAGATTGCCTTGAGTTCCCATGGGAAAGAGAACAACTTTCACAAGGAACAGCTTTGCCAGCCTGACCAGTAGATAGATCCTGGGAACTTGCAGAACTATTCACCTGTGCTGCGAATGCAGCAGTCAGAATATCTCCTATAATCTCCTTTATCTTCCAGTGCAGAGCTTCTGATTCTGACTGCAAAAAAATGTTTAGTTCAGTATCAAAAGAGATGAGAAAATATGGGTATCCATCTCTTTTGAAGCTGCCAGAGAATGAAAAGCCTTCCTTCTTGCAGGTGTCTATGCAGTGGTGTAATCTCTCACCTTTGGTGAGATTTACAGTATTCTGGAGAGCTCTGCCCACAGTACGTTAGAGATATTTTTCTGTAGGTTTTGCTAGCTAGACTCAATTCTCCAATTTTCCTTTAGACTGTGGGTATGGTTAATATACTTGTTCTTCCACTAAATACAGCCAGAATATCAGAGGCAGTTCTTTCCACATCCTTCCCTGTGATAGTCTCCCCTCAATGGCCATGACAGCCTGGTTGCCTGGCAAAACCCCTCATTTTAAAATAATTTTAATTATTTAATCTATGTTATTGCAACTCTCTAAACAGATTCCATACACCCAAAGTTTGGTTTTATTTTCTATGTTTCCAGTTGAACTCTGCACTGTTTAAACTTGGAACTCCCTGGTGCCAGTGGGATACCCCTGGGAATGGAGAGATTTTAAGCCAGCCCTTCTCCACCTCCATCACTCTAAGTGATAACATGAAAGAAATGGAAAGCTGATTTATATAGCTTGAGAATGATTTATCTTTGTATAGAAATCTGTGTGTGGCTGTGGCAGCAGAGAATTCTTACTGGAGCTTGCACTATTTTGGGCAAAACTGCTTATGGCAGAAAGAAGTGTCTCCTGACCATTCTGTAGTCTTGTTGTGGAAAAAAATGTTGGCCATTATTTGTTGGCTCATGTGCTGCCTTGATCCTTTTGGCTTTGGAGATCAAGAATTGAAGTACCAAGAACTTAACACGACTCAGTTATAGGCAGTTACTTGCTACACTGAATAACACAATCTAGACAGTTTTTTCTTCCTATCTTCATATTAGTTTTGGCTTCGTAGTTCAGCAGGATGATCCAGAAAACAGGTCTCATGCTTTAGTAATTTCAGCAAACACTTATGTTCATGGAATTGGGGACAGACTGGGGCTCACTCAAATAACAAATACAGTTCCCTCACACATGCACACATGTTTTCTACAGTCTGTTGTGTTTATTACCGTGTGTATTTAAAATAACACTTCACAGAAATGTTACTCCAAGCTTTTTTATTGGGCATGATCTGGCTTAACCCTTCTTCATGTGGTGGGCTGTTCCTATACTCCATTCCAACAGCACTTTCCTCTCTTGAGAGCTGTCATAATCTCCACAAACATTAGGGTAAACTCGCCCGATCACTGATCATCACTCAGCATTTTCCAGGTGGAACGACACCTGTTCATTTAGATGTGGGGAACATATGACCAAACAATTCCTGCCAGCCTGTGGCAATAAATAATGTTTTGTTAGTTTTAAAATTACTCTCCTAAAACATACAAAGAACTGAGGAAAATTCAGGGTACAGGGCTGTTAAATACTCTTGTCTTAGTCTGCATCAACATAGCTGACCGACTGAAATGAGAAGAGGACCTGCCCCACGGGAGCTTTTTGAATTCAGCTTTCTCCTTTAGGACTGAATGGCAATTTTAGCAGCCAGAGAGCTTAGGCAAGCTCACGACTGACCCCACATACTCCTAACATGTACAACATGGAATAAAATATATTGGCTTAAATGCTTTGTGTTAGCAGTTTCCATAATGTGCTCTACCTTGAATTTGTGGTAGGCTACCAGCGTGCACCCGGTCAGTGACTGTCTGACTGACGCACAGGCACACGCTTGGTGGTGGTAACTCATTGTCTGGGTCTGAACCCCAGGTAATGTAGCGAGAATGGTCCGTGTTTAGAGAACTGGGTTTGAAAACAGGGTTCCTTAAAGGCATATCTTACAGCCACTTCTGCTGTAAGAGCTCTCTAAAAATGAAGGTTCCCTAGCACTATGGTGAACAGGGGTTAGTTGACAAAAAGTAGGAAAACACCTTTACGAAGAGGTAACAATCCATTAGACAAAAAGCACTGCTTTGGAACCTGAAGAAAGAATAAACACACCTGATAACCCTTGTTGCTCTCATGACTCTATTTTTCACTCTAAAGATTCATTCCGAGATTTCCAGACCATAACTGATTTTTTCCAAGTCTAACCAGTATCTCCCCAAATGTATGTTATGTATAAGTATAGTAAGAGCATCTTTTATTCCTTGTCTGCTTTTGTCATTACCCTCCCTTCAAATGAGAGAATATGGAGGAAATGACATAGCATCGTCCATGTAGTCCTGCCATGAGCCTTTGTTAAGCAATCCAGAATGCCAGAAGAAATGCAGGAGGAAAGTGTTTTACAGAAATTTTATCCCAGTGGTCACTCCCAGGCATCCCTACTTAAATCTTCAGCCTATTCATCAGGGTTGGAGATCTGTTGCTCCACATGACTCTTTTACCCTCCTCCTCTAGACCACCTCTGGATCATGTTAATTGGTTTTGTTAGTGTTCTGTTGTGGTTTGTTTTAATCAGCCTACTTTAATGTGAAGTGTCTAATTCAGATTTAGTAATGCAAGTATCAGCAGTCAGATTTAAATATCTTGGCCATAATGTTCATACTGCATTGAAATATTGAATCTGTTCTCACTAACAAGGCAGTTTTTCACACGTTAAAGGAATATGTCGAATGTTGGATCTGTTATATTCTTGAAGTGTTGAGTGTCTCCCCTACTCGGAGCAGCAGTCCTCGGCATATATTGCAATTCAACAGTAAAATATTGAAACACTATTGAATCACATGAATTTTTCCCATCTTCAATCCTATCAAACATGAAACAAAGCTCAACTAGTCCCTTGAGCCTGAGACAATAGTTTGTTGATGCTGTTGAAAGAGAATGTGTCTTCAAGTGCTAAACATGATTTTTTAACTTCATATGTCCCCTACAAATAATTAGGGGTGGAAATGCAACATCACCCAAAATAAGTGTATGTAACATGCATTGCCTATTCCTTCCCTTTGTTTTTTCAGGTTTAGTGTCTGTCACTGTCTACGTCTCTGATCAGAGCCTGCTTAAAACCAATATGCCTATTGAGTTTCCATAAATTCTGTTTATGTGGTCTCCTGGACCTCTACGCGAAGCATTTAATTCACTGATGAATACCTCAGCTTTTTTTCTATTTAAATGATAGAATTCTGTGCTTCACTAAACCTGAAGTATTAACATGCATGTTATTTAGACAAAAAAAAGGTATATAAAATAGAATTTCTAGTGAAATAATAGACAATGCTGTAGCAGAAGTATCTTTAAAAAGCAACATTACTGGGTGATTAGGTTTTGTTTTTTAAAGTTAACAGTACTGACTTGTATGTGTATATTGATGCAGTTTTCAAAGTCAATAAATAGTGCATCAGCTCCTGTATGGAAAGAGGATGTTGCAGAAATAATTATGACATGATGCGATAACCCCTTCTTAAAAAAAAATAAAAAAAAGGAAAAAAGCAAAGCAAAACAATACTGTAGTGTTCTGGCCATCAGGAAACCACGACAATGCTCCCACCTTTTTCCTGTGACTTACCCAGAGTTCCTTCCAGGCGACACAGATAACTGATAATGCTGCAGACTGGATCCTGTGCCAAATGAAAATAGGGTAATTTTTCTTATTAAATTTATGTCTGATTAAAAATGGATCTTAACAGTACCCTTTCCACTCAGCTTTACAGCTCTTCTAGGTAAAATACTTCTTTCTGACTTCTTTCTTCTTCTTCTTTCTGCATCATTTCCTAGAGCAAGTGTTACTTCAGCAGTGTAAGCATAACATTACTTTACTTTGTAAATTCATACCTCATAAGCTATTTGTGATTGAATAAGAAGGTTGTTCATCTTTGTTTCTACTGAAGAAAAAAAAGTCTTTGCAGTTAGGTTTGATGATTCTCTGGGACTTGAGTATTCCCAAAACAACAAGATTTACCAGTAATGCTTTGCAAAGTGCGTGTGACTTAGGGAAACCACCTCATGGGGCGGTATTTGAAATGCAGGTGTAGTCCTCTACATGAGAACGTTTGGGGATGTGTGTGTGCCTTCATGGGCACACCCTAGTGCTCCGTGTACCCCTGGATGTGTGTTTTACCATCTTGCTCTGGGCATGTGAAACCGGGGCAGCTCGCCAGCCAAGGCTGCAGCAGCACTTGGCTTTAACCTTAGTGGTCCTTGGTGTCTCATCTAGAGCAGGGCCACTGTCTTCTCTCTTCAGCAATGGAGTTTAGGTAAAATCCCTCCATGAGTGCAGGGCTCTGCAAGCGTGTCTCTGGGGATTAGGAGTTGGCTGTGGCATCAGGGCACAACGAAACACTTTGCCTGCTGATTGCAGGGTAAGAAGGGGCCCCTCTGGTGTGGGTGAGTGATGCTGGGGTCCACAGGCACTCGCTGTAGCTCCCATCAGCACACCCCCACATGCTTTCCCTGCAGGTAAGAACTCTTTATAGTCCCTTGTTTTTAGCTCTGTGCACTCAGTTAATTTCCTCAGGCATTTTGCAGGGTTATTTGTACTTCAGCCCACACTTAGCAGCAAAGTAATTTTTTTCTGACTGGCTACTAATGAAGAATAAGTCAATTTGTCCTCATCAGTTCAATTATATATACAGAGAAAACAGAGTGAAAATGTCACCACATGGAGATGGCTTCGTTTTTTTCCCATTCCCTCAATCCTGGTTTATGTAAGCTGAGAAAAACCTTTATAAAAAATGCAAAGCATAGTAACCCTCTTCTTAGAACTTTACCTTTTGATTAGCTTTTGAGATGTAACTATTAGCTTTTGAGATGTAACTATTGATAACACATTCTGGTACCTGTGTAAATAGATTTACTCTGTAGAGCTATGTCTTCTACTAGATTTTAAAACAAATGTTGTATTGTGTTTGAGCTGTATAAGAAAGGAACTTGTGAACCACTAAAAGTTGTCCGAAGGAACTTTATTTTCATAGTACATGATGTGATTCAAAACGGGAAAAAAAAAAAAAAAAAAAAAAGCCCTACTTAGAGGCCAAAGCATGTCCTAGGACCAAATAGGGTTAAAGGGGACAGGCAGGAGGGACTTCCATGGAGTGTGTGGAGGTTTTCTGTGCACCGAAAACAGGTGCAGGATGCAAACGGGTGTCAGTGCAGGTGTGCCTGTCTCAGCCCTCCTCAGGACATGGGGCTGTGGGGAATGATGCTCAGTCAAAACCTTGCTCTGAGGGGCTGATCCTGCTCCCATTGAAATCAATGTCAGGGCTTTCCTGTTATTTCAAAGGAACAGTGTTAAATCCCCAATTACATGCCCTGGAGGTTGTCCTCTGACCACCTTGTGCCATCCCAGCCTCACAGTTACTACTTCTGCGGTCACAAATGTGCAAGCCAGAGGAGCTTGTATAAGTTTTTTCCTCCCTAAAAATGCAGTGAGGGATTTCAGTATTTTATGACATTTTAAATAATTAATTGTCAAAAAAGACAACAAAAATAGATGGAGCATTAAAGCAAATTTGCAAGCCATTGAAGTAAAGAGCTGCAAATAGAAGAAACGCCTGTATTGTACCTTCAGCTATCAGTATAAAACTCATCAAAGTAAACCAGTTTTATTTAGACATCTGGAAAATGTACTTTGACAAACATCCACTTGATGACTGTCAGTGTCTTATAAAGAGACTTTGATATCAAAGATCCTCAGAAACTGTCAGAATAAATCGTTGAGGGTTTTTTTTATGACAGAAGGATGTTTCCTAGTCATGATTTGTATTGTCTGGTTGATATGTTTTTAGTATTTTAATACAAAGGATTATTTTTACAAATGTTTTTGTATCTACTTGTGCGAAATGATGTGACATTAAGAAGATCTTTTCAGAAGTTAAGCAAACTAGAAAAAGCAGAATCTGTATTTTTCCTTCTTCAGGCACTCTTAATTGTTCTGTCGCCAAGGTTAATGGATAGCAACTTTAAGACTTTGTATTTCTGATAGACTTGCAGTGCTCAGGTAATCTATCAAAAGCCTTTTTCAAGCAAATGAAGAGAATACGCTAATCATGTTCTTCGAATTATACTGTTCCTTGCATTTATACTACTGAAATATATAGGAACAGGACAAAATAGAGTTGATTCTCTTACATATTTTAGCCTTTCTACAAATGACTTTTCCTCAGCCATATCCAGCATACTTCACCTTAGACACAAAGAGGAAAATTAGTCACTAAACTGTTCAGGACTGTAGGTATGGCTGCAGATGTCCAAAACTGGTTTTCCCCTTGGCTTTTTTTTTTTTTTTCCCAATCCAGAAAGAAGGTATTGCCTTGAAGTGTTACTGGAGCTGCTGAATACATTAAAATAGGAAGATGAGAGGAATGCCTCGTGGGGCCTTCTTGTAAACATGCAGCATGATTGCTTTTCATTGGAGAAGGCATTTCTGCGATGTTCTGTGCAGTGCTGTAGTGCCATAGATATGTTGAAAATGCTATGAAAGCCTTAACTATTTAATTCTCATAATCCATCTGTGAGCACTAAGTGATTAGTTGCAGTTTATCCCAGTGTGGAAGCTGTCTTAGTACTTGCATAAGCCTCCTCTGTAAGGCCCTGCCGGAGATGGCAATGCCCATGCTTGGTGTGGCTGGCAAAACTTCTCTGGGAGATTTCTTAAGAAGAGAGCTGTCAGGGTGGTCCAGGGTAAATAGAGAACTCTGCAAGAGGTGGACAGTTTAAACTGGTTGCAGGAACAGCAGTGTAATGGCTTGATGGCTACAAGGATGCTCACTCTGCTTAATTTCAAGCACCAAATACAGGAGCGTAGTTCCCTGGTTCAACAAGAGGGAACAGAGGCTCCTCACATAAGTGAATCAGAGGAAGAGACGCACTAAATTTTAGGTTATGTATACATCTCTAGGCTCTCCTTTTCACCCTCACTTGGCTAGTCTGGTATTTGCTTAAATGTAGATTTCTGCACGTCTGCACAAGAAATGCACATTTCTGCACAAGAGATGCTGTGGTGTATCTCATTGTCCGTGTCTTGGAAGAGTACATTGTTTGCAGAAAGGCATTTTATAGGCAGATAAAGGAAATCCAAGAACCCCGAAACAGTTTGTTTTAGAAAAGCAGGCTGCCTTGGGGTGGATATCCTGTATGGAGTCAGGAAGGTATAGAAGGAGACAGGAGATGCTGTGCTTGCATCTAGTAGATCTGGAAATTGATAACAAAGGGGTGGAGGGGGAAGTTAGTTGCTCTCTTGCTCTTTCTCTCTCACACATGGGCTATTTTTGTCTGATAAATATCAATTCATCAGTATTGTAAAACAATCTTTCTTAGGAAATACCCTATGTTCAAGTTTTTGTATGGTGCAGTTTCAGAATGTTCAGCCAACTTTATCTCAGAACGAAGTGACTGAATTATTTCAATATTTACCTTCAGGATGGCTAAACAAGGATTCAGTTGCCTTCCAAAACACTGCACTGTTTCAGAGAAATTGCCTGTGATACAGGTGATACACATCCCTCATATAAGCGTGGCTGTTCAGGGAGTAACAGGTGTCGGTCTTCTGGGAGGCAACTAGCATTGGCTGCTGCCTGAACATTAGACTGTGTGAGCTAAAAGGAGGCTGTTTCTACCTTTCAAAACCTACTTTTCTTAGATAGTTTTTTTGAGTGTCCTTCTGTGTTTTGGGTCAGCCTCAGATGATGCTCCAGGAGAACCAACTTCAACACTCAGTCTGAACCGAAGGGCAGCTGGAGTCTGCTTGTTCCTGGAGGCTAAAAGGTCATATGCTCCATTGTCTCTGCTATTACTTGGTGCGTATGGCTTTTTACAGGTGTGCACAATGCTTAGTCTAGAAATGCTTGGGGAAATGAAAAGGAATCACCAGTAACTTAAATTTTAACTGAAATGAGGCAAAGCTTATGTAAGAAGGGGTAGAGAATCACTGGAAATAAATGTAAGTTGCTCAACCTTGTCCTGCAAGACAAGACTATGAGCTAATCTGACTCGGTGGAAAAGTTTTTAAAGCTGTACGTAAGTTTCCACAAAAATGGCTTGTATGTTTGTGATAGTTGTGTCCTGGTTTATATTCCCCAGTTTCTTTCCATGACTGTAAATGTTTGAATTCACTACCTTGTATTTCTAGCAAGGAGCTCCTTTCAGCAGATTGGCGTAGGTCACTTTCCTTGACCTAGGGATGGTGTTCTTCCTCCCTACCTGCACATGTCTTTGTTGAGGGAAGTGGCCTCCTTTGCTAGTAATTTTATTTTTTTCTTCAAATGTGGGAGACAAAGAACTAGTATCCTATTTTTATTTTCCCCAGAAGTAATCTTCAATTGTTTGCTTTGGCAAATAATTTCTGAGAAAAGATCTGTGAGAGCAACTGCTACTATTATATTACCTTCCTCCAACTCATTTCTAGCCCCACCCCCAAGTCACCTCCTCCCCTGCTTTTCCTCTTCTTGACTACTCCCCCTCTGGTTTCCTTTGAGGATTTTTTTTTCTTTTTGCCTGTTTATATCTTTTTGCCCGTCCCGTCAGTTATGATTTTTCATCCACAAGCTCACCGCTTTTCTAAGCCAAACCAAGAAACTGCAATAGTTTGCACCTACACTCATACAGCCACACGGATTTAAATCTTTGAGCTTCCAACTGCAATTTGTCAGCCAGTTGTCACCTTCTTTTCCCTCTGTATGAACAGCCTGTGTCTTTGCAAATTCCAATTTTGGGATATTCTTTTTTTTTTCTTTTTTTTTTTTTTTCTCTGCCTTATGTTTAATTCCTGTGAGCTAGGCTGAATTAGACAGAATAGAATGCTGGCTCCACTGCATGCTCTTTGCTACAGAGCGGTGCCCACACTTTTCATCTCCGTGACTCATAGCGTACAAAATTAGTGCCTGTGGAGCTCGAAGAGCGGGGAGAAGCTGCGGTTCCCAAGAAACACTGTTAGCAGGCGTAAGCCACTGCTGTCACTGAAGATGGTGACTTTCTTCTTCAGGTTTATCCCTGTTGCCCACCCTGCCTTTCTTTCCTTATGTCAGAAGAAACATTTGCGTAACTTTCCAGATCAGAGAAAGATTTCAGGTAAAGTGACTAGGGAAAGTAGAAAGCTAATTGGATTTTTTTTTGGTGTCAAACAGATTTTTTAGTTGTTTTGTTCCTTCTTTTTAGGGAATTTTCGTTAATTGTTTTTCTCTTTTCATGGATTCTGCGATGATAGAGAATGCTTAAATCCTGTGTTCACTGCCAGAGAAAATGTGCAAAATTTTGCATTATAAATCTGTGCAGGCTTTCCTGTGGTAGCCAGAGACCTGCCAAAACATATAGATTCCCTGGGAATTTCCCAGGCCTCCAAGGAAATCTCACATATGCTACAAATTTATAAAAAACAAAAGAAAACTTTTTTCAGTGTTTCTTTTACCACACCATTTAACAAAAGTTACTATCTTACAGAAGCATTCCCAGTTGGAAGTTACTCCAGTCTCAAGAAACATGATGTACTCAGAGCATCATATCAGCAACTGTAGCTAAGAATGTGGTTTTAAAAGTATTTTAGAAGTTACTATGGTTGTTTACATCTAAATCCAAATAGTCTTCTTATTTGAGTAAACTTTCAACACTGTTATGCTTTCTAAAAATTGTGTATCTGATATGAGTTTGAGCAATAGTATTTTGTCACCCAGAAAACTGAAGCTTTGAAACTGATACAACTAAGACTATTTAAGAGTCCAAAGAGTTAATTTTTCAGTTGTTGAATTGAGCAATATATATACATATGCATGTATGTATGCATATGTATATACCCTTTCATAAGTATAGCTAACAATATCTTTTTCTGCTAGATAAAAAAATTAATGGTGGAGCAGAGTGTAAGTTGTCTGTAATAATCTAAAATTAATCATCCAGGAAAGGTGAGGTGACCATATTTCATTCAAAGCTGCATAATTCTGCCCCTTTCAGAATTATCATGTAACAGAAATTTGTATTTATCAGCACAGTTTTTTGAATTCAACCATATTTTCTAACATTTGAAACAGCATGTAATATTCTCCTCTGTTTAGGGGTGAAAATTTACGGCTGCTCCTAAATGCTAATGCAAGAGCTAGTTATAGTTCAGTTGAATTTTAACAAGTGTATGGATGGCATGTTTCTGTGAAGTAAAATTCAGTGTAGCTTTCCAGGGTACTTGCTCTGCCAAGAAGTATGCAATTTCCCATGCTAGCTGTATGTAACCATTGGAGGAGATCTCATGGTTTCTAGTGAGAGAGATGGAAAAATATGCCAAATTGGTCAGGCTAGGTAATGTTATTTTGAGCTCAGTCCTACGTAGCGCAGAGCGTCTCCAACTCTCCCAGTTCTTCGTGGGAGACAGCCAGGAGGGAGGTGCAGTGATGCCCATTTTTCTTCTGTCCCTCTTGGGACTACAGCTGCAGATCCAGAGCAAACGGATCGATCACTCTTGAACCTCATCCCCGTTTAACTCTCGGTTTGCCCTCTGACCCCTCCCTGCAAAACCATTGCCACTTACAAAAAGGACGGCTTTTGGGTTAAACTGGAATTGGTTCACAGAGCTGGGCTAGAAAGTGTCCAGATAAGCAGTTCAGGTGGCTGTAATGGTTGTGAGGTGTCTCTGTGGCGCTGCGTGGGCAGAGAGGGGACTGAGTGGGGGCTGGGGGGATGTGAAGGAATGAAGGTGGCCTGAATGATGGTGCTAACTCGGGGCTGCTGCTGGACGGGCCTTTGGTCAACGACCTCTTAAGCTGCTGGTTCTTGTCAAGGTGGTCTCCCTTCAGCCATGTCCTCTCCTGTAGTTGCAGTGGCGCATCTTGAACCACTCAGTGAATTGATTTGTCTTGCTAAAGAAACAGAAGGATACCCCAGCAAACCAACAGACAAATCACTGCAGTGTTTTGCCAGGTGAATGACCTGACCTGGGCCACAGAGGAGTCAGATGAGCTCAAAGTGGGAGATGAAAGGCCTGTAGAGACAGGGGAGGATGAGGTAGGAAGGGAAGGAGGCTGAGAGGCTGCTGATTTTGACATGAGAGCTGCTGGACAGGCTCAGCCACGCTGCTTAACAACAAACTCTAACGGATTTGCACGAGCTAGAACACTGTGCAGGGAACCTGCCAGCCTAGCTAGCAGTTAATGCAGGAGAAAAAACAGGAGCTATAAATCCTGCCTTTGCTTTGGTCTGCAAGGAACGACTTAACTTTGGACTGGAACTGTCAGCTCGACTGCTTTCTAGGAGCAGCCCCATATCCTCTTCTGGCCCCAATTTACTCACTCATCTTTGCATAAGGTGCTGGTGATGAAGGGCTTCCTCAGCATTCTTGCTTCCCGTGGGTGCATGGGCCCAGAGAGCCACATCCATGCTTACCAGGTGTGGGCTAAGCAACCTGGGATTGGAGAAGGGACTTGAGACCACAGGTCAGGGAATAGACCACTCACCTGGAAATGGGGAAATCTGGGATCCAGCCCTGCTCCTAGCACAGTGGCCACAGTTCTGATTACGTGCAGAAGAGACTTCTGCAAATACAGAGGTCCCTTCCAACCCCGAACGTTCTATGATTCTAAGATTGATTCTATGATTTGCCCGACCAAATGCGGATGAATTCCTCTGAGTCATATTTCTGGACTCCATTTGTAATCACTGGAGAGAAACGTGTTTGCAGAGAAAACATTTTATCTCCTTCCAATATGGACATTTGAAATAGATCAGACGAATTGCAACCTCAGACCATCTCTTCCTCTCCACCAACTACAAGGAATTTAGAGAAGCAGTTCATATGTAGATGGCTACACTGAATGAGCCCGATTGAGATAAATCGTATGAAAGGTAACTGAGGAATTCACAGGTATTTTGAGAAGAACACTTTACAATTCTATTGACTGAATTTTTCTATTGGCATCTAAGTCATTTGGTGGATTTGGGTCATGTTACCTTACAGGATAGGACCTTTTTTTCCCAGAGTATAAAGATTTTCAGGTCAAAAAGTGCACTTCATATTGCAAAATTTGGATGAAATTTATAGTTAAGTGCCTAAAACAGAGGAGACATAAAACATCAGAGAATAATTGTCCACTGAATTAAACAGTGAACAGAATTTGTTTTGTGCAACTCTGTCAACCCGAGCCTTTTTCATATCATTAAGATGCGTAAATTATTTAGATTGGGGGAAAAAAAAAAGAGCGTATTGAACAATAGTCTGATAGCCACAAAGCTTGGAAAATGCTTGCAATGTTTGTCAAGTAATTTCCTTTGAAGTATTGCAGTCTGATCCTGCCAATTACAAAACCAATTTTGTTTCCAGACTGGGAAGGGAATGGCTGACCATAGCACACAAACCTTTCCAGTAACAAAAAGGTGACCATAGCACACTGGGAGCGAGTTCTTCCCCTCCAAGCCAGTGTGTTACTGCATACTGGGTCATATACATGTGTGTGCAGAGTGAAAAAAACAAAACAAAAACCCAGAAGAAAAGAGAGGAAGAGCAACTCCCTGCTGTCCAAAGTAAAGGTGTAGTGAAGTTATTGTGACATTTTCTTGAACAGTATCTGAATTCACATCTGTTTTTATTTTCTCACTATAGACCTCTTGTTTACTTCTGGTTTTATTTGCTCAGTATAGACCTCTTATGGAAATTATGAGAGAATTAGAATATTGAGAAGGTGAGCTTGGAAAAAAAAGTAACATTGCTGATTGTAGCTCAGCTTCATTCCCCTTATCTGACTGTGCTGTTGTGCCCTTCCTATATGGAAGCCACCAAATTTCAAACTGTAAAATAAGGGTCAGGATACTTCTTTTTCTAAAATTTGTGAAGCGACGTGACTCTTGAAAGCCTGCGAAGGTTTCTTTTCACTGGAACAGATCTAATAAACGCTACTTCATCTGCAGAAAGAAGTAAATGTTTCATTCTGTTAAAAACCGTATGCCTGTAACTGGTGTGGTCAAGATCCAAAAGGGTTGGTGTCAGGGATTGTGTCAGTAGGTTTGCGCAGAGCCAGACAGGACTGGTGAGTAAAGGCCCCTCTCTCACCCACAGATTAACCATAGGCAGTGACATCTGCTGTGATACGCAGTGATGGTGCGGTGTTATATCCTCAGCAATGTAATCTTCAAATTCAGAACTTAGGTCTAAAATCCATGTGTTTTTCATTGGAACAGCAATAGCACAGTAAAAACAGGCTGGGAGTTGTAAGACAGACAGATACCTGTTGTTACAAACATCTGAATGAAATGATTTCGTGAACAACTAATCAAATTTCCATATTCTGTATTTATATATCACAGTATCATAGACTGCAGTCCCTTTCAATCAAATGGCAGTTGCTTTCTAGTGACTGCAGTACTAATTATAATGAAGCAACAGGTGAAAAACCACAGTAATTTAAGTAATTAAACCTCAAGCATTATTTTTCCCTTTCTTTGAGTCATAGTTTTGGAAAAAAATAACAGGAAAGTTATTTCTGGTTTTGTAAGTTGCTCCTGCATGGTAGCTTTGGTTTATCTATTTTATTTTTTTTTCATTTATTTTCTAAGATTCACATAGTGGTTTTCTTCTGATTTAGTTAATGTTCAGCCTATTCAGAAGGGTAAAATTACTGGGGTGAGCTTTATTACTGTAATAGAGGTCTTGAGAAATTTAAATTGAGAAGTATTCTAATGCATCTCTGTAGAATATTATCTGCCTCACTTCTGAATGCTTTGCTACCATGTGCAGAACATGGCCACATAAGTGGCTTTTGGGTCTTGATGCATTTATGCGAGTGTTCTTCTTCGCCATCTCCTAACACAACAAAAAGACACTTGAAGCCTCTTTTGGGGGCTTCTTTTTATTGCTAACTTAAATGTAAAGAAACTAAAGTCCACCACAATGAGTCTGTAAGCTTTCCTTTTTCCCAAATGTAGACATTGTGATGGTTTTTGGTGAAAAAAATCTGTTGCTGAGGAATTGTGGAAATGAAAGTTTTAAAAAATCTATTACTGAAGATAGTGCCAAGATTAAATTAAACAAAATTATTTTTGCAACTTGCTGTAAGTGGAAATTGTTTATAAGCTTGTATTAGTCAATCAGTGGACGTAAAGTTTATCTTGTGCTTTAGCCAGCCAGTGCTACAGTGCAAATGTTGAAGTCTATCTAATGAATTATCTAAGGTATATGCTTTGTGAACAGTTGCCAGCATTATATGCTGAGATGTGTTCAATACTCTGTTCACTGAGCAACTCTGAAGAGTAATAGTAATAATAGGGGCCTGTTTGCAGACGGTTACAAGCAGGAGAAATGGCTAAATGCTTCAGTTAAATTATTCTTTATTTGCCTTGTCATACTATGTGGTAACAGCTAATAATGTAATGTAATTTAGTAATGGGTTGGGGTTTTTTTTCTGTATTATTTCCTCTGGCCAGATTATTCTCTTCCATTAGCCTGTTCTCAGTGGTTTATTTTTTTGTGGAGTCCGTCCAGTGATCATAGGCTGAATTCAAGTTTGGCTTTCCTACTATGTCCGAGTGATGAAATAATGTCTTTTTTGTGGACACTTTTCCATCAGATCTACTAGTGAAGTGTCTTGGTGCTATTTTATTGAAATTCTTCCTTGAGGCTTGGTAATAGCTGTGCTGAGCATCAAAGCTGCATTTGGATATGGATCTCCTTTACACGTTTTCCAGAGAATTTCTAACCCCATTTTCTGACCTTTAATACTATAAGTTACTTTAACAAATATTATGATTGAGACTTTCAAACAATCAGGATTAGGATAGTATTAAGTCAGTTTAAAATTACCTCAGTTTTGTAGTTCAAATATATGACTTTACACCTCACTAAGCTTTCCTATTTGTATTTAGTTCATCTGTTACTTTTTGCAGAGAAAAGTATTTAAGCTTGTAGAAAACTGTGTCTTCTCTTAGCTGTTTATAACAAGCTGATTAATGTAACATATTACAAATAATATGGTATTATTTTTTTTTTGGAAACTAAGTCAGTTCATGTCAGACTTTATAAAAATACTAAAGACACAGAGTGTATTCAGATACATCCATCTAAAAGCAGAGGAAGAATGTGCACTAGAGTGAAGCAAGAGCAATTTTAGTGTATGCAGTGGATACTGCCACTTGCATAACAATTCACCTCCCTCTGTTGCTAGTGAATATTCATATTCCCATAGTAAGGCTCTTTGTATTTACTGTTCTGCCGAAGTGCGAGATGGCATCCAAGCCCTCTAGCGTTTTATCGGAGTAGACATGTCATTTGCAATGTTACTCTAAGCTTTCCTAAATAGAACAAGCTGAGAGGAACAATACTCTTGTATACTTCTGCTAAAACTCCTTAAAATGTAAATGTAATGTGATATTGACTCCTATATAACTTCCTCATTTTGTAAAATAACTTATACTGACTTAACTTGAAATAGAAAGCGAAGGTGAGGAGACGGAAGAGAGAGTGGTTCTCCAGACCCTGAGCAGAATGTATTTATAGTCCAGAAAGTAAACTCCAAGAATCACCTGCATTAGAAGAAATAGTTTCTTGTATAATAGCATTCAGGAGAGAATCATTATGCAGAAAAACAAATTATGTAAGGCGATTCCACTCACGGATTCTATTTACTCTATAGCTGGAGTACAAACTTTCCAATAACCATCACTGCCTGCCTGTAGGAGCACAGCCTGCAACTATGAGCTATAGGCTGCTTATAAAATAAGTAATCAGCGTGATACCCAGCAGTCTTCCCTGCTCTGGCTACCCCTGCCTTCATGGCCCTTCCCTTGCTCCTTAGGCATTCCTTCCTACCTGTGCTACCCCCCCACCGGCCTTTTCTTCCCGCACTTTTCACGTGCCGCATTCTTCACTGTTCAGCTCTGGAGATGCTCAAACCCTTCACTCTGGCCACCACATCTTTTCCAGGAAAGCAGCCGTCACTCCCTGCTCCAACAGCCCCCTCTCCCCAGAGGATACTGGTTTTTCGCTTCCCTTTCCTCCCGCCCCTCTGCTGCCTTCTCGCTCCTGCAGCTCATTACTTTGGCAGGTTAAGTAAGGGGCAAGAGCTGCATGCAAATTTTAGCATGCTTCATTTACAGCTGCCCTGGCTGCGTTTCACTAAGGGAGTTTCACCAGGGCAATCTGGACAGCACTAGGTGCTCTCCCTGGCTTTGAGGGGACTGTTCTCTTTCTGGGATGGAGGGGCAGCTCTCTGAGCAATCTGAGGCATGGCCAAGCTCTGTGCAAAGCTCCGTGCAGCTCTGTGCAAAGCGTAGATCCAGGTTAGAACCAGGTTGATCTGTGCAGGTTAGATCCAGGTTAGATCCGTGTAGCTCCTTTCAAAGGTTAGATCTGTGCAAGTTAGGTCCAACAGGAGGCAAGTAGGCAGCACAGTCTCAGGTGTGATGTTTCAAAACGGGTGTAAATAACTTCTGTCTTGAAAGGGATTCAAACCCACCTGCTAGCTGCCCTTATCATACAGTTAGCTTCTGCAGTGTTTGTGTGCAAATAGTGCTTTAAAGCGATCAGGTGGTGTAATTAAGCAAAACTGTACTTTAGAAGCACCAAGTGAGTTTCCTCTTCATCTTGGTAGGAAAAGAGGAAACAGCCATCAGGCCTCACACTTCAACATGCCTGAGTCGTACGACTCCTGTCACTGCTCTTCAGTGCCTCTCTAATCAAGGTACTTCTTTCCAGATCTCCATTAATGCTTTCGCAAATCCTCCTCAGCCTCCAGTGTGCTGCTAGGACTGGGAACACAAACACGGCAATAACAACCCGTTGTTGTGTACAGGGCTGGGAGTGGGGCTGGCGAGCGTATGAAATCAGACAGGGGCACGAAAGTCGGTTTTTAACAGTGCTGGGAAGGGCTGAGCCTTTGGTGTTCTTGACCAGGAGATGCTCCCTGGCAGCAGGTCCAGAGCTGAGGGATTCGTGACTCAGCCCTGCAAACTGTTCAGGGCTTCTCTGGGTGCCTCGGGACTGGGGTTCAAAGCCCGCAGACAGACCCCGCTAGGTAGCATAAGGAAACCACTTGGCTGCTTTTACCAGCTGTCCTTATAGTCTCTTAATATTCCCAAATACATGAAAGCAGAGGTTTGGTTCTCAGATTATACAGTGACTTTTGTGCTCCATCCATATTCTCTAGAAATAGGCTGTCAGCGTGCTCTGGCTCCAGCCAGACTTTACAGGCAGGACATTTTTATCCAGATACTTGTCCAGTGTCTGTTCCCCAATGAAAATCTCATTGCCACAGGTTTCACTTGGGGCAGGGGACATTCAGAGCAGCAAATGGGCACTGGGTGTCTCATTCCAGTTGTATTTCTTTGGCTTTTGTGTAACTGTGATCCTGTTGGCTGTCCATTTCTGCAAGTGTATTTGTCGTACGGAGTTTGAAGGACTGATTTTATTTAGAAAGTGTTGTTATCGATAAAGATAATTTTAATCATTCCCTTTCTGTAGTTTTTTTGCTATGTCATTGTGGCAGGGTTATATTTGTCTTTGATTTTGTTGCAGTCTCTGTTAATTTGAACCTGATTTTTCTTACTTTATTACAGTATTCAACAGTTACTGTATTTTATAAATACAAATGACTTATGACTTGAAACATTTGAGAGGGGCATTATAACTTGTCATTTTGTATTTAGGAACACAAATTTTCATTATTTTGTCGTGCAAACTTTAAGCTAAAATGCTCCTACCAGTAAATTAACAGCATAACTTACCTTAGCTGGGAGTTCTGAAGTGACTCAAGGGAGCCAATGCAATGCTTGCTTTGTGCATCTTACACAGGTGGTACTTCCATCTAAAAGAATGGCTCTTAGAACCACCTTTTCGTGGGGCTTTTTCTTTGCCTTCAACATACCAGCAGATGCAAGAATTCATTTTACAGATGTATATATGTGTGTGTAGATACAGCATAAGGATGGGGTACATTTCAGATGGCACCAGCTGCCTCTGATGCAAGAGAAGGAGAATGCAATTATTTCTGTGGAAGTCAGTACATATTTGCCAGAATTTATAAATGTTTACAAGTAACTGGTCTTCACATAAGCAGGGCCCTCAGGGAGTGCTAGGCCCCCATCTGCTGGAGAGTTTTATGTCAATTCTGGTGATTTTTAGGTTCTTTTCCCTGCATGTCTTCTTTAAGAATTATCATCACTTGGCTTTCTTACTTACATGTTGCTAGTGCCTGCAGAGGCAAAAGCCTGATTGTTCAGAGTACTCTACATACATATGGTGAGAGACAGTTCCTCTCCCAACAAGTTTTCTATCTGAATAAACAAGGTTAACAGGGCTGGGAAGTAGTAGTAACTCCCCATTTCGCAGAGGAAGCACCAGAAAGCGAGAGGAGCTGAGCACTGAGCCCCAATCCTGACAGGCACCAAAACGTTTGCTCCTGGCAAGGGCAGAGGTTTTTGGAAAATATTTTCAAGTTGAAAACAGTTGGAAACGTACTTCAAGAAAAATAAACATTGCAATCTGCTTGGATAGCTGAGGAGAAGTGGCATAAAACTTGACATCCCAGAGGTTGTGGGGATTTATGGCTTTCAGCTACTTTTATGCCCTTTTGGGGATATTCTGTGGCCTCCTGAGTAAGTTTGGTTGCTTAGCTTGCAGCTCTTCCCAGCTGTAGTGCTGCCTAGAGCTCTGCTTTTGACTGGAGTCTCTGAACTGTACCTACACAACACAACTCTTGATGTGACCAACCCTGACTGTGAAGTGCTCCCTTTCTTGATGGTTTTGAGGATCCTGAGAAGGGAGGTGAGATGTCTGCCTTGGTGTTCACAGGAAAGGCTTGCTCGCATAGCTTCTTGCATGGCTGGGAGTGAAACACATGAGGACTCCTTCTAGGATACAGCTTGTCTTCTGTGTGCTGTTAGTTGAGGAGTAGGAGGATGTAACCAAGACATCAAGAACAGTCAGGCTTGCATAGAAATTCTCTCTTTTGCCCCATCTTTCCCCCAGAGTGGCCACTGCAGAATACAGCAGTGAGAGTGCCCCTGGGACCAGCCTTACAGCTGCTGCCAGGCGCCTCAGGGCAGTGTGTTCCACTGGCTGGAATAAGATTAACTGCACACTTGAATTTCTCACACATCTTTAAGGACACCTCTGATTATGAATGCATTACAGGTTATATTTAAAAACGTGGAGAAAAGAAAATGAAGCTTGAAATTGTAATGTTGGGAATGTTTTAAAACAGACATTTGTCATCAGCAGGGAAGTATTTAAGGAGGTAACTCTTATATTATCATTTCCCGCCTCTCCTGGCTAAGAGTAGGAGTGGCTGAAGAGGGAAGGTCTCTGGTTCTGTAGAGGAGAAGCCTCTCTGTCCAGTGGAGAAGGCATTCCCAGGGGAAAGCATCCAAGTTTGGGGCTTCTTGGGAAAATCTGCTGTTTCTCCTCTATGAGGTCTAAGAAATTCTTCACAGACCTATCCTAAGAAACTGGCGTGAAGTTGAGCTCAAGCTGCGCCAGCAAAGTAGTTCCACTTCATCACCCAGTGTAGTTTGAAGAGACCTAGTTACAACATTGGGCTACTTTGCAGGAGAAATGAATTGTGTTTAGGTAGAATCCCATTTATTGCTGCAAATTAGAATCACTTTGAAAGTGACTGTCTTCACCTGTTTCTTCTGAAGTCCTGCTTTCATTCTGTGACCTGATGTGGTGTAGAAAGGATCAAACAATCTCTATGTAAGAAAAAAATAAAAAAAGAGAGAGAAACTGTACTCAAGCCATAAAAAGGTTTTTGGTTTCTTCAAAAGAAGAAAGGCAGTCTTGCCACAAGTTCGGTAAACTACATTTATAGTGCTTATGCCCACAGATATAGCTTGTAACAGGGAAATGTGCTATGTTTAAATACCCAGAAGGAGTCTGGAAGACAGATTTGTCCTGATAGCTTGTCATTTACCAAAATGGGTAGTGATAATTGGACACAGGAGACGCTTGCAGATCAGCCTTTTGTGACAGAGCTGATAGTTACTGAAAACATAAAATATCTCACGGTGGAGCTTCAGTGCCTTTTCTCTGATCAGCCTGGGTGATGTCCCCAGCAAGCACCATATGCACCATTGCCAACTGCATCTTATCAAGATATTCTCAGTTCAATCCTTTTCCCATTCTTAAAAAAATACAGTACAACTGTGCATATTAAAATTTACAGAATATTAGTGAAATTGGAGAAGTGTAGTGCAAGGATGGATAAACCCATTTTTTTGAGGTTGCCTTTGGCTCTGATGGCTCTGGCCTGGAGTGCAGCAGGCATAATAATTACCTGCTGGGTTTAAACCTGTTTTCCAAACCCTGTTACCCTTGATTATCATTGTACCACTAATCTTCACCTTTTAGCCCCCCCCTCCCCCTTTAGTATTCTGTGCTGTAGGGCATTCTGGTGGAGTGGAACAAGATGAGGAAGAAAATAACGTCTTCAAAGACTGAAAAATCACAATTAACAGAGAATTTGTGCATCAAAGAGCCTCCGGGTCTTTCTTAATTAGAACCTTTTCTTGTTCATTGCTCTTAAGTATCATTGGTTGTGACTTCATTTTTATTTAGTTTGTGCTTTTTAAAAAAAATGTAGGTTTTTTTTAGGGCACTGTATACAACTATGATACAATGGTAGAAATCTCAGGAGAAGAGCATTCTGACTTCTCCAACTAGACGTCTGTTCGTCAAGTAACTTAAGAGAACTGGGTATTTTTTACTGCTTTTCACATGCTTGGGTGCCACATTTTAGCTGCAGGATACTTGCCCTGTTCTGCATTTTCTGCAGCTTTAACTAGTCCCTTTCCTGCATCTCGCACAGAATATACAACATTGCCTGCAGTGGGTGCCTCGATTGCATTGTTGTAACATTTGTCTGTCTGAGGAGCTGCTGAAAATGATATTCAGATGAAGCTAAATTGCCAGCTAAATACTGAATTGAGCAGTAGATGATGAAGTCCCATGTGGTATTTTATTATTAATCTCATCAGGAGGTTGTAAAGAACAATAGCAATAATTAGTCAGCCTTCTAACCCCGCCAAACAGAACCTATTAGTTATATTACCCCTCGTAGTGTATTTTATTAATAACTTCCCATTTTCCTCATCATATAATATATGAGAAGGATTGCTGGATCTTAACAAAAGTATTATATCAATAAAATAATGCAATTTATCTGAACAGGTTAAAAGTTTGGTTTTTTGGAACTACACCGTTGCTCAGTAGCTTTGTGTGTGTGGTAACTTTTTGTTTCTGAAATGAGACCTTGGATAACTTTTTGAGGTAATGTTTTGTTTCTGAAATGAGACCTTGGATTAATGGATGCTGGAAAGATTTAACAGCTTTGCTACCCTTCCGCTTATGTTGTTACCTTAGATATAAGATAGGCTGTATGTTGTATTCATATCCCCTGCTTCTAAGACAGATGACCTGAATGTAGCTAAAAGATAATTTTATAATATAATGGTAAGAATTTATAAGGATAAGAAATGAGGCCAGTAGCTGTCTTATAATGAAGGTTCTTCTTGAGAAAAAAGGGTCCTTGTACAGAACTGTTAAGATCTGCTGAAGTAAGTGGGATTTAGGCATATATGTCAAGCTAAACACATAACTCTATGTTATTATTATTCAGGATCAGAAAATTTTGTTGCAGTTTGTAATTGAGTCAAGAGAAAGCATTTAAGTATGTTTCCCTTGACACAGTAAACTGTGTGCTGCAATCGCATCATTTTACCCAAAAGTTATTGGGAGTAAAAGATCCAACGAAGTTCAGTTACAGAGACTGGATCAAGTTCTCAGGAGAGCACGAACACTAAATACATTCATAGATTTAACTTTAAAGCATTCTGCTAAAAATTACTTAATATGACATTTGTTGCTGTGTTAGAAATGGTTTCCCTGACCGTACATTCGATGTAAGTACGTGTACGAGGTTGGCTCCGTGCTTTGAACTGATAAATATTTGCTTAGAAAATTGTTGGGTTTTTTTCTCTAGTTATTAACCTCATGACTGGCTGGTATAGGTCTGATGTAAAGAGAAGTGCCCTCTCAAGCCAACCCACCTTGCAGTAGGCTGGATACTGAGACTGTCTTACTGTTGTCCTCTCACTCACCACAAGCCACGAATTGTCCTTTTAGACGAGCAGAGCAAACTGGTAATCGGCAGTGCTGGGCTAAAGCACTTTAAGAAGAGGTTGCAAACATTACTGTAGAAACACACAAAGGCAATTGAATCTTCAAATAAAAAAACCCCAAACACAACAACAAACTGAACAAAGAAGGTAATGTTAAATGTCCAGCCGACCTGTCAGTATCTAAACTTAAGATTGAAATCCCGTCCCGAGCTTTCCTCTGATTGGGATAAATATGCAAAAGAGAAAACCCTGTTTTTGCTCTTAGGGATCTTCAGTTTTTAGTTTACTTTTCTGTCTTTGGCCCAAATTAATCCTGACTGATAAATGTAACATTATAAATCTTTTTTTTTCAAGCTTTTGAGGAGAAAGAGGTGTACTGAAGACCACTTTTCAAGCTCTAGGGCTCGTTTTCTTGGTTTTTTTTTTTCTTTTTTGTTTTGGGGTGTTGGGTTGTTTTAGTTTTATGTGTCTAAGATGCTGAGAGCCAAGCTAGTGAGTTTCTGAGGTATCTAACAGACATTCAAAAACATAGTAAACTGTATTTATTACTCTGTGTAAGACGCAAGGCTAATGGGATGAATCGATAATGCTCTGCATGCACACTCTGTGTTTACCTAGTTCTGCATAAGTATGAATGGAAATTTTACTTATTGTTTAACTAATAATTAATTAACCGGCTATATTAGTTTTGGGTATTGATTTTACTCTAGCAGTAAATTTGATAAATCTTTTTACAACTATTTAATTGTTTATTCCTTTGTTTGTAGATAATAAAGTTGAAAGTCATGGCTGAGATACTGAGCTGCCAGAAAAGAGCACACACCTGTATAAATGCAAGAATAAATATTTTCTTCCCAGTTTCTTTGCAGACATCAAATCAGAGTCTGATCTATGTGCCCACATGTATCTAAGCGTTGAATTCTTTAAAAGTTGAAGATTGTAAAGCTCTAATAGTACAGGCAGGTGTCTGAATTTGGAGTAAGAGGCACACTTGGATGTCCTAATGAGGAATAATCCAGGTGAAAGTCGCACTCACAATTAACTGTCCTGTGACTATTTTAAATTGTGTTAAAGATACTAAAAGCTACCTTCAACCACTTCAGGGTGGAGGATGGGGTTCTCAATACTGAGTCTATGCAGCCTGAAGTTAGTGAGTCAGAGTCCTGGTGTATACTTCCACAAGTAAGCATTGTTCCTTGGGGGGTAAGTGATAAAGAAAAGCATTGGAGGAATGCTGGTTAGGAATGATGTCCTGCTGCTCATTTAGATCATGAACTGTTTGTCAATACTAACAATTAGTGGGCTAAAGATTCCATTGACCACATGACAAGAATCAATATACACACTACTTGTTACTTATTTACCACAGAGTGTATTAAAGCCTGTAGATTCACCATAAATCCTTTAAAGCTATCCTGCTATGATCCTTGCCACAACATGCATTGACACATCAATAAATCCTTTTGACAAGGGCGATATGTGAAAATCAATACCAGTTTATCAGCTATTTCCATGTAGTCTTTTCTACAGAGGTTTAAAGATCTTTTCCCAAAGCCGTATAACTGACACAGTGTAGGGACAGACCTTGTATCAAATAGTGACCTTGATTAATGCCGTTCACTCAAAGAATTTTGTAAATCCCATACAAGGGACATAAAACCATTTCTGATGAGGTTCACCCATTGGAAAGTGCTTTTCAAAGCTTTTACTGAAACTACTTTTTTTTTTTTTTTTTTTGTGAAAGCAAATGAACTTTCTGTATGCACACAAAATGAGTTAGGCTTTTTTTTTCTCAAAAAAAAGAAGTTCTGCTGATAAAAAATTGCCAGGTGTTTCCTTTTCACTAAGATATTTTCGACAACATAAGGGCCATCACCAAAGGCTGTGATGTGTTCTTATTCTGCTATACCAACTTTATTGCGTTATAAAAAGAAATTTAAAACATACGCATATAACGCAAAAGTACAGAATTTAAGCAGAGTAGACCATTTTATTTAGGTGGTTCTTATTTAGTGCTTTAGGAAATTTGAGCTGATCTGATCTGCTTTCATGTGTAGAGCAATCTTTTAAAAATTTAGGCTCCTTATGCTTTTATATTATGCTTATGTATTTGGTTATGGTTATCTTTTGTGTTTAAGTAACAGATTATTTAGATTTTTACAGTGATTCCTCTGTGCATGCTTTCCTCCAAATGTATGCAGTAGTTTTTTCCTGGAGTTCTATCCATTTCTTGTTTTACCAGCAAATTCTAATTGTCCTGAAGGATGTAGTAACCTTGGGCACTGATGGAAAAAAGAAATGTCCGGAAAATACAGAAACATATCTGAAACAAAGCTGATACAGGAAATAGTAGCTACAATAATAACACTAATTGGTATTTATTTATTTTAGATTTAGCTCTTTTCCCACTTTCTTGCACCACAAATTAACACTTTGAATTCCAAACTAGGCAAAATATTTAATTAAGTTCTGTATCTTGCATTCAGGGGTACGTAACGCACGCACCAGCTTAAAAACCACCTCAAACCCCACCGAGAGGAGAGGATGAGGCAGCCCATTACGTGGGAGTACCTCTGCCAAAATGAACTTTGATAGAAGCAAATCCGACTCCCACTTCAGTCACCGGGAGCTGGCATTGCTAATGGTAGGGTTCCATTCTGCCCCTTTCGTATAATTTGTGAAAGCTGAGTGTTAGAACTCAGTGCAAGTTTTTCCTCTGAAGTTTTCTGCAGATGTTGGCCCTCAAGGACGGAATCAGAAAGCTCTGGCATACCTTGTGATGGTTTTAAATGAAGTGATGCAAAAGATAACACTCATGATGGGAGGTTCTGGTCTCTTAGTCTTCCCCTGCCCCATGGTATGCGACATTTTATTGTAAAAATCTTACCCAAAACCTCTACTCTAAAATCATTGTTATTCTGTTATGTGTATGATAGACTTCTATACACTGTGTTATCTGCCTTTCTTTCTCTCCTTTATTTTCCTCATCTCTCTTTCTCTGCCTTTATGCTGTTCCCTCTAATGAATCTCTGAAGTACTGATAAATGCAATGTGTTAAATGGCAGTAAATTATATGGAAATCTGTGTATTGCTTAACCACCTTGTTTATGGTGATAAAGATATTTAGATGGCATCTCTTCCCTAATTTAGATGTGTGAACCATCCTTAAAACTAATTAGTGAGTTTTTCACTTTTCACAAAGGGTTTTTTAAATACCTTCTCTCTGCCTCTCTCTTCTTTAAAGAGGAAAGCTACTTTCACTCAGGGTTGCTCTTTCCCATTGGAGTAGTCTGGATTTCTCAGTGCACAACCAGGATGGGCTTCTGGTATGTGCTGTAGGGACTGCAAGCTGAAAAGAGAGAAAAGCATGAAGAAAAGCGTGGAATAAAATCCACATAAACAACTGAAGAACAATGATCCCTGAATGAAAAACAAGGTAGCGTAGCCTCAGGCAACAGATAACCCAAGCTCCAGCTGACCTTGAGAGCATGATGGGGGTCTTTATATGAAGACAGAATCCTCCAGTAATTTCATCAGTTTTGCCCCAGTGTGAACCTTGCGTCTATTGTTATTTTATGTCTTTTTTTTTTTCTCTGCCCAAATGTATTTATTGCTCAAATGTATTTATTATGGCTAATAGAAGGAAACTCGCTAAGTATGCTTGAGCTCTCTCAAGTCTCTCCGGCTCAGGAGGACTGATGAAATTCAGGACTGTTGTTTTTTTTCTTGTTTCAAAACTCTTGAGCCAGTGAAAATTAGATACTAGTTCTGCACCAGCAGGGTTGAATTTTGGGCATAAGAGTGGTCTTTCTTTTCATTTTGGCATAGTTGTAGAGTATCTTTTCACTCTTTCTGCTGTGAATGTGCAGTAAAACTAACAGCGGAGGATGGAAAGGCAGCCGTTTCAAGCACGTCAGTTGGCAGCAATGAGACCTTAAGCATGAACAGATTTGTTGAGGCAGCTTTCCCAGCCTATTCAGTAAAGGCAACCAATTCTGAGCCTCGTGTACTGTGAGCTGATGGGGTCTATTAAATATCCTCACATAAAACATGCCAGGGGCCAGTGTGAGGGAAAGAAAGGAGTATTCATTTTGAGACCTAAGTTCAAAACTATCAATAGTTCTGTCTTACCAAGGCTACTTATTTGACTGTTGGTTTGCAGAGGACGTGCGGATGCATCTTCCTTTAAGATTGTAAAGCTTGCGTGAACTTTTTGTTGTATAATAATTTGCCATTTGTTTGGCTATAACAGATGATCATACTGCTGCACCCACAGCTGGTATATAGGGATGGAACTCTGGCCAGCTGAGAGAGGAAGATTGCTTGATGGTGGTTTTGTTAGACTCCCAGGTATCCTATGTACCAATGTTATTGCATGAGAAGAACTTTTAAAAGTGACAATATATAAACAAGAGTCAAACGTTTGTGAACTAAGCTGTACAGGATAAATATGTGTTACCATGGTGTTTTGATGTTTTAGTAGCTTTAAATGTTAATATCACTTAAGAGATTGAATTGCAAGTTTTAACTGGTGATTGCAAAAGAATAATTTCTACTATTCGAAGCATTTGTATATATCTTCATTTAAGACCGATCAACTAATTTCCAGTGTGCTTATTTTTAAAAGAAAAAGCCCTATAGCTTGAAAAAGCACAATAGTAAAAATGTTGTTATCTTATAATGGTACCGAAAGGTTCTTCTGGTCTCACAGGTAAAAAGAAGACTGTAGTTGTATTACTAGACTGATAAATTACTCCACAGAGCACTGCTTGCTGTTTTCAAAAAGCAGAGAGAAATTTTGCCAGTTTTCTGCTGATTGTGCCCATCTTGATCAGATTTTGCTGAGGTGCAGTGGCAGAAATGTGTGCAAAAAAAAATCCTCTAGGAAGTATTGCTGCATGACCATGAGGTCACTTCACAGAATTATTATATTTATAGTTGACAACTTGGGTTAGGAGCAAAGTTTTAAAGAACAAACAAATGGCAAGGAGCAAGACAGAGAGACGTGAACTCTTGACAATGCTACATCGACATATAACTGAATTAATGATGAAGTGTAAAAGCATACCAGTCTGTCCGAGGGGGAAGCAACAAGCACATTTTGATTTCACCTTCTGTTGTGGGACAAAACCAAACCATCCATTTTTCACTTTGTGCCTTGCACAGTGGGGATGACGGAATATTTTACTTCTTTCCAAGTATACGATGCTAGTGTGCTAAAACACTGAGCTTTTTTCTTCTAGAAATAATATTTCCTCAGCTTCTCGGATTGTAAGGAGAACAGACTTTAAGAAAAAAAAGCAACACCAAAAATCTCGTGGAAGCCTAGGCTGTGTAATCAGTCTGCCCATTATATGTGTTTTTTCCCCGGGAATTTCTGAATTCCTGGGTTTCAGGCATCCCTCCCATTCTCTGACTGAGGCGGGGGCCTATGCTGGAAGAGGCTGGAAGAGCAAGGTCTCGCTTTTAAAGATATCTCGGCGTGTATTTTGGCTGAGGCACTCTCAGGAATCGTAAAGAAATTTGGCAGGTGAACTGCAGCGGTCCTTCGCAAAGATGTTTCCCCGTGTTTGAACAGCTCTGATGGCCAGTGCCAAGGAGGGACAACTGCCAATCACTCCTAAGCTCTTCCCAGCCCTTTCTGGGAGAAACTGATGTCATGATTCATCTTTGCATGAGGCATTGCTCATGTTTCCCTGCTGTTTTATGCCTCGGCACAGGAGGAGGTTCTTTGTTTTCTCTCCCCTCGTGCTCGCTCCTTGCAGTCCCATGCAGGGCTAAATACAATCTGGCCCATGGTAGAGAATTGGAATCCATTTGCTTGCTCTTCTACAGCTTTCAAGGCTTGCCAGAAATACTGTGGGAAGCCTGGAAAAAATTAAAGAGTTATTCTATCCTGAAACTTGTCTCTGCAAAAACGCTATTCTAGGCTCCCATGTTTATTGTTTCTCCACGATTCCCTCTATGAAATTTGATCAGGTTAAAAAAGGGACCAAAAATGTGAAAAAAAGAAAAAAAAAGGAGTAAAATCTCTGATTACCTGCCCAGCAGACTCCTGTGAGCAGCCAGCCTGAGTTCGCTTTCCTCAATCTGAGAAAAAAAAGATTCTTCAAAAGGGATTTAGTGCTCATGTTATGAACTGCTCACGAATGGACTCAAACCCAGCTGAGAACGGCTCTGCTGTGCTTGAGCTTAAAATTCTTCTCAGCTGAAAAAACTGAAGCTACTTGACAGCAAATTCACAGTGCAAGGCTGTTTTTAAAGGTTAGTGTATTGACTGGTTCATGGGGAAAACTGAAGACTGTAAACTATGGGGTGGGAGATGAGGTTTCCTCTGAGCAGCATTTGCATCACCTGTTTTCTGGCACCCACCTGCAGAGCAGCTTCTCATGTTTTCAAATGCAAATCACAGTCCAGTTCTCCCCTGTGCCCCCTTAGTTCAGCCTGATTCAGCCCTGTATGAGTTCAGCTGGAGTGAGCCCCCCTATAAATTTCAGTTAAGTGTATCTTAGACTTTCCTTTAGAAGCCTTTACTGGGAGGAAAAGCACATGGCACATAGCTTTATCTTTAGGCAGTGGCAGAGAAGTTGTGCTCTGCTGGAAGGGACGTCCCTGTGCCATACATACAGGGAGGTACGTCACAGGTCCTGATTTGAGGAAGATCTGCAAGAATTCTGGATTAAAACCAGCAAATTCATTAATGGTCAGATCTTGCAAACTGGTGTGTAGTCTTTCTCATCTCTGTAAACTACTTCTGCTTGCACACAGAAAACAAGTGAGCTCTACCAGGTCTTCTTGATCTGTGAAAAATAAAGCTCTTCTGGCCTACAGAGCCATAAAAAGAACACTTGAACCTCTCTCAAGGTAACCAAGAGCTTGGCCATTATTACTTAGCTTGGGCGTGTACTTATCTCCTTAAATATAATTAATAAAGTTCAAATTTAATGGGCTACTACTTATTAAAGCACAGAAAATCCAGGAAACTCGGAAGCCACACGTGAAAATCCATTTCATTCTTTAGGTTATTCCTGTGCAGCATCTCTTGATCACATGTGTCAGGCCAGAGAGAAGGGAGGTACTTTGTACCCAGCCTTGCAGCTGGCATCCCCTCGGACCTGGCCTCACGTCCTGGTTTTCAAGGAGCTGCTGGGTCCGAGTGCATCGAGTGCCGTGTGTCCGGCTTTGCTGCTGCGGTGCCAGCGCTGAGCGCCGTGGGCAGCCTGGCACCAAAGGGTGGAGGCTGGTACTCGTCGCCAGGAAGGTGGAGCTGAGCTTCATTGTGCTCTGTGGGGTAAACTGCTGCCCCAAGCCTCAGTCTTAGCTATGAATCCCTTCGCTTATCTGCATTTCAACCTGTCTCTTGTGGTTAGTGAGGCACATTTGAAAATCAATCATAATATAGCCATTAAAAAAAAAAATTAGGATACTTGCAAACAAAGAGAATTGCAGGGCATTATTTGTTGCAGTCATTGCCAGGGCCGATGTTCTCATTACTTCTAGTTTTAGAAGTACTTATGGCCCATGACAAAAAGGATTTTTTCAATTCGATGGCATCTTGCAAAATAGAATAATGCACTCTTAAAATAATGTGCAGTGAAATGATTGCCAAAATCTATCACAGAAGGCTATGCTTTCATTATATCAGAAGCATCAGTAATCACATGTTTTATACTACGTTTTGTGCTCTTTGGTTGTGTAAAATAGATGAGGTTTTACTAAGATTGCCTAACATTCCCCATGATAACTCCCTGTTTGCAGTTGCTGATAAGTTTGCAAGATTTTAACCGTTTTGCATCTCTGCAGGGCAGATCTTTCCATGCCATTTTTTTTTTAGTTGAATCTGTTTCTGAAAAAATCAGCAAAAAAGATTCACGCATTTCTAGGCATTAGGCAAGGGGAAAATATTTTTGTTTTGACCACACTGAGAAGTCCTGGCAAACCTTGCTCTGAATAGCTGTAGCTTCTTCTCCCTCCCTCTGTCCCCCATCCTATTGTTTTGAAATAAGGATCTGAAATTTGGCAAAAGGGTGATCTTTGTCTTCTAAAATTTTTATGGAAGGCATCACATTGGGTAAAGTTATATATCTTTGAGGAATTTTAACGAAGGCAGGTGGGAGAGTGGAATTAGCTGAGGAAAGCAGTAGTGTTATCTCTGGTTAGTGCCATTAGGAAGTAACGGGAGAAAGCAAGGGGGAAAGGCATATGAACAGAGAAACAGTTAATCGGAGATGAGACACTGATATGAAACTGGAAACCAAAGGGAGTTATGGGATTTGGTATTTCCTACACAAAAGATCAGGCTTTGGAGTCAGCTTTTTCAGAATACGAGATTTTTGTGGAAGAAAGGTCAGATGTCCACTATCTTGCCACCAGCAACAGATGGTTTGTGAAAATATGAATGAGCAAAAGAAGGAAAAGACCAAACACTTTTTACCAGTACATCAGCTCATCCCAGGTGGGAGGTTGTGCCTGGAACACTGTGTTCAGGAATAACCAATGCATTCTGTCTTCACTAATGTATCTAATATGTTTTAGAATTAGTTTATGCTCGTGACTTCTGTGAAGCCTGGCAGCAGTGAGTTCTGCAGCTTGTGCGTTGTATGAAAGATTACTTCCTCTTATTGGGTTTAAAACTGTGAGCTAATTTTATTAGATGTCCCCAGATTATTTTTTTGTTTGTAATTTATTTATTACAACGAAGATTATTAGACTGAATAATCATCCCCTAATCACAGGCAAGAAAGTCCAGAACTTTTATGACTTGCAAACCTCTGTTGTACCCATCCCTAGTTACCTCTTTTCCAAGCTGAAAGCATGTGGTTGGCCTTTTTTATCACTACATATCATTAAACCAACATTTCCATGGAATTATCCATAATGGTTCCGAGATTTTTGTGCCGAGTGATAATAGCTAGGGTCCACTGTGGTTTAGATCTAATTAGGATTGTTTTTCCTCATATGCATTACTTTGCATTCATCAATACCCTCTGCTGTTTTATTGTTGGTTAGTATTTTAAGCCTCCCACAAGTGTTTGCATTCAAATCAGCTAGCCAGAGCGACTCTCCATGCCTAGTGAACTTCTTCATGTTGTTATCCATCTTCTTTCAAAGCCCTACAAGACCATGCCTAACATCTCAGGTCCTTGGGAGGGCAGCTGGTAGGCTTCCTCTTTTGTGAAAGCTTGCCAGCTATTTCTACCCTTTGTTTGCTAGTTTTTAATGATTTATTAACCAAGTCTTTGGTTTTCCTTTATTAAAACTTAGAGTAAGATAAAAACTGTCTGTCTTTCATAAAAAACTTCAGTGCCACTGCTTGGAGATGTAGGAATTCAATTTGCCTATGAAACTTTAATGGGCATCTTTTAGCTCCTAATAAGTTCTCTAATAAGTGATCAGCCAGTATCTGATCATGCGATTCCTGCTTTCTTCAGTGCAGAGCGTGGCCCTATAACGGGAACAAATCACGATAACACAAGGGAAGAGACTGTTGTCTGGAGGATATTCCTTCCAGAACTTGACATTTGTACTGTGAATAAAACAGGGGAAAAAATGTACCTCATTTAAGGTGGCTAAACATGAAGCTGAACAACTGGTTGCATTTTCACATCTTACTTCAAGGTACTCATACATGCAAATAACAGACAGGTTCTTATAGGGGCCAAGGCTTTTGTCTGGCTATTTATGGCAGTCTACAATAATTTACAAGAGATTGGAGCAGTGAATGTTGTGGTGTTTTCTGAAAAGAAAATCTAAATGAGCAAAGACACACACAGAGTGCATATGGACAGTTGGATCTATGCACTTAAGATTCTTCTTCTAAGTATAACTCGGAGTTATATTATTAGTATTATTATTGGAAAGTATCTTTGTCTCCAGGCAGCAGAAGAATCACTGTCCACTATGGTACAGAACAATTGCTTGCAAATGATTAGGCTTAAATGTTGGCAAAATAGTATCTAAACTCTCAAGACAACTCTGGTGTTTATAAATCAACACCAGCTGTTCCTGTTTATGCAATACTTTGTAAAAATAAAAGAATAAAATAGAATTTGATATGACAGCTCATTTACCAAGATTCAGCTTTCTGCAAAAACAAAAAAGGCCATTAAAAAATGTGAGGTTTATTTCAGATATTCTAACAGAGCCAACTGGTCTCACGATAATAAATGCAACCATGTTTCTCTAATGCCTTTAGGCGTATGGCAGGTACTTGGCAAAGAGACTCCTAAAGCTAAGCTGTCAGAGAGGTTTTCTTGCTGTCCCCCTGGAAGGAATGAAGAGGAAGACCCTCTCATAGGCAGCACCTGTCAAGCATTTCTGAGCCATGTCAGGCTCAAACTTGCCCTAAGTGCCAAATTCTGATTTCTGTCACACAGATTCTGTCACAGAAAGTGAATGGGTTCTCTGAAGTCGGCGGGGTTTGCTTTACTGTAATTGCCCTCGGAATACAGCGCCAGATCTCTCTTGTGAGCTGAGTGTAGAGTGCTGTTTTTACTTCTTGCATAATTAAAAGCTTTTGGGTTGCTTATTTTGGTGATTATTTCTAATGTGCAGTGTGGCCTAGCTGACACAGCTAAAATCAGTGAAGTAAGAAACCCCCTAAGATTTAGTCATCTTACAGCTAGGTGCCTGGCCCCCAGAATGGAATAAAACCACAGGCTGATTCCATGTAACCTGTAGGGTGAAAGCCAGGCATCTCAGAGCAGAGTTTTGACCAAACTATTTGCTAAACTCAATGTTAAGTTTGTGATGGAGTGATCTTTAGAAGGGGGCATCAGTTTATGTTTTGTTGTGAAAATTTATCACCCCTCATGGCCTGGGATTCACACCCACACAGCTGCCCACACAGGTCGGTGAGGATGGGAGCCTGAAATTGTCTTCTCAAAAAATGGGTGCAGAAATGAGCGCTATTTTTCCTCTTAGTTATGTCTGGAAAAGGTAGTAGGGGCTCCACCTTCACCTCTGCTAATGTTTTAGTTTGTACTTGCCTTGCCACTTTTGGAGCACATTATCTGAATGTCTCCACTTAAGGTGTGTTGGGTGATATTCCAAAGCAGTCTTGGTGTGTGTGAACTGGACCTTAAAAGCCTCTGCTCCTCAGCACTTAGGCCATGAGAGGGGATCCATGAGCTCAGGCTCATTGAAATGAAACCTTTCTTTCCTCCTCCTTTGCCCCCTAAAATCCATATATTGTGGGCTTTGGATCATCAGCACCAGCTGTTGTACTCTTATTGCAGCTTGGTAATGCAGATGTGACTAGAGATCTTCTGTAAGAAAAGCTAGTGGTTAGTCTCCAGAAACACAAGATCCGTGTCTCCCAGAGGTGCTCAGATCCTGTAGCTCCAGAGTAGAGTTCCTTCTTGCATAGTCCCTTCTTGGACACAAAAGTTTGTTTTCCCTTCTAAAAACAGTGACAGACCTTCAAAATAGTGCCTAAAACGGGATGAACAGTGCCTCTTTTGGAAATTAGAGCACAGACTGCTAGAGAATCACAAAACGACAGAGTGGTAGGGTTTGGAAGGGACCTCTGAAGATCACGTAGTCCAACCGCCCTGCCAGAGCAGGATCACCTGGAGTAGGTCACATAGGAACACGTCCAGGCAGATTTTGAATGTCTTCAGAGACTGAGACTCCATAACCTATCTGGGCAGCCTGTTCCAGTGCTCTGTTACCCTCCCAGTAAAGATGTATTTCCTTATGTTTAGGTTGAACCTCCTGTTTTCTATTTTGTGGCTTAGGTGTTCTCTGGCACTTGCCAAACCATGTTGCAGTGCTTCAGGGAGAAGAGGTCTTGGGATGGACAGAGCCAAAATCCAGCTGACATAGTATCTCTCGGTGTGGACGTGACTGTTTTCAGAGAGGGGGAGATTGCATCGTGGAGGCTTTTTTATTAAAAACATGGATGGGGTGGACTTCAATTGATCTAGCTTGTTTTAGGTGATAATGGCATTCTTTGGTTCTGGCTTCCTATTCTTTGTAGATGGCATTTGTATAGGTTTTTCATTCATGATACCTTCAAAAGCAGATAATTTTTTTTGACTGCTTTTGGAAATTGTTCATATCTGTTTATTGTTTGTGAACTGCTGGTAAGAAATTTCCTATCTCTATTCAGATTTGCTACTTTTGCTTTATGGTTTGTCAGCTTTACTCATCATTTCCTAGGATTTTTTTAAGGCAAACAGAAATCCTGTCACATGGCAGACTAACTAGTAGCAATAGTAGGTCGTCATGCTGTTTTTTCTAATCTCTAATTCTGCAACTCATTTTTTATAAGCTACCTCTGTCTCCACTGGAAATGAATTTAATTTAATCACAAAATTATTTTTCTTTTGATGATTCCATTCATTTTGGCAACCTGCCCCTAAATTCATTGTTCACAAACATTTGTATGAACTAAGCTTTGGTTGCAGAAATCTACATAAACAAATCAAATTGAGATCAGTTTTGTAATTTGGAAAATTCCCTACAAAACGATTTTTAGATTATTCAGTGACTTCTATTGACTGTTACACTATAAACAACTGTATGTAGATTATTTAGCAGTGCAGTGATAGGACAAAGCATTAAATGGAATATTTGAGAAGTGGGATGTAATTTCTCTAGCTGAATTTTATGGGCCTTACTTTGATAGAATTGTTCTCGGAATATTTACTGTTTGAAAGCCATTTTTATTTCTAAATACTGTATAACAATAACTGTGTACACAAGCACCATAATTTTTTGAGGGTGCGATTTGGGTGATGTTTGTCACAACAGTTTGAAGCTAATCAAAAGGGCTGGGTAATATGAAAAATGTAGTCCTATTAACACAAGCTTGACCCTAGAGTGGAACAGTAATGCTTACCTGGGAAGGGAGCTATTATACCTTGCTCTGCATCCAAATGCTGTGATCAGTGCTTAGCAGAAGCCCGTCACCTTCAGGGTGTCTACAGAATCATATTATCATAGGATGGTTTGGGTTGGAAGGGACCTTTAAAGGTCATCTAGTCCAACCTCCCAAGCAACGAGCAAGGCCATCTTCAGTTAGATCAGGTGACTCAAAGCCCTGTCCAACCTGATGTTCAATATGCCCAGGGATGGGGCATCTACAGTCTCTTTGGGCAACCTGTTCCTGTGTTCCATCACTCTCATTATAAAAAATTTATTCTTTATATCTAGTCTAAATTTACCCTCTTTTAGTTAAAAACCATTATCCCTTGTCCTATTGCAACAGGCCCTACTAAAAAATTTATCCCCATATTTCTTACAAACCCTGTTTAAGAATTCAAAGGCCACAATAAGGTCTCCCCAGACCGTTTCCTTCTCCCAGCACTCTCAGCCTGTCCTTCTAGGAGACATGTTCCAGCTCTGTGGTCATTTTTGTGACCCTCCTCTGGACCCACTCGAACAGGTCCATGTCTTTCCTGTACTGAGGACTCCAGAGCTGGACACAGTTCTCCAGGTGGATTCTCATGAGAATGGAGCAGAGGAGGAGAATCACCTCCTTTGATCTGCTGGCCATGCTCTTTAGCTGCAGCCCAAGATGCACTTGGCTTTCTGGGCTGCAGACACACATGGGCAGCTCATGTCCAGCTTTTCATTCACCAGTATCCCCAAGTCCTCCACAGGGCTGCACTCAATCCTTTCATGCCCCAGCCTGTATTGATGCCCTGACCCAGGTGCAGGACCTTCCACTTGGCCTCATTAAACCTCATGAGGTTCACATGGGCCCACTTCTCCAGCTTTTTCATTACCCTCTGGATAACACCCCATCACTCAGGCTTGCCAGCTGCACCACTCAGCTTGGTGTTGTCTGCACGCTTGCTGAGGGTGCACTTGATCCCACTATGTGCTTGTAGAGATTAAAGAGCACTGGTCCCATTATGGACTGCTGAGAGACACCACTCATCACTGGAAATACATGTAGATGGCCTTCCTACTTACCAGGTTTTGTGCAACATCCGGAAAGCAAAGACACGAAACTGTAAAATCTCAACTTCCCTGTTCGGAGATTTTCTGGGACGTGACATTTTAGTGGCAGAATCTGCTAAATAGAACACATTATTTTGGAACTCTGTTTTTAGCTTATTTATTTACCACTTGGCAGACTCCTAGTCAAGAGGGGATAACCCTGACCCCAGTGATAAGTTTTAACAACTGCATGTTTATGCACCGGTAAGTATCAAGAGGTCAGTCATAAAAACCTGTCAGTTTGTATTACTTCTTTGTTGACTTTCCATCAAAGCATGAAGGAAGAGGAGCTACCATCTTTCTCTTCCTACCAGTGGGTAGTATGTCAGAAATTAGATAAAATAAGCTGATTTTTTTTTTTCTCATATTGGTGCAAAATGCTGTTCCTCTGAGAACTGAAGAAAAAAAAATCGTGTATTTATTCTCTCACTGAAGCAAAGGTACCACTTTTGCAGGTGAAGGCAGTAGAAATAATTTACAAGACACGCTTCTTCTGGACCTTTTTAAAAACACAATGGCAATACTCTCAGATGCTTGTGATATCTCGTCTTGAATTCTAATCAGGTGTCCCGAAAGCGGATCTGTTTGGATATTAATGAACTGTTAATTTTTAAGTCATATGCAACAGGGAATAGTGAAACTTGCATCATCTTTAATATGTTCAGGTCACTTTCTTTTGATACCAACATTCAAATCAAATAAGCTGAATGAAAAAAAGATAATATCAAAGATGATCACAGTTTCTTCTGCTCCAAATGAGAAATTTGCACTCTGTTTAACACTCTGCCTCCAAGTGAGCTTCCAGTTAGCTGATATTGATGGCCATGAGGATGAATATATGCAATTAAAATAGACAAGCCACTCTGTGATTCTACCTAAAGTAGAAACAGGCTCTGAAGGATCATGCAATTGGCTTAAATGTCATCATACTAAAGAAGAAACGGTTTGGAATTTGCTTTATTCCCTTGCTCATGTTTAAATACATTTTGACACACTCAAGCTTCTTTCTCTGACCATGGCTACCATCAGGATAGGCTCCCGTTCTTAAAAGAGAGAACACATTTTAATATCTATCTAGGACTTGGAAGCTTTGATTTCAAGTTAATTTTTTGCTAAGACAAGGTACAGAGTGCACAGATTACAGCAGAAGAGTAGAGGACCTGGTTATTCTAAACTTGTAGTAAGAAAGTGGATACTAAAGACTGATAATTTCAAATGTTAAGCTACAAAGTCTGTTTGCTCTCAGCACTACACCATGCAGAATAGACACAGTGCATCTCACCTGCATTGGACTCTGTAGATCAGGAAGATATCCAGAATTGTTTTGATCATTGTCCGACCAGGAAGTGGTGGGTTTTTAAAAAAAAAAATTGAAATGTGATGTGCAGTAGTTTCCTTAGAAGTATATGGTAGCAGCAGTCAAAGTGAACAAATTGCATGTTTGCTTTGGTTTATTTCACCATGGGATAAGTTACCCTGGGTTTTTTTTCTCTCAAAATCCAACAGATGGCCACCTTAGAAGTACAAAAGTACTTGATCAAATCTAAGTAGTATATTCAGCAAGCAGACATTTTCTAGGAATGAAGAGTGTAGTCTTTCGAGTAGGAAACATCAATACTTAGAGCTACGGTTACTTCATACAGTACCACCTTTTCACCTTACATTTCTTAGGAGACATTTATTATGCCTGACTGCTGTGCTGATTATCATAGGAACACTGTGGAACATCGTGTCTTCTTTCATATTTGCAAGGCGCTGCTGCTGATGGTCTGATAGGTTAGATACTTCCCTATGACATTCTTTGTTGTGAGACTCATCCTGCTGAACACGGAGGACACTTCTGTTCTCACATCCCATCCTCACCACTGGGTTCAGTTGGTATATACCCACTGACAGCCCACAGGATTTTCTATCTGTATAATACAATTGAAAATATTCAGTATCTCTGCAGCTTCTAGGCCATTTCCCCTGGATGGTTTGGTATCACCTCCTTGGTTTCTACTAATGAGTGCTTGGAATATAGGCAGAGGGATGAGGAGAATACTGATAGTGTAATCCTGTTTGTGGTCCCTTCAGATCAAGGCACGTGACTATTTTCAGGGAGAGAGGGGGAAGCTGCTTTGATTCTGTCCTTGTTCTGCGAGTCCATGGAGGCTTTAGGACACGAAGGCCTGCGATTGTCAGCTGCTCTGGAGAGTGTTGAATCAAGTCAGAAGGAAGTCAGCCCAGATCTAATCCCTGCCAGATGTTGAGCCTTACTGAACTAGAACATTCACAGGAATCTAACAAGGAGCTGCTTGCTTAATACAAAGCATATTTGATTTTCAATATGCTCCTTTGTCCTTGCTGATATGCCGCAAGATAGATGGTGGGCTCTGTGCTGACCTGGCAGTTCCTGATGAGCTTCTTGCAGCTTTCAGACCTCACACGTTGTGGAGGTTATAAAAAGTTCACATGCATTTTAGAGTGCCTCAGACTAGGGATAACTTAATATATGATTTTAAGAGGCAGATGATCTCATCCAGGAGACACTACTACAGAAGCTGAGAACATCAATGAAAAGTGAGTGTATGCACATCTTTATTAGTGTTGTCTGCTTGTAGAAAAAACTCTTCTGCTTCTAGAAAGCAGAACTGAGAAATCAAGGGAGAAAAAAGAACACAAGTCATTTGTCCTAGAACAGAGAGGTGATCCTTCAGTGTGCTGTGCGGAAATCAGGTGTGAAAGTCAAGTTGATTATGGAGGAATTCATTTGGAGAAGAAGAATTCTAAGATGTTTGAACAGCCAGCACCTGAACTCAGCACCCTCAGAAAAGGACCTGTGATATTTGGATATAGTCTTCATTTGAGGACCTAGAGAAAGATCCAGCTATGATCAGATTTGTAGGTTCTGATTAAACACAGAGCACAGAAATATGATAACACCTCACTGTGGTTGTCACTGCATCAGTAGAAACCAAGCTGCTTAGTGTGGATCCATGTAGTCTGAGCTGAGCTTGACATAAGCTTTTCCCAGTCTGAGAAGACATTAACACTGAATCTTTTCTGATTTTCTGTCTTACTCTTACATGACAGCTCTTCTGGCACTTACACATTCCCAGAAATGGGACTACGTAGTTTCTTGGCTTTGTCAAGGCTACTGCTGACTTCTCAGGTTCTTTAATAGTCTGAACACTAACCTTCCAGAAAAGCTCTGAAATTGCAGATGCTCTGGGTTTAAGGCTTTCTTGAAGAACACATAGTACTTAAAGAAAATTTTAGAGTTCTGAACACAATTGCTTATTTTATTTAGAAATGCAGAGCTGTAGCAAAATAAATAAACAAAAAACCCCAAGCCCCACATTATATGCTCTTGTTAAGACATGAGGTTTTAGATCTTTGAAAACAGGTCTGAGCTGCCCAAGAAGTGCATTCCTATACACAGCTTCTTTAAGTAATTTCAATCTCCTCTGCAGGAATTCTGTGCATGATTCACCACGTTATGCAAAAACGTTTTCTTTCTTAGAATAGTTTTCTGTGTGTTTGAGCTTTCTCCCAGACTTCATATCCTTAATGGTTTTAAAAGGCTATATCAACACTGGTGTTTTTGTTTAGGCTATAGATGTGCACCACATCTCTAGATTTTGTTCCTTAAAGAAATTGAAGACAAGGGAACTGCTTTTCCCAAGGCTTTGCTTGCTGTTTGCCAGAAGGTGCTTTCACCTGGAAGGCAAATGAGGGTAAAAATCTATGTTGGCAGTCCTAGATGTCACTCACTTTGCTCTCAGATGAATCAAAAGTTAAAAATCAGGAAGTTCATTAGTCAGTTTTCACAACCGACCTTGTCAGCTGGCATGAACACACCAAGAAAGTCCGGTTTCCAAATAAATTCACACACTTTCTGTAAGCAAGTTTACCAAATTTCCACATGCATTCAGTCCTTTTTTTATACTGCTTTATGCCCTACAACTTTATACAAAGCAGTTTTGAAAGCATTAGAAAATAGGGAAGGCCAAATACCATCTCTTGAAAGCTAAGAAATCTCAAGTGAACCAGTTTTACTCCTGATCTAACAGGTCCACAGAGCCCGAAGTGATAGGCTGCAGTTCATAGGAGGCTACTGCTGTGATGAAAAGATGTTTAAAATTTCATTAGATGCTTATGGACCCCGAGGTGAGCCCCCAGTGGATTATCATATACAACATAGAGATTTTTTTTTTTCAAAAAAAGGATTAAATCCTGACCTGTTATGATCTTTTGACTAGATCATATCAGGTCCCAGCTACAAGAATGACCTTAGTGCGTGATTTCCCTGACATATGTAGTTCACACTTGGCCCTGCTTACTTTGTTTAAATTTAGATTTATACATTTTTCATGTTTAAGCAGTAGGGTAGCTAGTAAGTAGACATTTTTAGTAAATAATTGCTCATGTTGCTACTAGTTGACTGACAGCAAATGAAATCCTACAAGGATTTTTATACATTTTGGTAGTAGTGATACAGCTAAGTGGCCACTTGGTAGGTGAGAGCTTTGTTTGTCTAGGGTTTTAGCATAATCATTAAATCACAGCTTTCTCTAATTGCTTCATCCATAGCCAAACTCAGTTGGATGGGATTCTGTAGCAAATGGAATTCTGTCACATTCAATATCGGTGTTTGCTTTATTAAATAGCATTTCTCTGGGGACCTGCATAGAGTTTTGGAGTTTTTAATTTCTTACCATATGTAATAGCTGGCTTCTGTGAAGGAATTGTTCACCAAACTGCATTCTTATTATTACTACTGATGCGTTTTTACTTTAAATGAGGTTGACAAGATGTGCTATTTAGAAGCAAGCTGTACTTACTTTGCTCAGTGCAGACTGAGTTTTGAAGGGAAGCACTTCTTGGCATGCATAAATTCTTCCATTTCTTTTGAAGTGAAAATTTAAAGTTAATAATTAAAACAAACACACAAAACCACTCTGTTATCACAACCTCTGGGTTTCCCAGTGTGTGCTTCATTCTTTCTATACTTCTTTCTGTGCCTTTCAGGACAGGAACTAAATGTCCTTTGATTTAGCAACCTTAACACCCTTGTCAGTGATGTTACACTGTTATACCATATTATAGCAGCAAAAACAAAAACAAAAGCAAAAAAAAGTTTTGTTTCCAAGTAGGTTTTTCTTTCACCATAAACAGGTGATTCAGACGTCTCTATTTGAATTAGAATTTTAATTTGTAAATACAAATGTCATTTAAAAATCTCGCTACCCTGTGCTTCTCACCATCAAAACTTGAAACCATGGTGTATACTAAGAATATGTGGGGGTCTTAAGCACAATCCATCCTTGCTTTGTCAGAGCAAACTGGAACCCTGGTTATAGTTCTTACATTAATCAGACTTGGCTGTCACATGCCAAGTGCTGGTGAGTGTTACATACTTGAGAGGGACAGTGACACACAACGGAAACAGGGAGCAACCGAGTGATCTGACAGTAGCTGAACAATACACGAGAAATAGCAATATTTGTTATGTGTTGACTTGACTTAGCATTTCCCTTTATTTCATGTTTCTGAGGCTGTAAGAAGATACATAGGAACAATTCTGCCTCTAGTTTAATTGCATTTTGTACAGGAATTTTGTATCACAATACAGGGTGAGAGAAAACACAGGACCTGAGGGACTTTATTGGCCACTGTGGCTAGCTGTGGAGTGAAGTTAGGAAGCCAGGCAAATAATCACATCTTCTTCATTTAAAATATTTCATACTGGCAAAAATCTTTAACCAGTGCTCCAACTTTTGTCTGCCACTCAGAGCTTTTTGTATGAAACAGCAGGAACCTGGCAGCCTGGAGATCTTTGAGCTTTGCGAGCAAAAAACTTGAACATCATTTATAGGTTTTCCTGCCAAGACTGTAAAAATCTAGACAAAGTAGATACGATTATTTCACCAGGCTTTTCTCTTATGTTTGTCCTTGACTATGTAAGCTCCCAAAACCTTAACCAGTTTTCTTCCCGAAATTTAAATTCTTGGTGGGCACGCAGAACAGGATTTGTCTTACCTACCTTTATCCCTGTAAAAGTTACATGGCTAGACTGAGCTATTCTCTAGGCTCCCCCTACAGTTAGTGAAGAGACAGATATCACCAGGAGGCTTTTTATCTCATATGAATTTAGACAACTATCTTGGGGTGAAATGAATCCCAGCCCAGTTGTCACCCTCCAGCTTTGATTCAGCGAATGTAACAAGTTCCATTTTCATTCTGGGATTTGGAGCCTTAGACAGAATATTCCAACATCTGATTTCCACTGAATTTAATGAAAAACAAATGCGTAAGTCTTTTAATTAACTTTGAAAATCTCAGCCTTGATGTTTGATTAAGTTTGAATGCACATGTGTTTGTGTATCAAAAAATACAAGCAATAAATGTAGCTGTATTATTTTAAAAAACCTGAGCATCCAACAGCTTCAGCTGATCAGTGGCTCAAATGACTGATACGGATGATACTAATTATGCTGTAGTGTTGAAAACTGGACCAAGTAAGTAGAGTCTAAAATATGGACTTAATAGTTTAATAGCTCAATGCTGTCTTTTTTCTTGTCTTTCTCTTCAGTAGAGTTTAGATTCTGAAACACGCATTTAGCACAGATAATATCTGTGGATGGAGTGGCAAAAATGGCCATGATTCCTAATCCTAATAAGTACAAAATGTATACAGGAATTAACTTGAAATGTGTTTGCTATACTAAAGAAGTAGTACTTTATATAAGAGTGGGTGGAATAAAAACAGATGAGTTGAATAAAAATGTGAATGAACTTTTAAGGGGCATAATTTTCAGGTGACTATATCTCTTTTACAAAATTATTTGTTAATTCTGGCAATGTTTTTGTGCTTAAAAATATGCAAAGATATAGTATTTTTTTATTAATTAGACATAACAAGGAACTCGATTTTGTAGTTTACCATTGCGTCTTACCAGAATTTCTGTGAAGTGCCCTAACATTTGCTTTTCTGCACTATCCAGAATTATATAGTGTTGTTACAATTTCTTTGTGGGATACCTGAACACCCAGAACCACAGTTGTATTATCGAGCACTTAAATGCAGCCAACAATATATAATTTATAGTGTAGTTGTGCTTGTAAATAGAAACAAAAAAGAGTGATTTCTTAAATACTTTCCTCTTACATGTTTTCTCCTTTTACGACTAGTTATTGCTAAATTAAGCTCTTGTGCGTGAGATTTTCTGTCCTCTAAAAGGAGATGGGACATAGGATACACTGGATCTTTTCACTTCACACACCTTCCCAAGAAATAACAGCTCTTTGGTTGGACAGAGCTGTCCAACTTTGTGATATGCTCTTACCTGGTTTGCAAAGCTTAATAGGAAGCCATAAGCTTTAATTAATTTGACTTGTAGGATAAAAAATGCTTACTTGAATCCCAGTCCAGCAAAGCATTTAAGCATATCCTTGAAAAGTCTTTTGCTGAGTCTTACTTAGCAAGAGTTTTCTGAAAGTTCTGTAGGGTAGAAGGTGTGTAAGCGTCATACAGAGATATAGCTCCTCGACTATATGCCTTTTCATTCTATATACTCTTTGTTTATGATAAAATCAGCTCTTCATTGTACATTGCTTAGCCCTGCCAGCATTTGCCACCTCTCTGAGAAGCTGAAATGTAGATAGAAGTGTGGCTTGTCTTATCGGGGTTTCCCTTCCCTACCTGGGCCACTAGACTTGCACAGGAATAAGGCACAAGAGATAAAAGCAGTATGTTTTCTTAACTCAGCTGAAGAGCTGTTTCTTACCTTTCAAAATCCAGCCTGTTAGATCATAGTTTAGATTGTAGTTGTTCAGAGACAGGGACCTCTCAGTGTCCCAGCTTTGGACGTGTCTCTAATCAACGTGATGCTTTTGTGAGACTCCAGTGAAAAAAAGAAGTGGCAGGAGTCTGGTGTGAAACAAAGACAGTCAAGGACTCTCTTCATTGTGTTCCCCTTGTAGCATCTAAATGTTGTTAGTAATAATTTTACTTCCACTGTAGTAACTGATAAAGGCATTTTTGTTCACTAAATTTTAGAGCCTTGGGAACTGGTGCGGTTGGGTAGATAGACCCAGAGAGACTCTCTTACTAATGTTGCTGGGAATATGATTTTATTCTGTGCCCTTAGTGAGATATGATGTTTGATGCTCTGTATTCGCTGATGGCAATACTGGTTATTGCCTTTTCATTGGGATAGATGGCATAGTAGCTTCCATTTAGTCGTATAGATGGAAGAAAACAAGGTAAAAAAGAAACCAGGTCAAAATGTCAGAATAAAAAAAGAACATTTGTGTGACTGACAGTAGATAATAGACACATTTAATATTCCATCTCTGTAAACCTTTCGGAAAGGCTGAGGCTGTGGAGTATTCTGTGGCCAAATAGAGAAGTGTAACTGCAGTTCATTTTTGATAAACACAGAACTCAAGTATGTGATTTGTCTGGAATGATCATGGACAGAGAATACTACTAAGGAAATCCATTACTGTTCCCAGTCAGCTAGAGATATCCTCATGCCTATTGAAAAGTGGGCTCAAATTTAAAACAACTTTGAACACGGGTTTAACATGCTCCGTCTCTATATACACCAAGTCCAAACAGATACTATGCTGTGGATGGAGTGTCTGTTTCTGTTAACAACTGCACATGATTTAGTTGTTAATGCCCAGTCTTTTTGTTCACACAGACAAAATATAGGTCTTATCCACAGAGACCAAGTGCAATCTTATCCCTTAAAAGGGACAATAGAGCATCTTCTGCTAGTTACTGATAATATTGCTGTGAAGTACCGAGGATGATGCCATGGTGGCTATAAGGAATTGGCAGTGGAATATGTCTTAAGCCCAGCTTCACTGCTCCTTTTTCCCCCTTCTTTCTCCTATCCATTCTTGTGCACAAGTTCCAGGAGTGAAAATAATGAATTCAAATTAAAGAAGCGGGTGAAATGACACGATTCACAAAATTAACCCTTTCTGCTCAGTACTGCCTACAATGCAGTATTGAACTCTGCAATCTGCTGTAGGTTAATAGTGGAACATACATAGACTGAATATTTAAGGGTTCACTTCTCTTTTGTCCACAAGCTGCAGTAAAATTCAAACAGTGACAAATACAAGGTTTGAGACCAGGCATTCTTCATTTATTCTTAGACTGAACCAGACAGCTCTCTGTCTTAACCTTTTCTCAAAACTTAAGTTCACAACTCTCCATAATTTTAAGGACTCTAGCTTGGTACACATGTAGCATCTGTGTAGACGGAAAAATTGGGTACCTTAGCTACTTTAATAGCTGTGTGTGGACTGGGCTTGCTATTTGTCAGCCAGTGAGCAGTTGCTACAACTACTCTAACAAGCCTCTAATTCAGACATATGTTAGTGACCAAACAACGAAGATGTGAACCATCCGTTTAAATGTAAGAAAAACATTTTTCTTCCTCATATCAATGTCAGCATGTTTCAGTTAATCTGAACCCGTGGTATAATTGCCCAATGTGGACTTGCTGTCTGAGAATCTCAAAGCAGTGTATCTGCAAAGCTGAGCTGTATGGCCAGTATCATTTCAGCATCACTGTTTTGCTGCAATGATGCTGATTCCCACACCCCTGGGTTCAAAGTTCATCATGAAAATGGCACAAATCAATTTGCCTTTTTTTGCAAAATCTCTCTCTCTCCTTTAATTCCCTCCCATTTTAATCTGAAATAAGAGAATTAAAATTTGATTTTCACAGTTTCCCATTCAGAAAATGAGGTGTTACTTCTCCCCCCCCCCATATTTTTTTTGCCTGGTGGTGTAGTGGTTTATAGGCAATAAAAATAGGATCCTTGGTATATTAAGAATTTCCAGTGAATCTGTAAGAGTGGCTGTTATGAGCTTTCCCCTACAATTCCATTGAATTCTTCAAGTTACTCCAAATTTACATGAGAGGCAGAGGTGTTGCCCCCATTTTGCACTCGGGTGCAAAATGGGGGCAACTCTCTGAGGTGGTATTGCTGTGGGGATTTATTGCGTGACTATCGTCTGCCTTTTCAATAAACCAGAAACTTGGTGTTGTTTCTTTACTGTGAAAACGAAGATAAATTCCAGAGTGAAATGTAAACAATAATTTAATTAATTATTAAGTAAGCTGAAGAAACTGATACGTTTTGGGCATTGAGCAGAGTTTTGGCAAGAAGTTGCAAGTATATAATGGAACAGAAAACTACTTATGCCCAAAGCCAAGTCTTAAAATCTTTCTGCCAGTTTTACTACACATTGTTTGAGAGATGGCATCCAGCCACACTAGTAAGTGAAATAAAAGCAAGCAACACCATTATAACTGTGAATATGTGTGAAATAACAAATGGAAGGAATAGAGCCGGGCATTCCTGGCAGGGGGAGGGGAGCTGGAGATTCCGAACAATACCGCTAGCAGCAGGTATGTTTAATGCAATGTAAAACATGCTTTATTTTTGAGACAAAATAAATGAGATAGAATAACAAATGCAAAAGCAATAAGAGTGGTCCTTACAAACAGCCCTGGACAACCAGGTTGGTCCTCTTTTTCGGGTGCTTTTAATAACTGCACAGGGTGCCACACACCACTAGCAAAGATGCTCTGAATGCAGGACGGGTGTGCACCTGCTTGTACCTGAATGATAACAGACAGACATTTGGCTTTATGGGTTTCTCACCTACGTACTGTATATGAGTATTCCACTGTTTGACTCTGTTCATACTGTTTCCAAGAAAATCAATTTAAGACTCAGAATAGCAGTATTCCATGCAGAATTTATATACGTAGCAAAACCCCCGATACCAGTTTATAAAAAACATTGTGCATTGCAAGGTCAGACTACAAATAAGTACTCAAACGTCCAAATGTATAAAATTAAGATATATGGATCCCTGTTAATTTGTTACTCCTGTGAAATTTATATCAGAATCTTAAATATGTTGGGTAGACTCAAGTCGGGTCTAATTTAAACCTAATGGGGAAAGTTATTGGTTTCTTGTATTCAGGCATTTTATTTTTAATGGTCTGTCATTGTGCTCTGAGTATAAACATCAGTGTCTGAATTTTTTTATGATACTTATCTTGTTCGTTTCATAATTTGTAATGGCTGTGCAGTTTTTACAGGTGTATTAATGGCAAAATTGTATCTTGAGCTGCATTTTGAAAGCTCAAGTGTAGTTTGATTTGCTGGGAAGGGAGGGAGGGGAGAAATACCATTCCTTCCTCAGGGAGACAGCAGTTTCCTCGTGCAGCATTAACTTGAAATAATATGAGAAGTGTGTATGTTGCCAACAGGAGTGTGGATGTATAGAGTTCTGAAAATAGTATCAATAGGGAAGGGTTGCAGGTGCCAGAGGAAAAATGTAAGCTCCCAAGGGCACTCTCTCATTTTATTTTTGCCTTGTCCAGTGCCAAACCACATAGGCTGATGTTTAAAATTCAGTCCTTCCCTGAAATGCGATTATATTAAAAAAAGGTCCCATTTCAGAACAGATATATTTTCTATGTGTATTCATTATTGCATTTGTTTTTGTGACTCTCTCTTTTATACATGGTTTACACATGTTATGTGTGTTCAGCAAAAAGCGATTTGAAGGAGGAAAAAAAAAAATCCACTTCTTGAGGGTTACAAGCCGTGGAGCTGCCACAATGGAGCAGCTCTGCCCAAGGCTCATGGGCAGCGGAACCTCTGCATCCACTCTTCTTGGGAATGCAGTAGCCGTTCTCTGCGGCTCCTACCCCTCTGCAAAACACTAGCCTAGAAATCTCTAACAGGGGATTAAACCACTTAACCTGCGATGACAGCAAACTGAGCCGATTATTACTTTTTCTATCCTTGTTAGCCACCAAGGACAAGTGATTGTTCTTCTTTATAGCAGTCTTTTCATATGGTCGAAGATTGTTGTCAAATTCCCCGTGAGTTTCTTTCGTCTTACACTAAGCACAGCTAGGAGACTTCTGCCTTGCTTCCTATGAGTCTTTTGGGGTTGGTTTGTTTATTTGCTTGTGTCTTTAAACTCAATAATTCCTGTTGTTCTCAGCTAAATTCTTTAGAGTGGGTGGCTCAGACTTGGCCACAGTACTCCAGAAGTAGATGGACTAATCCAGTTGAAGTCTTTCCAGAGATGTGTTTGCTGGAGTGGAAGGGAATCGTATCTGAGAATTTCCCTTTATTTTCGAGAGCAACTGATTGTTGACATATTTGCCTTATCATCTGGGCCATTTTCTTCAATGTTGCTTAGCCAGTTGGTCCCCATTTTGCCTTTGTGCTTTTGTCATTTCACTTTATTGAATTTCATCTTCATTTCAGATCATTTCTGCAATCTATCAAAATAATTTTGAATTCCAATTTTGTCCTACAAGGTATCTGACTCCTCTTTCGAGTGTGGTTTTATGTACTGACTTCTTACATGAATTACATTCTGCCTTCCAAGTCATTAAACAAAAATAAAGGAATTCAGAGAAAATGCCATAGGCTCAGTTGGCCTTGTATTCCAGTTGCAAGATCTATTTTGGTTCAGCAATCACCATCACAGGCAAGTAGAAAAGCCTCATTTGGCTTGCAGACTCTTAAGCATGTAAGTGTGTAAGGTGTAAAGAAGAACTCAGCTTGACTCTCAGATCACACAGTGAACATGTGGGACTGTTAGATGGAGGGGGAAAAAGAGCATCATTGTACTTAAAATCTGATTACATTTGCCAAAGAAATCGGAGTCAGAAAAAAATATTGAAACCCTAGGATTCCATTTACTTGGAGACCCTATTCAGAGTTGAGCCATGCTTCAAATTACAAATAATACTGGGGGTGGAGGGGATCAGAGGGAACAATGATAGCTGTGGCAGAAGACGTTTTGCTGCTTGGGTAGCTGGCTGCAGCAGCGTGGCATCTTCACTTCTGACCCAACTTGCTTGCTATCTCTGCCCTCCTCTCTCCTTTGGCCCATTCCTTAAGTTTATTTTAATACAAAATATTTTTAAAGCAATATTTTATTTTTTTGTTATGTTTAGGCCATTATTTCAATGTTTGAGTGTGTGAGTGCACTACGTGAATGGGAGGTTGCCATGGTAATTTCTCATTATTGTTGAATAGAAAAATAATTACTCTGGCAAAATCCCCCGTAACCTGTCAGAGCATAAGTTAAAGATGCCTGGGGGCAGCCTTGCCTTCACCATCCCCTTTTTGTAAGAAAAAGGGGGTGATTTTATATCCTCTTTTTTTTTTTTTTTTTTCGTAATAACCAAGTCCTTTTTCAGCTTGTCTAGGGGACCCCTCGTTTGGTTTTGTTCACTGTTTGGCTGTGAGAGTAGTTGGGCCCACCTGTGACAAGGACGGAGCAGAGAATTAATCAGCAGAGCATGTCCAAGCTCCACGGAGGATTTATATATTCTATTAAGGTTTGGGGTTTTTTTTTGTAGGTGGGGGTGGGGTGTTGCATTTTCTGTTTTTCCTTCTTCCTGACATTAAAATATGCAAAAGCATAAGATAAAGACTTTGGACAATATTCAAACTGTGACAGAGTCTGGATATTTCATCTGTCCAAGGAGAGAATCCACAGTGATTCTGTCTCCACATTTTCCTTGCCTTTAGACTTCTCGGAAGCAAAAGTGAGTGCAAATATGTGTGGTTTCGAGGTGAGGTGCTGCACTTTTCCTTCTCTTGTCTGTTTTTCCCAGCTATGAGGTGCTCCCATTTTGCCTCCCGTGTCATTGGATGCTGCATGAGTAGCATAACACTCGATTACTGAGTTAACAAGAGCTGCAAATGTTGTGTGTGACATTTCTTCAGTCCTTCCCTCCACTTCCCTGCGTTAAGCAACACTGCAGCCTCTTTTCACAGAATCACAGAATTTTGGCTAGTGGCAGAGTGTGGTAGCTTGTAATTACTTGTTGGCCAATACTCTCTTGTATGGGTTTATAATGTCACCCACTAGGCTGTCCCGAGTGTAGGATTGGTGCGAGAGGTGTGTTACTGTAAGCTGTCTGCTGGGCTTCTGCTGAACACAAACACACATATATAAGTATTTATATATATATATATATGTATATGTATTCTGTACTACCCAGCTAGTCAATACAGTGATGTTGGCACATGGAAACACTCACCAGATTTAGACCAGCAAAGGTGAAAGAGCAGCATCTCTCTGTGACAACAGATTTCTAAGATGGTTTTGGTTTCTAAGATGGGGATGGTTTTGATACTTTGTTGTTTGATTGAATTTTGAGCAGGTACCACGGGGCTGTACTGCTCACTGTCCTGCCACTGCCAGGTGGGACGAGCCTTGGCAAGGAAGGTGAATTACAGGTTCTGGCCAAGCCAAGAAGTCTCTTGGGGTCTCTGATAGGAGCTGAAATGCTAAAACCTTACCATTTCTTAATTGGATGCTTGGCAAAAATCAAAGTAATGCTGTGAGGCAGGAAAGATACCCTTCTCAGCAATTTGGAGCAAAATCCAATAGTAACATCATCAGGAAAAACACGAGCAGAACTAAAAGCCACAGACAGTTATTCCTCTGCCTGTGTACATATAATGATAGATGCATGTTTTGTCTTAAATTGGCATTTTATCTCGGGTTTGTTTTGTTCCCTATGAAGGTAACAGATGTTTTTTGGCTTAGTTATGTGTTGTTCAGGCATTAAGAGGTACTCAGTGCTTACCACACTGAATGAATCTGGCCTTACACACAGGGAAGGCAGCTGCCGTGAGTGGGATAGAGTAGCTCTGAGCAGGGCGACTGGGGCACCTTCACAAGTGTGTTTCCAGCTTTGTTTTTCATCCTGTGTGCAAGTGACTTAAATCTCAGGGCAGCAGAGGAGCAGAAGACACTGCACCAAACTTTTCAAATGCAGCCATTTAAATATTTCCATAGTTTTTGAGTGAAACAATCGGTGGAATCTGTTGTTGCTTGACTTCGGTGAAAACCACTTGCACAGATGCTAAAGGTCGAGGTTTGGTCGATCACCAGGTTTACTGATCACCAGATCTGAAAATGCCCAGCTCAACTGTCGACACCAACAGACCACCTGTAGTGGTGTACTGGTATATGCTTTATATTGTACACTACATTAATAATTGCTATGTTCCAGCTATGTATATTACTGTAGGCGCAAGTTTAAATAGGTGGGTTTAAAATATTGTTTTCACTTCATGTATCACACTGAAAAGTAAAGATTTCTCACAACAATTACATTTAAGTAACTAGCTGGTATTTAATTAACCTGCTGTAGTATTGTATTTATATTAAATGCATTGGAGTGGAATGGCTATTATATTTAGTTTCTAAATAACTTTCTTGTCAGCTCATGCTGATAATCGGGTTATGTAGCATTATAGAATTAAGCACTGAGGTTTTTTTCATTATTAGGACCAAGCATTTGCAATAGACAGCCCAGAAAAGGCGGGGGAAAATCATAGTTGTTTTATTTGCAACTCATATATAAAATAAGTTTTAACGTTTGAAGAAAAACATGTATTTACAAGAATGAAAATTTTTATATATTTAGTGTACTCAACAAAATGAAAGACAGTTTATTGTATAATAAATGAAACATTTTAGCTTTTTTCTTAAATTAGTACTAGAACTTTGTCTAGGAAAATGTGTTAGAAATATTGTATAGACATTTACACCCCAAAATCATAAGTGAGGGAATGCAGACTATGTGTGATCCTGTTGAATTTCTTTTGCAAAGGATGAATATATTTCCATTTTGCCTCCTGTTAAGTGAATGATCTGTTGCTTCCTAGGATAGTGACAACCTCTGGTGGGATGCCTTTGCAACTGAATTTTTTGAAGATGATGCAACCCTAACCCTTTCATTTTGTTTGGAAGATGGACCAAAGCGATACAGTAAGAGATATATTTTTTGTTCTGATTTTAAAAGTTTCTAAACGTGGTTTACCTGTAAGTGACAAATGCATCCCTGGCAATGACAAAGTCACTTGTTTGTATTCAGAGACCATCAAGTTCCATTAAGGAATTGCATGGGTTGGGAGTCCTTATTTTGGTGGAATTTCTCTGAATTGTATTTCATGAAAATAAATTATTTCCTAGTTGAGCAGGGCAAATAATGCAATATAATCTTTGGATTTATTTAATTAATTTGCTCTGGCTGTGCTTGCCCTCGTTGTTAACTTGGTTTCTGCAAACATTTCAGTATTGAGTCTTATGGGCAAAATCGTTTACAGAAAGGGAACTTTGTAGCAAATTTCACTATTGTTGCTGGAAGGGCTTCCAGATTTAACAGGAATCAGAAAGAAAAAAACCAAACAAACCAAAAGCTATGTCCATGATGGTGTAGATAATGATTATTCCATCAGCTGTGAGGATCCATGTCTGCACACATTAAGGACCTGCCCTGGATATTGTCTGAACAGCAGTGGAAGTCTAGAATACTCTCAGGCACTAAATGAAAGCTTGAAAAATGTAAACTTGAATAAAATGAAGCAGTGAATAAATCTGATGACACTGGTATCCGCTGCCCGCATAGGCAGAGGAGAGAAAACGGGTAAAATTCATCGAACAAATTGTTTGGCGTGAATAATTTGCTCAGCTTTAGCACTAAGCAACAGGGAGATAAGTAAACATTGAAAAACTGCATTGCCAATTGTTTCACTCCATTCGGAGTGACCCCTGCTTCACGATGACAGCTTGTGCTCTCTGCCTACTGCGCTAAATCTTGAGAGGTTTTTCTTTTTTTGTGAGAGAGACTGATTGTCAGCATTAGCACTCATATGCCTCTAATTCCTTTTATCAATTATCTCAGGTATTTATTTGACAAGTGTTACCTTCTTCTGGAATAAAAATAACAGCCACTTTGAATGCACATTCTGGGATTAGTGTTGACAGAATTACAGTTTCTTGCCTTTCAAAGCAAGTGATAACTCTGTAAAGGTCCTCAAATTACAGCCTATAGCAACGTTGGTAACAGCTGATCTGTCCTGATTAGGTTGAGTCAACTTGTCAGATATCAGATTTGCTAGTTGTGTTATCAGTCCAGAAGGCACAGATACATCAGCAAAAAAGCAATTAATGTCCAGTTAGATCAGAGCAAGTTGTGTTTCTGGAAAACAGTGCTGCATATGAAAGAATTTGTCAAAGAATAAAATATTCTTGTTGTCACAAATGCTTGATAATGGCTGCACTATCTGTAACTGGGACAGTTTGGTACGGGGCAATACTGTGATTCTTAGCATTGCTGCTGATAAGCAGGACTCAAAGATCAAATTACTGTAGACGTTTTTAAAAGTGACTGGTACACAGGATTTTTCCCCTGGTTTTAGATTCTGACCTCTACACAAACTGTTGCTACTTTTGGTGTTGTTATTTTCAGTATCTGGAACTAAAGCTGGGTATTTAGGGCTCTTTCTGTTCATTCATGTTTCCTTTCCTGCGTTAGTAAATATTTATGTGTTGAACTACAGCGTTAGTGATTCTTTCTGACACAAGCCGTACTCCTGTTTTGTGATACTTTAAAGAACATGCTTGACGTGTTTCAGTCTGGGGCTTCCATTGCCATTTGAGCAGGCTTTGAGAGCAGCTTTCGGGGTGCAGAGTTATCCAAGTCCCTGCACCGGGACACCTCCTGCTTGGGGAGAGTGCAGAATGAAGGCTGGGTGTGAAGAGAAACCCTCTTTTCCCACCAGGGAAGTTTGTGTCCAGAAACATGTCCAGGAGTTGAGAACCGAGCAGTCTGCTCCTCTTTGGGTACAGACCTCAGCAGAAAATAGTTTCTACCTGTAGCAGGTCCTCAATGAGCACAGAGACCTGATAAAGGTCTTCCTTTTGCCTGCCCAAGCTGTGCGCGTGCTCTGTGTTACAGCTGTGGAGGATCTTGGCATCTCCCAAAGACCAAATTGTCCCCCAGTACCTTTATTTCAAGTAAGCAGTGAAATTGCTGGCCAGTGGGCTGGGCCTCCTGTTAGGAGAGACGGAGTACACCAAGCATGGAGTTTTGGAAGAGGTGAAGCAAAAGTGCCTGGTCTCCATCCGCGCTGTCCTCAGTGAGACACCCGACTCCTCACCTGGCATGTATGTTCTTTAGTATGTGGTGGGCATTTAAAATATTGGAGCTGGCTGCAAGGGAAGGGAAAAGACAAATTGTTTGCTCTTACTCTTGCAGGCACAAAGTAATGGAGGGAACCAAGATTAGGCCCTAGAAATGAGAAATAGCCATCCTTTGAGAAGTTGTTTATAGAGTTGAAAGTGATGAAAGATGCTGACCTCTTGCCTTTGCTTCAGGATTCAGCTCAAAATTGCCTGTTGTTGTCTTGCTTCAGCCTGTGAGAGATTTGCTTACAACTGTGGCATTGGTTGTGGCTGCCACCTCATTTCCTTTCTTTTGGGAAATGGTTTCCCTCTTTTGGAAACTAAATACTCTCTTCTGGAGCAAACAGAAAAAAATCTTGTGTGTGCGGAGGGGAAAGGACAAATATTTTTTCGTTCTTCATGGCCGCATTTTTTCTCTGAGTTATGGCGATTCCCAGAGAAAAGTGAAAAGTGGTGTCCCTCAGGGATCAGCACTGTTTAACATCTGTGTTGGCGACATGGACAGGGGCATGAAGTGCACCCTCAGCAAATTGGCCGATGACACAAAGTTGTGTGTTGCAGTTGACACGCTGAAGGGAAGGGATGCGATCCAGAGGGACCTTGACAGGTTTGCAGTGTGAGCCCAGGCCAACCTCATGAAGTTTAACAAGGCCAAGCGTAAGGTCCTGCGCCTGGGTTGAGGCAATCCCAAGCACAGATACTGGCTGGGCAACGAGTGGATTGAGAGCAGCTGTGGGGTGAAGGATTTGAGTGCGTTGGTGGATTGATAAGATCAACACGAGCCAATAGTGTGCACTTGTGGCCCAGAAAGCCAACCGTATCCTGGGCTGCATCAAGAGAAGTGTGACCAGCAGGTCGAGGGAGGTGATTCTATCCCTCTGCTCTGCCCTTGTGAGACCCCACCTGGAATATTGTGTCCAGCTCTGGAACCCCCAACACAACAAGGACATGGAGCTGTTGTAATGAGTCCAGAGGAGGGCTATCAAGATGGTCAGAGGGCTGGAACAGCTCTCCTATGAGGACAGGCTGAGAGAGTTAGGTTTGTTCAGCCTGGAAAAGAGAAGGCTCTGGGGAGACCTTATAGTAGCCTTCCAGTACCTAAAGGGGGCCTTCAAGAAGGCTCAGGAGGGACTTTTTACAAGGGCTTGTAGTGATAGGACAAGGGGTAATGGGTGGGAGCTGCAAGAGCGTAGGCTTAGACCAGATATAAGGAAGAAGTTCTTTAACCTGAAAGTGATGAGGCATGGGAACAGGTTGCCCAAGGAGGCTGTGGATGCTCCATCCCTGGAAGTGTTTAAGGCCAGGTTGGATGGAGCCTTGAGCTGCCTGATCTAGTGGGATATGTCCCTGCCATGGTGGGGGGCTTGGAACTAGAGGTCCCTTCCAACCCAAATCATTCTACAATTCTATGATTCCTTTTCCCACCTTATTCTCAGGGACTATCTGGATCTTGCCATAAATTGTCAGAAACAAGGAGGAACACAGTGTTTTGCCTCAGGTTCCTTCTTCAGAGCCTCTGAGAGCTTTGTGGGAGGCCGCTCAGAACTTGCGTATTCTCTTCTCTAATTTTGGCTGCTGCAGTCCTCAAGCCCCTCTGGGGGCTTCTTTTCCATGTGCACTTTAAACTTTTTCTTTCTGTGAGTTTCCTATTGCAACCTTTTTCCCAGCTGTCTCTCTGTGCCCTCTGCCCCATACCTGGACAGCCCATCCCACCACAGCCAAAGCAAATGTTAAGAGTATGTGAATCAGGCCTGTAAATCGTTGTGTGTATAAGTGTTAGAAGACTAAAAAAAAATAAATACTACTCCCTTTACCTGCCTTCCATTTCTTTTAATATACAGTTCTGTCCAAGAAACTGTAGAGGTTGCAAACTCGCTTCTTTTTGTCTCAGAAAGATTATTTCATTTCATGGACCAAAACTGAAGCTTTATGAAACACACGAAATATATTTAGGCCTGCATTTTGCATTACTGTGTTTTATAGCACTCCTTTCTACACTGAAAAAAGCAGGTTTTTTCCCTTGCTGCTCTCACTGTTGGGTCTGCGAGGCTTCTGCTTGACTCTCAGCTCTGAGATTCTTTAATTTGTAGGGAAAAATAGATATGGGTCGAAGTGGGGATTTCAAGTCACTGGGTTGTGTGTACTTTACTTGGCATGAGACAGCACTATGCACTGATACTCGAGCTAGCTTTAAACGCATCTGTGTATCTGTACAGCACAGCATGTAAAGATACTTGCTTATGCCCTGGAAGGAGTAGAGGTCTGTTAGTTCAGTGATCCACCAGTGCTAATTAAGTGCCAGGTTTGTTAGACCTAGACCAGTTATCTTTGCAGAACATTATTCTGCCTCGGATAGACGTGCACTTGAAAGCTCAGCTCAACTGTTCATGCAGAGTTTCTGTGTCAGACCTGAAATCACTGCTGTGCCTGTCTTTGTAGCTCTTTTTGTCTTCCTTCAGTATTTTACTTCTGTAGATGTGAGAACTTTACCTTCTGCAGTTCTTCCTTCCTGGTACAGCATTCCAGACAAAAAAGAAGATACTTTCTTCTTTCCAACATCCACTGAAAATGTATGTTTTTCTCCTCCTTGCTTATACCCCTCAGCTATTCTTTTGGTCTGCTATTATCTATGAACTCTACTCATGTTGCCAAATTCTATGTTGAAGCTGAGTTTTAATGAGAAACACTACAGAAAATAAAGATATATTTTAACGTAACAAAGGAACAAATTATGTATGTTTTCTTTAGTCTGGCTTTTTGGCTACAGTGAGATGGAGAGAAAGCTCACACATTCCAATGCCTAAAGACAGGGAAAGATTCCCCAAATGAAAAAGACACGACCTGTTTTAAACTGCATTGAATTATATCCAACAGAAATTAAGAAGTGAAGCCACAAAATTTGTTTTACGATGAAACCAAAAGGAAATTTCCTTTAATTTATTATATACTGATTTATTGGGTCAAGAAATAAATAGGATTTAAACAAAACCAGAAAAAGAAAATATGCCTAATGGAGCAGTTGATTGATTGGTTTTTTTTTACCTTGTTGTGGATAAAACATATTCGTTTCCTGTTAGGAGCCTTCTACCCCTGTAAAAGAGTAAATACTAGACTCTGATCCATTGTTGCCCAGGTTCTTTGTTTCTTAGAGACAAAATATTTCCTGAACAGATAAGAGAAACAAGTTTGATTGACAGCTTTTAGCAGAGTCTCATCAGCTGCTGTGCTGACAGCCTGGTGATGCGCACTGTGCTGATGTGGTAGGGACTGACAGGTGATTGACAGCCCGAGACTGTGGAGACAGGAAAGATGAAGCATGCTCAGTAAGAATAATGTGCAGTGTTTATGCAGCACTGCAGAGAATAGGAGCTAGAAAGTTAACTCTTTCAGAGCAAAGTGACGCTGCAGTGCATAATGGATGCAGTTGCCACTCTACGGAAAATTAGAGCCTGTCTACATTTCAGTTCACTAAATGCTTTCTGTTTATGGATGAGCTATATGCTGTGAGGAAGCAAAAGCATAAGCTATCACATTTGTAGCTGTAAACAAATTTCATGTGTGGTAGGTATGATGGAGTCCTCAAAATCGATTTATTTAAGCGTATAGATGTAGAATGTATTGAGAATTTCAGGCACTTTTTATGGGTTTCCATCATCCAATTTTATACAACATTGCATAATGTTACACAGCAGAAATTTCACAAGGAACCAGTTGAGCTCTTTTGCTCTGTCTATCCCTAGAAAAATATAGTGATTTCAGTTTTATTGTTGCTCTGAATCTGCAGCCGATAATTGAATATGCATTTTGTGTTATAATTGATACTGCAGTTTGTGTTTGGAAAGTACAATATAACTATACCATGCTTTGCACTTTATGCATTTCTTGTTCATTTTTCTCTTTTTGGTGCACGAACCCTATTTGATTTTTCTTCATTTTTTGATAACTGGAAAGTTAGAGCACTAGGCTCAGAGTACAGTGAACTTTGGACCAAATAAATGGTAAAATCACCAGCTTTAAAGTACTTATCCTAAGTTTCTGTGAGTGCCTTTAGAATATATTATATATGTTTATCTTAGACTTTTCTACAAATTGTGTAGTGAATACACAGCAAGTGAGCTTCAACAGATTCGTTCGACTGTTCTCCCTACTTCTAACTTGTGCAATACAGGGACCTTTACAGCCCTTTGTTGGATAATTTTTGCAGGGGTTAGTGGTGGAAAGCTACCTGTAGTGGGTATTTCTTACAAGCAGGGAATGTAGTTTGGGAATTAAACAGGGAAAGTTCCCCATACGTTACTCGCTTGCTCAACTATTGTCAAAAAGATTGTTTTGAGAGGCTAGCGTGCTACATTATCACCCCTGGTTTCTCTAGAAAAGTCGTCTGGCTTCTCTCACATAACTCTTACAGAGAAAATTAGATTTGCCAAGAGAAACAGATTGTAGTATTTCCAGGAACATGCTCTTTCTCTTTCCTTTTATTTTTTCCCAGAGAAATCCCAGTCATTAAACATGATTTGAGCATTCAGGTACAACACAGTAAATTGGCCTAGCTTAGTAAGTGAGACAGATTATTCTGCGTGTCTGCCTGGTCTTCTTAATATACCACTCTTCTAGTTCTGCTTTTTTTTTTTCCCCCCCCCCCCCCCAAAGCTTCTTGGCAACATTTTTGAGTTTAATTTCAGAACACAGATGAAAATTTCATTAAAATCAGGCCTAACATATCCACAAGTACCTGTGGATCACCACTGCCACCTCTACCCTCCAGTTAATGATTTCTAGTTGATAGTTACTTCTTAAAATTGGTGTTTTAAGGAGTTCTCAATCCATTTTACATATGCTGTATTAAAACTGCATATTCATATTTTTTAGTAAAAATATAAGCAATGCATTAATAAGTCAAATACATTACAGGTGTCTAAGTGTGTTACACCTATGCATTTATTTTTATCACCCAAACTTTGGTAAGCTTATCGAAGAATAAAATGAGATTTGTTTGACAAGACCTATTTTACATAAACCCATGTTGACTGGCATTAATTACATCCATTTCACTTCAATCTTCGTCAGTTAAATCCTGTATGATTTTTTTCACTATTTTGTCTGGATTGATATCAAGCAAGTGTATTATGTTACACAGTTACCTGACTGTACAGTGTCCCTTCTTAAGTATTAGCACAACAGCAGTGGGGTTTTTTAAATTCTCTCAGTCGTTCTTTCTTTCTTTTTAATTGATATTTTACAACACCAGATAGAAATGTTCAAAAGAAACTCTTAGAACTGCTAATTTTAAAACATTTATACTAATAGATACTATTTAAGATCCTTTTTGGCTGCTGATGGACCAGGAAGCATTTTTCATCTCAGGATCAACATTCTTTCCAGAAGTAGAACAAAAAAGCTTTTTATATATTGATCTTAACAAATGTTCTGTTTCCAAATTAAATTAAGTTTTGAGCAAAATTCAAGGTCTTTCTTATTTTCTTTAGCCCGTACAGTCATGGATTTTTCACTGCCACCTTCAGCATCTTGTTCTAATATTTTGTATTTCATAATGTGATTTTACAGAACGATTTTCCCCGTTTTTTTTTTTTATTTGCTTTTACATTCCTTATCCATTGCAATCCTTCTAATTATTCCCTTCATATTTCTCACAGTATAGTTGTGGCTTTTGGATATCTTATCAAGTCTTGTTGTAGATTTTATCTGTATTTTGTCCTAGTCAGTTGAGCTTTGGTGAATCCAGTATTTTGAAGCACCAGCTGTATCTCTCCTGCTGATCAGGATTGCCTTTTCTTTGTCTGTGCTGAATGGATGTTTTGGATGGCATTTGTACAGATACATGTGGTCTGACTGAAGAGTGTCCAGAGGAAAGCAAAAGTCTTGAAAGTAACACTTACTAAGGAAAATGAAAGGATTTGAGTTGGTCAGTCTACAGAAGAGAAGACCTGGGAAAAAGGAGAGGGGAAAACGAGATATAATAACAAGACCGATCAAGGGGAAGCATGTGGTCTGTTTTCATACTCATGATGAGCAGGACAAGAGATGCTGGCCTTAAACTGCATTTAAAAAGTACACTGAGGGGTTGATTCCTACTGATAAGAAAAACGAGGTGCTGGAACAGATTTCCTGGGGAGGGACCAAGGGACTGTGTCTGATCTGCATCTCTAATTCCCTGGTCCCAAAGCAAGTGCCAGCTTTCAGCCCCCTGCTCAGTTCAGTCCCAGCCATCATAACAAGTTCACAAATGATTTTCTCATCTTGAGTGCTTAAATTTTTGTGATTAGAAACACCTTACGATTTCTCATTTTTAACAATACAGATAATGTTTTTCAATGCTGTTGGCTGTTCTTCCAGATTTTTTTTAGAGTATATATGACTTTAAAATAAAGATACCATAAATGAACTTATGTTTATATTAAGTAAATACTGTCAAATATAAATGCCTGAATTGCTACCTTCCCACACAGATCATTTTTTTTTCAGAACAAACATTTTTCTTTTTTCTCCATATTACTGGCAGATACTGCAGGAATAATTCCTTCTAGTTCTTGATATGCGACGAGCAGATATGAATTAGACCTTCACCTCTGCCCATGGCAGGCTTGTTAGTTAGCATTATGTTCCTGTGCTTCTGAGTTATTAATACCTTTAAAATACAAAAGGCTTTCTTTACTGTAAAGTGCCAGCCATGTGCAACATGGGAGTGCATGCATGTACATACACGCACAGCATTGGTTAGGTACTCTATGCAAAAGTTTATTTTGAGAACTGTCCCACCAACCTCTTTTTCAAATATCTTACAAATAAATACAAGATTTCAGATACGTTACGTATGGGTATCTCGAATTTTTTCTGCTTGGTACTAAGCACGTTTTCCAAATCATCGTCAGAGACCCTATGTCTGTAAAGTGGCACCTGGAAAAGGGCTACGAAACTCCTAATGTGAATTATGCATAGCCTTTAATTGCAATGGCACACTGAAATCCCAGTCATCAGGTTGAATCTTCTGCTGTATAAACAGATTAAGTGATAAACCCTATTTGGGACAAATCATGATATAATAGGACATGCTACATTACAGGAGTTTAGGGTCCAATCAGAGAGCAGGAAGAGTAAACGCAAAATTAACATGAATCACTGTGATTTATGGGCTTTTTCCCTGACCAATACGAATTATCTCTTTGTTATGGTGGGCTTTTGTCCCCTCATTTGGTCCAATTTACGTGGTCTTCTGTTCTTTGTCTCCGCTGAAGACAATGTTAATAAAATGTGGAAAATCCTTGCAAAATAATGGAAATCAATATTTTTTTACACCAAAATATCAAATGACTTTTCACTATTACAAACTTGGAGTAAATGATTTCTTTCTTTGCATAGTGTAATGGCAGTCGTGAAGAGTTGGTCAGTACTTTTTCTGTTTTGCTGAATAACTGTCAGGCAGATCACTGTTTGGCTTCAAATGACATCACTACATTAATAAATTGCTAAGTTTTTTTAAAAAAATCAATTTAAAATGTTCTTATACAATGGTATTTTAAAATATTTTTGATATGAAATTTAAAATATTTGGTTGTTATTACTTCAGCTTTTAAATTTATAAGGTGATTTCTAAGGTCACTTAATATATGCTATGTTCTTGCAGAAAAATATTCTGTCATGCTTACAGAGTTCCTGTGAGAAGCAAAACTCAGCCTCAGTATTCACTGAAATCCAGAATTATACGTATCTTATCCTTAGTAGCCAGGAAGTTCTTTTCTTCTGCCTTTTTCATTTTATTTCTTTTCTTTTATGACACTTAAGTGTAATAGAAGAAACACTATGAATGATGTAAGCAATACCAAAAAAAAAAAAAGGAAGCTTTGTGGTAGAGCATATTTTCATACTGCCACTCGTTTCTAAACCAAAGAGAGGCATTTAACCAAGTGTAATAGTTTTACCCCCACTGGTATAAACTATAATACTTTGGAGCATGCAGATTGCCTGGAGGTATCAGAAACGAATTTCCTTTTATAGAGCAATGAATAACTAAACAGTGGACCATCAGACTTTTTTCTTCCCTTTTTGAATCCTCAGGTGTGAGTGAATCAGACTATCAGTCCTAATGGGACTGGGAGCTTTATGCATATAGCGATAACTTTATAATAACTTGAAAACTTTATATTGTGCATGTACATATAACACTGCGCTAGGAAAGTAGCAGGACAGGAGGTTTGGGTGCAGATGATCATTTTAAAGTTCAAATAATAACAAAAATTGCTGTAGAATATGACCTCTCTCCACAAATATAGTCTCACAGACAGGTGTGCACACAGATAGAACACAGTCAAATATGCAAATGTGCATCCCAATATAGTGTTGAGTTTATTACACAAAATTGCATGTTTGTGTTTACTATATGAATAAAATTTTAATACAACTTTTACATTGTATTTCAGTGATGCAGTAGTTCCGTTCCACATGATGCACCTTATTTTTAAGCACTAGCTATTTACCGTAGTGCAATATTTTTAAAAGGCTTAGGAGAATACAATATGCAACATCACCCAAAATTATGGAATCCTTATAGAAATACATTTAAACTGGGTCAGCTGCAGCACCATGATTAGTAGAAATAGAGCCAAAAGCTGACTCTGGACACTGAGATACTGCTCCCAATTCCATATTGGAAGTTGCCTTGAATTAATGTAGTCATGATTTTTATTCTTTTTTAAAGTCTGCTGTGTATGAGAAGGCTGAGATATTACAGTGGCTATCATTCTTTATCATATTGAATTCTGCACTCCAAATTATATTACCTTTAAAATGTTGCTGACATTTTGCTGTTCCACTATTCTGATCCATACAGGTTTTAAACCACAGTATCTCAAGTTCATTCTGGTGCATATAGCAGTATAAGCAGTACCTTGCATTTTTTGTTTCTTTTCTCATTGTTTTCTCAGAGAAGTGGGTTCTGTGGAGTATGTTTAGGATTTTTCAAGACAAGGTCAGCCAATATGTAAATACTATTAAAAGTTTACATCAGAGAGGACAGTTTATAGGACTATGCATTGGATTTGGAAGAGAACGACTGAGATTTGTGACATTCCTTTGGTTTTGTGGAATTCAAACTACTCTTCTGCTGAACTACTGGCGATGTCCTGTCTGCAGAAGGACATAGTTCAGTGCCCAGCTCTGCCTGCACAGGGAGAAGGGCTAATCCAGGTCCGGTATTCCAGAGCTGCTCTTCTTTGAAGGATCATGGCTTCGAGTCATTGAAAGTGAGTGTTGGTACCTTGACTTTCTATTGTACGGGAAAGCCAAAAGGAGGAGTACAGGCTAGCTCTGGTGCACTAGAGTGGTCTGAGCTTCTGAGGAGATAACGCTGCAGCACATGAAGTTACCTGAAACCTTGTGGTTTCACTGTGTAGGCCTGTTTCATTACTGTCACCCAGCTGAGACACGTAGGTCATCATTCGCTGGTTGAGAAAAGTTTATTGCTCAAGGTCACTATCACGTGCCACTCAGCACTGGACATGAGTCTAAGTCTTGTCTCTTCCACATCTCTACTCCAGAACAAACTGCCCACTTGTAAGCATGTTTGTTCAGCCAAGAGGACTTGTTCCTTGACTAGAGTGTCTTGAAAGCGCTATTCCTTCATTATCAGCGTTGCCATTTTCATATCATTCAGCTTGAAAGAGCTGCTTTTCATCTGTGACCCAGGCTAATCTTAGAAGTTTACCCTTTTAAACATAGTGGAGGAATGGGTGCAGGGGAGCACCAGTGGGCAGCTGTCTGTTCAGCAGCCACTTATGAGTGAACATCACCTGTGCTGTTCACTGGATGCCTGAAAATAGTTGTTGATCATTTAGGTGTATCTTTTAAAAATCCATTACTGCCCCCATCTGTGTTTGGCTATGAAAAAGGCTTTTATATACAATTTTATCTAGTCTAGAAATATTAGAATACTGTGTAATTCAATTTTATTTTTGTCTTTAATGTCTGGACCTGAATTAATAGGGCATTACTTTTCATCCCAGTATCAATCTTGTTCCTTTCATTCAGACCCAAATTCCTTTGTAGTACATGATTTAATTCATGAAAATGAGGCAAAATGAGACCCTGGTCCAGAGAGCATTAAACTAACATATTTTTGGTGACACATGTGATAGCAGCAGCCTGCTGTATAACTGTTTGTGTTTCCCTCCCTTCTTCTAGTTGAGCAGAGACTAAAAATTTTTCACTCTCAAAACCCAGTATTATATATATGTGTTCCTGCCCACCTTTCAGCCTTACGGAAAATCAGTTCATCCATTATTAAATGAAATTAGAGGGTTTAAAAATACACTTTTCTTTTATGAAATCAATTCTCCACGATATCTTTTCCTAAGCAATCCTGAACTCAAACTAGCTTGATATTCCCTAACTGAGGATCAGTGCTTTCTTTTTGTGGCAAATTAGCTTTGATTTGACAGCTATTTTTGTTTCAAGATTGTATGCACACCAGCTTTTCTGCTGAGGCTTGGCTCTTAGGGACAGTTGCACATGCATGGCTGGCTATGCATCAAATTCTATAATCCAAAGGGATGCTCCAGGTCACAGTTATTTTATTTTTTTTTTAAAAAGGAAAAGATAAAAGAAAAAAAGTCCAGGCAAAGAGATGTTGAACCAGAACATGGTTTTGCACCAAAAAAATGTTTATCAGGTTGGAAAACAAAGGAGTATCTGTCCTTTCCAGACTGTTTCTATTCAATATTCTGCTTTTCTTCATCATGCATGCACAACTAAATTGAGTGAACTGGTTAGTAGTTTTAGAACAAAAATGAAATAGAAGACCTTACAATGAAAGAAATCCAGTTTATAAGCCTCAAGACCTCTCCACAGCAAAGATTTGACCACTGACTTTAGAAAAGCGCTCCTTAACTGAGCTAATAAGTGAGTGTGACCTTACCTCTAAAGGAACTGCTTTGTGATAGTGCCTTCATGTGGCATCTTACCAGGTGCCATGTCTGGCATCTTGGCTGAAAAAAATGTTGGTTTAGTTTTACTTTTTATATCATTTATAGCATAAAGGAAATAACTCTCTGCTCTTCTCCCTTGCTTCCAAAAAAAGCACATTAGTCCTGGAGGAGTCTATTCTACATATCCAGCAGTGATCATGTTCCTGAGTTAATGCTATTCTCTGGTCTGATGGCAATTCCTCTTCCCCAAATACCTGCTTGTTTGTTTTCTTTTAGACATGTCAAGAAGGTAGTCTATTCCACTGTTTAATTTATTTTAGTCTTTCTGAGGTCTGCAGCCTTTGCTCGTCAGATGTGTTTCTGTGTCTCCAGTGCTGGTAGCCAGGCCTGGCAGTAGATGTCTTTTGTGCTCTGGACCCATCTTCCCCATGTTGGGTCAAGCAGTTCGTGCCCGCTGACAGTCCTAGAGTGCTGTATGAAGCCCCATCGCTCAGGCAATGGCGTCACGTGTGTTGTTGGCATACTTTCAAAGCCAGTCTTATATCCCAAAAAGCCTTCTTCTGAAGCTTCTTTCCCCCCCCTCCCCCCTCCATTGATTCTCTGTAATAATAACCAAGATAACAGACCTATTTAGAATCTGATGGTGTGATTCTGCTCAGATACAATAATGTAGTGTTAGCTGCTCCTGGGAAGAACGTTTTCAAAAGAAGGTAACCAGTATGTCAGTAGAAATACTGTGGACTGCCGTGACTTCAAATTAGTATTACCATACGTTCCTATGTCTCTCAATTGTAGAAAGCAGCACGCATATATCTAGATTGTAGCAAATTTGTATACCATCAAATTCATTTGCGCAAATACGTGTGATCATGTAGTTACAGTCTGCATTATTGCAATAGAAACGCACAGGGAAGCAGGATTAGGATTGCGCTGTCAGCTTCAATTTGAACATCTCCTGGCAGCTGAGCACACTGCAGAGCAACATGAGCTTTTGGTGAAGCTTTTGCTGCAACTGTTAGAATTAGGATCCATGCCTCATTCACCGAAAAGTCACTGCTACCCCAAACGCAGGTATGTGGACCTGGTCATTCTAATCAGTGACTTGGTTAACTTCTGCACACACAAAAGGTATTAGGGACAGAAATAATGTCCACGGGGAACATTAGCTAGTACAGAATACGGCTGTGTAGCTTCTCAGCAGAGGTGGTCAGTGAGAGCTACAGCACAACTACACGGAGTAGAGCATGCTCTGGACCTGGCTGCCACTACTGCGTCTTGATACAAAAAAAAAATGGAGTGCCCCACAAGACATTTAGAAAGAACTATCTCTCTCTTTGCCTTCAGAGCTGCCGCTCTGAAAGTGGGACCGACCCAGTATTTAGGTCTCCTTCCAGAAGGGAGAAAATTATTAGTATTTGATTTTTGCTTGTTTGTACAATGTATCATGATGTAGTCATTCAATTATGTTTAAGTTGAATGGTTGTTTAAAGAAATTTTAGTATCTACTGAAAGTGCTAGCTAATATGCAGAGACAATAAGCAAAAATTATTATTTACAGAGAGCATGTTAAAGCCACTTTAAAGCAAGGCTTTAATGAGATAATATTAGCATGTGAGAATTTTCTGGCTTGTGCATCCTACTAATTGAGTATTTCACTTCTGTCACTTCTTTTTAGAGTAAGGGTTATTGCAATTGCACAGCATTTATAATCTGTCCTTATGAAACTGATACATCTACTCACTAGACTGTGACACATTTCTGTAGACCTGTTGATAGGATCTAAACTACACTTCTCCTGCATGCTTTGAATTTGCAAGCAAAAGTCAACAGGGTTGAAAGGGACAGCCATGAGCCCTTCACCATGAAATTTTGAAACAGTTCTGAAATTAGAGAAAAAGAACTGGGACCCTGGATCAGACAGCTGTGTTACGATGACATGTACAGCTTTTCGTGTACATGCTGCCATCTTATTTTCGTTCTCACTGAAGAACGTTATAGACCTTTTTTTTTTCTGGCAAGCTTTTCAAGAGCTTATGTCTTTCTCTTTTCCTTCTTTATATACATAGTTATACTCTGATTTTTGTCACTGATTTACTTTATAAAAGCTGCTATTTGACATGTCTAGCTAGTTGGTTATTAAGGAAGGAAGCAGCAAGAAAATAGCATCCTATATACTCATTATATTCAAGTTAACAGTGCTTGAGTAAAGCAGTGCTTTTGGTTTATACTCATATGCCTTACCTGTGCAATGCTGAGGCAAAGGGGCAATGGTGAAAATTTTCAGACGCAGATATTGCTTACAGTAATTTTTACAAGTGTTCATGTAAACTCCTCATTTATATATCCATGGCTACCATTACATACAGCCATTTGAGGAAAAGATGATGCTGTGTATACAGAGTCTCACCATCATTTAGGAAACTTATTAATGAAACTTAAGCTTTTGCTTTTTCATAAAATCATTATCAGTGTTCCCAGGTTTCTGGCACAACTGACTTGGTAAAACGTCATGCATATATAGCCTTCCTATTTGAAAAGCACTCTAGGAAAGATAATTTGATTGATTACATGTGAGTAAACCTACTATTTCAAACAATATAGCTGAACACATTTGGTGCAAAAATATTAAAATTTTTGATTCTTCTAAAACAAAGATAGGCCAAGCCACCAGTAATTATAAGAGTCTTTATGCAGATTCAGAGCAGTGCAGCATTTCTCTTTCATTTGATAATTACCTTGTTAAGCTAGTGTCCAGCTAGCTCTGTGTCTTTTAAAGAAAAATAACCTTCTCATTAATTCATGGCAGAGCTCCAACACTCTTCGTCAAAATCTTGGACTGGAAATTTAACTGAGTTTTAGATTTTCTGGGCTGAAGTAAGCAGCTCCTTCTCAGATTCCCTTTGGATCATTTGCCACTCTCTTTTTCCATTTCTTATCTCTACTATTATACTTCAAATAATGCCATAGTTTGTTGCCTGTGTTTGCTTAAGTTCTGTCCAGTGCTAAATAAATGGCAAGAACTCCCCATCTTGGTGCAGACCAAAGAGTGTTTTTGGTTTTTGCCTGTCCATTTTCCCTCTAACTTTATTTGTCAAAATTAAAAAATAAGAAAGTGCTATGTGTTGTTCTTAACTCATCCCATATTTTTCAGACTAGAAAGAGATGTGGTTCATATTGCAAGGATGGCAGATAACCCAAGAATCCTTGAACAAAACATGTAAAAGTTTCCCTGGATGATGTGAGAATGGCTACACATCCTTAAAGGGAAGTTTTCTCCTTTCTTCGATATTTCAAATGTAGCTCAGACTTGTTTGGTGGGATGGCTGAGAGCCGTTGACAGACTTAGATCAGTGGAAACCTTTTTTCTTTTTCTTCCTGCAGAAGAAATCTAACTTCCTGTTTCACATCTTAGATGCCTCATCCTCACTGAGAATAGCAACAACCAGGTTTATGCTGTTGCTGAGCTACCTTAAATATAGACATCCACAAAGACAGCAATAATGAATCTCAGCTAATATCCTGTTTAGTCTTACAGAGCTTTTGTGTAGATTCCTTTGCTGTCACTGAAGATGCTTTTATGACTTCTGTAATGTATTTCTCTTTCAAAACAGCAGAGAAGCTTTCATCTGTCTGCCATCATTACTATTTACAATTGCAGTGGCACTAAAGATGATCTTCCTCAAGTTTCCAATCCGCAGTATTTTCTCAAGCGCTTCAAAACTGCCAGAAGTTATTTCAGGGATAATACTTTTAATATAGACTATTAAATCTGATGCCTTGAATTCCTCAAGACATGTCAGGAGTGACTCAAGCTCTTATTTGTTTTCCCACGGACCACATGAAAGCATCCTTTTATTTGAAATCAACCCAATTTTATCCATTGCCAAAAGTGCAAAGAAAATTAGTTCAGGATGGCTGAAAGGTCATACAATGCTTTGCTAAAGGTATATCTCATCAGAGTCTTCCACCCGGTGCTCTAGACATGCTGGAGTAGGGAAGTCCAATTTTCTACTTAAAGAAAAAAAAAAGGCTTGTGGGCTGGATACTGGTGTTTCAAAGTCCTTCTTTGCTTTTACTTAGCATGACATCTTAAGTAGTCAGTTCTTTTGTGACTTTGTATGGCAGTTGAGTGCCCAGTTCCCTCATACGCTTTCACATCCTGACCTTGTGCATAATCTGAGAACATGAAAGTGGGAGAGGGCAGGAAGAGGCTCTGGCCTGTTGGATCCCCCCTGTGAAGGACTCATTACCCTTACCAGATCCTAAGCTGTCAGTACATAGTACCGTGCTACGTGACATCCAGAAGTGCCTCTCTGCAACCTCTGGGATGACTGTAATTCCCATGTGGATGGAAGCTGAATTGCTCTAGCAACTGCTCCCTGCCTCTTGATAGTAAGAACCAGACGCTTTTTTCCTGTTGGGGTTCATTTACAGGCACATGTTGAGCCTGCTTTCCCCTCATCATGCACTTTTACGCTTACAGTTCCAAGGTTCCCTGAAATGCTTTTGAAATACCACTTCACTGATTCATCCCACCCAACAGAGCCATCTGTTAGAAGGTATCTGGATTTCTCTGGTTTGGAGTTTTGGGATTTTTTTTCTAATTTTGGTCAAAGCAAGAAATCTCCTACAAGATTCAGTCTGCACCTTCCCTGTTCAAATAACAATGCACTGCTATGCAGAATTTTACCAAAGACAGCCTGCCTTTTGTTTGAAATTTGGTCAGACTGCACTACGTCTTTTAAACTCAGTGGGACACAGGTGTTTATCAGCGCTATATCTCTGTAGGCAGAGAAGTGCCTTAGATTTAGAAGGATGCCACATTTTAGAATGTCAGAAAGTGCCATAGTCTACATATTTGATGCAGTTGTCAACAGTTTTCCTATTCTCGCTTCTGCAGTATTTGGACATCTGAGCTCCTCCAAGCTCCCTGCTACTTCATTCCTTCCTCTCCAGTGCATGAAAAGAGTTAGTGGGGCCTTACCACAGCAGAAAATTCTTCTTCCAGCTGGAGACAGAGGGTCACTGCTGGGGCTGGCCAGGAAATGGGAGCCAGGCCCTCAGGGGCACTTGGTATGGGGGAGAATGAAGGTTTGTAAGAGTTTATAATGTCTGCCATTGGGTAAACACTGGAGAAGGAAGTAGAAGAACAGATCTCAAATACTTATTTTTGTGAGTTCATTTCTAAGATGTACCTGATCCTAGCTATTTGGTTTACAGCAGACATGCAGGAAAACCTAGAACCTGAAAAACAGCTGATTCTCCCCAGATTGCTGTAGGGGTTTTTCAAGTAAACATCAAGCTTTTATATTTTTTTCCTTAATATAATTTTTGGGTGTTCTAAAGTCTTATCTCTTGTGAAAGGCAACACAGTGAGCTGGATAATAAATCCAAGATGAATTGTCTTGCTCCAGTTATAGATAGATGCTAGGAAGAAAACAAAAATCTTCTGAGTTATAATTTTTAAACTTTTCGTTAGACCACCCTTCCTAAGGCTTTGAACAAGGTGCTGCCTAGTTTGAAAATTATTTCTGTAGTTAGCCTCTTCTTTTACTATTATTTATTTCATTTACTTTTCTACTATTGCCACCTTTGCCACCTTTTGCCTCATTTTGGAGAGAAGGCACTGAAATAGCATGGGAACTGCTGTTTTCTCAGGATCTAGAAAAGTGCAAAATATTGTGCAAAGTTAGTTTTCATTCTAAGAGATCCAATCTGGTTTTCAGATCAGAGTCAATGAGGTCTAGCTATGTAACCAAAAGTCTGAAAGCCTGCATGATCCAAACTAGACCTCTTGTGATTTGTATATCACCATAAAACACAAAGCAGATATTTTTCTTTTGCTGTGTTGCTTGAGACCTGAGAAGAATTCACGGAACTTGCACAGGAAAAAAATCTCACTTCCACATTGACAGCATCCGTCCTGCATTTTCTACAGCAAAATACAAATTAATTTTATGTAGCACAGAGCTAAAAATCAAAGGTAATAAAACCTTGCAGGTTGCTTCTAATCTTCTGTGGTGTGTCTGACTGCATCACATTATCAATGGAGAAAAAACAATTTCCATTTCAGCACACGGTCTTTTTCAGCTTTTTATCGTTATAACCCCTTGGTTTTTATGAGGAAAATTGTTGTTCTGTCATTTATTTTGTCTCTGCCACTTCTATCATCCTGGAAGTGAAAAATTCTCTACTCAGTGATCCCTGTCCAGTATCTGTTCTGAGAATATGTGTTTTTACATACTTTTAAAGTGAGATTTTTCTTCGTTAATTCATAACCAAAAGCTATTGTAGATATTAATGTGCAAACAATGTATTTTATGCACTAAATAAAGCTGCTGTCTTCTGCTATGATTTGTGACCAAAGTTACACCTCAACAAGCAGAGATAGTCTAAAGGATGCAGCTAGCAAAGGATCAAAATCTTGTCTACTCAGATTGTGACAGTTAATTCTGGTTAGATGTGGTCTGTTGGACAAGTTCAGATGCTTTCTTTGATTGCCTACCCTAAACACTGCCACACACAGGAGATGGGTATCCGACAGCTCAACCTGCCTTACATGTGCATGGATACTGGGAGCTTCTAATCATAGAATCATAGAATCACAGAATGTTAGAGGTTGGAAGGGACCTCTAGAGATCATCTAGTGCAACCCCCCTGCCAGAGCAGAATCCCCCAGGGCAGCCACAGAGGAACCCATCCAGGCGGGTTTTGAAAGTCTCCAGAGAAGGAGACTCCACAGCCTCTCTGGGCAGCCTGTGCCAGTGCTCTGTCACCTTCACAGTAAAGAAGTTTCTCCTCATGTTGAGGTGGAACTTCCTATGTTGTAGCTTACACCCATTATTGCTTGTTCTACTAATGGGCACCACTGAGAAGAGATTGTCTCTTTACTCTTGACACCCACCACTCAGATATTATATACATTAATAAGATCCCCTCTCAGTTGTCTGCTTTCAAAGATAAACAGCCTCAGTTCTCTCTTCATAGGAGAGATGTTCAAGTCCCTTTATCATCCTCACAGCTCCTCGTTGTACTCTCTCTACTAGATCCCTGTCTCTCTTGAACTAAGGAGCCCAAAACTGGACACAGTATTTCAGGTGTGGTCTCACCAGGGCAGAGTAGAGGGGGAAGAGAACCTCCCTAGACCTGCTGGAGACACTTTTCTTAATGCACCTGAGGATCCCATTGGCCCTCTTGGCCACAAGGGCACATTACCGTCCCATGGACAACTTACTGTCCACTAGGACTCCAAGGTCTTTCTTCATGGGGCTGCTTCTAAGCTCCTCAGAGAGTTATCTTCTGCACAAATCAACTGTGAAGACTTTTTAGTTGACCTTCTTGCAAATGAAGTGCATCGTCAGATGGACTCCTCCTCTACCTACGATGGAATTAGATGGTGTGAATTTTGGTCATAATGTGTGCAATAAAGTGTTTGCCTTTACTTGCAACACCAGTCCTACTTAACATTTTTTCTCTTTCTTCTACCTACGTTCCTTAATACTGAGGCAACTCTTTAGTGTTCGAATGTGAGGATGAGGAGTGTGGACAACATGTTGCAAAAATAGTGTCCTAGAATATGTTCCAGAATGTGTATTTAAAGCCTTAAAAAACTGCCTGCAAAATTCCAAGCTACCTAATTTGCCACAATCAGCGAAAATCACTTGCATGTTTGAGGGAAGGGTTGTCAGAGGTGCACAGAGGAGATAAATGCCACGTGCATGTGATACAACAGTGTGAACTGAGGTGGTTGATAGCACTAGTGCAGTTGAAAGTGCAGATTTGAATAGTAGGCACATTTTGCCATCAAAACTGTGCCACAGAGAAAGCTGGTCATGCAAATAGCCAGCATTTTCTCTCATTAATTTTTAGCATCCAGGATACCTTTGGTCTGTATTTCTAAGATTCTTACAGGTGAGAAAGCCTCTTAAGAGGCAGAAGATAAGCACTGGTGTGTCTCTCCATTATGAAATGTCTGACATAAAATGGCAACACTTGTTCCATCACACGGCAGTTGTGCATTGGATTTGTGAGGCTAAAATGTTAGTGATTCAGAGCTGCCTCGTTTTGGAAAGGAAAGGTAACCTGTTAGGTCCTTGGGAAAGACTGAGCCTCTTCCATACCACTTCTTCATTCATAGCTTTTTGGGTAGTAGTGACAGTCTGTGTATACTGAATCAACTTGTCTGTCATTTGTCTTGTAACTGTTAGGTATCCATATAAATACATGGCTAAGGAAATATAATTGAATGAATTATACAATAATTTTATTAGCTGACACAAAAATCAACTTCTACACTTCTTTCCCCCTAGAGAAATACCATGACATTTGTGTAGATGTGAATTAAAAATGCCATATAGATAGAGCCTGGACTTCTGAACTCTGGAGAAAATGGAATATATATAGCTGTCAAAAACAGTAACAAAAAACCAGGCAGTGAGGAGGCAGATCTGTCATTCAGACTGATTGGGCTTACATACATTCACTACTTTCTGTATCTTGCACTATGCAATATTTGATCGTCCAGACGGCTTTTATCAACTGTTCAACTGACAGAAGTCCATTGAAAATTGGCCTAACGGTGTGTGAATTACCTTGCTATGATTCCTCAGGCACCCGAGGGCGGCTGTTAAAGGCTGAATCTGATTCACCTCCGTGTTCATGTCAGACTAAGCAGGTGCTACTTCTGGTTTTATTTGTTATATCTGATTATTCATTTAACAGAAATTGCCAAATAAAAAACCCTGACAACTTCTTTTAGCTAAAAAGAGAAGAATTTGCTGTAATGTGGTGTTTACTCTTTTCCTAATGTCGGGTTTGTATCTATTCCTTTAAAATAAATATCTGTGTTAAAAAAAGTTTAGTTTAGTTTAGTAGCACAGACAACTAGCTGTTGTCTGTGCTGCTTCTGAATCAAGCCAGGCTTGAGTCTTTGCTTTATGTATTCTAATGCTCAAAAAAGAATCAGAGAAAATTGAAACAGAAGATCTTTATTTACAGGAGAAATTTCAACAGATGTAAATGGCTTCAATTGAGTAGATCTTATTTTGATATTCCATAATTCCCAAACTTCTCTGGCTACTTTTAAAGTGCTGTTCCTGCCATTTACCAGCACTTAAAAAAATTTACAGAGAGTGAAGACTTCTAACATTAGTAGATTTATCTGTTTCCTTGTCCTTTCCTATTCAACCATGGCTTGGCAGGGAGCGTGCCGATATCTCACCCTGCTCCCTACTGTGTAAACTGCCTAGTGGCTTCATGTGAGAGGTGAGGCTTTTAATAAGCAGTTAAATTGCTAGAAACTAAGTAGCATAATGCATGCAAGTTAAAAATCACACACGACATGAAACACACATGGTGTTTGACACAGGAACCACAGCTATGGATGTAGGACTCGCTATGAATAAGCACCTTTTTCCATCCTGCAGCAGTCAGAAACCTGTGTATTAAGTGCCTTATTTCTGTTGCTTTGAGTGTGTGTATTTGTATATTTTCAAGAGTCTGAAATCGTAATTCATGTCTGCAGTTTTATTTATAAAGCCACCTCATTGAATGGACAGTCTTAATATATATGATGTGAAGAGGGACATTTAAAACTCTCAGCACTGCTTAAGTTGTAAATCAAACTTCCTAGTCTGGCTTAAGTCCATAAAAAATCAGGCTGAAATCAGGGAATGCAATGGGTGATAGTTTAGGCATTTTGAGAGGAATCTCATCCTGTATGGAAACATTCCCATTTAAAAGAATAAATTCTAGGAGGTGGGACCTGAATCTAATATCATGTTGGTTTCCCAGTACTGTCACTCACTGGTTTGGGACAGGTTGGAAGACTAGATTTACACCCATGTGAAATGAGTACTAGTCTTTTCATGACTGAATTTAAGCTTGATTTCTAGAGTGGATTTAGACATATCATTTGGATATGCCTAAATCATAGAATCATATAATGGCCTAGGTTGGAAGGGACCTTAGAGATCATCTACTCCAACCTCCCTGTCACGGGCAGGGACGCCTCTCTACTAGGATCAGGCTACTCAAGACTCTGTCCAAGTTGGCCTTGAACACCTCCAGGGAGGGGGCAGCCACAACATATCTGGGCAATTCATTCCAAAGTCTTGCCACCCTCGTACTGAAGAATTTCTTTGTAAGATCTAATCTAAATCTATTCTCTTTCAACTTAAACCCATTTCCCCTTGTCTTATCAGTAGATGCTCTTGTAAAAAGTCCCTCCCCAGCCTTCCTGTAGGATCCCTTTCAGGTATTGGAAGGCAGCTGTTAGGTCCCCCCGAAGTCTTCTCTTTTCAAGACTGAACAATCCCAGCTGCCACAGCCTGTCCTCGTAGCAAAGGTGCTCCAGCCCCTGGATCACCTTTGTGGCCCTCCTCTGAACATGCTCCAACAGATCTATGTCCCTCTTATGGTGGGGACACCAGAACTGGACGCAGTATTCGAGGTGGGGTCTCACAAGAGCAGAGTAAAGGGGGAGAATCGCCTCTCTTGACCTGCTGGCTACGCTTCTCCTGATACATCCCAGGACGCAGTTGACCTTCTGGGCTGCAAATGACATATCATTTGGATATGTCTAAATGAGCTAATAAAATTTGCTTTGTTTTCCTGGCACAATTGGCAAGGAACTGGAGAGCATTTCAGTCCATGCACCGAATCCCGAACAAATCCCACTGCCTGTGAAGAGAGCTCAGGCATTAGCTTAGCATTTGCAACCACTTTTCTTGTTCTGTGTTGCACATGAGGTTCTGGCAAAAGCATCCATATGCTATCAAACCAGGTACTGTAGTTCATTTTGTGAGGTCTCTGAAATAGATTATGTGAGTGCAAATATTTGTCAGAACTGGTCTTGGCTATTCAGTCATTTTAAACCATCAGATGACTGTTACGCTGCTTCCCTAGGTGCTAAAAATCAATGATAATGCCAGACTACTTCGTTCATTGTTATTTTAGAAAATCCCTAATCAAAACAAGTATAAGTGCTGATGTGTGCTCAGTGGTGGAGTTTTGTGTGTTCCTTGGAAAGATGATATTCCCTGGAGAGAGAGGAAAGGATTAGAAATGATAACCACTTTTTAAATACATCAGCTTGCTCATGTGTGCGGTGTTTTTTATCAGCTTTACAGCAAAAGCTTCATTTGATTTGTGCAGGGATGTGGATAATAAGGAGAGAGGCCAGCGAGCTGATTTTTATAGTCTGTTTGTAGCTTAAACAAAGATCTGGGATTTTGCGGATAAAGACCAACTGAAATACAGCAGATTATGCAGCTTTGGGGTTTTTTTCAAAGATTTGTTAATTTTTCCCCCACACAGCCTGATTTTTCATGTGTCCATTCCACATGAAAACAGGGAGTTTTAAAAGAGAATTTGTGGCAAAACTTCATCAAATCCTGCTCCTTGACCGTGGCTTATTCTTTGTATTCAGGAATGTGCAGTACTTAGGCACTGTTGCATTTGTGACAAACGGGGTTTGAACTGAGACCACCATGATATAAGCAGGCACAGTTCTCACTGCTAAAATGCCGCTGTTCTGGATAAAATCCTTGAATTCGAACAAGAGGTGGAGCAAACTGCCGTCTTCACTGGAGGGTGAATATGAGTTGGTGGCGTAGCTCCAGTTTTTCTGTGACTCAGAAAGCTTGGTGAAAACTGTGCTGCTTTGTCTCCTGTACACGAGTGGAACACGCAGCCCTGCCAACAGATTTCTTGGTGCGGGCAGAAGTAGCATTTTCCCTTTTTTTGATTTAATTTCTTTTGGGCATTGTATACTTTATGCTTAAGTGGCTTCTGGATGCTGAGAGCCAAGTGAGAATTGCTGTTAAGTTCAGCACCGAGGCTCCTGCATAGACCATGTAGTTCACAGCGTGCTTTCTTGTGAAGCTGAACAAGATGCCTTCACAACAGAGCTCAGACCTGCATTTGACATTAGCTGGAAGTGCAAAGAACCAGATAAATAAAAAGCATCATAGAGATGCTCTATATGAAGGTATCTACATTATTTTTAAATGAATAGCAGAAAGAGAGGCAAGTGCAAGGTGGAGCGGCAGGACATCATGTCATTTTAGCAGTATGGCTTGTTTTCTTGTTCTTATTCTGATGAAGGGTTTTTTTTGTCCAATGTTGGAAGAAATTGGGTATTTTTAAAATTCACTTTTAGTTTGGTCTAGAATTTAGCTTCTTCCCAAACCCCAGATAGAGACATTGGTCACATTTATTTTTAAATGCCAAAAGAAACAAACATAGGAATAAAATCGTGTTTCCCTACAGCACATAGAAAGCAACTGCAGTCTTGAATAAACTAGAGCTACTTGTAGGAAGAGGGAACCAGCTGTCAGTGCCTTAGAACAGCTAAGGGATGGGAGCTGATTTTGCTCTTAATAGCTAGACTGTCCCTCGTTTTAGAAGACTGCTAGATATTTTCAGTTTATGTTTGCAAATTTGCCATCTTTGCTGTAGTCTTATCATATCTCATGTACAACTGACACCCTGGTGAGAGATTTCTGAGGATGGCTAAGCCTGAGTGATCAATTACTGTATATTCAATATGTAAAGTACTTCAGGTTTTTAGTGAGGTTAAGATGATGTCCAAGTTTTCCAGTACTAAGGGTCAGACTCTGATGGTAGTCCTCATGTTACCTAGTACCTAATCCTGTGTGAACTTCAGTAGGGTTGTGTGTTGAATGCAATTTTATTAATCATGAATTAAGGTAGCTGATGTTATCCTCAGAAGAGTACACATCAGTGTATAAAAAATGTGGTAAAAAACAATGCCTTCTGTAAAGCCATTGGCTATGAATGAAGAGGAAAATCTCAGAAAATAATAATCAAAGCTTTCAGAAGAAAAACTATTAAGACCTCTACTTCCAAATCATCAGTAAGTGTGTTGTATTTTGTGGTGTTCTTTTGAAAGGTACCAGGTTATGAGTTTAGATCGTGTTCAGTTCTCTTCCAAGTGGCTGACCACAAAATACAGTTTTTTATTTTGCTGATTTTGAGGGGACTGAAGTAGTTGGGCTGCTGTTGAGGGACTATCCTTAATTGTATCTGGCCTTCTTCAGCTTCAATAAGGTAAAGTCACCAAGTCCCTTTTAGGGCCGTTTTTGCTCTACAGAAAATGGTGTGTTTTAGTAGTGCATCTATCAAGAAGTGTTCAGTTATGGGGCAAAACATTGCTAAGGGAGGTAAGCTTGGTCTCTGGGAAGCAGCTGAAATAACAGGCTAAGAGTCTTTGGTATATGTGAAGGAATTAGTATCAAAAGGGTAATTGTGATTGTGTAAGACAAACCCTGGGCTGCTCTGACTTTTATATGGCTGGCCATTGAAATTCAGGGACAGGTTGTGCTGGATACAGTAAGGCATATTTTGAGGACTGGATCCAAAGGGAAAAGCATCCATTGGGAGGGGCTGGAGGAGCTGACGCGGAGTCACACTGCACGCTTGCTGTGTCCTTTCCTGTTTGGGACTCGCGTTGGCCGGTGCGGGCCTTTAAACTGCCCCCACTGCGCGAGGTGAGGAACCCCCTGCTCCAGGCGAGGACATCCTTCCTGCGACACAAAGTCTTCAGGTCAACACCAGGGGGAATTAATTACCCGAGATTTAGCCTTGCAGCTAGCCAGAAGGTTCCCACGTAACTATGTTCCGTTTTTAAGAAGTGGGTTATCGTGGCCTAGCTCAGCACGTTGACTTCATTAGGGGCCTCTGAAGGTATCTGGGTGTTTGCTCCTGCCAGTGGAAGAGCCGCTCAGCGTTTCCAGCGCCCGCTTTGTCCCAGGCCAGAAGCAGAGAATGCCCCAAAGTGGAGACCCAGTGGCAAACCTTGGTCCTTTGCATTTCCCAAGCGCTGCTTCCAAGAGTGCCAGTCAGCAGGAAATAATTTCTGTGTCTTACTGTCTTGTTTCGTGCGTTCCATTGATCCTCTCAGCACTTCAGAAATGGTAGAAACATGACCTTTCCCATGAATTTTTAACATCGGGGCCCTTATCTTGCAAACTCGTCTGCCTCTGCAAACCCTGGAGGACTAAAATCAGAGCAGCTTGATAGGGCAGTAACATTTGTTAGGAGAGATCATCCTGAATCTGGTGGAAATGAAGCCTGAATACTTTCTATATCTTTTAGAAATGTCCAACAAGTTTAGGATATTTTTGTTTTAAATATATTAAGCAGAATCAAATATTTAACCTGTGCTTTAAATTAACTTACTGACCATACTGCAGTAATTTCAACCTGTCTTTCTGAGTCTATAAAGTTAATTTTTAATATTTTAGTTTACAATTTGGAACAAGATTTTATGACATTCTATTACTGTACATCAATTTGACAAGATTCCGCTATTAAATGTTTTAACCCACATTTATAGTTGGAAACAATCTCTATTATTTTGAGATTGTTTAGCAATAAATACAAGCTCAAATAAGTAATTTTTGCTGTTGTGAAAGTAGTCTGCCATTGTTAAACAGAATTTCTGTTGTACACATATTATTTACTATTATTTGAATTAAAAATAACAATTTATTTACAAGTTGTAAATTTAATTTACTGTTAAACAGTTAAATTACAGCAGTTGCGTAGCTAAGCTGCCAATAATTTGACCATAAGTATACGTGATTTTTTTTCCCTCAAATGCTTTACAGAAAACGTTATGAAAATGCACACATTACAAGAATCCAGAGAGGAGTGCAAATCAAGCACTCCTAATTTTTATCTGAAAATCTATCCATTTTCAGCATTAGAAAGTAAGATGCAATAATGTATTCAGAGTAATAGAACAAGGGATTCTGATGGCTTTCAGCGTCTAACACCCTTCTTAATGCTTCTAGGTTTTGATCCTTTAAGATATCATCTTGAAAATCATTGTGAAGGAAAACTACTATAATGTATGTGATACAATGCATCTTGTTTCTGCCTTCATACATTTTTTTTTAAATGCCCTTTTTTCAAGTGCTTTAAACTCATATGTATTTTTGAACTGGTTTCCATAGTCGACAGTTACTACTGACAACACTTCATACAATTCACTAAAGTCCGGGTCCTGCAAGGTATTGCTTGCTCTTGTGCTGATCTCACAAGGGTTACCTCAGCTTTTCCCAAGCACCCAGCTCTGTTCCCTACTGACTTAGTGCAGTGATGGCAGAAGGGCTCACACCTGGCTGCTGGATTTGGGCAGGGAGCAGCCCACTGGGCAGCAAAACAAGAGACCTTTCCAAGACTTGGCATCAACAGCATAAGAGCCCTCAAAATGAAATAGGTCTGAATTGAAGCTCTAACCCTTTCTTGTTGTCCGCTCTGACTTCCAAACTGGAGGCCTTCAGTTCAAATTCTCTGTGACTGGGAAGATCGTGGAACAGATCACCCTAGAAGCTCTGATAAGGCACATGGAGGACAGGAGGGTGATTTGAGATAGCCAGGATGGATTCACCAAGGACAAGTCCTGCCTGGCCAACCTCCTGGCTTTCTGCAATGGACTGACTACATCAGTGGACAGGGGAAGAGCAATGGATGTCATCTCTCTGGCCTTCTGCCAGTCCTTTCACACAGTCCCCCACAACATCCTTCTCTCTTAAGTTGGATATGGATTTGATGGATTTGACTATGGGGTAGATAAGGAATTGTCTGGGCGTTTGCATGCAGAGGGTAGTGGTCGATGGCTTGATGTCCCAATGGACATGGCTGACAAGTGGTGTCCCTCAGCGCTCCATACCAGGAGTGTTTAATATCTTCGTCAGTGATACAGACAGTGGGATAAAGTGCACCCTCAGCAAGTTTTCAGATGACACTAAGCTGAGTAGTGAGGTCGACATACCAAAGGGATGGGATGTCCTCCAGAGGGACCTGGACAAGCTGGAGAAGTGGGCCTGTGTGAACCTTATGAGGTTCAACAAAGTCAAGTGCAAGGTTCTGCACCTGGGTTGGAGCAATCCTCGTTATGAATACAGGTTGGGGGATGATGTGACAGGGAGCAGCCCTGTGGAAATGGACTCAGGGGTACTGGTGGATGAAAAGCTGGACATGAGTCAACAATGTGTGCTTTCAGTCCAGAAGACCAGTCTCATCCTGGGCTGCATCAAAAGAAGCATTGCTAGCAGATTGAGAGAGGTGATTCTGCCTCTCTACTTTGGTGAGACCTCACCTGGAGTACTGTGTCCAGCTTTGGAGCTGTCAACACTTGTTGGAGCAGGTCCAGAGGAGGGCCACAAAAATCATCAGGGGACTGGAGCACTTGTCACACAAAGACAGCCTGAGAGAGTTGGGCTTGTTCAGCCTGAAGAGTAGGCTCCGGGGAGACTTTATAGCAGCCTTCCAGTACCTGAAGAGGCCTACAGGAAAGCTGCCCAGGGATTGTTTCCAAAGGGTGTGTAGCGACAGGACAAGGGACAATGGTTTTAAACTAGAGCAGGGTAGATTTAGATGAGATGTTAGAAAAAAAAAATTCTTTACAATGTGGTGAAACACTGGAACAAGTTGCCCAAAGAGGTAGTGGAGGCTCCATCCCTGGAGGTATTCAAGGACAGGCTTGATGGGGCTCTGAGCAAGATGTCCCTGCTCACTGCGGAGGGGTTGGACTAGATGACCTTTAAAGGTCCCTTCCAATGCAACACATTGTACGATTCTTGCTGGCCTATGCTCTGGATGGCAGAAGGTGTCATGTATGTCTTCTGCCACATAAATGTTATCTCTGGTGACATACAGAAAGGAAACATGGTAAGACTAGTCAGGTGGCAACCTCTGTTTTCAAAGGGTTAGTAAGAATTTGTAAGTTATTAGTGAGACATTGGTGGTGGTGTACGTTTTCTTCATCTGTTTTCTTTTACTGTGGAATATACAGAACATGCACAAATCATCTGCCACTTCGACAGTTTAAGCAGATACCCTAAAAGATGGCTATGGCTATCAGTTATTTTGGCAGAAACTATACAGACCAACCTATTTCAAATGATCAATTTGTCCCTTCTCAAGCCTAGGCACTTAAAACTTTCATTTAGCTTTGCATTCTGGATCTGGCCTTTAGGGTTTTTTTACTTGTTGAACCCTCGTGTTTAATTCTCTTCCTGCCTACATAGGGACTGTGTCTTCTCTTCTGTGTTTGTTCTGTCATGCTCTTTCACCTTCTTTGGAACAGAAGAGTCACAATTTGTCTTATATATAGCTGGCCAAACAAGGAAATATTTTGAAATTTAATAATAGAGAATTTTAACATCATCAGTAAATGAAAAGCTGAATTGCTTGTGCAAACGCAGTTGGAACAATCGTATTTTCACCATCTTTTCTTTACTTCAGCTATTCTACCCACCCTGTTACTCCATCAAAACAAAAATCTTGTCCTGGCTTTCCATTTCCTTTAAGGTCTGCTTCTGTACCTATCGCCTCTTACAGTGCTGCACACTTGACAAACCAGAACAGAGTATGTCTTTACTGTGCTGTCATGTGCAAGAAGCAAATTAAAGTGTTTCATGAATCTCACTGCTAGTTTCATTTCCACATCATGTGGTACAGTGTGTTTGCACAAGCTGTGCTGACTGATAGGATGGAGAACGAATACCTACCATGAACAATTATAGTCTTATCAAGCGCTAGTTGCCTCTGGTTTTTGAGTTGGATCTCCTGAAGAGAGAGATTCAGCCAGTGATAATGATATGAAATGTGTTCTTCACATCTCTTTTGAAAAAATTTCCATTGAGAGCGAAATGGTATTAGAGAGGCAGCAACTTGGCCAGGTGGTCATTGGCGTGGCTCTGGCTGTGTGTTTCTTGCGTGCACCGCTGCCCCATCCTCGAGCTGCCTCTGCTTTATTTGTAGTCCACAGATTCACAAGGAAGGCTTTTGTGAGTACTGGCTCGGGCAACTGGCACAAACCAGTCTTTAGAGATGAGCAAACTCCTTTCTAAAGTCTATGAAAAAATATTGCTTGGAGCAGTGAGAGATCAGGATGTATCTTTTTTAACACCAGGAAAGCCTCTCATTTGAGTTATGCAAGCCAATTTTCTTGGTGCTTCTTGGTCTCTTATTCTGTGTTATTGGGTTGGACGTATTGAGTTCCCTGCCTCACAATAGCATGCGAGGGGTACATCTGTAAAAGGTTGGTATCTAATGATATAGCACTTTGTCCTTGAGGACATTTTTCACACTGGATTTTTGTTCTCCTAAAAACATTCCTGAAAAATATCACACGGTTTTTAAGCACTTCTAGGCTGAATTTGAACAAGCTGCCATTAGGAATTTGCCATCGCACTGCTCACCCATCCCTAACCTTGAAATTTTTAAAAATAAATAAATAAATGGATTAACATAAAATAATATAGTAACCTACTGAATTTATTTAGTTTAATTTATGCTAATCATGGCATATTGGTGCTCTGGCAGATAAAATAAAGCTGGTGGAGAAGATTGCGTCGCAGAAGCTATGACAATTAACCCTAGAAATTATCACTCTGAAAGTGGGTTCAGCTTTGCCATTGAAAAGAACCAGTCCAGCAAATTCTGTTAACTGTCAGTAATAAGATGAATTTATTAATTTTAGGGGTATGTAAATACATTTTTTTATTTTTATGTATACACATATATATACACACGTGTGTTTTCTTAGGGATGTGTATGCTCCTGTTAGGCACTAGAAGTTAAAACATTTGGAAAGATGAAAATACAACTCAATCCAGGAGTGAATTCAGGGTATTTTCTATAGGCTCTTAATTATTTCTAGCTTATAATTCTAATTATTTTTTTCAGGTTATATAATATACCATTTTAGGAATAAAAATACATAATACAGAATTTAATATTAGTTTAGGCTTTCAGTAACATCAGAAGTAATAGAAATGACTAAGCAGAAAAGGTTGTATCCATCTTTACTGCTATTTAATTAGAGAAGGACAGATGAACTGTATCAGGTTTATCTGTTATGGTTGTGCCTTGGCTCTGGCTACCAGAGGAAGAATACAGCCCACAAAAATAAATAAAATTATTATCATAAACAAACAACTATCCCAGGGCTTGTTACTGCGTGTGCTGATTTGCTTTTAGATGTAAATTAACTCCTTTTGTTTCTGACTTACAAATTTGTATAGCACTCAATGAAAGCAGAATTTTAGCTGCAACTTTTTTCTACACAAATTGAAAAATTGAAATGGGGGGAGTAGAAAAAAGATTGTTGCTTTCTTCACCTTAGACCACGTTGCATAAGATCAATGTCAGACAGGATTTAACTGCAAGCAGTCTTTGAAAAGGGGAAATGTTTTTACTGTTCACTAGGTTGTGGCTAGGATTTTTGTTGTTTTGATATGCTAAAAAGCAAACCCTTAAAAAAGGGAGTAGAACCACCGGCTTAAAGATGATGGCAAGGCTTTTCCAAAAAAGATGCCTCAATTAGATTTTAAATTTATCTAGGACATAAGTAGGTGGCCTGATTTTCAATATTGCAGAGCGAGCAATGGCTGTCCAAGGCCCATGGGGACTGCAAGGTGCCCAGTGTTTTTAGAATTCAGCTATTTGTTTTGCTGCTGCTCTTTCTGGCTTTAAATCATGTTATGCTGAACCTTAAAACAGTTCTCTCCTGGCTACTGCCTGCAATATCGGAACAAATGGAGGGAGCCCAGCAAGTAGATGCCTCTGCGCAGAGAAGAGTAAAACTGATAATGTGCAACTTCTGCCACGTACGCAAAACAAACATGAAAACAAAACTCATTTCCTCAAGTGCCCTGTGTTTGCTGTTATTATTTGAAGCAAGGGTCACTAGCAAATTATCAGGTGCAATTACAGTCTCTTACGGATTCCATGACGTGTTGAACTTGCATAATAGTTTTTATTTGTACTTCTTATTTTCAGACATTTATAAGTTGTGAAAGTGTTCACTTGAGGCTGAAAAACGCACCCAGTGCATACCTGCCTAGAAATCCCATTTGTTGGCCTGAACACGGTTTGAGCCATTTTGCAATATGGATCAGGATAAAACATATTTTTCCACTTTTACAGTGAATATTTGTGGACACCGACAGCTTGTTCGGCTGTAGGTAGAAACTTGAAATTTGGCATGGAAACAGCGCTCATGAAGGAGAAGTACTGTTGCTTTTTCTAGAGAAAATTGCTTTTGATTTGACTGAGCTGTAAGCCTTTGAGCAAGTGGGAAAAAAATTTATTCTCTGAGCTTACAGCAGAAGGAAGACTCCGTGCATATGGTTAATTTAGTAAAAGTGCAGAGTATATTGCAATATGCTTCTAAAAATGGGTGGGAGCACCTGAGGGACTTTGTAAGGTGTGAGGGACACATTGAAAGAATTGAAAGTTTTGGGGACTAAGCCAAAGGCTTCCTTCTCTCCTCAGCTCCTAGAGATGTCCTAACATGCTCATAACACAAGCAAGCGGGTTTTCCTGCACACACAGAGGCATGTTGCTCTGCCCCAGAGAAACAAAGGAAAGAAAAGGCTTTGTACAAATGTTTTTAAACTTTTGTGGAATTGAAATAAGATCATGGTCACACTACAGAAAATCCTGTCATATATACCATGTTCCATGTAACAAGGTCTGCATTTACTGTACTGCTTGCCACATCTGCTGCCTTAGTTTCTTTACTTCTAGTTAGTATCAGTCCCACATTAAAAATTGTTCTTTAGGTTCTTCCCATATTACCTCCAAAATCTTTTTTTTTCTTTCTAGACATCTTTCCAAACCTAAGATATTCCAGCCAGTCTCTTACCAAAGCTTATTTTTTCTAGAGTTTCTATAGGGTCTCTACACTTTTCGCCTCTGAAGTTCAAATTGCTTCTCTGGATTTGATGGCACGGGACAGAAGGGATCTATGGCATGTTCTTTGTCCATGAAGCAGGCTCTGTGACAGGCCTGAGCACATGACACTGTGCGATTATACTATGTAAAGCCCTACCCAGTTATAATTCCTCTGACAGATACTGACTGACCCCTCCCGCCCCCCAGCAGGGCCACATCCAGTCTCCCCAGAACACCGCTCCATCAACGCCAGCCTGATTCCCTGTCCGCAAACAGGTACTGAACCCAGCCCAGTGCTCAGGGAGCAAAGTGGTTTCTTACCTGCGTGCAGTGAGGTGAACAGAACCTGTCTGCAGGACATTCCTTCACCACAGCTTCCTTACCAAAGGCTGCGGGTGGAGATCAGAGTGCCAGACCAAGGGCAGGTCAATCGTAGAGCTACCGATCGTAGGTTACCATGATTTTCATGTTTCCCTTGGCTTTATTACAAAGCTGTTTTCTCCAGAAAAACTACCAGATAGACACATCATTCACGCTTGCTCAGGCCTGCCTGTTGGCTTGTCCCGCTCCACCAGAGCCAGTAACGCTCCTGACCCCATTGGACTTGGTCCCCGTGGAGATTTCAGAGAAGGCATGCTTTTCTTCCTTAGGCCTCTAGCTGCCAAGCTTCCCCAGGACAGACCAACACAATATCAAAGCCAACTTATTCACTGCTAAATTAATTACATTGTTAATTGGTTAACCTAGGGCAGACTGTATGGAAAAAAATGCTTAATAAGTGTTTGTTGGCAGGAGTGGATAGAGCTGGGCAATGGAGATGCACAGATGATGACAGTGGGACATTTTGGTTGTAAAGCATTGGAAGATGATGTACAGCTGAGTCTTGCAAAATGTTGCTAATATTATTTGAAAATACAGTGTCCTCTAGAATTAAATCATAGACATTTGAGGGCTGAGCGTAGGTAATTTGGGGATCACTTCACTTTTCATGCTTAACTGGTATGGTCTTACCATTCTTTTAGCTGCCTGGTGCACAGAAGACAGTGTGGCACAAAATGGTAGTGGTGTGGTGCCACCTTAGAGATTAAAAAGAAAAAAAATGAAAGCTGGTAAAATTTCCAAAGGTAAAACAACTCCAGCAGTGTACTGCAAGGAATAAAGCTGAATTAAATTGCCTAAATCATTTTGGCCCAGGAGCTTGAAAATGTCAGTAAATAAATAATTGGTTATGCAAAGATTACTCTTTTCTGCTAATAGAGCATAGGAAAGAAGCAGCAAAGCCACTAGGGGTTCCTTCTTTGATCCATAGCAGGTAATAATAACACGGACAATACCACCAAAATGGAAAACAAACAAAAAAAAAGAAGACATTTCCTCTCATAGCTGTCAGTCCTCTCCTTGCTTTGGAAGGGAGGAAGGCAGGTTATCACTCGTGCATGTGTGAAATTCAGCCTTGTTTGCAGTATGATTGTATAAATGGAACTTTATTAAAAGCTAACTGTTATTTGCAGACCTTAAATTTAAACACAGACAAGTTCAGGGATAGATGTAAAATCAATATAACTCTTCAAGTATAGCAGACAACATTTTGAAAGGCAACTATTTAGACTGTAGCAAGCGATTTACTGATAAGGTTGTTTGGCTGAGCCATTTGTTGTTGATTTGCTATACCTCACCCATTAACATGACTGAGGGCTTGGTTTGATTACTGTAGGACTTTCGTTTCATCCTCTGGAAAAATTAAAAGCAGCATATCTGAAAGTTTCTACAAGAGAACTCCTAATGTGAAGACACAGTGCATTTTTACACTCAGTGTCTTGTGCATTTCAGATGATTGTTTTAATTGTGAAATGTGCTAACAACCTTGATTTATTTTGAAATGGTTAGGTGCGTACAAAACTCTAGTAGTGTGCAAGCAGAGGTAATGAAATGCTGGCTTATCTGCTATGCCTTTAACTGCTATTGACTATGCCTTTGACTACTTCTTATTGTCTTTATATGGATTCTGATGAAATTATGTATGAATTCTGCAGCATTAATAGTATTTTCCTTGTATTTCATGGACTGAAATAAGCACAGTAGCTGTGAAATGGAGTGCCAATATTTCCTCAATGAACCCATCTTACTGCATTAGTTTCTTTGCTCGTCTGGTTCCAAGTGCCATCTAATAGGTGAATGTCATTCATCTCGGCAACATTAGTTTGATGTCAAATGTGACTTAGGCTTTGAGGTTGATGGGATGATAAGTAGCCCACCATTTCCTCCTGTGGGAGATAACATCTGCACCAGCCTGCCTTTTTACATTCAAAGGTCATGTCCTGTTGAGAGAGCAACATGTACAAATGGGATTTTAGGTACAAATTACCTTTTGCCCCTGAAAGTACAGGGGGTCGTGACACAATAAATATGCAGGTTTTTCTTCAGTCTTACCTGTTCCTAGGACTGTTCAAGCAATTTTTAAAAAATGTACACATCTTTAGCTTGGATATGCTTGTCTCTTTAATTAGATCCTTCACCCAAAAAGTCAGCTTTTCTAAGCACAAGTCAGTCAAAAGAAGAAAAAAACCTACAAGCATAGGCTGGACAAATGCCTTTATATATATAGTCACTGTGATGAGCATGGTAGAAGAACTCCTAAATGGTTTGAGGACAATTTTTTTCCTGAAGAGCTTTTTAAGTGAATTTAACGATGATCTATTTTTGCCGATAATTTATATTTAGTGTTTTAGGTCTTGTGTTTTGCTACCTACTCTAGAGATCTGAAAAAATAAACTAAAGTATAAAAAGATGACGTATAAATACATACTGATATAGTACTGAAAATGTGACGTGAAAGATTTGTATAATTTTCCAGTCTGTATTGTGCAAATAGTATTTTTAGTTGTCATTTTTGATGCATAGGCACCATATTTTGACCTAACGTGAGTTTTAACAGGTGAGGCACCATTTTTTGCCCAAGGAAATACAGAGTTTATGGCAATATCACTGCCAGATCTCCAACTGCTGTCACTTTGTAGTGATAGTAGTGACCACCACCATTATGCGTGTAAATCCTGCATGCACTAAGCTTTTAGACACAAGTCGAAGGGTGAGGGAGGGAGGAGAAAGAGGAGACAAGGCTGTGCAATGCTTCACGACTGGCTTAAGGGATATTAAATCGACCTTAAATCCTTGCCAACTGGTTAGATGGATAGCGCGCTGTTTCTAAAATTTGCAAGTCAAAGGGAGACAGGCCTAAATTCTTTCTGCTATGAAACCCCCACAGTCCTCTGCCTTTCAGGCAGAAGCAAAAAGGAATGGAAAATTCCAAACTAACGAGCGCTTCATTTTTTTTTTTTCTGCAGTGCTGTGCTTAGAAAAATTGCACTCTCTTTTTTCTAAGGCAAAGAAGTAAAATTAAAGTTGTATGACTGTTATAAATATTACATGTTCAGGGTATCAAGAGTACCTGTAGTTCTCTGGTTTCTGAGGGTGTTTTTGAATTAACCCTTTTATAGATACCGGGTGTTGAGAGGAAAGGATAACTTACACTGTCTATTAAGGAGAAAGTATCCTGTCTTAGAGGTGCACTCATTGGAGTAACGATTTGTGGTATCTGTATATGCGCTTGTTTGCATGTCTGTTTTGTAGAAGTGGACTGAAGAGCATTGAGAGGAATAATGTCTTGGCCAGATTTGCCTGACATGGAGCAAGAAACGGAACCCAATGTATTCAGTCCAGATTCTGTGATGTTTTGTAGTTCCATCATTTCGTATTCCTGAATATTAGAGATTAGTCAATGTAAATGTTGTTTCCATATTAAATATATACGTATTCAGCAGCAGAAGGATTCAGGATTGAGGAAATGGTGAGCTTTTACTGAATTTCTCAAAGGCTGAGACAAATATGTTGTCCTATTTCATTGGCATGGTTCGGAAGAGTTTCTGACTGGTCCTTTGGGAGGAGTAATATAAGACAGAAGGATGTTTGAGCTGCCAAATTCCTTGGCTGAAATGGATGTCCTAAATCTGAAGGGCCCATACAAGCAGGCATGGAGCGTGCAGGAAAGCAGGCTCTCCCGCTGATCCGAACAAGAAATGTGCACTATGCAGCACGCTGACGTTCAGGCAGTAGATGTTGCCTGGAATTCACTTTGTCACAAGCTTCACTTTAGCTGAGCACTGCTCTTGCTGGGGATGAGATGCTCCCAGATACACTTCCTACATGTTTAAAGCTCATGTGTAGCTTTCTGCTGGGTCTTGTATAAGCAGTAGAGAGACTATGTCCTCATTTCACATATTCACAACATCTTCCTACATAAAATCTATTTGTAATTTAACCCATACTATCCATATTATGATGCTTGAGAACTTCCATCCTAAGCCAAAGTCAAAAAGAAAACTGTCCAATTAGTTGTACTTCTTCTTGTGGATAATTTTTTAAGCTGCTTCAATTCTGCTTCTCCTCTGACTCCAGTGAATTTGCTCATTGAATCAAACCTTACTTTTCCCTTTCATCATAATATCTCAACCACACACCCTAGCATCTCTCCGTCTGCCTCCAGTCTTCATTTTGCAAGATGCTCACAGCCAGTAATAATGATGTCCTTTCATTTTCTTCGTAATCTTTAGCTGTCTTTGGGTTGGTTGATGTTCCCATAATTTAGGCAAATGCTACCCTGTTTAAACAAATAAACAAACACATTAAGTGGATTTTCAGGTATTAACATAGACAAAACTTCTCTAACATAATTATTGTCCTGTGCATTAGTGCTTCAGGAGTGGATCTTTTCTGTGTACAGCATGTAAGACTGGTTTTGGGGAAATGAATACCAACTCTTAAATTCACTACTCTACTGCAGAAGGAATCAGTCATCTTTGAGAAAATGTACCATTTTTGCTAAACACGAATAAGTTTACTAATTGTGTCACAGGCAAGAACAACAATCTGAAAAGATATTAAATTTTCTATTTATGTGGCAGTTCTTAAACATTCCCCAACATGCCTGTCTCTTTAAAGTATTCACTTACTTCAAAGCTATTTTTGCTTCTGACCACTATCTGATGAGAAATTCACATGTGCTAAATATACCCATGATAATAATCTTATTTTCAGTCCTCCACTAAAAATGCTGATGGCCTGAAAGGGATTTGAGTCTTCAGTGTAGCTTCCCTGCCATTATTTTTCCAGTGGATTTAAGGAGAAAGAAATGGTTAGAATGCTAAGCAATAAATATTGTTGTTATGTTCTTTACCAATAATTTTGTCAGTATAACAATAATATACCAGTAACAATATGTCAATATAATAACAGTATATATTATAACAGCAACGACGTTTGTCTCTCAAAGGACTCTTCATGAACAAGTGACTGGAGAGTGGGGCTGGTAGAAATTAGTTGCTCACACATACAATACAGTGCCAGCTGTGAGTAATGTAATTCCACCTGTGTGATAAATTTGGGACAGAAGGGAGATTTGCAAAATTGCTGAGTTGCTCAACCAAATTTCAATTTGATTTTCGGATCTCTGGGCTTGAAGCACAGGCCATGGCAAAACTCTCTGATCAGTATGCGTGCATTGTGCTGAGCCTGAAGTCAGCGAGACTGTTGCAAAGTCACCTAGGAAGGAGCAGGTGTTGGTATTCAGGTTTCCTCCAGAGGAGATCTAAATACCACTTTCCACTGACAATTTCGGCATGTTTAGGGCAAATGGGGTGGGTGGGTGTGATTATGTGCCGTGTTTTGCATCCAGCAGTTCCTGATTGAGCTCAGGTATGTGATAGGGCTTAGGTACAACTGTGCTCTTAGTGAGTGCTGAGCCCCTCTGATGTAACGCCCTGCGGAAAGAAGAGGGCACCCTGGTACATGGTGCATCATTACCTTGGAAGTGTTTATGTAGCCTACAGGTAGCAATGTCTGTGTTTTTATCTCTGTCTGCCTGAGCTGGTCTATGCAGAAGGCAGCAGCATCCTTGGAGTCCACCAGACATCTCTGTGAGCTGAAAAAAGAAAGCTGAAATGAGATTCTGAAGACTACTGATGCAAACCTTTCAGATTACCAACGAAAGATTAAAACAGGCAAACAAAAAAATCTCCGAACAACAGGAACAAAATGACCAAACACAACCCCTCAAGATTTAAGAATGGGCAGATTATTGTTGGGAAAAGGTGGAGGGGAATAAATGTGGGTCTTATGCGCACAATGATTTTATTCCTGCATTGTTCTTGTGATTAAGGCAAACCGTCAGGGTAGGATTATTTTTGAGAATGAGACGAATAGGGAAGATCTCAGCCAGTGTCTAGACTGTACAAGATGCTGTTTTCATGAACTCCCAAAAAGTTAGGAATCGATTTAATGAACTTACTTTTCCAGAAAACAGGTACATTCTCAAATCTTTAACTAGCATGACCAAAACTAACTGCTTGTAAGTGATAGATCACTCTCCAAAATAGCTTTAAAGAATGTAACACTAAATTTTATCACGATTTTCAATTGTTTGGTTCAGTTCTGGTTTTCTTCTGCAGCCACTAAGTCTATAAGGACTTTTTTTAATCACATGAAGGCTGATTCTTATTCCAGGATCCGCTATTTAAGATAGAAGTCGTCAACTACCATTAGACTTTCAGTAAAATTATCAGCTAATCGTTTATGGTAGACTGCATTCTTCAGGGCACTATCAATGAGCCACAGAGATGCTCTCATGCACAGGTCACCATTTCTGAGTCCCATGAGATGAAATCTGATACAGTCAGTCAGAACATGAATTTTACTAGAAATCTGAAATAGCAAGACTATACTTGCTGCATACATATCAGATTTAGGTGGAGAAAAATAAAAAGCAAAATGATGATCAGGAACTAAACTCTTAATTTAATTTACATTAATTTAATTTAATTTTAGACTGGAGCTCAGACCTAAGCATTTTTAGCTTTGAGGCTTAATAAAGGTAATGGCTATAGGATCTTTTTCTACCGTGATTAATTTTGAGGTTTGTGAGAATTTTTCAGACTTTATAACGGCCTTCAAGTACCTGAAGGGGGCTACAGGAGAGCTGGGGAGGGACTGTTCACAAGGATGTGTAGCAACATGGCAAGGGGCGATGGTTTTAAACTAGAGCAGGGTAGATTTAGATTAGATGTTAGGAAAAAAGTTCTTTACAATGAGGGGGGTGAAACACTGGAACAGGTTACCCAGAGAGGTGGTGGAGGCTCTGTCCCTAGAGGTGTTCAAGGTCAGGCTTGATGGAGCTCTGAGCAACCTGATCTAGTTACAGATGTCCCTGCTCACTGCAGAGGGGTTGGACTGGAAGACCTTTAAAGGTCCCTTCCAGCCCAACACATTCTCTGATTGATTCCGTGATTCTATGATAATCTGTGAGGGTCTCCATTTTTGCATGGTTATTCATGGTGGTAGTTCTCCCTGAAGATTTGAATTAAGTTAAGGTGATATTTACATGTTTCATCAAAATGGTTCTAACTGTTTAACCCCAGCTGGCAGCTAAGCCCCATACAGCTCCTTGCTCTCCTGTTGGGATGGGGGAGAGCATCAGAAGAGTAAAAGTGAGAATCACAGAATCACAGAACGTTAGAGGTTGGAAGGGACCTTAAAGATCATCTAGTCCAACCCCCCTGCCAGAGCAGGATCACCTACAGTGGAGCACACAGGAACGCGTCCAGGCGGGTTTTGAATGTCTCAAGAGAAGGAGATTCCACAACCTCCCTGGGCAGCCTGTTCCAGTGCTCGGTCACCCTCACAGAAAAAAAGTTTTCCTCATATTTTTCTGGAACCTCCTGTGTTCCAGCTTCCACCCATTGCCCCTTGTCTTGTCAGTGGACGCCGCTGAAAAGAGCCTGGCTCCATCTTCCTGACATTCCCCCTTGACATATTTATAAACATTAATGAGGTCACCCCTCAGCCTCCTCTTCTCCAAGCTAAAGAGATCCAGCTCCTTCAGCCTTTCCTCATAAGGGAGATGTTCCACTCCCTTCACCATCTTTGTGGCTCTGCGCTGGACTCTCTCAAGCAGCTCCCTGTCCTTCTCGAACTGAGGGGCCCAGAACTGGACACAATATTCCAGATGTGGCCTCAGCAGGGCAGAGTAGAGGGGCAGGAGGACCTCTCTTGACCTACTTGCTACTCCCCTTCTAATACACCCCAGGATGCCATTGGCCTTCTTGGCCACGAGGGCACATTGCTGGCTCATGGCCATCCTGCTGTCCACTAGAACCCCCAGGTCCCTTTCCCCTGCACTGCTCTCCAGCAGGACAGTCCCCAACCTATATTGGCACATGGGGTTATTTTTTCCCAAGTGCAAAACTCTACACTTGCCCTTATTAAACTTCATAAGATTTCTCCCCGCCCAGCCCTCCAGCCTGTCTAGGTCTCTCTGAATGGCTGCACAGCCTTCTGGTGTGTCAACCACTCCTCCCAATTTTGTATCATCAAACCCATGAGAAAACTCATGGGTTGAGATTAAAAAACCAGTTTAATAGGTAAAGCAAAAGCTGCACACTCAAGCAAAGCAAAACAAGGAACTCATTCACCACTTCCTATGGGCAGGCAAGTGTTCAACCATCCCCAGGACATGTCCATCACTCCAAACATCTCTTCCTTCTTCTCCCCCAGCTTTATATGCTGAGCATGATGTCACATGGTCTGGGATATCCCTTGGGTCAGTTGGGGTCAGCTGTCCCGGCTGTGTCCCCTCCCAGCTTCTTGTGCACTTCCAGACTACTCACTGGTAGGATGGTGTGAGGAGCAGGAAAGGCCTTGGCTCTGTGTAAGCACTGCTCAGTGATAGCTAAAATATCCCTGTGTTATCAACACTGTCTTCAGCACAAATCCAAAACCTAGTCCCATTCCATCTACTATAAAGAAAATTAACTCTATCCCAGCCCAAACCAGCACAATAATAAAGAGCTTTATCTGAATATGTAGCCCTGAAATTAAATAATAATTACAATTATAAATTACAATTATTTTACTTAATTACTTATCATGTCAGAAGATACAGATAGATAAATGAGTCTCTCTGGTAACATTCTAAATAAAAGCATAATTTTAGTGATCAGGTGAACATTTTCTTCCTTTTACTATCAAAGTGACAGAAAACTACAATGAAAATGTATTCTCATAATTTGAAAACATATTCCTTCAACAAATATTTGACTTGGGTTAAGAAGTGAGGAAGATTATGGCAGTCTCCTGGTGTTTTTTACTCAGGTGATGTTAGTTATCTATAAGGAAAAATTATAAATGTGGCAAAGATCGGTTTAGCTCAGTGGGTTGAGCATGGTGCTTGAAACACCAAAGGTCGCAGGTTCGATTCCCGTTCGGTTCTCACGTGTTGTCTGACCTAGTCAAGAGGTGGCGTCCCTGCCCACAACAGGGAGGTTGGATTAAAATGATCTCTAAGGTCCCTTCCAGCCCAGGCCATTCTATGATTCTATGACCTGCATGGAATCCAGTGGTATAGAAGTACTTTTTTTTTTTTTTAGTAAATTTTTTCTCTTTTTTATATGTTTGGTGAAAACAAATTACATTTATCTTACCTCACATAAAGGTTTGTCACAATGTAGCAGTATCAATAAATGTAGCCTAAACTAATGCAAGGTTTTCTTATCTTGAAGTTCTTTGCATGTTAAGGTGAGATTATTTGGGTATTTATAGAAATAAATTCTTATTATTTGTCTGATTCATGGACATACAAAAATCACTTTGTGCCAATTCTTGGGAGCTAATTTATCCTCCTAGTGTGGTGTGAACCTCCAAATATAGTGAGGTTGTAATATTCATGCTTTGTGTGCTAGCTCAGTTTACGAACTCTTAGTATTGTCATCCTTACGTAGGGGAAAATGGACATAGGCTTGTTGCCCTTTTAAACCAAAAATTAGTCAGTCAAGTGAATCATAGGAATATTTAGGTTGCAAGGGTTGTATGAAGGTCGTCTGGTCCAAACTTTGCCTCAAAACAGGACTAACATCAAAGCTAGAAGGTATTCTGAAAGATGTAAGTCTAGGTCTGGTCAGTGACAAAATAAGCTATTTATTATTAATATAATTTAAAAAAAATTACTTTACCTTTACTTTATAAAGGAAAATAAGTGTCAGTTCTTCCAGAAATGAAATGGTGGGTCTTTCAAGCACAGGTTTCTGCATTGTGTAACACAGTCTGGATTATCTCAGTTTTTTAGCTCAGTGAAATCCCATCATTCTGTATGTATAATTTGCTAGACTAGTGGTGTGATTAATACTTAAGCTTGCTATACATATTAAAATATCTAGAAGGAAACCAAACCATTCCTTTTCATTTTGCAGATAAATAATCTAAAAGGTTGCAGGAAATTTCTCCAGGCAGAGACAGTAATCGAGCTGTTTGTTCCACTTGTTTTGAAAAACCATGGTCTTTCTACTTGGATGTCCTGCCCATACACACTAAAATATGTGCTTCTCCCATAGCTAGAAATAGAATCTGAGATTTCTGTTTCCTTCCCTGCTGCCTGGTAACTGTAATAGCAGGTAATCGATCATTTTCCATCTAGCTCTTAGTTCATGTAGAAGCTATATCACTTGTTTGGGCATTAGAAGTCTGTGGTCAGAAATTGAGGGTACATGTGAGAAACAAGATGATCAAGTTTTAGACAGGACAAGACAGGGCTGAAAAACAAATCAAATTGAGTTTACTGATTTGACAGCATGAACACATCTTCTGCAATAAACACCAACATTTTGTAGTAAAATTTTACCTTAATCTTTCAGTTGAAATTATACCATTGAATAAGAGTGTTTTAGAGTTCAACCACTTTTCATACTTGGATTTGTGTGTGTTTCCCCTCAGTGGCTTTGTAGATGGGAAGCTGTGAAAGCAGCTATACCTACCTTGGCCTCAGTGATCACTTTGCATTGTTTTATGTTGGTTAACTTCTGCAGAGTAATCTTAAAAAAGCAAGGGGAATAGTCCGCAGTGGTGATCTAAGAACACACAGACTACGGATCTCAGGGCCTTCGGGCCCTGGAGACCAGCTGTGTTAACTATGCACTAATTGCAACTCTTCTACCTCTGATGGTGCCACAAGTTTCTGTAGAACCGAGCTCCAGCTCATTGCCATCAGATCTGCAGAAATACTGGATCTTCCCCTTCCCTGAATACTGAAGGTGAATGGGAACATAATATTGACAATGAGCTTTGGTGGGCAAGGCCCTTCCCAAACCATGCAAAAAGTCAAAACCATTTGTATCAATCGCGGAATATTTCATTACTGTTGATAGTAACCAGCTCCCTCTCTTTCCCCTCCACAAGAAAGAACTTCATGAACCCCTAGAGGATTCACCATCCGAAAAAGGAGGAAAGCACAGATAAAAGAAAAAGAATTCAAACAAGGGAGAGGAGAAAACAAACTGAAGGTGTTCCCAAGGCAGTGTATAAGCCTTTATTCTCATAAAGCAAGTTAGCTCTAAGTTTTGGCACTCTTCATGGAGTGTTTTTGTGAGAGAGAGCAAGAAAGAGACTCTGGTGAGACTGGTCATTGTGGGTTCTTTGGTCGTTCCCTGTCTAATGGTTGGAATACTCATGTGTCTCTTTCCACACTTAAGAAACCTGGTGATGCACCTCACCAGAGACCTGGGAAGGAGTGTTTCATTCCTTCAGTGAACCCGGTCTCAGCTGGGAACACCTCTCCTTCTCTATCTGTGTCTCTTTGTTCAACTTCGCGTCTACGTTATCTTCAAGCATGTTTTTAAGGCCGGGAATTTCAGCAAGGGGAAAATCATGTCTACACTTGTACCCACGGTTTAAAGGAATTGTAGCACAGAATGATTTACAGATATTTTTTAAAAGGCAGTGTTTTGAGGCATGCACAGTTTTTTGGTGGTTTTTTTTTTTTTTTTAAAGAACGAGTAAAGAGCTGTAGTAATTACCTTCAGTCAGCAAAACCCTCAGCATTCATTGCTGTCACAGAATAGAAAAATATTTCTTCTTTGTATTTCCGGATGCAATGTTTTCCACTTTTAACTGCAGTATAAAAGGACAATGATTTTCTTCTCCACCCCCAGAAGAGTGAGAGATGAATGTTTAATTAGAGCCAGAATTTGTAATGTTCACAGAACATTTTTTTCCCTATAAGTGTCTCCGCTGATATGGATACTGTTTGTAGCTCATCTCCATACATCCTTACTATCTGCTAACAACAGAGCCCTGCTGCAGTTGCTGCATAAGCAGTTTTTGCTTTTTTAATAAGGAGAAGGGAAGTCTTGTGGTTCATCCCAGTGGTGCAGTTTAAGAGAGAATCAAGAAATGAGGCAAACACGGGCAAAGACAAGATTCTTTTAACCCTCTGATTGCTTTCACTACGTTGCTTATTTCATATTGGTGACAGAAATTCCGGCAATGTGCCTGGTGCACATCATTCCTCATCGCTGCCAAGAAATATCAACTGGATGCTGTCAAATGGCTTTTACCTGGCCATTTTTTCTTTCATCGTTTGTCATAACTCATTATTTGTTTCAGCTATTGGCTCCCTCAGTTTGCTGTAGCATGTCAAAAAGGAGGAGGGGAAATAGCAAACTCTCCAAATGGGATCTGCTTAGCAGGGCCCTGGTGAGAGAAAACGTGCTGAAGTAGAAAGGAAAGTTGTGGAGGAAACAGGGGAGAATGAAGACCAGGACACCAGTTGCATCCTATTTTGTGCCTTCTATAGAAATCAGCAATTGTTTCCCTTAACTTTTGCCCCCATCAAGCAATTATAATGAAAATAATCCCGTTGTAAAGCAGCTCTTTGCTGCAACTTCTGCATGAAGAGCTTTTCCATAGTCTCCTGAATCTTTCAGAAACGGGTGGGACTCTCCACACTGTGTTTTTAAGGCAGGTTTGCCTGGCAGACACTGTGCTGACCTGTACACTTTGCATCCTAACAGCCAATTTAATTGCTCTTATCTGATTCCAATGAAATGACTTACAGAAAGGCAGCACAGTGTTGCCAGGCATAAAATCCAAACGCTACAGAGGGGTGGGGCATAGGAAAAGGTGTGATGTGCACGTTAATTTCAGTAAAAGTGAAATATTTGGGAGGGAGGATTATGTGATCACAAACATATTGCTGCAGTGGAGCTGCTGTAGTATCTCTCTCATTTCTGGAGCAGTGAAATGTGGAAATGATAATAGCTCGAGTTTTCATAGCACCTTTCATCACAAAGGATCCACAGTTGATTTACAAACTTAAACAGTTATATAGATGACACTTATAAAACAGAACACAATTGCTGTTTTCAGAGTAATCATCTGAAACACTACAGATTACATTAGTGTTACTGAAATGATTTGGGCCATTATTGGAAAACAGGCAGGATTTTTTAGTTTTGTAGAATAAAAACTGGATCATAATGGCCAGATTGTGAATGAACTGTAACAGCTGGTTAAATGTACCCAGAAAAGCAGCGCAATGCAGGAACCAGAGCATCTGGGGAAAGAAAGTCCTTCTTTGACATAGAAACTTTAGGATTGACTTGGTGAAAGCAGTAGCGTCACCATCCCCTGGAAAAAGTCTGTGTATAAGGGCTTCTGTTCTCTTACGCAGCAGCATGGACCTTTCAAGACGCCTTGACTTTTACATTTCCTCTAAAAGCATGTCCAGCAGTGTGATGGCCCACAGAATTGCAGGTTGAAAACAGGCCCACAGCCCAGGCTCCTGGGGAGCCTGCTAAATTTCTAGTCTCACTTGTGCTGCCTTTAGGTTTCCTTCCTGGTTTCCAGCTCAGATGCTGGTGCCTCCTGTGGCATTTAACCATATTTGATGGAAAATGCCCAGAGGGTATGCTATATGAAAAGTTAATATAGGTGGATCTGACACCTGTAGGAGCTATCATCTTTTTTGTCACTCATTACCCTCCAGCTTGCGATTGCAGAAGTGGTCTGTGCTGACCCAGCTAGAAGAAGGCAGGTAGGAGCAACTGCTGTACAAACTGCAGCTCTTTTTTGTGACTCCCACGATGCGAAGGTGCCTGGTTTTGCCTGTTACAGGTGAAGTTACAGCAGAACTCTCTCCAGCACGAATGTAGGTAGCGAGTCACCTGCCTATAAGCTGAGCTGAAAGACTTCTTAATATTTTCTCCGCAGAAACAAGTCGGTGTCATGGGCAAAGCTGAAACTCAGGCAGCTTCCTTTGGTACAGAGTGAAAGCAGATGTAGGTAAAAGGGGATTCAAATAACTACTAGTTCTTTACTATTAATTACCTACTCATCATGAGGAGGTGGTGCTGACACCTCATGCAAACCATGCTTCTGCACCGTGCCTGCTTTCCCGCACAATTATCACCACACGGTATTAAATGGAGGTTGCTTTCATCAATGCATGCAACAAGACTTGCATTTCACAGTCTGTAGGATTTGTATAAAATACTCACTGTAAACTGTTAAAGTGAAGTGTTTGGAAATATTTAAGAGATGGGCAGAGAAGCTGTGTGCTTTTCATTTCAGCAAACAGATTTAGTCCAGCAAGCTGTCAGGGGGCTGTATGTGTTTTTATTTTTGTTTTCCCATTATCCTGATTCATTGACCTAGTCGAGAGGTAGCGTCCCTGCCCACAACAGGGAGGTTGGATTAAAATGATCTCTAAGGTCCCTTCCAGCCCAGGCCATTCTATGATTCTATGATTGTGGACCCATCTACTCCATGCAGTTTACTTTGACCTAAAAAAGAAGATCCAAATGTAATGTAGTCTACGCATGTAGAATTGAAGGAATGTGTCTTGCTGGCTATATGGAGTACTAACAAAGCAGTTATTAAAAAAAATGTGAAAAGTCTCAGCTGAAAGGCATGAGATCGGCTTGAAGTTAAGCAGAGCGTTGGCAAATCTCTGCGTGGTTTTGTAGCTATGTGACTCCATGCAATTTATTCTGGAAAATGCAAGCCTTAAAACTTTGGGTAGCAATCTGAAAATATTTGCATCTGTCCTGTGCTTATTGCAGTACAATGTGAAGGGTAATTCTAAATGCAGCTACAGTAATACAAACTGATCTACGTAATGGGATTTGTAGATTAAACCTTAATTAGGACAAGTTGCTCATGAAAGCCTCCACCAAAGTGCAGCTGCTCTTCCCAAAAATGCACCGTAGAGCAACTTGTGATGGTCTTTAACCAAACAGTTCTGTATTTGTGTGCTGTGGGTTTGTTTTCTGCTTGAAAATGGAGGATTTGCTTAGGAATGTAAAAAGTTAAAGTAATTAACTATATGTAATCCTTCTTTACAAATGCCTGTGCAAAACTCGAAGCTATTCTTAATTCTTCCCCAGGAGATCAAATATTCTGTCCCTGACAAGTTACTTTCTGAGCCAACCAAACTACCAGGAGACCATGCTTTTATTCTATTTTACTTTATCTTATAGTCTTATGCATTTTATTATTGTTATTATTGCTACTTCTACACATAGTTTAATAGATTTATTTCTCATATATGAGATATAAGTTGATGAGACAAACTAGGGCAATAATATACCTTCATTCACATTTTATCAATTCTGGATCAATACAGAAGTTGAACAGAGAGATGCTTAAATTTAAGCCTGCGGATGATTACTTTGCTAAAGTGTGATCCTACTGTTCTTGTTCAGTTTTTGTTCACTTATTCAGTAACACTGTTGATTGTGTCAATGGACGATTTGCCTCAGAAGGAACTCACTGGAACAAAAGGGATATTTGAAGGTATGAACCCTATAAAGGGTTAGATTTGATTGCACCAGAAATGCTGGCACAGGAAGCAGCTGGTTATAGTGTGCAGTTCTGTCCAGCTGAAATTACAAGGGAAGGTTACAAAGACATAATACAAACCTAAATTAGATTTTGGCAAACGAGGCAAAACTAGCACCTTATGGTTTTTACAAGATTTCCAATGTCCCCAGTGGTCAGGACCATCTTTTTCTTGTAAGAAGACTGGTATGTCCAGGAGCAACACATGTGAATTAGAAGAAGAGAACGGAGGGAAAATGAGTCAAAGAGGGGAAAAAACCCTACAACTCAAAACAAAACAGACCTAGGAGCACTTTTATTTATATGAGGAGAGGATGAAAGTGTGTACTTTGAAAACTAAATCAAATTCTGTGTGTAGATCTGAGAAATGTTCTGCTGCTTTATGAAAATTTGGTGTTGAGCAAAGAGAGGGAATCAAGCAGCTTCTTTGAATGAATGCTAAAATGTGTGTTGTATCAGGGTTTCTGGTATTTTTCAGATGTGTGAATGCCGTCCCTTCCAGCTAAGCCTGCTGGGGCTTCTGGGAGGGAAGGTCCCGGATAGGACTCTGTGCCACTGTGGCTGAGGGGGCCCTGGTGAGCTCTCGCTGCTGTAGCGCTTCAGTGCAAATGGTTCTTTCAGCAGGCATCTCAGCAGAGAGTGCTGATTTAGAGCAAAAAAAATTGTTGCTCTCTGTTTCGCTGATGACCGGTTTTTGTGGGAAGGCAGGGCCCCTTGGAGACTGCGTGCCAGGCTCTGCTGTTACCTGCTCGTGCTTAGTTAGCGGCAGACTGAGGCAGACCTGAGAGAAAGCTCAGCCCTCGCCAGGAGTGGTTCTGGGGGAAAAGAATCTGTTCACTGACGCAGAAAATCTCTTCTTGTGTGAAGTCCCCCCGGCTCATTCAGTCTCGTTTTCCGAACTGACTGTAGGCTCTTCTGCTGCGGTTCAGGCACCGCCGGGGAGGCTGCTGCGTGGCTTCACATCGCCTGGCTGCAGCCCCCGGTGCAGTGTGCCCACAGCAGTGCCACACAGCGCGACCCCGCTGCTTCCCAGCCATGCTGTGTGCTCCCATGTCTGCACAAAAGCCGATCCACTTCTGTGGGTGCCCCCAGTCCTCTCACTTGGAAGATGCAGGGATTAGAGTATGAGCATGTTTCTTCTTCCTTTCTCCCTGCCTGGTTGTACAACCCACTGCTGGGCACAGGCAGTGGTTGCCAAATTGCATCCTACATCTGTTCATTTCCAAATGTGCCTTTGTTAGGTGCAGGCGAAGGCCTTATTATTGGCTGTAAGCATGTAGTCGCTTAGGAAAATAAGCCGATAAGTAAACATCTGAGTGAACAAATTGGCGATTTGCATCTACTTGTTCTCTGAACGCGTTCACAAGTGGTAAAAAAAAGAACCAGTGTCTCCAAATACATCCACGTGTCGTTTTCCCACAATAAACTTTTACAAATGGACTGTCTGACTTTTGCAGCCAAGTAATATGTAGCAAAGTCTGGAGAGAAGAGAGACAAATGTATTTGATTTAGTAATATGGAGGACCGTGGTAAAGGTACAGAGATTACTTTCCTTCTGGAATACTTCTGACTTATTCCGAAACATGAAGTTGACCATGTGGAGAACTTTTTATGTTGAAGAAAAGCAGCTCACTAATTCAGGACTGCAAGGGGAACTGCTGCTTATGACAGTAAATCTCTGGGCTCTCTGTTCCTACAAGCTTTCCATTTTTCTGTTCAGTAGACAGCAGAAGTTTAGATTCAGGAACAGTGTAGAATTGGAGGCGAATAAACTCTTAGAGAAACTCTTAAGTCATATTGACTTAAGTGATGAGATCATGCCAAGAAAGTTAATACAGGCAGCTCTAGGGGAATGCTGATCAACTGATTTTTTTCACCTCTGTTTGTTCTAAGCAAAACCATATGTCTAAGGAGTCTTTCAAAGCAGAACAAAAAGCTAAAAAGAAAAGTTTCCTTTAAACCCTTGTTGTCTTCACTACATATTTTTCATATAGAGATAAAACAGTATGAAGACATGAACACACAGACAAATGCCTTTTAAAGTATCATTTCAATTCTGCATTAACATTTATTTAAAAATAACCTTGGATTACAGGTTGCACGGTCCCACACAAGTGAGGCAAAATGTGGCCATATGTTTCTGCTTGCCTTGGTCACTGCTGATCTCCTTTGCCCACTTTGGTCATGTTCGAGGCCACTGCCTGTGGTTTTATTTTAAATGATTTTCTGCAATTTATGATTGTCAGTAATGCTGTAAAAAGATAATTGACAGCCTAGCATCTAAAGTTAGTTTAGGGTTTTTCAAACTGCAGATACACATTGCCCACACAGGCACAAGGTCCCATGTTAAAAGGATGATTTTTTTATGTTAGTGCTCTCCTTGATGGAATCCAGTCTCACCCTGACATGCAGATTTGCTCAAAGTCTGTCAGCGTTATAAAGAAACAGGATCCAATTTTCGTTCTTCAAAAACCTCTAAGAAATGGAACAAAACAAAAATTCCAGGCAAAAATGCATGATACAAGCATCAGAGGAACACTTAGAAATAGCTACTATTTCTAGACTATAACCTTTCCTTGAAGTTAATAAATATACAATGTCTACAGCAAATCTGTGCTCTGGACTAATTCAGTGTGGGCTTTAACATAGTTAGTCATCCATCAGTATGAACTCTAGAGCATTTACATCACGACACTGAAGAAGCATTTAAATATTGTATATTTAATAGAGACTTATAAGTTCAGTTGTTATTGACTATCAAGCAAATAATGCACATTTCACATGCAAACATACAGCTCTGAGGATTGGCTGTGTAAATTAAAGTCATTTGTGTAACTGTGCTTTTGCATGCATCTGCCTGTTTCTGTGACAGAGGGAAATAGTACCACATCACCAACAAAATCCCCCACCCATCAGAGAATTCATGTTCACTCAGCTCTCTACAACCAGAGTTTTGAGTTCTTTCCCATAAGAATACTTTGCATGTGTCTGGTTTTATCTACCCCTTTGTTTACTTAAGAATTTAAAGGCTATTTTGTCTTCTTCCATATGTAAGCACTGAGAAACACATTTAGCTGTATGCACCAGGAAGTAGGTGTGCCATTCTCTCCAAGATCATATTTTTTTATGCTTAGGTGTTGAAATCATGAGATGTTAGATCATCAAAGTGTTGAGAGACATTGTGTCTTTGCCCCAGAATTCATTACCACAACTCTTTGCCATAGCAGAACCATAAAAGGATCCCTGACAAAGCAAGAACAGACTCCTGGGAGACTTCGCAAGAACCTTGTAATTGAGTGGGTATGGAACCAATCACCGTTGCCTGAAAGGGCAAGCTCAGTTGCCTGAAAGGGAGGGAAGTGATGGGCATGGTCTGGATGAAAATCGCAGCCAACACTGAAAACGAGAAGGCTTAGACTAAATGTTGTGGGAGATTGCCACACGGGCTCTACAGTGCTCTCCACTGAGAAGTGGTTAAATAAAACTGTTGTGTTGGATTAAAAAATAAGTAAATAAAGAATTGGGAAAAGTTGCAGAAATTAAGTCAGGGAATGATTTTACGTGTTTTCAGGAAATGACCAAATAATACTTTGATTCTTATCTCTGTGATTCATCTTAGTATGAGCCAAAAGCTCTTCAAGTGGCACATGGCTCGTCACATTTCAGTGTATGTAGGTAACAGAAATGAAGTTCCATATTATTTCTTTCTATCCAACTAAGGCACTCACTACTTAACCTGATACACTCTTAAGGAAAAGCTTTCCCTGTTAGGCACATAAATCCTAGTCAATATAAAGACCCTGGTTGCTGTGTGATGGAGAATTTGGATGTAACCAGAATCAAAGTTACCACTGGATTCCTAAAGCAAAAATGCCGGTTCACTAGTAAATGAAATACTGCTCAGTGCAGACGGTTCTGATGAACCATGCACAAGTTAACTAGAAAACATTTGTTGCATGGGCAACTAGTGATCATGAACTCCTTATATCTGTGAATAGAAATTATGGCACCAGCCAATAATGTTTACATTTAATACTTAAAAAACTCCACCTTTTTACCAAAGCTGAAATCTCTCCTGGCATAAATGATAGCAATATTATATTTTAAATTAGAATTGTAAGTCTTTGGCATTGGTGAAAGAGTTTGTACTGGTTGATCCTAAAGCCATGACTGTAAAACCATGACAAAAGTTCTGAAAAGTCCCTGATAGAAGAAACGTAGAACCATCTTTAAAAAGTAAATACAAGTAAATATAGAAATAATAGGGAAATGTGAAACTGGAAGCAGTGAATTTAAATTACAGGTTAAAAATGCATGCACTGGATAAGAGAAGCTAAAGGAATCAATGACATATAAGTAGAAATAGAATTAAAACAGTAAGAAAGATTTTAAAGGATATTAGGAATGAAAATCACCTTAATCCAACACTAGGTCCATTGCAATATGCAGAATGTAAAATCAAATAATAAAGAAAAGTCAGAAATGTTCAATTAATAATTCTGTTCAATGTTTGGAGAGAAGAGGTGATAATGGTGGATGAAATGAGAAGTTTACCATCCACAGTGAGAGAGAATGTGAAACAGTATCTGCTATAATTAAATACTGTAGAAACAAAAGGCCCAGAGAATGTACAATTAGAAGTCTTAAAGGAATTATCCAAGGACCAGAAAGAGCTGAATCACTTGGTGATTGAGACATAAGTTTCGGACTGGACATGGATAATTATCCCTGAAAGACAGGCTTGATGAAAGCTTAGATGTCTCAAACAAAGGCACATAAGGGTCCAGTGTGTAAAAGTTGAGCTTAGACAAATTCAGCCTTGAAGGAGACAGATTTTCCTTGCATTAAGATAATTTAGCATGGGAACAGCTCGTCAGGGAAGGTGGCAGACTCACCAGTTGGAGACTAAAATCAAATAATTCTTTAAAGAGTTGTATCTCAGAAAATTCTGTCCTGTGTATAGACGAGGTCCGACTAGATGATCAGAGCAGTCCCTTTTGGCCACAGAGTGTATAAATTAAAAGTAAAACTCAAACTAATTTAGAAGATGATGTTTCAACCTAAACGAGAAACTAATTTACTGTCCCCTGCATTAGACTCTTCCTTCTCACAGCATCTGCAGTGTAACCGCCATTGATTTTTATTAATTAGTGGCACATGTGTCTAATGTGATCTGTTTTGTGGCCATTTAATACTTCAGTTCCTTTTGTGTTGCTTCCTTATATGCACATGTAATGAATTATATGTAAAAAAGGACTGTAAAAGAACTCAAAAGAGACAGCAGACGGGCACAATAGCCACACTGAAGGGAGCTGAGGGATGGTACAATACCCGGTAGAACTGAAGTATTTCTATGGAATATAATAAGGATGCCGTCTGTCCAGACTTGTCTGAATGTATGGTGGGGGCTTTTCAGCGAGACCAGCTGCTCTAGCAAAAAGCTCAGAAGTAACATTAAAGATGACAAGGAGAAAACTGATCGTCAAAGAATCAGACTCAACAGAGGAAGGTACCACAACCCTGCAAATACAGAGAGCATATGCACAGAATCCAGGCCTACATAAATGCAAATGTTTAAAGGTACTTATTTTACACGATGTTGAATGTAAGTATGTTGGAATCCTTAGAGAAGGTGAACCAAGTCATTGAAGTTACTCCATGAAAACTCTACATAGAAATGTGTAATTTTGTTCTATAATAGATACTTCCAAAAAATATCTGAGTGGGAACAGATGTTTTATCATCAGCTCCAATAAAAGGTGGGGTACCTCTCCTACCATTTAAAATAAGTTTAGAGTGGGTACGCAGTGAGAATGGTTACTTGTACCAAGTGAGCTTTTAGACTAAGACATATTGCTTTCTTCCCGATCACTCAGAAGGGCAGAGTGTATTTAAGCCCTGTGAAAGATACTCTACATCCAAATTCTCACTGACATCCTGTGCTTTACTGGGTGCTTTTCACATGTTCAGACACTGTTCTACAAGAATCTGGTTTGTTATTTTTAAAAGATAAAGGCAATAAAAAACAAAGTGAGCCAGATAAGCATCTTCCAAAACAACTTGTAACACTTGGAATGTAGTGGGCTTCATATACATGAAATTATATATAATGTTTATTATATAGTATTTGGTTACATATTTATTTCTGTAACTAGCTCAGATGGCTATGCTAGATAACCTACAATGACTCCAACGTTTCTGGGAAAGCCTCTTTGATGTACTGGGCAAAATCTTAGACTATGTGCAATGTGTGCATGTTGATAATTTGTCTGTAGCTGTATGTGGGACAAGGGTATAAAAGGTGACAGAGAGCTTTAAACCTTTATGTGTCACCTCTATCTCAGATGGCATTTAACATGTGCTGTATATAGCACTCTTATCTGTAGCTCTTCCTAGAGTTTGTTAAGAAGCAAAGGCAGCAGTTTGCTAATAGGCTCATATATACAAATACTGTGCAAAACTACTCTGTGCAAACTGAAATGTGGATCATTTGAAAAGGGAAATTTGCCCACTGAAAGCAGTGGGCAATAGATCAGGCCCATTCCATTTGTCATGCTTCTGTTTAAAGTCCCAGCAGTCCCTTCTGAAGAGTTTTACAAAGAGCAGCAGAAGCAAATCTGTGTTTCCCAGGAGCTCACCCAAGTATTGCGTCTGTCTGAGGGAGAGCAGAGGTCCTCAGGGTGCCGTAGGGCAAGACAGGCACCAATGGGGATTTTTCCTGCACCAAAACCCCGAGTCTGGGCTAACAGAGTAGTTGTTTTGGAGGCTGCGTGTAATTCACTTTGTATTAACATCATGTCTCCTGGTCCTTGGCACAGGAATAAGGATTAAAAAAAAAAAATACTCTTAGTACATTTCTCAGGGCCTGTCATTTTTTTGCATTTTCATCTGTGTATGTCTGACCCTCTGAGTGTCTAATAATCAGTTGTAGCGTGGCCTTCCTAGAATGCTGTGTGTATTTATCATTTGAGCTGCTTTTTTCAGTCTGCTTTTTTTTTTCTGTAGAAATGTAATGAATGTATAGTGCAAGCTGAGGTGTTTCTAATATCCTCATAATTTGGAATTCAGATGCACTAAAAGAAATTGGTGATGCTATTTCTTGCTCAGTCAATTACTTACCTGGAGTAATTTTATTTTTCCTGAAATTTGAACACTTGCAATACAAATGCAAATGCTATATAGTTTTAACATATCATTACTTACCAAAGCAGAACTATTGATTGCAAAACATAAGTGACTGCAGATAGCTTCTTCTGTTTGGCCTCACCATCTCAATTCTTAGACAGCAACTCTTTTAATTCTTCTACATGAGGCACTTTTCATATTGTATTACTGAAATGTACAGCTGTGTTTAGTAGCTCCATCCTCGTACGTTTAAGAATAGCCGTGCCTGATTCTTTTGAGATTGTGCCAATATTCCAAATGGCTTCTCTTTTGTTTTCGAGAAGTTAAAGCTTAATTTTGGCATTTATCAGTTCTGAAGTTATGTTTGGTTTCAACAGCTTTTTTTCTCCTAAGATTCATCGTCTGAAATAACCTCCGGGGTAATGACAAGAATTTGTTGGGATATTGCTGATCACCTCGTGCACATGTGGGTTTTTCGGGCAGGACAGGAGGAAGTGTGTGTGGGAGCCCTGCCCAGGGAGCGCTCCCCGGCTGCCGCCCGCACCCGGCAGTGGCGGCGGCATCCACCTCGACGGCTTCCTGCTCTTCAATCAGTCTTTATGGCCCCTCGTCGCTTGTTGTTCAAGCTGTGTGTCACAGCCAGTCACAACAGTTACTTCAAGCAAATTTTCACACTCTTTGGCTCAAACTGCTGGCAGCATTCCTAAAGACTCTGAGGAAATAATTCCACAAAGTGGCATAAATTAATGTGACTAATTAACATGATGTTAATTATTTGTAAATTGTATGTTTGGATACACATTACTTGAGAGGCATATGTTACATTCAATGTTTACTGAAACAAGTGACTGCTAATCGCATCTCCTGAGTGTTCCTTTCACAACAGTCAGCAAACAGAGGCTTCTCTAAAAATAAAAATTGTGTCCTAAGGGAATGCGTGAACTATAGCATGCAGTGAAATGAGGAACTGGAGTAGAGCGTTACCTTTGTGTGGACGTGTGAAACGCGTTGGAACGAGTTTTCATAGGTAGTGACTGCTTTCACTTTGCACGTAAGTCAGGACGTATGTAGCATATTAGCAGAATGATTTTAAATGATTCTTTTACAAGCCTGTGGAAAAAAAAAATGGATGGAGCTCATGCAATTAAAAGTTGCACACAAGGACAAGACCTCAAATTAGGATTGAAAAAGCACAGTAACACGGTTATTTTCTAACTCCTGAGTTTCTGATGTGCGCTGAAAGCGTCCACTGTGTCATTTTCAGAAGATACACAGCACCGGAGTGATAAGTGCAAGGAGGACATAAATGCAACACGGTCAGTAACCTGTGACATTCTCAGCACATGAGAATCTCACACGGTGGGTTATAAGGTGTCTACAGACAACTGCTCCAACCACACCTGGTAGCAGACTAAGGTACACGTTGCACTGAGCCTACTTGGGTTCTCACATGCTCTAGAGGGCATCGGCAGATGACGCTGGTGCCCATCATTACATACTGCTTTTGTGAACAGGGAGTTTGGTTTTGAATGACAGTACTAAAGGGGTACAACAGAGAAATGCAGTAAGTCGAACAGTGTGGTACCACAGGCCACCACATCATATAATCCCTTTATTAAATTGGTCAAGCTCCATTATTTAGGATTGTTTTCTCATTACTGCTGCTGGGAAGTTATTTTAGAATAGAAGGCGGTAATGCTTACAAACTCTTTTGTAATTTCTAGATTACATTTTCCCATGATTGCTTAAAGCTATTTTTTTGTCACATCAACATTCTCTTTTAGATTAAATAGTTCTTTTACCTCTCCCTTGTTCCCCCCCAATTTCATTTACATCACATCTTTCAAAGTGCAGATCTGTGGAAGTTTAATTACTTTAAATGCTGGGTTATTTTCCTGCCACAGCAGCTCTGTAAACTCACTCGCCACCTGACTGCACATGCGTTAGTGGTGGTGCAAAGGAGAGGGAGGGACCATGTGGCTGGAATAGAAAGACGGAGAGAGAAATATAGATATATAGAAAAAACGGACAGGCATATGGTAGCTGTGAATTACATCAGTTTGAGCTGCCATGGTACAACACCTTCAGGCTTCACTTCTCTGTACTAAAAACATTAACTCTTATTTAATCTCTTCTCATGAAACGTGCTCTGAACCCTTCCATCAAACTCTTCTCTTCATCTTTTCTAGTTCATGTGTTGTTGAGAGCTCTGACACTGTGGGTTGCTTTCAGTTACAGAGCACGGACGACCAGAACCTTTCAAAGCACCTTCGTGTTGCCTGCCTTGGCCTCCAGTCTTCTGAGATCTGTGGCATTTGTGCCAGCCCCACGGGGATGTCTCAGATACTCTACAGATGTCTCAGATAGCACCAGACACTTAACATTGACCATCTCAGTCAAGCCCTGCATCGCTGACAGTTGTAGATGTAAAATTTCATCTCTTACTGTGAGGTTTATGTTATTCCTAAGTCTGCAACCTTGATATTATTGAAATAGTTTCATTAAAAAAAAAAAAATAGAATCCCATTTTATAAAATTTAAAACCAAACAAACACTGCCTCGAGAATTGTTATAATCTTTTGTTTCACAGAGTAAGACTCCGTTTCTTGAATTATGCAGCCGGCAGCTACAGAAAATTCCGTCTCCAAGAGGTGTACTTTGGCAGCCAGATCCAAAGGGGAGAGCATGGTCAGTATAGACAGAGAATTTGGTGACTGAGGTGACTGATCCCATAACCTTTTATGTAATTCGCTGTGTGAACAGTACGGATTTTGAAGAAGCAGATTTTCAATCCCAGTAACAACCATAGCCTGGATACTAGGGAAACCTTTGCATTTTACCCTTTCTCTTCATCCTGCCGTGCTTCCTATTCTTGCTTCAGTGCATAAAGGCATTCAAGCTTCCCAGTGAAGAAAGTGGTTTTGACTTTTTTTTTTTCTTTTTAACACAGGCAAATAACATGTTTCCCTAACATTCTTTTTTCTTTCGGAAAGACAGAAAGTGCTTGTGTTGGAAGTTAAAAAATAAGATTTCATCTGAGGCAAACATCTAGCTTGGAAAATTGGAGCTAAGTAATTACAACCTGGCAAGGACATAAGCAACTGAAACCAATGTAGTACATTAAAAAATATTAAGCAAACTTAACCAGTGCTCTTGTCTATAATAAAAATGTACGCAGGCATACATATGTATATACTGTGCTATTTTCTTATATATGTAATGAATAATGCAGTTCATTATTTTTGGAACTGTATCATTTGCAGTACTCTTTCAAGCCAGCTCCTGAATTCAATGGGGCTCATTGTATATGTAAAATTTAATACATAATAACTCTTTTACCGGATCATATTCTACAATATTAATGTGATATTCACATTATGAATTTACCTGCCTGAAAATCGAGAATATTTTAAAATATGACTGCACACACACTGGAAACTTAATTACAAACCCTAGCATTCTACATTTTCATTCTTTCTTTGTGTAAGATAGTTGCATTGTATTGGAAAAAAGACACCACGTAACTCCTCTGGTTTTGTTTTTTTTAAATAAGTAATTATGGTTTATAACCCCTGTTTGTTTTTTTTTCTTCTGGAAGAAGGTGGCAAGGGAAGATATGTTCAAACACAGGTTTTACATTTTGCTTGTTTAGGGAGTATTTTGACGGCTGAATGCATGAATCCTCTGTTGGCAGGGATGGGGTGGAAGCCTCAGTTGCTGTTGTGCTAAGGTGCAGATGTTCATCAGGTTGGTTTGGGGCCTTTATTGGCTTAGATCTGCTTGAATAAAGAACCTTCCACAAGCAGATACTCTGAAAGTCTGGTGTGTAACTAGGAGTTTGATCTGCTTGAACTCTCCTGGTTGTTAAAGGGAAAACTCATCTCTCTGCACAGATGGGCAACCGAGATTTGGTGCTGAAGGTATACAGAATACAACAGCAAACTTATTTTCAGAAAGTTACAACTTTTAGCCACTTTTCAAAAGAAACTTAGAAGAACTTTATTATGTCACAGTTCATAGTGACTCAGAATTCTCTGTACAGTGTGTTTTCAGATAAATGGAAATAGGCAAGTGCTGGGAAAAGATTTTGTTCTATAAAAACAAAAAACACAATTTTGGAGATTTTGCAGTCGTGATGAAATCGGATTAAGGTTTTTTATAAGAGAAAAATGAGGGTGAAGAATTGCAGAAAAATAATGACTAACAGCAGGTCTTTAAGCTGTGAAGTCTATTCCAAATAGAAATGTTTATATATCTATTCCTCAGTTGAAGTTTTCTTAGCATTTAGGTATTTCCTACATGTTTCTGACAGTGCTCAGACAACAACAAAAAAACCTAGGATGACTTAAAATATTTTTACAAGAGAAATTATTATTGTTTTTTTGAAAATCAAAGAGTAATTATGATTTCTCACTCATATATCCCATTCAGCCAGGCAATTGCTAGCTGACTCAGATATCAATTGAATCAATTACACTGGCAAGGCCATCCTTTAAAAGGTGAGAAAATGTGCTGGCAGGTCTTGTCTCATGAGGCTGTGCTCAGTCATGTGAAACCAAGCCACTACTCACAATAAAACGACACAAAACAAAGTTAGGGTAGGACAGGAGTTAAATAATAGAAATTGCAGAGAAGAAATTGCAACCTAGAGGCAGAATTAATAATCAGAGCTAGTGCTCGGAGATGCCGTGGAAATATATCCATTTCCCTGAGCACATGCGCTGAGAACTGTTTCTTTGGGGACCTCTTTCCCCAGTGGCACAGTCCTTCAGGGCTGAAACCTTGTCCAGACAGCAGGTCAGATGGAAAGAGACCCCTCCTCAATAACGGGAAAATTCAGGAGGCTGGTGGCTTTTTTTTTTGCTGAAAGGTCAATTTTCTTTGTGGGACAGGAACGGAAAAATCTCCAGCAGATTTTTGGGGAACCAAAGCTTCAGGGTTAGGCCCCTAAAATTATAGGACATCTCTGTCTGCACTGAGTGAACAGCTGCTGTCTTAGAGCAGTTAAAATTGAAGTCAGCGCCTTGGGTTACATCCTAATTTCTTACTGGCAAAAAGTGTGCCGATATATTAGATGTTTTTAACTTGAGCATGCACTCATTCTCAAAATTAGCCAACTAAGGTAGAGGTAAATGGCAGGCATATGACTTCTTCATCTGCGCCTCACCGTTCTTTTGGGAGAGTTTATATGTGTAGTTTATATCCTTGGGAATATCCCTGTGCCTTCGCACAAAACTAGAAAACTTCTTGCTGTATCCACAAAGGATATATTCTTGTTCCTCCCTTCTCCGCCTGATGTGTGACGCACAGGACAGATACACCCATCAGCCTCTGGGTTTGTGATACAAGACACAGGCCCGGCTGTTGTTAGGACACCTCTTGGTACTGTGCATCTCAAAGATGATGAGTTTCAGGTATGTAACCTTCCCAGAACGAGAAACTACCCCAGCATCTCTATTTAAAATGAAACTCATTCAAAAAGTCACGTGAATGTGAAGTTCATATGTTAGCTGTATTCTACAAAAATGCAATGACATTCAGTGATCCCTTTAAATAATTTTGTTATAATATTGTCACAATTTCCCTGTCCATTAGTTAGATATCTGTAATGGAGAGATGCCGTTTAAAAGTGCAATAGAGATGTTATTTGCTTGATTTATTTATTCGCTTGATTCTTCTCCTTAGCTTTGTGGCTTGCAGGGGGATTTCTATTGTTGTCTGTTGTTAAATCCCAGCATAATGGATAGTACAGTTGCAGAGGACAGCTGTAATTTCTACTGACTTCTGTCTTGGTGTGTGACTCAGCTATGCAGTTCAGCACTCAGGTCATGTGTTTTGAAAACGGATTTAAATAACGTTAAGTGTATATATTGTTTAATTAACAATAGACGATATTTATTCTTTTGAACTTCTTGCTGCTGAAAGAAAAACAGAACATGCGTCTGGTTTGAATTTACTATTGGCATTCCCTATGTGCTTAGTGAGGGAATGTATAGGACAGCTGTTTTGTATGTATACAGAATGTAACCCCTCGATGGAGCATTTAACTTCTTGAAACTACATTTAATTTTAAAGTCTTGTGAAAGGTAAAATAGTCACAAAACACCGAAGGAGTCATATGATCTTACTACAAAGACAGCAGGAATATGGAATGTGCTAGCCAGGATCCTTAGTATCTAACACCGTATTTAGGTGTTTGAAGAAGAGTTTCTTGCCATTATTTACTAACTCACTCTTCTTTTTTTCACTGCCCAAAGCCTTAGAAAGTACCTTCATCATTCCTGAGCTGAAGTTGAATGGATATACCAGCTTTTCTTTAGAATATCCCAAAACATTCAACTTGTTCTGTTGTATGTCTTGTCATGGCACATGATACCTCATACAATTGAACATGAATTATATACTGCTGTTCTTGAGGTTTGTACTTAACAGGTTACACACACCTACATGTAACTTGCTTGAAAAGCTGAATATTTTCCTCCAAAGAACTTACACTGTGAGAACATTTGTAAACACACTCTACCCCCCTGTCACTTCTCTGTGGAACCAAAGACAATGATATATTTGCACACACTGAATGGAGCAGTGCACCCAAAAAGCATCCAAAATTTGGCTATATGCACATAACTCCTCGAGAACTAAGAACCATCATCCCCAAGAATAAGGACAAACATGTCACCCAAAAATTTGGCCTCTGTTTTATACCTGATATGCCCATGAACATCCCATAATCTCATAAAGCAAATCTAGATTACTGAATGGTTTGCCAGTGAAAAGCCCAGTGCTAACTACAGTTTAAATATTATATAAATAATAAGTCCTCGGTTGCATTAGGTACAAATCTGTTTTCTGTCAACATTGAGGCTCTCCAACCTGGGATTTTAAAAGGAAATATCAGTTAATCATAAATCTATCTCCAGGCTATGTGAGCCTCTATAATGTGTAATTTCAGGAAAATTGCCACAGGACTTATGTGTATCCAGCACTGAAGCATGTAGCACTCTACATGAGATTTCAGTGTGATAGAAAACTGGAAATAAGCCCTCGGTCTCTCCAGGAGGAGGTACATTAGTGTAGTGGTTGGCCATTTTTAATATCGTTTGATATCTTGTAAATGCATATGAGTATTGCAATTTAGTAGTCTGTTTTTCTTGTGTTGTAACAGGAGGGCAGATGGTTTTCTAGCTTTTTTTCCAGGTGAGAGCCAGTGTTGCTGGGAGCAGTAGCGTTTTAAGAGAGGAAGAGGAAATAGTGTCAGTATTTCCACATTTTATCTGATTACAATAGCTATTTTAAAAGATTGTTTACACGCTCAGTCAGGAAGGATGCTAGCTGCAATCTGTTAATTAACAGATTAGGGTTTGGATTTTCTTGGAAGAATTTTGGTCATAGCTGTCAAGTGAGTGGTCGATAGGGACACAGGATACTTATGACAATACTGAGCTTCTAATTATAAGGGGCAAAGTTTGTATGGGATTGATAAAATGAAGAGTGTAAGGCCGTAGAATACAGCATAGTAATAAAATTAATTATTTTTGATATCTGGAAAATTATGATAGCCAAGACCATTTTGAATATATACAATTAAAACTTTTTGACTTTGGAAAATAAGATTTGCTGTTGTGGATCAGCATATGGTATATTGTTTCATTTGCAGTAGTTTGATTTTTAGCTGGTTTAATTCAAAGACTATCACTGTATTAAAACCCCCAACTTGTGCTAAAAAGCTTTTCACCTAATTATGATTCACATGAGTAATGTAATTAATGTAATAACACAGACAGTGTTTCTCACAGATATCCCAGGAATGCTATTACCAATTTATATCTTTTTTTGTATTTGCTCTTTGCATCTGTGTGGTGTTGATTTTTCCTGTTAATAGTTTATTTAATTTGGTACTCTCTTGTAGAATAACTTTGCATTACAAGATATACCTTGTGTACAAGATGAAATATTGTGCTACGTAGTCCACTCATTAAAGAATCAGCAAGCTGTTTTCTCTATTGTAAGCAGCTTGTTCAAAGTAGGAACTTGCAGAAGTAATAATAAAACATCTCTAGTCTGTTTTTTCTCTTTCCCTGGATATAAAAGGAGCAGCTGGATAGAATCTGTCTGCCATATTAAATAACATCCCAGTAGGAGCTACTTCTCTCTCAGAGAAAAATCTAACACTGAAAGACTTGCCAAAATGTTCAGTCTGTACCTTCTACTTTAGCTTTTACTTTAATTCATCCTATAGGTTATGTCCAGGTATATGTTGCTACTTTTCTACATATGATTTTTAATTAAAGTATTTTTGAGTATTTAAATTACAATCTAAACAGTAGAAGGCAACATTAGATTTTTCAATAGAAGGGAACATTAGATTTTTCAAAGGAAGCATGTAAAACTCAGGTCTTGAATTCTGAGCTTTAAATTCCTCTGAGAGGGAAAAAAACCCTATAAAATATTTTTTTTTTGTGGTGGTTACAATGTGCGTGTTCACATACTATATATGAAGGTAAAAGCAGCACATAAGAATTTTCAAGAGGTCTGTGCATGACAAATCTGCAAATTAAATGCATGTTATTTAAATTGTATAGACATTTGTCACATAGCTTAGAAAAAAAGCTGTAAGTTAGAAGGACTGTGTTGAATTTTATATGGCTTAAAATATCTGAAGAGCATTCTGTTTAGGTGACATCTTCAACTATTAAGTACAAGGTATTCATCATCTGAATGCCAAATAGAAAACATTAAGACAGCTATTTGGCATGTCGGCCTGTTATAGGTACTTTTTCTAAAATTTGTGTGATAATACTCATTAGAATTTAAAAGGTTTAGCTTTGTTTTGCAATCAAGATTTGTTGGTGATTGTATCTGGTATATGTTCGTGTAGGTGTACGCACACCCTTAGACAGATGTATAAAATAATGAGGTAGCAGTTTACACAATAGTGAACTATATATACATAAATATTGGTAGCAGATTCATTATGCTGTTTGACATCATTATATTTCTATGTTTAAACAACAAATAATTCTTCCATAGCAAACTAAAACTATATTATTATAAGAATTAAACAGTGGAAAAATGGAAGTGGTAGTTAACCAGAAGTTCATCTTGGTGAGTTAAATTCTCCTAATTAACTCACATCCCCACTGTGGGGGAACGTGAATGAACTTCATGCAAACCTTCTCTTGCACTATACCTGCGGGAAAGCTGCTGTTGTTATTACGGGTGTCAGCTAACCTAAGAGTAGGATTTTGCCCGGTAGATTATATTGCCTCTGTGCATAATTGCTGTATAAGAAGCTGCCTCGGGAGATCAGACACCACCAAGGGGACAGAATCTGGTGTGGCAGACGTGACCCCTGTATGTTGAGGCCAGCTGAGGTGCGTTGTCATGTGCCGCTGAATGGGTCACAATGACAACTTCAGTATTAGAGGTAGTGCAAGTTCCAGTGATATTCCCTGTGCAGCAAATAAGGAATTATTCTGGCACCTGCAGTTCATGTAGCAGTCGAAGAAGTTCACGCAGTAATCAACTCTGTTATTTTTATTTATTTTTATTGTTACCATACTTAATGAGAAATATTGAGACCTGTCCCCATATGCTTTGCTGCTGAGTGTACTGCAGTTCAGTGCAAGAGTGCTGCCCAAAAGCATGTGGAGAAGTTTAATCCCACAGTCATGCAAGTTACTGCTCTTGAAAAGGATGCATTGTTTAGTTCATCACACGGGAAAAACATGAGTTAAGTCTTATATTCAGCTCTATCTATGATCAATACCGTGTATTGCTATTGATGCATAGCATTTTAACAGAAAGTAAGAGAAGCTGTGGTAATCCAGAAAACAGCTAACATTCCTCTATTTTTTTTCAGCTATTCCTTAACTTAGTGTTGGACATTAAAACTCTCAATTCTGATATAGAAAGTGTAGGAGAAAATAGAATCTGCCTGATAGTCGGGCTGATAGCTTCATTCAGAAAACACTAGTTTTCATCTTTTAATTAATATCATCTGATTCACATTCTCCAGCCAGTATATTTATTTTTCATCTTGCTGCTGGTGTCTGTAATCAATTCCTTAATTTTTTCTTCTTGGAAAAAATGTGTGGTTGTGTTGGTTTTTTCCCACCATTCCTCCAGTTAACTCTAACTTTGCCTTCATGCATGTTACAGTGTATCTCAGGTCTTGACTAATTTCAGTAGCTAAATAATCTCTGAGGTGGCAGCAGCATTTCTTAGTGTTCTGTAATGATTCTGAGAAACATGATTAAATTTAGTGCAATGATGATATGGGAACGTATTCACTGTCATGAATAGATCATATTTAAACTCAAGAAACATTTTACTTTAAAGGTTTATATTAACAAAGTTGGGATGAAGGAAATAATTCAAAACCCGCTCTTTGAGCCTGGAGGCTTGTGTCTCAGTCTTACCTGACAAGGAAGCTGCTGCAGAAACTAACTTTATTCATGTGATAGAGAGTAACATTGCACCAGAGGAAAAGGGTCATCACTGCCGAGCTTAAAACAGTCTTTTAAACATCCTACACCAAGATCTTTTAAGTGATTTGTAGTTAAGGCTGCACAGCTGACTTTAAGGTAATATTCTGGAGGGAACTGGCACAGCTAGCGGTGGTAGATTTGACATATGCTTGGGCAATATTTCGAACCTTTTGGCTGGAGGTCCTGCAGGAAGTGTTTGGTGGCCCCCTCTCCTGTTATCTGACTGCAGACGTGGTTATCCTGTGATACAGGTAAAGCAGGAATCAGCCATATGTCAGCCCCATGCCTGTCATATACGCCCCCTGAGCCATGATGGGACATGTAAGCAGCCTCCATCACATCATGAAGGGCATGAGCACTCTGCAGTGTCACGGATGGGAGGCTGTGGAGCTCCAAAAAAGCACGAGAAGGCAGCAAGGCCAGGAGGCACTGCTGGCCTCTGGGCTGCACCTGGGCAGTCAAAGCATCCCTTCAAATTAGGCAGCGTATTGCCTTACTTGCTACTTGTGGTTTCTTTGAATGTGATGTTTAAAGCTCAGGTGAACTGCAGTGTTGCAGTCTGGTCAGACGTCTCTTTCAGCTGCAGATAGGTGTGTTAATTTAGTTACATGCTCTCAAGAAACATCTTTGTTATCAGTTCATAGTGATTGCCTCCTGGGTGAGTACAGTCTCCTAGTACGGATCTAAAAAGCTCCGGGACAAACCAGGTCTAGTGGCACACATCGTATTCCAAAACTCTTGCCACAGCCACGTACTAACTACTGAATTTAGACTAAGAGCTACAGGTCTTCTAGTGATGCTGACTTTCTAGCAATAGCAACTTCAGTAAATCTGCTGAAGCACAATGCTGGTCAGTCTCTAATCAAGACTCTAACCAACCTGGGAAATGTGTTATCTGTTTGAAGAGCAGAAATTCATGTATTTGTCATTTTTTATTTTCCTGCCTGGCACCTAAAATAGCTTTTTCTTGCTATGCTCCATCTTCCACAAGAAGCCCAATATACTTTCACAGATCTGTGCTTTTCCACTTCTATTCCTGTGTGGTGAAGATGCATGAATGCTTAGTTTAGATAGTTATGTTTAAAACACAAGTTTATATAAGAATGTTTATCTCTTGCAACACATGTATTCTAAGGCTCTCTACCAAGTCTACATGATAAGTTATCCTTTTCCTTAGAGCCATTTTATATCACTACTGCTTAATAGCTGATTTTTTTTAGCACTTTAGTTAATTTCTTGCCTGTAAGTTGCCTTTATTTCACGGGTTGCTCTGAAATAAAATTTCTTTAACGGCAGTTTTCTTAAGAGGTAATTTACTACCATCTCATTTTGTCTGACCTTTAAATTAGTTTTAAGCAACCACAATATTAGAACATTAGAAAAAACATAGCCTAGATTTATCAAACTTATTATCCCAAACCATACCGATGCCTAGATACAGGAAATATGGTAGATCTGATATTATTGGGAGTTCAGCATTTGATACAGGATCACACATGGGAAATTATTAGTCCAGTTCACGAAGGTGGATGTTAGTAGTGGTTCTGCAGAACACAATGGAACTGAATAAAAAAGAAATGACAACAGGTTTTGTTAAATGGAGAACTGTCACACTGGAAGGAAGGTAACAGCAGAATTTTTCAAGGATCAATCTAGAGGACTTGACTTACTTAACATTTTAATTAATGATGTTGGCACAAAATATAGAAGTAGAGGAATGCAATTTAGTGGTGGCAAAATATTGTGAGGCATCATTAATATAAAGGATGATCAGAATATTACGCAGGAAAAATGTTCTGACCTTGAGGACTCAAGTAATAGAAATGAGATGAAATTTAAGAGTATGGATGGCACTTAAGGGCTGCTAAAAGGAATTTCTCCTAGAGACTTATCAGTTGAAAATGACAGAGGAGGCAAAAGACCTGTGTGTAACAATCAATCATAGAATAACTATGAGTCACTGATGTGATACAGCTGTGAAGAAAGCGACGTGATCCTAGAAAGTGTCAAACGAGATATTTCCTACTGGGGCAGAGAAATGTTAATGTTGTAGCAGCACCGGAGAGCTCACTTTGGAAAAAATGGACACCCATTTTTAAGAAAGATGAAATCCAAGTGGAGCAAGCATTAGGAAGGGTTATAGCAATTATTACAATGATATGGGAAGTTAAGTTGTGTGAACAGAGTAAAAGGTTGTGGCTTGTTTAGTCCAGTAATAAAAAAGGGGACTGGATGGCTGTCCACACACTTTTTGGGGGGTGAAATGGGAGCGTGGGAGAAAAGTGGCACTTGGCACTAAAACTAAAGGATATGGATGAATATAAGCTGGAAATCAGAACATTTCTAGCTGTCAGATCAACGGAGTCTGAATCACTAGGAGCAGCGGAGGAAGAAATGGATTGGTTTTAAGACAGGGCTCAGTGGAAGAGATTATATATATGTGTTATGCTGAGTCAGTGGGGGACTAAATCTGCAGATTACGAGGTTTTATGTTCTTCATTGCTGTTAATCACCTCTGTATGCATCACATGTGGCACAGCTTGCCTAGGCCATGCTAGCTTGTTTGTCCTCAAATTGGTATTGAATAGCAAGATGCAACCTATTCTCATTCATACTTAAAACATTGCTCAAAAGTACTCAAATATCCTCTTTTATTCCTAAAACATTGCTCAAAAGTACTCAGATATCCTCATTCGTACCTAAAACATTGCTCAAAAGTACTCAGACTCAGAAGCTTTTATGTATTTATTAGAGGTACTTTAGATTATACAAAAGCTACATTATGTAATTTTGGCAAAGAAAACACAAAATGCATGTAAATAAAACTCTTAGGCAACTAAGAGGACGTAAACCACCTTTAATACCAGTAAATACCATTCTTTGCTGATATGAGTGCAAACCTTAAAAAATATGAAAAACATAGTGTCTGCTCTATCTATTGTACATTCACTTCCACAGCTAATTCACTAGAGTAGTGTGGAAGTTTTGCTGAAGTCTGAGGTTGAATTTTGCTCAGAATATAAAAAGAGCTTCTTGGAGGTTACAATCCTTGTGATGTGAATTCCACAAGTAAAAATTCAAATCCACTTAATTTCTAGCAGGATAATAAATAATGAAGGTTCTGGGCAGCAGCAGCTAACTGTGCAAGAAAGTATTTCTATTAAAAATATTTTTAATGGGCAAAATTATTTTCTGACCTTAGGAATTAAAACTAATTAAAAAATATATACAAGAAAAGAAAAGGGCCAAGTCCTGGTTATTTCATTTCAGCCATGAAGTGGAGGTGGGATTATGTCTTAATAGAGCACTTTCAGTAAGAATAGTTGTTACTAAAGAAAGTAGAAAATTCTTACAGGGGAGCATATTGGGTTTCCCTAGCTCACACTCTACTGGAGAATACTTATCTTGTTTGAAAAATATTTTAGTATTACAATTATAAAACCCTCTGGGCTCTCTTCAGTATAGCAGATAGCAAACTATCTGCTGCTTTACCATTATGGACATTGCAGATGGTTGTGCATAGAGTTCTGCAACAAAAACATTTTATCCAGTATAAACATCCTTTTTGCAGAAAGTAGAAACAAACAAACAAAAAAAAAGAATGCAGTGCACTGACATTTTGCTAAGCAGCAAAAAAGACATATGTCAAGAACCATCTGTCTTTTGTATTACTATACTTCATTTCCTCACACCTTCATCACACAAACTTTTTTAATTCTTAGGTACCCATTATATGGTGAGAAAAAAACACAGAAGCTATTTTTTCTCCCATTTATTCTCCATTTCCTTTTTTTAGAGATCTAAGTGTTAAAGACAGATCCCTGGTTGGTCTGAGCTGGTTGAGACATGACTAGTTTCAGGTCAGTCCAGGGCTTTAGGCGTAGCTGATTAATTCATTAGTTGATGGCCATCATGCTAAAGTCTTTTGGGCTTGGGTTACTCTCAGAAGTTAAAGGAAAATCTCGCCAAAAGGGAGAATATTAACCTTAGAAATAAAATTGGCCTCTCTAGACTGTGAGGAGGTCAGCATTTTTCTGCTGCTTTGTTTTGTCTGGGAAAGTTAAGATCTTCAAAATGGTGACTGCCAGAAAAAAAAAAAGAGGTAATTTGAAAACATTACCAAGCAGGAGCTTTGAGATGGCTTGTACTGACCACTATTTTATGTTGCTGACCACGTCTCTTACTCACTGGAGTAGGTGTAGTTGCTTCCTAGCAAGTTTTCACTCAAAAAGCATTAAGGTCTCCCTCTTGCTCCCTCGCAAACATTTATTTGTGTGAGTAGTTTCAGTGACATGTATTTGTAAAGTGTATCGTATTAAAGACCTTTTCCTAATTGATTGTATTTTTTTGCAGGGATGTATTTTATGGTAATCACATTCTCTGGTTTTAAAAGCATTTATTTACTGTGAAACTATTACAGGGCACTTTCAAGAGACACTGTCTTCCTGATAACAAATGCCTCCTGAAATGAGAAAGAGCTTTTCTTAATATAAAATTTCAGTATTGGGATTATTTTTTATTATTACAGCTATTTAATAATCTCTTCCAAGTAGTTTCATATTTTCAAGGTCAAGATTTTTTAAAAGGACTAATGGGACACAAATTTCACTTCTATCAGACCAGCTGTGATGAAGTAATGGTGTTCTGCAAGTTGGCGTTGGAACAACAAATTATACATCAGCCAGGATTCATCAGCCAGGGCACATGCCTTTTTCCCTATGTGCCCTATGACTATATAACTAATAAAATGCCTATTTTTATTGTGTGTGGTCCAGCTTCAGAATAATAATCATCCTTGAAGATTAAATTAATGAAAAATCAATTTAAGAGTCAAATATTTCAGTCATAGCAGGTGGCTGAGTTAAGAAAGTGTTATAAGCAGAATATAATTTGTTCAGCCGTGTAGGCAGTAGTTAAGTTTCTTATTCAGCCATCACTTACTGCAAAAATGGTTAGCTGAAATTACAATTAAACAAGGGTTGCAAGCCACACTGTTAGAGCACAGTTGCCTGTGGAAACAGTTGTACTTATTTTAAAAGTGACTATTCTTGCTGTTTCCTACTGCTCTTCCTCTGGAGGGGAGCTTTTCCACATGCTGCCTTGCCAAGACATCTTGGACCACCACCGAGCCCTTGTTTGGGGCAGGAGCCTTCCCGAAGGAAGTTGTGGTGTCTCCCCTTGGGCTTGTAACTCCCAGCAGGATGAGCGCGAGCAGCTACCGCTGCTCATGTCCTGCATTGCTCCTGCCCTTCATACTGCGTGGGTTTTCCTGGGAGCACTGGCCTTCGTCACATGAAGAAGTCGTCCTTAACCCCTTTTGTGATGAGACATTTCTAGTGGCATGCTTCATGCTAGCTTGCAAAGAGGCGTAATTTACCTGAATAATATCTGTTTACCCACTACTACTGTGGCTGCTCTCGGAATGCTACTGCTCTAAGTATTTCAGTAATATTTTCTGCCCTACAATTGTACTTTGATCAATCTGTGTGCAGATTAGGAGCTAGGCTGTAAGAGAAGCATTTTCAGTGGAAGTATTTGCAGTAAGCTTTCTGTTGCAATTTCTCATAGGTTCGGTACCCATCTTATATGAGTGAAGATAATTACTTCTTGATGAAATAATTGCCCAAGTTTGCTATGTGCCATAGGATGTTATAGAAGACATGGGAGAGGCTTTGAAATTTGCTCTCAAGATTTACAAGGGAAAATGATGATAAATTAAGGAAGATTTTGGGGCTCATCATGAGTTGGTGATTCCATTTTAGGGCTCAACTTCTCACGGGAGAGCAGTGACATAATAATGCAGGCCAAGTATTTTTATTCACGGCACAAGGTTTTTTTGGTACTTGCCATCTCTCTCACAGAGCATTATATGCTCACTTACCTATTCAGAGAGAAAGGTTGTTCTGTGAAAGCTTATCTGCTGTAGTATTTCCAGCTATTGTGTTTTAAAGCATTCACTAGTAGGTGCACCTATACACTATACCATGAACAAATGCCAAAAAAAACCCATAAAAACTCATTTTGTATCTTGAAAGAGGGTGTGGATTCATATGTGCTCCAATACTGCACCACTACTGTGTCTTTTTAGTAGTTTTACACGTAGGCGTTTGCTATTAGGTGTTTGCTATTGTTAAAAGTGACAGCTACACCCTCCTCTTTAGGCAAGCCTTTTAAAAATAAGTGTGATTTACATATAGTTTGCATATTTAATTCATAATTTGCATGTGCTAATTGACAATGCATTGCAGCAACAAATGGTATTGCATGTAGTCAGCCTAAATTACAAAGAGTTTCAGTAAAAGTTTTTCTGCTTAAAGACAGGGTCCCTCCTGTATCTCAGCAAAGTCTAAACTGCTGTTGACTCTCCCCAGTGTCGCTGAGGGTAGGTTCTATATTACACACTTCAGAGGCAGAAGTAAATAAACACAATAGTCTGTTTCCTATTTTCAAAATACATCTTGCATCTCTCAAAGGGAATCATCCCTTGCTGTCCTTGTCTTTAATGACGATAACTTTGTGCCAGGTCATATAGAGATTTGCTCTTAAAGGGAGCCTGTTTTTCTGAAACTTTTTCAGGTAATGGGGGTCTTAAATCATACATGAAGTAAATGTCTCTTGTAACCATGCAGAGCCGTCAGGACATAGAACTGGTGTAGAGTGAACCAGACGAACACATCACTTCATGTCATGGACTGTCATGCCATGGGAAACAGCAATGCTGCAACAAGAGATTCATTTCTGCAGATCACCAGGGTGTTTTCCAAGAACAAGCAGGATCAGTGGGATACCCAAAAATACATATTGGAGGAAACGTCCAAGTTTTTGCTCAAAAAGGTGTTAGATAGGAAAGGACACAGTAGGGAATAACTCCTTTAATGATATTTAGGTTGCTGAATATTGCAACAGTTGACCCATATTGGAATAATCTGATAAAGGGAGGCCACTGGGATCCTTCTGCTCTGTAGCAGACACACTGGCATCAGTTTATATATTTTCTAGGCCACTGCATTTCAAACAAGAGCAGTTTCATATTACTACTGTCAGTGATGCATTGAGAAAAAATAGTAAAAAAGACAATAAGAAAACCTGTGTAGTTTTCCATTACAGTGACACCAATGTGGTATCAATAATACGGATCATCCATCTTGCAGAAGTGTATTCCTGTGGTTAGCAGATATGCAAGCGGCTGATGACTCTTTCTTTTAACATGTCTAATGTTGCCGGCAGTACAGTTTTTATTCAGTGTTTCAGCAAGACTCCTGCTTCGTATCACATTTAATAAAGACAACTTAGTAACTCCTGGTAAATCTAGGAGGATGATTCATAGATGGATAGGTAGTTGGAAGAATCCCCCATAATTGTCATCTCACTGTGCCCATTAAGAAACACCCATCAGCAGTCACCCTCTTTGGACCATTTGCAAACTTGGCAGGGAGCACCATGACATTTGCCTAGGATGTGTCACCCAATGTACCACGGTCAGGATAGTGAGTGTGGTGTGTGCGAAGAAGTTGATTATTCCACATCAGTCAGCTAGTTATATAGAGGTTTTGTGTTTCAAATACATCACTGAAGACTGTACCGAAAATATTCTTAATTTCTAGAATCACTGGGAAGACAAAAAAGACACCCACAACATAGATGCTGTAATTTTTTTTTCAGGATACTGAGTGTAAACATAGAAGTTTCTCTGAAAAGAGTAAGCTTTTTTTCTTGGCTTCTCATTGCATCTAGGTTAAAATTTACTGCTTATAAAGTAAACACTATTTTTTCTTGACACTGTTAAGAATGTCATTCCTCAAGTGTAACTTGTAGCTCTGATGCAGTAAACAAAAATGTTGTTTTGTTAGTACTACCATTTGCTCTTAAATCTTCTCACAGTTGCATGAAAACCTGTGTTTTGAAATCCAACCATCCTCATCACTTTTCCTGAGATTCCGCAGTTTTGGGAGTATTTATCACTACTCAGAACATTCAGAGTGCAGATAACTTAACAAACAAGTGGCAAACACAAGTTCTTCAATGGGAGGGCTTTGGGTGACCTCCTTGTGAGCGACTTCCATGTGAGTACCCCTTTGAAGGACATTGAATGGAGCAGACGGCTTACGACATGGGAGAGTAAAATGTGAATGGGATGACATACAAGTGATGAAACTCGGGGGAAAAAGCAGGTGGAAATAACAGAGGAAGAGCAAAAGTTCAGCTCCCTTATGCAGCATCCCCACGCAGAGCGAAGGCTTCCTGTGAAGTTGCCTCTTTGGGGGTGTAGCCTGCCATCTGCCTCAGAAGTGGTGGATTTTTAGGAGGAATTAAAGGTGAGAAATGTCGCTCAGAGCCCCTGCTTGTGACTACGCTGCACAGCACCTCATGGGAATAGCTCTGGGAAATCAAACTCGTGCTGCTTTGCCGGCACTGTGCGCGTATGGTTAGAAGCTCCTGTTCCACCCCAGTGGGATATTGCATGAATGTGTAGGCATAGAGGATTAGCCTGAAGAGATTCAGAATCACTTTGATAAATGTTTGTTGCTCCTGAAGTGGGCATGTTATGTAGGTACAAAGCACATACGGTAAGAAAGGGTCGATATTTTCTTCTTGCAGAAGTATAGGTCCGTATATACTGACACAAGTTCATCTGCAGTAACAGGTGAGACTCTCTTGTATGGTGGGGCAAAACCAACCCACCCCACGAAGCTTTTCTACAGTTATGTGACATGCATTGTGCTGCATCGTGCAGTCACTGTGGGCACCTACCAGGCAGGAAGCCCAGGGGAGAAGAGCCTTTAGTGTCACTTTGGTTGCTGTGATTTTTTTTCTGCATTAATGTGCATGCATTCAAATATTTAATGAGTTATTTATGAGTTCCAAGCCATAGCCCAAACCATGAAAGTAATTTCACTTATTTCCAACGGCAAGCAAAAGAACCATCCCTTTTTAAGGACCACTTGCCTCTGAGGCTCTTGGAAAGGCAGAAAACAACATGAATTTCAAGCTCAAAAGCCTGTGAGAATAAACTCCATCATGTCATTTTTAGCACTTACTAACTCTAACCAGATGTGAGGTATGCAAGAATAACCTTTAATTTAAATTTCTAGCTGTGCTGATTCTAGGAACAGGAGGATGGGAGAGATGTGGATAAAGTACTGTATAAAATACAGGAGTGCTGATCCAAAAAAAATTTTAAATGTCATCTTCAGTCCAAGGTTTATACAGAGGTCTGGGAACAGGTCTTATTTGTCTAAATTGCTTTATGCCTCACTGTGAGCAATTTTCTTCTCCTTTTCATTTTTTTTCTTTTGCAGGAAAATGACATTCTGATTTTGAATTAATATACAATTTTGCTGAAAAAAAAAATAATACTGCAGAATTCAGTTTATATTAGGGAGTAGTTGCAGAGCAAAGCCCATGTATTCCAAGGTTTCCAAGATGCAAGCAGTGTGCTTTATTGATGTGATCCAGACACATAGAGAGGAGAAACAGTGCAGCTGCTTGTCCTGCATCAGAGAAGACTAGTACTCCTATGCTCATACCTCTTAGATGACTGCTGTCACAAAAATGAAGATGATTTTCTTCAATTCATAGAATGGCCTAGACTGGAAGGGACCTTAGAGATCATTTTAATCCAACCTCCCTGTCGTGAGCAGGGACGCCACCTCTCGACTAGGTCGGGCAACACGTGAGAACCAAACGGGAATCGAATCCACGATCTTTGGTGTTTTAAACACCACACTCAACCCACTGAGCTAAAATTCTTCTTATCGTTATGCCAGCAAAATTCCTGCTGCTTTAAGTGGAGATCCGTGAGGGACTTGTCCTTGGATTGTGTCTGAAGTAAGATCAGGGTTAATGGGGGGAAAAATAATTTGAAGATATTCATGTGTGAGTTTAGGAAGGAAGACTGACTTTAAGCACAGATATTTTTCTATTATTATGGTGAAAAAATTACTTCATAGGAGTGTCGCTTTCTACTGCTCTTCTATGTAGTGGATTCCCACAACATAACAATTTTGGACTAGCGTTTTCTGCATTTTATTCCAGCGCCTTTTTTTAATTGTCTTATAACAAAAGTATGAATTGGTTCCTACCAATAATAGGCACACAAATTTGTTTCTAGACCCTCAGTTGAGTTTGCAGTGCTGCTGTTAAAAAAATGTATTCTTAAGTGTGAAATATATACAAAGGATTTGAAAGCCTGGAGGGTATTTCAAATATGCATCTAGAAAGTACCATATTTGCATTGTTACATTGCAACGTGATGTATCTTTTTTTTTTTTATTCATTTATTCAGAGTCCTGTTTGACCATAATGAATGTGAAAGATAGCCAATTAAATTGGGTCTCTCACATTAGCTGATTTCTGTAGACTTATCAAATTTGGTAAGTTTCGAAAAAACATATTTGTTGGAGAAATATTTTGAATTAGGTAGCCATATGCATGTTAAGATATCAGAAAATCATTTGTCAATCTAGATCATTCTCCCTGATGTCAACAGAGATGCTTATTGGCCATATTGCACTGTAACCCTATCGGCACTGCTGAAAGATAAATGTTATTGTCAAACCTTTAGAGAAGAACTTCCCAGCTTGAATTTCTTCAGTTCTATCAGAAAATACATTCCCATATATTTTTTTTATATATGTTTCCAGTCTGGGATCATAAAGTTTATTTATATTTTTCTGTAATTAAGTGTTGTCGGGTTGATACTTGGAGCATGGGGTTCACTGCAATCTTGTTCTACTTGGATGCTTAGCGCTATTAGTAGCCATGAATTCCATGTGTAATTGAATGCTTTTGTAGCTTTCCACCTGCTCATTTTTGGAAGCAGGTATGATGAACCAGGGCAAGACCACATCACATTTGTCTTTTTTAATTTTTGTTTAAATTTTTTTCTTTACATTTTTAGTTTGGCTGTTGTCAGGCAGAGGCATTGGTCTGGGTGAGCATTTGGATTGATCCTCTGTGGTGGTTGTTGTTTTATGTTCTGGGGGTTCCCGAAGGTGTCCTGACAGTGGCAGCTCAACATTGCACGGGAACTGCATCTTACCTGTAATGGTTCCAGCAGAGATGTTGTAGCAAAAATATATCAGGAAGATGATATAATGACTCTCTGTGAAATGTGAGAAAAATGTATCATGCAGCTAAAAGGATGGAAAACATAGGAAGAGACTATTTCAACTTCATCGTAGATCTGTTACAGCACTTATTATGAATGCTACCTTTTTCAAGTTAAGAGCATTCTGCATTACTTGCTGCATAAAGTGTTATTAAAAACTACATAAAATCTGTGTTCTGACTGAAGCTTATAGACCTGTTACATTACTTGTCCTTTTCTGAAAGTGGTTCTTTATTGTTTGATGTTATTTTGCCAGACATCTGATTTGTATAGCTGAACACAGGGCACTTGCATTCATTTTAAGAGTAATAAACAAGCTGCACTTTTGAAACCAACAAAACATTTTAAAATGGTAGAATTTTTTCCTAATTATTTTGTGTAGTGTGTTGAATACCTTTTTACTTTCTCTGCAGTTAGCTTCCATGAGCTTGAAAGAGCAAGAGTGGGAAAGCAAGCTTTACTGCAGAAAAAAAGAAATCAAAGCCAACCACCAACGGCTTTTTGAAAAAGAGTGTTCTGGTTGTTATAAAACATGTATATAACTGGCAACTGATATTATCCACTGGTGAGATATTGTTCGTATGTCTACAGCATAAAATTACCAGAAAAATCATGCTGGTTATCAATCCACATGTGCTCAATGCAGTTTGAGGATTTTGAGAATGCCATGTGTATCTTTTATCATACCACTGTAACCCCTCACCTCCCACCAGTTCTCCAGACACACTCCCCACTATATTATGTCCCCTTTGATGCACGTATCAACACATTTCACCTCTGATATTTTTCACATGAGTGTGGGCCATGCTGTGCTGCTTGACTGACAGTGCTTGAGCTTGAAGTCCTGTGTTCAGGGAAGGGACTATCTTTCTACTTCCCATCCGTCTACGCGTGGGCTTCCGTCTTGCCGTGAAAAATCTTCCAGTGTTGAGGAGGTCAGCTATACCTATATGGCAAATGCCTAGATCAGCCTGTTTTTCCCACACGCCAAGCTGACCAGATGCTGTGTGTCCATTTTCATCTGACTCAGGGCCCAAACAAATAGAATTTGCTTCTTCACCGTGTTTACTTGTTCAAATGCGATGCCACACTATGCAAAAATGTAGCTTTGGGTTACTTGGAGTGTTAGCAGAGCAAGGTGGTGTCTGCCCATGATATACTTCATAGACAAATTCATGGCTGTGTTTATACTAACCACAGTGAAGGAGTGGCTTTAACTAGCTTAAACTGGCTGCCATACTGTTACTAGCTTTCTCTCCATAGAAGGGGGCTTGTGAAGACCTGTAGAAAGCATCTGAGACAAAGGGTAAATCTGCCTGAGCTGAGCCCTGTGAGGTCCCAGCAGCCTGTGCGTCTCCTCAGGCTTCTCATCAGGAATGGTGTCCTCAGGCATCTCATCAGGCTTCTCGTCAGACATGGTGGTGGTGGTATGAGGTGCTGTTCTGACAGATACAAACTCAAATGAAACCAAAAATAGAATTTATCATGTGTAAAAAAGGTGTATGTTGCTGCTAATTTTGTCTGGATGTAAATCATGAGCTTTAAATGGAAAAAGATACTCTGTCTCAGTCACTCACAGCTTCACTTTCATTGTTTCTAAGGGTGAAAGGGATCTATGCATTATTCAGATCAGTACTTTGTCAGTTGTTTATTCTTCCCTTATATAGGCTGTTAGTGTTTAATAGTATTTCTAGAATACATGTAAGATTCTTTTTTCCTGCCTCAGCTTCCCATCTCAACATGGTTAAGAGGAGAGATGGGAGATCAGAAACTGGTAGAATTATGTTTGTAGACATCTGTCTTCAGAACAACTTTGCACCAGCAAATACGGCACAGCAGAACTTCCTACATGCTTTTGCAGCAATGGCTTATACATTTGCGGGGGAAGGGGGCTGGGAAGGGCAGTGAAGATGCTCAACTAAATGGCCAAATTAGTGGTAATTCGTGTGGTTCCAGTGACTTGTTTAATTTTTGTGGAACTATTTGGATTCAGATCAACAAGAGATTAATCGAGTTGGCTGCTGTGAAAAGTGTGAGTTGGCCAGCTAACCCAGCACCAGAACAAGCACACCACAGAAAGGCAGATGCCCATTTTCTGCAGCAACTAAGCTTTGGTTTTGAGCTCTCTGTCAAGGTTCTGCCCCAGACCAGCTTGGGTACCTACATAAAAGAACTGCAGCAGTATGTGCGGGTATGGCCAATATCACTTTATCTTAATGTCATTTTACTTGTGCTTTTACATACTTTTTTTGGTTCATGCCATGTTTAGTATTCTGCTAGGTCAGATGAAGTCAGGGGTCAGGGATGTGCTTGATTTAATACAACTGGATGGTTTGCCTGTGTTTTGTCTGTTCCTTTTGGTGTCCTGTCATTTGAATTTTATGTTTTTGCCTTTATTTCTTGAGACGACTTTTCTGGGTATCATTTTCTGTGCTGTGTTGGTCCTTTATGCTGGTACATATTGCATTTGTTCATCTAAAATGCCTGTCCTGCGCAATTTCCATCCTTTTTACGGTCTTACATTTTGTCATTTTCTGCTTGAGTTTGGTTGTGGTTTGTTATATTTTGACAGTGGTTTGTCATACAGCTGTGAATAACCTCTTTGGCTTCCCTTTAAAACTTTCTTCTTTGCAGTTGTTGAACAAAGTTAACTGAAATATTCTTTCTTCAAACAGTATGATTAGCCCAGACAGAAGTGCAAGTGGCTGTATACTACAACTAGGCAAACCATTTGTTCTGGTTTTATCCACATTCAGAGTGCAGGGTTTTTTCTGCAAATACGAATATCCCCTTTGTTAAAATATTCACATATAGATCTTTGCTGGGGGGTGATGGCTTTGACTTATAAGATGTGAAAGTTTTACAGTTAAAACTGGAGCTTCCTCATTTAAGGTATGTCTTTCATCTGTGGAAAGACAATGCAGGTAAGCCCCTAAAACGCTCCTCTCCTCTGACTTAAAAAGTCAGCTTAGACCATGATCTTCCTCAGAAATGTGTCTGCCATGAGAAATTCTGAGTTTTTCAATGTGGGGTAGGGGTCTGGCCTGCTCTGTATTATTAGAAACCTAATTCATTTTTTTAAACAACAAATTTTATGGGCTCTTAGTTTTCATTTTATGATCAGTTAGCAGACTGAGTTCTTAGAAGTGTTGCCAGTGGTTACAGGTAATGAAAAACTTAACACTTGAAGCTGGTACAGAACTGTGCAGGGCTGATGCTCTGCTATGTGTGCTTGAATTTGAGGTGCTGGTTATGAGACCTGCAGGAAAAGAGCTGAGGGTTCACGTTGACTGTGAGCCAACAAAGTGCCACTGCTGTGAAGAAGCCTCCTGGGCTACATTAGGGAGAGTTTGAGGGAGATGATCTTTCCCTTGATGCTGGTGAGACACATATGGGTAGGATATTCAGTCTGTTTAGAAGAAAAACATGGAGATACTGGAGTGAGTCCAGGGAAGATCCTTGAATATGATTAAGGGCTTGAAGGATCTACCTGTGAGAGGGACTTGGACTCTGCCACTTGCTCTCCACATCCCCTGATCCTCAGTGTCTTCAGCTGAGGCTGAAATACTCAAGATCGGAAGGCTGAATTTTGTAGAGAGCGATTCTTTAAAGACTGGTAGTGTGCTGCCAGTATAATAAGGAAAGGATTGGGAGGAAATTTTATTGTAATAGGAAGGGTGGCTGAACCTTAATGAAAATCTATGCTGATGCAGTTTAGTTTTGTACTGAGACATACAGAGCTTTTTATAGTTGTTTTCTGACTGTTTTTACCAAAACGAATTACAGTAAAATATCGTCTCTCTTCAGACAGAAGATGGATTTAAGGCTGAGTTGCAGATTATGTGTCTATAAGAATAAGGGTCGTAAGGTGTGGGGAGTTAAGCTGAGGTCTCATTGTCATGAAGTTTCTGTTACTTGTTCTTGACTGAAGTGTGGTTTAGAGGATTGAAGTGCTAGTTACAGACTTTCAAGAAAGGGAAATATTCTGTCAGCTGAATCAAAATTATACAGGCAAATCCTCACCAGGGTAAAATGTTGTTAGGAAATACATATTGGAGAAAAGGCAGAGTCAAGCCTGACACAATGATTGAATTACACAGGATAGAAGGACCTGGAGACATTAGAATTTTATGAGCTTTAGTATTTTGGGTTATAGTTTTTAACTGCAGGCAATATTATTGACATTAAATAAATAAAATATTGCAGATACCATGAAAGTATCATGGATCAAAACAAAAACACTCCAAAACATTATGTACTGGATGTGGGATGTATTCAAGACACTCAGTCACAGTGCTGAATCCATGTTATTCATCCCACTTTGCAGTTTTGTTACAAAATTGAGAACAACCACAAAATGGCTGGAAACCCTAGATTTCCCCAATTCCCATGAAGTGTTAAGTACATCATTAAAGCAAAATGTTAAGGGCATGTAAACAATGTATACACAGCTAATCTTACTCCTCAAAAATCTAGGCAATACAGAGGTGCTACTTCCACAGTCTTCTGAGCTTTAATGGAGTTTTAAATCTATAATGTCTGTAGATTTTACAGGTGTTTTCTGAATGTTTAAATGTAATGTAATATATTGCTTGTAAACTACTATTAATACTATACTATTATACTGCAGTATATTATTATTACAACTGTTACAATAGATTTTAAATCATACATTTAATTTTACCTAATATTTAATTTGTGTAAATAACTAGACATTTCCTATAAGTGGAAATTAATGATACATTATAATTTTTATTCTAAATGATAGGAGCCCAGTCTTACCCACTAGATAGGGAGAGAAAAAAAAGGACAGATCTGTGTGTGCCAGATTCTGTCTCAGATACACGTGGGTGGTTTAAATCAACATGGCCCACATGTCTCCGAGACAGAATTTGGACTTATTAGATTGTCTTTTCACTGCCTTTCATGCCATACTATCAAATCTGACAGGGGCTTTTCCTGGGACTTGACAGATTCATGTTGTTTGGGTTTGAATCCACTCGCCAGATAAGGTCTTATAAAGGTGGAGGGGTGTTTTCATCGGCAGCCTGCCTTGCAGCTCATCCAGAGAGCAGGTCACAGTACTGAAAAACAGAGCTTTACTCTTGCCCAGCTTCATGGAGGGATTCCTCCCTCCACATCCCAGTCTGATGGACTGTCTCTAGGAGAGAACACACCTGATCTGCCATTTCACTAGGACAAATTTGGGAAAATAAAAGTATAGGCTGAATAACAGCAAGGATGCCACTGTGTAACTCCATGAAGTTTTGCTTTTTGTGTACTGATTTGCAAGCAAGATACGCAAATGAACATGCTAAGCTCTGGCCCATACAGATGTCAATTAGCCATGCTCAGTAATGTCAATTAACAATTAACAATAAAATCTCAGGCTTTCTTCCAATGGTGCTCAGGAAAGCTCATTTGCAATCAATGGGAAGTCATCTGGCTTTCCAAGCCTTTACATCTGGCAGAGGGAGAGTTAGTTGTACCATCCGTTTAATTACTGAGACCCAACTGTGATAATCTCTCAAGCAAGAGACTTTCATGGTCTGTCTAGAGCTGTACAGGACAGCTTAACATTTTGTTTGGGGAGACAAAAAATACCACAGCCCTGACCAGCAGAGTTCCTCAAGCTCAGCTATAGCATGTTGATGAGATAACCAGCTGCAGGCTGTAGGAGAGCTTACAGACAGACGTCCCTTAAGCTATAGGCACAGGGTGCTTTTTTCATTGTGTTGCTGAATCTGTAGAACTTTTAAAGGCTTTTTATATTTTATGTTTTTATTTCTGTCTGGTTTATTACTTATTTTGTATCCTAGCTCTAATTGAAGATATAGGACTTGACAGAATTAGGAGCTGCAAAAACTAGCCTGGAAGCGATAAACCAAATATTTTTATTTCACTGATTAACACTTCCATTGTGTCACTTCTATACCAAGTTGACAGTTGTCTTACATGGTGTATAGGTCTATGCTAAATCCAAGTCTCTGCTCCTTAGAGCTTCTACTAGAAAGGTAACACATGAGCAGTTCAGTGAGCAAGGAGGGGTTTGCTATCAAGCCCTGGTTCTGCAGAGGCCATGAACCTTCATTTTGTAGAGAGAGTATTGAGATTTTGACAGCCTATCTTTGGGACACAAAGGGAGGAAGCGTTCTTCTATTCCTAGCCCACAAATAATACCAGTTTCCTATGAACTAGAAAAACATGTTTACTTGCTATTTTATTCAAATCTTCCTTTGGGAAAAAAAAAAAAAAAAGAAGAAAACACACATCAATACCATCACCACCACCACATGGTGTGTCGTGGTACCACAACTATATTACAAACTACTTTTTTTATCTGGCTTTCTACCCATACCTAGTCCGAGTCTTGCAAAACGCCTGAATTTCACAAGTTATTACCATTCCCACCTAGAAATCGTTGCACTTTTTGGCTCAATTTGGGATGGAAAATTAATTTTAACCTTAAACGTATTTCTGAGAGAAAAAAGTATTTTACACTCAGGCAAACATATTTAAAAGGGGAAATGAATGAAAGGACAGCACGAAAATAGTGATCGTTAGGATCAGAATGACAGAGGGGCAGTCTGATCATTATCATTGCATGCCGAGGACAGAACGGAGGAGCGTGAGCTAAATGTGTCCCTCCCCAGGAGGCAGGGCTTGGGCTGTTTGATACGTCAGGTGGTACCAATGTTTTCCTTAGAATTCCCCAGAAATGATACTTAAGAAATATGTATGATGTAAGTTACTGGCCTATACAACTTCTTGCTTACATTCATAGATTGAATTAATTGATTTCTGGCCCGCTCATATTTGAGGGAGTGTCACAAACCTACCTCTTATTTCACTTCTAACGTTATGGTTAGGTCTCTGATGCACCAGAAAGGTTATACAAAATCACATGTAGCCAGGCTGTTGCACCACTGAATAGGCTAAAGGTGTGTCATTCCGGTGGATGACAGCGTTATATTTTGTGCAAAAGAGTCACTTCAGATATACCTTTCTTATAGGCATTTTCATATAAATAACTATTACCTGTTACTAAATCCAGCTGATCTTTGTCAGTTTGCTTTGCTATCCGGGGATTTGCTAGCAGAAATGAAGCAAACATTAAGGGGCAGTGCCCGCTTCTCAGGGGAAATAGTACATCCTCAGATACTCCACTAGAGATGAAGGATGCTGCCCAGGACAAAATGGTAATTTAAAGCATCATTCCAGTGATCTGGAATTAATGCCTGAATGCTGAGAAGCACGTGAATTTTTCTTCTAGTATATCCAATATCTTACATGCAGGATGTCACATTTCACTGTAAAAGGGTCTTTGCTGCGTAATGTGACTGTAACAGCCTGTTACTATTTGTACAGATGCAGGTATGAACCTACATCTGCTTTCCCAAGCCTGAGTATTGGACTCGGAGCCTTGGCATCTGCAGTCATAGCTATTCCAGTGTATTCTTGCAGGCAGATGATACAGCATCTATTATTAATATTGTCTGATAAGTCCTATTAAAAGGCCTTCTTTCTACTTATTTATAATTTTGCAAAACTTGGCCCACTAAAGCTGAAATTGGTTTTGTTTTCAGCTAGTTCTTTTTTATTCAGGCCAAAAAGGATTCCTTCTTTCCCCCTAAATGGAAAAATACTGTTTTGTCCGTGTAAAAAAAGTCTTGCAACTTTGTTTATTAAAGGCCCAAGACTCGACTCTGGAGCCGAGTTGCTCACCCTTGCAGCAGGGGTTTCCCTTTTGCCCTCTTTTTGGAAATCTGACTGATTTTAGCAAATTTACGAATCTTTGGGGACAAAAACGCAGCCATTATGAAGTACTCAGGGCAGGCTTTACTGGAGTTTGACAGCTAAAACTTCCAAGGACTCCCTTTCCCAGAAACGTAGCAAGGCTCCTCATAGGAGTGCAGTGGGGCTATTCACGTACCAACTGCAAAGAGTAAATTGACACGCAGCAGCTCAGGGCTGCCTGGAGCTGCAGATATTCCCACTGCAAAGAACACGGGAATGGCTGAGAGCCTGTGGGAAGCTCTTCCTGCTCCTGCACTGCCAGAGGATGTGCCTGGGTTCCAGGTGACCCTTTGAAGGAGGCAACTTGACCTGAATGTGGAGAAAAGAAGAGGAAAGTGAAAGGAGGAAAAAAAAAAAAAAAAGAGAAAATAAAAAATCAGGGCAAGATGACATTGGTGTGAGAGAGAGAGGAGGAATAGTAAGTGGGAGGTGAAAGGAGAAGATGGAGGATGATTAAGTAAAGGAGAGCTGGGAATCAATGAGAAAAACACAGGGAACAGGGAGATGTTTGGCTGGGTGGGGGGCAGAGAGGGAAGAGGTCTTCTTGCCTGATCTCTGTTGGGATGAGAAGCTGAAGGGAGGAAGGGAAGATGGTGTTTGTTGGAGGAAACAATTTGCTGTTTAGGAGGAGGCAGAGTGGTGAAAAGGGCAGGGAGAGAATCTTGGGGCTGAAAAAGCCCTACAAAATCAAGATCCAGCTGAGACTGCTGAGGCAGGGAGCCTGGGACAAGGAGCTGGGGCAGCCTGGCTGCCTAGGAAGGGCACCAAGATAGCATGTGTGAAGCTGGCATTTTGGAGACAGCGGAGTAGAAGAAGGAGACTGAGACTAAATAGCTGTGTCTGCTTAAATAAGGAGAATGAGGAAATTGGATGGATTTGGGAAGAGTTAGTCGCAGCGTGCAATGCCGTAAAGAAAATCTGCCTGACAGTGCTGAAGCAGGGATGCTCTTAGAGCCCTGTCAAGAGGAAGGGAAACCACAGGAGTCTCCCCATACTCAAACTGCTACTGCAAACATTTGTTCTTGGGGCTCCTGTGGCAAAGATCCGTGTGCTGTTTCTGAGGGTGTCCATGTGATGCTCCTTTAGGGAAGTGTGGTGTGGGAGGGAGGAGCCCTACAAAACCGTGCACAGATACATTCTTTAAAGTGTATTCTGTAGACTAAACACCAAACTCTAAAATATGAAAAAATTCCAATTAGGTGTTATACCATATTCTATTTAGACTGTACTTTCCATTAGTGTCTTTGACTGCCTCTGTTGAATTGCAAACCCAAGGCCAAGCTAGCGTACAGCTGGCTCTGTGCTTTGCAAGGCGTGCGTTCACTTTACTGGTGCAAGGGTGGCTAAACTACGCCCTGAAGTGACCACAGGTATCAAGTTGTCCCATAATCCTGCCTCCACGTTACTTGGAATCCCACTAGGAAGTAGCCTTCAGCTGACTGGCAAAAGATAGATGGTGTTGCTAAAACCCTGTTGAAATGTACAGTGACACGCACAAGCGGAGTGTGTACACCCACCCCGAGCATGCCCATCTACTACAAGAAGGGAAGGAAGAGCACGTTTGCCACATTCATATTCTTATGCCCTGGAGAGGTTTCTGTACATGCATGCGGCAGAGCTGGGTGTACGCACACATATGTGCTGGGACACTCGTAGATACAATTGTGTTTTGGAGGAGGAAGAAATCAAGGAAAAGTCCTTTGCATTTAAAATGCACAAAGTTTGTGATTATCCCTAGACTTTATAAGAGGTGTTCCACTTTTTTTGTTGTTCTTGGAAGTACTATCTCGTGCACAAATAAGCCTTGTTACCACTGCAGAGAGTTCTTGTTTATCCTAGAAATGAAATAATCTTTTTAAGCTTCACAAAGAGAACCAAAACCTTGAACCTGCTTCTTCTGCAGTCAACGTAGTTTCAAGATATTTATGCAGTGCGTAATCACGTGAATAGAGGTTTATCACAATCAGTAGAAATACTGGATTTTCATATCACACATTTGCTGCTTAGGATGATTAGCAGGAAATTTAATTTGCACTAATTAGCCTTAGGGGAGCAAGAAATTAACTTGATGAGTAAATTTCACATCTTACTATATACCGTACCAACATGGAGAAATTCGAGTTAAAGCACGAGTTGAGTCCTACTCTGACACACTGGACTTCAGTTTTTCTAAATTAAATTAAAAGACCACAGAAAATTTATATATGCATGGTGAGTGGGTGAGGTATTTTAGGAGCTAGAGTCATAGAATAGTCATTCAATGTATTCATTGAATTGTCAGCCACTTCCAGAGAGTGTGGTATATTTTTGTACATTAGGTTACATGAATATCTAATATTACAGCAAAAGCTGTAACAAGTCCTAATTTTCTATATTTGTATATTTTCATTATATAATGTGCATTATGACTGCACAAGCAATATTGCACATTGTAATGCACAGAGCAGAAACAGTTTTCACAGAACTACTGTGAAAACACCATACTTTTAAATTTACAACACCCACTTGCAAATACATTTTTAGGGTCAGGAGCCTTTGTTCGTATGCTGGCAAACTTCCTATGAAAATAATTTTTTTTAGAAATTACTCTCAAAAGTACACAGCGAGTGAGGGAGGCATGAGTCACCACATAGTCTTAATAGCCAAACAAGAATTAGGAACTCATAAACTAATCTTGCTTGTCAATGGTGACTTTTCTGTTTCATTCTTCTAAAAAACAGTTTAGATCACTTGGTTTTTCCCTCTGTAAAATGGAGGCAATTTCTATGTATCCACCTCTCAAAATTACTGTGGATTGATTAATGCATGCAAAGCAATGACTCATTTGGTATGGAAGTATCGGTCTATTATAAACTGAAGTGTTCTGTCATACTAGGCTATTGTTGTATCCAAATTTATCTGTAAAAAAAGGAGATGAAAAACATCAGTTGCATATGAGATAATTGCCTTTGATGTCAGTGCTTCTGCTAGTTTGTGCATCTGAAGTACCTTCAGAAGCTCACTATTACTATTGCGTATTTGGAATTAGATCTTGCAGTTCTTACCTGAAACTGCTATTGAAGTGAGAGGTGTGACTTCAGTGAGAGTTTTGCCCAAGTAAGTATTGCAGAATTTGGCACCTTGAGTCCATAGTTTGGGGTTTCAGTGGTGCATATAAGCCAGCTCATGCATCTGCTCAGACTTTCTAACCCATGACACAAATAATTCTGGTCTAAAGAGACATCTTGGAGAGACCTGTGGGCACAATTATATATTGTGTAATATATATTGTATTGCATTCTCAGGTCCTTCTTCAATCCACAGGATGCTCTCTTTCTCAGCAGTAGCCTTCCTATTCAATCAAAAGTGTATGTGTGGGTGGGTATATATAAATATACGTGTGCCACACACAGACAAACATATATGTGTACACAACCCTCCTATATAAATGTACTTTGCCTTTTTGAGTGTACAGGTCTATTTCTGTAAATGCTCACCACTTGTATTTATATATTTATGAGTAATATCCAACTTTCAGTCATAATTGACACCATGTGGCTTTCTGTGTAATAATTACTTTGGGACAAAAAACCTTGCAGATGGTTTCGAGAATGACTCTAACTCACCATCAATGTAAAAAGATTAAATAAGATGAGCCCACTCCCTCTGAATGGAATAACCCATTTTCATTGACTTCAATGGGAGCAGGCGCAACTTCGTTTCTACAGCAGACAGAGAACATGTATTATATTCGTTAAATGAAAGTTTGATTTCATTGCACTTAAAATTATTCATGTTCTGTTAGCAAATGGTTTGAGATTTTGTAACCTAGAGCATTTGCTGAATTCTGCTTTGTATTTTCCTCACAGCGATTGGAAGGACCCTCATTCCTCGTTATTTTAGCACTGTCTTTGAAGGAGGTGTAACAGACCTGTATTACATTCTCAAGCACTCAAAAGAGTCATACCACAACTCATCCATCACAGTGGACTGTGATCAATGCACCATGGTCACTCAGCATGGAAAACCCATGTTTACCAAGGTAACAGGGAAGACTCGATAAAGCATGTTGTTGGTTTTTCTTTTTCTTTTTCACTGTGTATAAGGGTGAAAAATATTGGCTGTTGCATTTTTTTCTGGTAGACTAAGATTATTTCTAATACTGAAAACCCTTGAAGCCATTTAATTACTATTTTCTATATTCATTATTTGACTGGAAATTACTGTGGGCATCCTGTAATTCTCCCAGGAAGACTGCAAGAAAAGCACGTAATGCCAGGTTGCCAAAACCATCAGTTGTACATGAATTAAACTCTACCTGCCCATTTCCTTTTCTTTGGGCTTGATTTTAAAGCAACAATGAGATTTCACATTGCTGGTACCTACCATTTGTGATGGTATGTGTTACATTTGATACTTACCCGGTCCGAGGACTATAAATCTCCAGGAAAATAGTGATTTAATACACTAGGATGCCAGTCCAAAGGGCAGTGAAGTCAATGGAAGGAGTCAATTGATTTAAACATGCTCTGTATCAAGCAGTTAGTGAATATTCAATATTTGTAATTGATAGTGAATTATCTCCATGCATTGGCCACTTCCAGTCCTGTAATTAAACTGAGTGCCATATATTTATAAGTGTACCAAAAGGATGGAAAATACAAATGATAAAAATTTTCTTATATTAAAAAAAATCAGAAAACTGATTTTCAAAATAGAAGTGTCCCCTTTCATAAATTAATAGGAAATTTTGATTTTCCGTCTTGTACCTGTTCATCTGTATGAATTCTAACCTTTGTATGGAGGAAAGCACGAAAAGAGAAGGGGCAGCAGGAGAAGATAGCCCATGACCCATAGGCCAGCAGGACTGTGGAAGTTCTAGAGTCAAAAAAGGCACCGGCTATTGACAGCATCATGACCAGGGCCCACATGTCCTACACTGCTTTAGCATGTATGTGAGACCCATCCCTTTGTAGCATCTTCCCTGCCATCTTCATGGCTCTTGGAGTAGGGTTTAAAGAATGAGAGGAAGCTACTGCTGTGCGGAGCACTGATAAGCTGGGAGGTGTGCACTTGATTGTGTAGTCCTTCCAGCTCCCCCACTCCAGACTCCCTGTGACTTACATCAAGAGATGCAAAAAGGCCAGATATTCCCAGGTAGCACCTCTTTGCCACCTCACTGCTCACGAGGAGCTGTGCGTGCTGGCCATTGCAGAGGACATGACGAGGGTCTACAATAGCTGCTTCTCTGCGAAGCTCCCTAAAGCGATTTCTGTGTCACTTCCCCTTGTGTTAGCTTTAATGCAGTAGCAAATAAAGGGTTGGGTGGGGTGGCTTTTTTTGACTCAGTAAATACAATATGATTGTCTCAATTTATTCTGCTTATCATGGCAGCACATTACAGTGTTGTTACTTTGGAAAGGAGGCTAGTATCTAGCAAGTCAAGGGTAGATGAGCCATGGGGACTGGGCTGGGTTAGGCGGGCCACAGTCACCTCCTGAAGCATCGTCCCAATGCGTGCAGTGAGCCTCTCCATTTGCTGCAGCCCTGGCAGCCCACGGACTGCTTCAGCCCTGACGTTTCTCTTGCAGGTTCCAAAATAAACTTCTGTAAAAAAGTTCAGGTGGGGATGTGATTTGGATTCCAGGAGAAAACTTAGGGAGTTTTAATGGCTGTGCGTTTAAAATATGACTGTGTTAGTAAAAGTAGTTTGAAGTAAAACACAGTAGTTGGTGGAATAAGGGGGAAAATATATTAATCTAAATAAGTTAGAGCCAAATGTTGTCTTGACTATGCATGTGTAGTTTCTAGCAGAGATACCAAGGGCACAGTTCTTATACCTAAAGGTAAACTTCTACTCTCACAGCATCGGTGGTGGAACAAAGCAGCCCTCCCATAAGAAGCATCATTTCAATGGACTGTATAGCTTCTTAGATCATGTCTGAATTTGACACAGTGGAACTACTGCAAAGGGGTTTTTTAATACAGAAATACAAACTAACTATTCAGTTTCACAAACAATTTCCAAGCTGCAAATTCACTAACTCTTGATATAATGGGCTGAAACACTTCTCACCATGTATTCAATAAGGAATCCACAGCTGCATTTTATTCAACATTTTGCTAGTTGGAGCAACTGACTACATACTGCATCATTGGACAAATATCTAAAATGGCATTTCCATTTTTTTTCAAGCAAATGTGGCTAGAACATGCCTAACAGTAAGAGTATGAATAGTCCAGCTTGTCTTTAGAGTGCAAGAGGTCCTTGTAAAGTGTCGCACAGTTAAAAATGGTTTTATTGAGGTATAGACAAATACAATAAGGAATTTAATACAGTTCAATGGCATGAATTAAATGTGGTAAAAGAAGAAACTGGAGCTCTGACTATCATGTTTGTTTACCTGGTAGATACTTTTTTTTCCCCTCTGGGTAAAGGAAAGCTTTAGGAGTCCTCCCAAGTCTCATGTCTAGGTAAACCATGTTTACTGACACTCCAAATTTATGTGTAGGCGAACTGTTTTTCTGCAGTTAGTGATGTTTATATTCCCCGAGAGACTGGCAGAGGTGAGCTTTGCCTTCACCACTAGAGCAATTGGCACCGTGCACTGGAACCGTTCTATTCTTGTGCCCAACCATGGGGCCATCGGCTGGATTTTATAGGTGAAGCCCTTGAAACTCAGTGGTTTTAATCCTTACTAAAAATCTCAGGCATTTCCCAGATTAATGTAAGCTTTAGGTTTCTTTTCAAGTAACGACTCAGATTTGAGAAATGGTCATTCATAAAAGGGGAAGCCGTCTGAAAGATGCCTGGTGTTAGGAGAGCGAGGCTCTGAGCAATAAGGCACAGGACCAAAGCTGGTTTTCGTAGGTGCGAGCAGTTGAAATTCCTACAATTAACAAGTGCAGTGAAGGGGTTAAGAAGCTATTGGTTAGTTTGAGAAATGTTCTTTTTTAGTTTTTTCCTGGCCTAGTCTAGAGCAACCACGTGACATACTGAATGCCTGCCAGCCTCTTTCTTGTTGATCCTCCGGAGACCATCTGTGCTGGGGGCATTGATTAGAGTGTGTCTGCTGGGATTACATCTTTTCTGTTGCCATGCCAACTAATCAGCTGATTTTGGTTACCACAGAAACAAAATGTCAGAGCTCACAGTACGGTAACATGAATTCAGCACAACAGAAAATGTTTTCTTAATTGGAGACCCTTTTGATTTTTTGGATTCTATGTAAAAGGCAGCTTTGAAAAAAAAAAAAGAGGCCCATTTAAAATAAGAACTGTGCCAATTTTATTGATTAAAAGCAACGCATAAAATTCTGCTCTACATAAGGAACTTAAATTCCTTTATAAGACGTATAAATTTTTTACCACTGTGGTATAAGGAATGTGTTTCAGTTTTTCTGTTGAAATTTGTTAATGCCAGTGCATAAAATTAATCTGCTAAGAGCTGTGGGGTTTTGAGCTTAAGAAAAGAATCATTTGAGAAGCCACAGGTATTATTATAAAAAAATATTCTGAACCTGAAATATTTTCATGTTAACTGGTCACTAATCAGTATCTCTGGCCTCAACATAGTGACGTTAACATAAAATGTTTTTCTTCTTCTGTGAATCCATATGTGAGTGCATGTGTACCCCTGTGTAATTTCTCATCACAGTGCAAGCGATGTGAAAATCAAAAACAGGGTCAAATGACAAAATAAGTCACATTAAAAATTTGAAGGCATCCGTAAAGTGTGTTGAAAAGGGCAGATGAGAACCTGTTGCAAGATTCTCCGTTGTAGGTCTACAGTAATTTGTCTCTGTAGCACACCTGTTAAAATTACCTACATGTTTTTTCCAGAAACAACCTGGAGGAAAAACTCTGATGATGTTAAGTGAAATGTTAACCAGAAAAGCCACACATTGCCCAAGTGGGAGCTAACCAAGTCTGAGTTGGGGCTTGTAAAAAGCCTTGACAGATTCAACTGTATCTAGGATAGCTGGTTGTTCAGTCAAGTATTAATTGTATTAAAATCAAATTTGCAGAACTCTTTTCTTTTGAAAGTTATTACACTCTGTTTCCACAGTATATCTGTACCCTGACTGGCAAGTTTGCTTTGAGAAGGAGTTGTAACTCTAATCATCCAAATTTTTAAAAAGCATCAAAGACAGAGGTAGTTAATTTTCAGATCAGGCATCATTTGCAGTAGTTCATGGTACCCCTAGTCAAGATAAGATGCCAGGTGTCTATTTGGCACCTTAAAGAAGATCACAGCCACAGCAGCTATTCCACATGAAGTTATGAACAGTTATTTAAAAGTCCCCAGTAGTTTATTTTATTTCTTATTTCCAGGTAGTGCCCACTTGCTGCATTTATTCCTCCCACATTTTCTCTCCTCAATTTGACAAGACCCCTCACAAAACTGCGTGAGCCACTTTCTGTGGAAGCAGCTCCGTTGTCCATGTCTGCAACCTCTCCTCTGCTCCCCTGGTTCTCGGACCTGCCATGGCAATGCAGCTCATGCAGCCCAATGGCAAACACCCCGTTTGGTTTGGCTTGAAGAAAAATAAAAATGGGATAAAATGACTGGAAAAGACAAGAACACTTGGAAAAGACAAGTTAAAAAGTCGAAAAAAAAATCAGGTTTTGCCATAGGCAGTCAGGGCACTGTGTACTCCAACTGGACGTGAAAGGAAGGCTTATGTGCCGAGCTACTGTAAGGAAAGGGCAACATAAAACAGGTTGGGAATGACTGGTTCAGCAGCTTGACATCGAGTGCACGCAGTCGCACCACAGCCACCTCCAGTGCGACGTTCAGTAATTAATTAGCAGTAGCGAACTGTGAGGGCAAGAGAATTGATGCAATAAATAAGATTTAGAGCACACAATCTTCTATGTTTGTAAAATGCTATAAAATCTACAGTATTATAAGCTCCTGTTTCCACGGTAAGGCCTATGAAGTCATTTTCCCACATTTGTTTTTTCTTCCCAAGAGAAAGAAAAACAATTAATCTAGCAACAATGAACAACAGAATACTGCTCTGATATTTCTGAATGTTGATTAATCAATGATACAATACTATTGAAAACAAAATTCCTAGGAATTTATGTCATGTATTTTATGTATTCTAGGTATGCACAGAAGGACGTCTTATCTTGGAGTTTACTTTTGATGATCTTATGAGAATAAAAACATGGCACTTTACTATTAGACAGTACAGAGAATTAGTCCCACGCAGCATTCTAGCCATGCATGTAAGTAATCCTTTTTTCACTTGACCTAATGCAAAGAAATGAGATTAGGTTTATGAAGAACTCCAGCAAATTTCACACCCAAGGCAATTAACTATAAATATTTTGTTTTGCCTGCAGCTACGTCCAGTTACAAGTACTTTCATCACTCCCTTGTTTCTCAATGCTCTGTTGTTGCCACTGTTGCTATGTTTTCATTTTGTTTTAGCACATAGTTTTCCTTTTAATCCCATTTGGTGGTCTGTATGATTTGGTCCCAAAATCTGATCTTATTGATATGAACTATACTAAAGTCAGGGAATTTGCATCATTGTTATAAATTATATTTAGTCTTTCAATGAAGCAAACTAATGTTACCCTTGCATGAGGCAGTAAATAAGTAATTAGTATATATTTACTTAGAAATCTTTAGAATTTTAATCCAGATCTTCTTTCTTTTTTCACATTTCAAGACTTTTCTTTTGTAACTGAATGAAAACACACACAATAGTACATTAAGTTATTAAATATTCTACAATCTGAAGTCAAAATATTACAAGGTAAATTATTACAGAGAAGCCAAGGACAGAGTCTTACTGCAACTCCTAGTTTCACACTGTAGAAACATTCCAACTAGTAACTAGTGCTCCATATACAAAATTAATTGTAGGACTATGGTTTCATAGAGGTTAAGAGCATAGGCCCAAATACATGCCTCTATTTTGACATCGAGTTACTTAGATATCCATAGATAAAAATATATTCTTAGTGAGGAATTTTAAATAACTGAAGAAGAAGCCTAGTCTTTTTTGAAAATACTGTTACAGGCCTGAAGAAAATACCTTTGAAAAGCTACCCCACCATTTTTCTCCTAGGGTTATCTTTTATTATAGAGGGCTGATCTTCTGAACTCTTCGACAGTATCCCATTAAGGGACAATGAGGATGGCCATGGGCAACATTATGTATTTAGGGGAGCTGCTGCAATTCAAAGAGAGTGGAAGCGGAAGCAGGTTAGCCAGCATGCACCAGGTATTAATTTTAGTAATGAGATTGATCTCATTTTAAAGAGGAGGCTGGCCTCATAGGTAAAGCTCCTGGCTAGGGTCACAGAAGGACTGTACTTGCATTTTTTCCTGTTTAATTCTGGGAAAATAACTTAGGCCAGGAGGGTTCTCCAGCCTATGCTTAGTACCACTTACGTGATCAGCTCTGCTGAAGGTGCCTTGATGAGCTCTCTTTGCTTCCGTTTCTTACCCACAAATAGAAAGCAGTACCTTTGCTATTCCTGCCTTTATCTGTTTAATCTTATAGGACTCCAGCCACCAAATCGAAGGTACAAAGTATACTGTGATCCCTCAGCAAGCTCTTTGGTGGGGCCCTGCTCACTTGTATACCCTGTGCATGACTGGTCCTCCTAGGTCTATGCTCAGGGACGGAAGGAAGATATTGAAAAACATCTTTATTCTGCTCCAATTTCATAACATTTTACATTTTCCTATGCAAACAGAACTCTGTAGCATAATACATAAATTTAGCACCCACGTGTAATTTTTGCATAGGAGTGGCGCCACTTTTCAGAGAACCCTCCCTGCACTTCACCAAGAGCATAGAGAAAAACAAATAGACAAAAAGGAAAGTGAAAATTCCTTTTTCCTCTGTTGTTTAGGCACAAGACCCTCAGGTGCTGGAGCAGCTGTCCAAAAACATCACTCGAATGGGTCTGACAAACTTCACTCTCAACTACCTCAGGGTAAGCATACCATAGCTGGTGATTATTGTGAGCATTTTTTAAAAGTTACTGTTAGCTTTGAGTCAAGGTAATGAGAGCAGAGCCTGTGCCAGTCAGGTAAGAAATGGACCTAACCCTTAATAATGGTGAGGGAGAAACACAGAGACTGTAATAAAGATGTAGCTGGTAACAATGTGCCATGAAAAAGGATAAGAATTTTATCATCGAGTCGAAGTAATATGTGAGTAGCTGTTGTTTTTAACAGTTTTTCTTTTCAGTTTTGAATTGTGGCTTTATTTTTTGCAAGCAAGAAGTTCTCCACCATTTTTCCTCTCTGCTTTGCTGTTCCTGAGAAAATGGCAGCTCGTTCTTATTAAGAGCTGCCTGTCTTCTGCAGCTCTTCGACCTCCCCACCTCTCCCAGGCAGAGGCAGGGCTGAGGGAAAGCTCAGCCGCAGCCCTTTTTGCAGCAGTCCCTCAAAGCAGCGCTCACTTCCCTTGCCTCTGGGAACCTGAGCTTCCTCCTCAGCCTTGCACTGAATCGAGTGTGGGTTTTGTGATTAAATAATGCATTTGTTCCCATTGCTTTTTGACCCTTAAAGTGCATTCAAAGTTTGGAAGTTTATTTTTATTTTTGAAAGTATTCCCTGGTGTGGGTTTGCAATGCATACACTGAAATATGGGTTTGTAGAGTTCATATTTCAAGGTTAAAATTCAGATTTTTCTTATTTCTAGACATACCATTAGTAGATAAAATGAAGCAAATTGCTCAATAATACAACAAGCTAACTTGGCCAAGAATATCTGGTTTTATTCCTTTTAATTGTGTGAGTAATTATTCAAGATGCTTTTTTGAGATAACAAGAGCACTAGAAAATGCCATTATTTTCAGCCTAACATAGAGCTGTACCTCACATTCTATATTTTAGCTGCACTTCATTCAAGTCTATGAACCTTGTAATACCTTCCCTATGGAGAGAGTCCTACCCTCAGAGTCTTTTGAAATCCAGTGGGGGGACAGTGTGCAGGACTGGGATGTGTGGTGAGATCTGCCTTCTAGACAGGCTTATAGAAACTCTGCCAATATGACAAACCATTGCTGATTGTTGGTTATGTGGTATTAGCATAAAAGGTACCGTTCAAATTATTGTCTGAGTTGTGCAGGGCAGGTCTGCTGTAGTGTAATTGAAAGAAGAATATGGCACAATACTGCATCAAGTTCTGGTGTCCCTACCATAAGACGGACATAGATCTGTTGGAGCGTGTTCAGAGGAGGGCTACAAAAATGATCCAGGGGCTGGAGCACCTCTGCTATGAGGACAGGCTGCGGGAACTGTGGTTGTTCAGCCTTGAAAAGAGAAGACTCCAGGGGGACCTAATAGCTGCCTTCCAATACCTGAAGGGAACCTGCGGGAAGGCTGGGGAAGGACTTTGTACAAGCATGTCCAGTGATAGGACAAGGGGAAATGGATTTAAGTTAGAGGAAAATAGATTTAGATTGGATCTTAGGAAGAAATTCTTCAGTACAAGGGTGACAAGACTCTGGAATAAATTGCCCAGAGAATTTGTGGATGCCCCCTCCCTTGAAGTGTTTAAGGCCAGGTTGGATGAGACCTTGAGCAAACTGATCTAGTAGAGAGGTGTCCCTGCCCATGGCAGGAAGGTTGGATTAGATGATCTCTAAGGTCCGTTCCAACCTAGGCCATTCTATGATTCCTAAAACCTCAGAGGAATAATACATTGTATTAGAGTTTTTCCATGTATAAATTCAAGAATACTATGTTTATGTTGTGCGTACTGTATTCGCATGGTTAGTTTGTGGTTTGGTTTCTCATGGTTGGTCTGTGGTTTGGTACAGAGAGTGACCGTTGTACTTGGGCAACATCCCTGTAGCCACGCTGTCACTGTCCCGTGGTGAGGCATTCTAGAGCATGTTCTCCAGAAATTCCCACTGGGGATTGCTCCTCAGTCACATCAAGTTTTGCATTACACCCTTGTGGCAAAACTGGGAAAAAAGCGACTGGAATAGGTAGGATATTTCCATGTTTTCTTTCCAAATTGTCCTGTGACACAAGGCACGTTCCCACTTTTGAGGTCTTTGATGCCCTTAGCATGACTGGCAAGCGCTTGGGCTGTCCCACACCACCCGCAGTACCGAGTACCCGATCTCCGCGAGGCTCGGCGGTGCTATCTCTGTCACCAACCGCTTCCGGGTCCTTTGTAGTACGTTCTGTAACTGCTGAATGTGACAGTGCGAATGAGAAAGGCAGGGTCCCCGTTAGGATGCAGTTGGCATCAGGCACCCATGCTGATCCCTGCATCAGCATCAAAAAAAAGGCAAGAAAGGAAGGGGGAGAGGGAGAAAAAAATCCTAGGAAAAAGAAAACTGGGATCGAGATAAGAATGAGGGTGATGAGCAGTGAAGTGGAAGGGGATGAAAAGATGAAGTCTTACTTTTTTTCTTTTTCCAGACTAGTTTTGTTAGCTTAACAGACAACGTTAGGTCTCTGGGTGCAAAGCTGCTTCTGGCTCCTGCTGTGGTGATCCCAAAAGGAAATCTTTTTTTCCCCAAACCAGTCTTTGCATGTCTTTCTTGCGGTGAGGAATTGATCATTCTGCTCCTTTTTTTTCAGATGTTCAGCTCATCGTGGGAGCTCATGTTACATGATATATTTCCATTTTGATTTAATTCTTGCCCAATTACTTTCTTCTGTTAATTCTAACATGAAAATCACTTCCGAATTGACAATTACAAAATCATGCACTAAAAAATGTGGTAAATGTGCTTAGGTTTAAGGTGTTTTGTTTTGTGATCTTTTTTCAAGTCAGCATTTTATGATAGTTTATTTGATCTTCCTAGTGTTTAGTAATTAGCACTGTTACATGGTTTTGAATAAGGATTTGAAACTAAGCATAAATTTTTTATTTTTTTTTTTTTTGTGCTGCACACAGCAAAGGCTTATGATACTCATAGGCAAAAACTTCACTGGTGGGCAGAATTAATCATTTTTATTCTCCAATGTGCACACAGCAGCAAGCTGTGCTGCCAGTCACTTTAGAGGCAGAATTTAAACCTGGATTTCAGAGGGTTGTGATATAAAGGTATAGCCTGTATTTTTAACACTCTAGACATCACAGAATCCTAAATCATTGCTAGTTGGGGTAATTGCAGTTGCTGGCACGTAAACCTCTGTTCCAGAGTGCCACATGCCTGTAGAGCCACAGGTTTGGATGCGTGCCCTGATTTGTCTTCATTCACTCCAAGTAAAGCTGTCCAGCATAGAGGAACATTGATTTTGTAAATCATATTTAATACGAATTTAAAATATGTCTTCTTGGAACCTGGAAATGAAATGTTTTGTCCTGTGTCATTTGCCAAATGCTCTTTCTCTCTGTTTTCTCTGGCTCTGTGTAAAACCATAGGCTGCTTATCCTTCGAGTTTCTAGTTTGTTTTGTTCTGGCATAATTGATTACCTCATCAATGGGGTCAGCATACTTTGCTGTAGCTGCTGACTAGGAGTTGAATAGGCTGTCTTAAAAATAATGAGCAAAACCTTGTAGGTTTTAAATTAATATCAAGCTTTTAAAATGTAATTTCTCAGCAAGTTATCAAGTAGTAGATATTACGAACTATCAGATAATAAGGCCAAGACCTATATCCTAGTCTTAGTCGGTACAAGTCCAAGAACAAACAGGAATCCTGTACAGTTTGAAGATGGAGGTAACACTCATGAGGGCAGCTTTCACCAAGCTACAATAATTTAGTCCCCACACATTACCTTATTTTTTTTTCTATGTAATTTTCTAGTTGCTCAGCTATTTTATTTAGATCTTCAATGTGTAATGGATTTGAATGAAGTCTGACAACAGTAGCTTTATACTAGCAGCACTATTCGCAATTTGAAGCTCAGATGTTTCTTGCTGCCTTCTAGAAGATGATTTATTATCTCAAAATTTCTGACATTATAAAAAAAGCCAGTCCCTACTGTCAATTAGGCAGGACTACCTGGCCTGAGTCTTGAAATATAGTTGTACCTTGGCCAGTTGGTTTTCAAAATTTGTCTCTGCTTTCTTGCACTGTCTGGATTGGAATGATTTCTCAGAGCTCTTCCCCAGGTCTAGCTGTTGCGTCCTCCCCCTCGCTGTGGTCTGCTCTGGTAGCAGGTTTATTGGTGTCAATGGAGCCGAATCTGCGTCTGCCCTTTGCAAAGTGACAGCATTGCAGAACCCTCCCACTGCCTCAGGAGAGGTATCTAGGCAGGGGAATGCACACTCCCGTTTCCCCTTACATCCTGTATGGCTGTATTAACCAAGGCTTATCTGAGCTACAAATTATCCAGTTTGTTTGTTTTTAGCATAAACCAATAATGAAGTGTAACTATTGCAACACAGAAGACAATATTTTCTGAATTCCCACTTTCACTAATTTAGTTCCTCACAAGACACTTTTGGCTTTCTTCTGCTAGGAGGATAACATGAATTATTTAACGGGACACAATTTTCTAAAGGCAGTACTTACACTGTAATCAAAAGCCATTTGTATGTATATCCATTGTGTACGCAAAATTTTCTTTTGCACATGCAAAATAAACACACGTGCAACAGCTTCCTTTAATGTGCAGGGAAATCTGCTTTTCTAAATATGGTTTCACGCATGGAAAGGATACGAACTCAAACCATTTGGGAGTTAGTTTGCTCCTAACATGTAAGAGTTTGTGGCAGCTATCTGGTCAGTACTTTACAGCTGTTTGTGTATCTTCAGTGAAGAAGGAGAAAGATTATATGCAAGCATGTTAAGGATGCGAAGTCAGGTACTTGGGGAAAATGAATGCAACACCATGCAACATGAGATCTTTTCCATTTGCATAGCGTTATGTCATCATCGTCTAACTAAGTCATAGAAGCATAGAATGTTCGGGGTTGGAAGGGACCACTAGAGATCATCTAGTCCAGTGCCCCTGCCAGAGCAGGATCACCCAGGGCAGCCGCACAGGGACACATCCAGGCGTTGTGTTTCCCACAGCATCCCCGGCACTTGCAGTGCACAGGGTGATTAGCCCCCACGCAGCAGCACGTGCTCTACTGCTCCTTATTTCCTTGTAGCCTTTTCTGCAGCGTTATTCTAGTATCTCGAGTGCGAATGTTAGTGGTTGCACAACACCTACTGGCCACAGGGACGTCGTCACTCCCAGCGTGCACATGTGGCGTTGAGGCACACAGGTGAGGACTGGGGCACTGAGAGGGGTCAGCAAATGGGAGGTAGCCATCCCAATTGTGCAGAGCACTTGGAATTTCAGCTCATGCCATGTACTAATCACAAAACTGTTGCCATCGAATGCAGTCTGTTGTCTCAGGCTAGCTATACAGTTGAGAAAGGAGCAGGCGGTGTTTCTGGGTACACACTGGCGAAAATGTTTTTGCTATGACTTGGTAGAGCTCAAGGGCAGGGGCAGTTTTTTATAGCAGCGTTGAGTTACTCTAAGCTGTTCCTCACATGTTCTGCAGTTCCCTGCTTCATGCTTCTGCCATGTTTCCATGTCTTCAGTAGGTTCGGATGAAGTCCTACACACACACACAGCAACATCACTCGCTTTGTGCCATGCACTGAATGGGGAGGGGGTTTAGGGAAACAGACTGTGTGATCATGTAGCGAGATGCTGTATCCTAATGGATGTGAATAAGAAATTCTATTAAAGGTTCACAAGCACTCAAAGGAGGGGGTGTGGATCATTTAATCATTCTGGAGCTTTTCTTATGAAAGCTGTCAAAATTGTAAAGAATCTGTGGAGATATTGAAGGCAGACACAACATTTTGTAGACTTTATTCCTATAAATTATGGTATTTTTCAACCTAAACCCATTCAGGCTGGGGCAGCTCTCCTCAGGAAAATGCAGTCAAAATCAGAGGCTTCTCACAGAAGAATTCAGACGACTATTGCTGGCTATCTGTAATCTATCTGTGCCAACTATAATTAGCTGATTCTGCCAAGGTTTTCTGGTAATGTAATTTCTTAGCATTTATTTTAGTAATGATCACAGTGTTTTCTGTTCCTCTCTTTTATGCTTCTTATGTTTTACAGACAGTGTTATATGTTACTTTCAGAATAATAAATGAGGATAAATTTATTTTTTGCAACAGCTCATACATATTCGCTTTCTACTTTTTAATAAAGACACAACATCACAGAATAGTTATATCAAGAGTTATTCCATCATAAACAGGAAAGATCAGAGAAAATGATGCAGCAGGATTTTTAGAAAAAGAAGTGGTCAGGATGGAGTGAGTGGGACAAGGAAACAGGGATGGGAGAGTTGCAGAAGATGGGACAGGTAGAGAATGAAACACCAGCTTAAAAATGTTCAGTAGAGAGGGTGGAATCTGGATAGGAATTGGATTGGAAAGATAATATTCATACTGTTTAGAATACTGGTGGTGTGCTTTCTTCTGTTGATCTCTAAGTGTTTTATTAAAACAAATATTTTATAGGTGGGAACATTGTGGCACATGAGAAGCAAAAAAGATGGCACAAATGCAATAGTATTTAAAAAAAATCAGATGACATTTTAAACCAGACTTCGAAGAATACAGTGGGATGGTGAAGTAGTGACCACTTCTGCGTCTTGTGGCTCAGAAACAGATTTTAGTGTCTGCGGATGACAGGAATTTCAGAAGTCAGTGAGAAATGGGGAATGGAAATGGAATGCAAGTGATTAGGGAACAAATTGGGATTTTAGCAGAAATAGCAAATTTTACTGGTGTTCTGGAGCTGATAATGACCAGTCTTCACACAAAGGGCACCAGGAGGCTCATGAGTATCAGTTAAGGAGAAAGATATATTGTGTATGAACATAAACCAGCTACTGTGCCCACTGGACATGCAGACCATATGACCTTTGAAATAAAATTAAGATCTGGACTAATGAGAATGGAAGGATGATAATCAGCAATGTGAGTCCTTGAAGCATCCATGAGTGAGAAATCAGAATGAAGTTAGGTTGGAGCAGTTTAAAAATAAAAAAGTCAGAAGGGTAAAAGGGAGAAAAAGAGAGACAAAGACAAAGCACTAGCCATATAAAAAACAAGCCTCAAGATTTGAACTAATAAAGTTATTTCAGAAAAGGAAAAAGATGAAAAAAAAGTCCAAGAACACAGCCACAGGCTCACTTTTCAGAAGACCAAATTAAAGCTTGGACTAGTATGCAGTGCAGTCATAAATAATAATAACTATTAATTAAGTTTAGGAAGAATGCTGCAGAGATACGATTTGTATGAAGACCTGAAAACACCAAAACCAGCTGCTTGTTCAAAGCAATGAAAACAGCAAAAATTTTAATTAGTTGTTTAATATTGAATATCCATGGGTGTTTGGTGCAAATTGTTATGCAAGGAGAGGTGGATGCTCAGAAGAGGTCAAGAAATAGGCTTTAATGCAAGGCTGGTGGTTTGCACCTTTGTTCTTGGAAGCAGTTCTTTTAGAACCTGAAGTATTCAATGTGGAAAGCTTATGGCAGCCCTATGGTCTATAAATCCTCTACCCCATCACCTCATGTTTTTTTAATCTTCAGAAAGATTATTTCATGAGTCTGTTTATTGTGATACCATAAGCAACTTGGACATATAATCTTTTAAAATAATTTTCTGTACGTAGTTCAAGTAATTGGCTAGCCTGCTTGTCATAGAAAGGATCATAGAATGTTAGGGATTGGAAGGGACCTCGAAAGATCATCAAGTCCAATCCCCCTGCCAGAGCAGGAATGCCTAGACTATGCCACACAGGAACGTGTCCAGGCAGGTCTTGAATGTCTCCAGAGAAGGAGACTCCACAACCTCTCTGGGCAGCCTGTGCCAGTGTTCCGTCACCCTCACTGAGAAGAAGTTTCTTCTCGAGTTTAAGCGGAACCTCTTATGTTCCAGTTTCAGCCCATTACCCCTTGTCCTATCAGTGGTTGTCACCGAGAAGAGCCTGGCTCCATCCTCGTGACACTCACCCTTGATATATTTGTAAACATTAATGAGGTCACCCCTCAGCCTCCTCTTCTCCAAACTAAAGAGCCCCAGCTCCTTCAGTCTTTTCTCATAAGGGAGATGCTCCACTCCCTTCATCATCCTAGTTGCCCTGTGCTGGACTCTCTCCAGCAGTTCCCTGTCTTTCTTGAACTGAGGGGCCCAGAACTGGACACAGTATTCCAGATGGGGTCTCACCAGGGCAGAGTAGAGGGGAAGGAGAACCTCTCTCGACCTACTAACCACCCCCCTTCTAATACACCCCAGGATGCCATTGGCCTTCCTGGCCACAAGGGCACAGTGCTGGCTCATGGTCATCCTGCTGTCCACCAAGACTCCCAGGTCCCTTTCCCCTACACTACTCTCTAATAAGTCATTCCCCAACTTATACTGGAACCTGGGGTTGTTCCTACCCAGATGCAAGACCCTACATTTACCCTTGTTATATTTCATTAAATTTTTCCCCGCCCAACGCTCCAGCCTGTCCAGGTCTCGCTGGATGGCAGCACAGCCTTCTGGTGTGTCAGCCACTCCTCCCAGCTTGGTGTCATCAGCAAATTTGCTGATAGTACTCTCTAGTCCCTCATCCAAGTCATCGATGAATATATTGAATAATACTGGTCCCAGTACCGACCCTTGAGGCACTCCACGGGATACAGGTCTCCAACCAGACTCTGCCCCATTGACCCTTCCCCTTCCTCTGCTATTCTTCCTATAGGTAAAACAGCGTTACTACTAAGCCATCTGTGCTGGAGAGATCTTTTTTTGATGCATCTCAAAATCAGATCAAATCTGTCTTTTCCATGTCTGTATGTGTTGGAGGTTTGCTTTGGGCTCTTGCATTTTACTTTATTTCTAGGATGTTCCTGAAAAGCTCTTATCTTTCTCTGTGTGATGCCCTGATTCTTGTCTGTATGGAGGATGCCTCCCCACTTTGTCTTTCAGTCTGTCTGTATGCTCCCACTTTTTCTTCTGTAATCTTGTAATTTTATATTTACGACAGAAACCCTACAAACTAAAACCTGACTCTAAACAGTAAAACAGAGTGAACACTTCTGGGATTATGTGAGTTTTAAAGGCTGGCACACAAACAAAATGAGCATTGGTTCTGAATGAAAAACAAAATTCTATCTATGTACCTATTGATACAAATGGAACTAACATTTTTGTAGGTACCTTATGAACTATACTCTTTAGTAGTTTACTGCCTAATTGCAAATATTCTCCATTTGTACTAACCTTGTGGAAAACCCTAGTACACTTTTTTACTGCTGTATGTAGACATATACGAATATCAGTGGCTATCTGGTGGTCATCAGTGTGCAAATCTGTGCATTGCTTTTTGATTTCTAAACAATACCTTCTGTTGATGTTAAAGGAAACATCAACAAATGTATCAAATTAATAAACAGAAGCCCATGATTTTGTGTTTACCTTGCCTGAGGTACACCCATAGGACATAATGTGGAGAATCTACAGGCTGTGCTCACAAACAGAGACGCTGATGCATAGATGAGGCTTGTGAGCAGAAGGCATTATCAAAATGATAACAGGTTTCAATCTGAATTGTGTCATTTCTGGTATGGTGTTCTGCATAGCTAGAAAACTCTGCTATATTGAATATTCCCCCAAATCACTTCCTTAATCCTGTGTCTTGTTAACTTTTCCAGTTGTTGCTGCCTCACCGTTACCTCATAATAAGGCAGTTTGTTAATCAAAGATCCAGTTCAACATCCATTAAAGTCAATGGGTATATCTCCTTTGATCCAAATGTCATCTCGTAGTTTTTCATTTATTCAGAGGTCTTTTATGCCCATAAAATCCAATTTATTGAAATTAATTTCTCCGTTCCCTTGGGCAATTTTAGCCATGAAAATGCCATGCTTTGTGAACAACAACAACAAATGGTTATTTTTATAGCTTTTCGTCATTGTTTTGTTTTGGAGTTTTGTGACAAAAGAAAATTAACTTGATTTAACCACAGATTGTACTTCTTAGGTGAGCCCAAAGGAACAAATATCAACTTGGGAATCTGATTTGAAGAAAGGATTTAGGAATAGAAAAGAATGAAGGAATACAAAAGACTAGAGCTTTCACAGCAAGACAGAGAATTTTCTCATTTTATCAATCATCCAGGCAAAACTTAGAGCTTATTTAATTAAAGGGCTGTGCACCATTTCTACCTAAGATAAGATGTTTTTACATAAAGTATGTATGAAGCACATAAAAAAAAAAGGCCACAGCATCGCATTTATAAAGCAGGATGGGACCCAGCCATGCTGGATCACAACCTCCAAGGAAAACACGAGCACCGTCTAAGGAAATGCTGCTGGTGATTAGGCAGAGATCATGGTACTCTGTGGAGCAGACCTTGTCTCACTCTGGTGCTTGGCTGTACCAGCTTCATCGGGAGTATTGCCATGCTGTATACCAGAATGTAATGTAGATCCCACGTCTGCAAGAAGGCAGAGGTTTCTTTCTAGACTTTCCAATCAAAGTAATGAAATACAAAATGGAATAATCTTCTGGTAGTGATATGCAAAGGAAGGAAGTAAAGTTTCAATCTTCTAAACACTACACCAGACCTTTCCACTGATTAGCTTTTGACAAGATGTATTAGAGCTATGGTGTCATTTGAAATATTATAGTCTATTTTAATAGCAAGTCTCTGCCTTTTATAACTCTCCAAATATCGTAGTGGTATTCCAGTGTATCCTTGGATGGCTTACTGATTTTCTTTCCCAGTGTGTGAGATGAAATATTCAGCCATACAAAGGAGAGAATATCGTATATTCTATTATTAAGTGCCCTTGAACAATGTAATTTTTTTAACTAATTAATTTTATGAAAATAATTGCAATAAGAAGCAGAACATGAAATAGAGCTTGCTCATTATGATAGCTAACAGTGTAAGGAGAATGAAAAATTATTCAGAACAAAATGTATGTTCTTGGACTCTTTCAATGTTATCACCAAAATCGTATTCATGATGCTTTTTGTTTCTTTTGTTCACCTTCTTGGTGGTAATTGTATCTTGAAGATGATTTGGTCTTTTTATTTCTCAGCTTCTTAAATTTTTTTTCTATTTTAGTACAAGGATAGGTTGGTTCCTATAGGCCTATTTTAATATTTAGATTCCTACTCTGGGCCACTTTGCTACCTAAAGCAAACTTACTAGTGCTGTAATAAATAGTAAGAAAATATTCTGCTTTCACTTACACAAGCATACAAACTGCAGTAACATTTCAGAGAACAGTACAGAGTGACGTAAGCAGGTGTGAAGCTTCTCCTATGGTATTTACGTATGTCATTACCTTTAGAAATACAAGGTATGAACACTATCAGATTAATCAGTGAACTTCAGAGCAGCAAAGAACATGTGGATGCTGTCGTATTCTGACCTCCAAGGCTGCTCCCAAGCCTCTGCTCATCATCCCAGTTCTGCCGAGACCACAGGGAGCAGCCATGCACTGCTTGAGACTCTTCTGAGTACAAACCCAGTTTAGAGGAAAGGGCTGCCTCCCTTCTAAAAAAAGAAAAAAAAAAAAGAAGAAAAAAAAGACCACAAAAACTTCAAGAGCTTTTTTTTTTTTTTTCACTGACTGCTGCAGCAGGAATTAGAAATGCATGAACCCAGACAAAAAGCAGCAGAAACAAAATCTGCCCACTGTAGCCCCCCAGGGGGCTTGAGAACGATGCTGTCTATGAAGATGCTCTCACTTCTCTGTTTATAGTGTCCTCTCATGTTTGTTGCACCAAATTCTGCTAAAGATCATTTCTTTGAAGAGGACAGAAAAACAGAGAAGGGTCAAAACATAAAACAAAATACTTTTTAATGCTGATTGGTTCTGAGTGATATTTTAGGCTTTTTTCTCTCCATTTCCTTTAAGTGAAATTAAAGAAAGCAGTCTTTTTTTTACACCTGCTATAAGGGCAGTCATAGGTCCTTGGTAACTCCTTTGTTTAAATGGAAGTTGTAGCTGCTTAGTACTTCTCAAGATGGATGTATCATGCCAACTTTTACCTCTAATTTATATTCTCACACAAACCTAGAGGGAGCTTACATTTTCAACTTCCAGTGTTTGATTTCATTGTTCAAAGTTTTGTTCTTTTATAGTTTCTTTCTGGACAAGAATTAGATTAGAAGGAATTTCAGAGAAACTGAATTGCAAGAGGGTTGTTGATTTCAGTGGAATTATACTGAGTTATAAAAAATCAGGCCAAACAGGGGAAAAAAAACTTGGGAGAAAAGTATATGCATTTAATGTTCTTTGAGCTTACTTTGACAAATCTTTCAAAAGGTGAGCTGCTTAAATTTTCTTCACACTTGTTTATTTTAGGCACATAAACATGTGCTTCCTCTGATAATTAATACAGTTCATCTTTGCTCAGCCTCCTATTAGTAAGTTTGGAATCAAGTTCTTGAGACAGTGTCTCAGGCTAGTTATGGATACAGTCCAAAAATCTATTCATCTATATGTGGAGGTGATGGGTATAAAGGTAAAAACAACCATTTGTCATTGCAATTTAACTTAAAGATGATCTGTGCCTTGAGAATAAGGCAATATGGACACTTTTTCTTCTCATTAGCTTCTTTATTCGTATCTGCAGGGGCTGTCGGAAACATGCATTTAATAACACTCAACTCTCTATGTTTTAATAAATAAGGCTGTGTGAATCTATAGAATATCACAGAAATTGTGCAGAAAATGCCTTTGGTGATGAACAGTTCAACCTCCCGCTTGAGAGCACTCAAAAAAACTAAACAAATCCCAGAAGGGATTAATCTGTGATGACTTTTTTGCCTTTTTTGCTTATCACATAGATACTGTTGTATGAATATAAAATTCTGTGTTTTGGCCAGTTTTAGGTGAAAAAAATAAACCACCTTGTATTAGTTGGCCATTTTAGGCAGTGTGTTAGTGCAGCAATGCGAAAGTCCAGGGAGTGCAACTGCAGCTGGTTATCAGTATTAAACACCTTGAATGAATTGCATAGCATCAGGAAAACCAGATGACTTCAGCCATCCAAAAAGTGCAAGAAGATGCATTGCCTGCAGGCTCTTGCTACCATTATAAAATAGAAATAATTATGATTAGGGGAAAAAAAGTTCATCCATGTACATTTACTTAAGTATATGTCCATGACATCATTGAATATGTGCCTGGAAGTTCTAGCATAATAAAGCTATTTCCTATGACAAATTATACCTTCTCATATTTTCCATGGGCGCTGAGAATCTAGACCTACCTGCACTCCCATCCTCATAATATCTGATCTTTTTAAAATTTTTTATTCTAGCAATATTGTTATAAAAGCTGTTATGCCCATTGCACAGGTGAGGATCTTTAGAATGGTCAGAAGGATGTTAAGCCATAGTCAGACTTAGGGGCTTCACCGCAGCCTTCAGCTAAAGGCTTATCTTTGACTGGGGTTCATTGCTTGGGACACCGCAGGCATCTGTCCCATGCCAGTTTCATCCAGCCATTCTTTTGCTTATTTTTACAGCACAGCATTGGAGGTGGTAAATGATGCCTGGCTTTATCTGGTATTCCAGAACCTTTGCCTAGAAATTTTTACATATAGGCCTATGCCCTCCTTTACCTAGGGGACTTCAAAGCTTCACATGCTGACGCACCATGAACAGGCTAAAAACAGAGTGTGTGCTGTGAGCAACCTATTGAAGCTGGGCCGTGGCGTAACCAGGAGTGTACAGCACCCTGGGTAAGAAAGGATGGTACAAAAAGGAGCCTGACTGTCTCAGCTGACAGGGAGTGTGGCTGACTAACAACAAGTGCTTCTATGCTCCAACACTTGCTCTCAGAATTCTTTTTCTTATTGAAGAACCACTGAACAACAGGTTGGAGCGAAGGTGGCAGTGGTTGCTCTTCTGTATATTGAACTTGGACTTCAATGTACTTAAGCCATCCAGGTCTGTTAAGAGTTGAAGCTCATTTGTCTATTGAAAACCCTCGGGTTATGTCCATCCTTGTATATTAAACAGCATCTAGTGATGCTCTTAGGTACCTGAATGCAATGTCTATACTCTTTTAGAGCTCTTCCCAGCCTGCTTTTTTGACTCTCAAACAATTCCTAGGCACAGTTCAGGATTTGGCATGATATAGAGTACATCGCTGGAAAGCAATTTGTATGTGGTCTACTGTCTCGGTGCATGAGAAGGCTTAATATTATTAAGGTGGGACATTCCCTGCCATTTGGCCTCACTGCCAGAGAACAGTGCTGGCGCATGTCGTTTGTTAGGGTTGCTATGGCTTCAGGGGTTAAGCACACCATTTTGTGAATTCTGAATTGTTTGAGTACGTGCCAGGCTCACCTCAACCAAGGTAAGAGAAACACAGGTGCCTCAGCGGGACTTTTATGACTCACACTGTTGGAGTCGAATGCTTAAATGTAGGTGCTTTTGGATACTTTTTTTTCTGATATTAGTGGTACAGCCATAATAACAGACCAAGAATGAGCTGGAAGACCAGCTCTCCTGATTTTTTCCCTGATATCACTACCACCATTTCATTCTTTTTTTTCTTTCTTTTTTTTTTTTTCCTATATTAACAGAAGCTCATGCCTGTGTGTACCTACTCTTTCTGTCACAGGAAAATGCCACTACTTTCTCCTCCATACTGAGATCACAGTTGGTAATAACAGTTTGCTCTGTCAGCTAGCAGGAGAAATGGCAGTCTCGTTTTACTCCCCTCCCGTATACACTTCTACTAGTGACAGAAATACCTTTACTCGCCTCTCTGGAAGAGGCCAGCTGTCTAGATTGGAGGCAGGCATGTAGCAGCCAAGCATCACGGTGCCCAGCTGGTACATAACACAACATGTTCCAGCGTGTGAGGACAGCTCTTCAGTGCCATGGAGAACCCATAACACTTAGAAGTGTGTATCTGGGTCCATAAAATGGGGCTAAAATGTGAAAAAAAAAAAGCCAGCTTTCTTGAATACCTCTGGTCCTTGTGTGCCTGAGTAAAGTAGGAATTTACTTTTTGATTTCTTCTGTTAGTGCTTCGAAGACATGCAGCTTGAAAAGATTAGAGGGGTTCCTTCTTTCGGAGTCGTGCTTTACAACAGAATTTTTAAGCACTGAGTGCGGTGCTTTATTGTGGTGATATACGAGACAGAAGGAACACAGCTTGACTCTCAGAGTCCAAGCAGGAGTTTGCAGTGCTAGTGATTAGGAAAAAGATATTTATACATATAAACTGCAAGTCTGATCTGGAAATCACTGTGAGATAATAATCTTGGGACCTTATGACGTTATTTTACCAAGGCACAAATGAAGTATACCAGCAGTTTAAGGACCTTGTTGTGTGAAACTTTGCACAAATCTAGTAATAGATCAGCTGGTCTGTTTTTAAAAGGAGGGAAGGAAGACTATTTATTTCCTCCCAAAGGAACCGCTACAAAGCTATTTTCCTTATCAGAAGAACACCTTTTTCCTGAATGTTATCTCTGACATTTGTTCTGTATAACCTAATGAGGGCAGGTGGAACACCATGGAAATGAGTTATTGTTGATTTGATATAATTTTAACTTTTGTTTCAAGCTTGCACATGGAGTGGGTATTTTGAACCTCCCTTTTTCTTACTGGTGACCTTGGGCTATTTTATAGTCAATAAGAATGGGGGAAAAAAATACTGCTTCTTTTTACTGCTAGGCTGTTAGGTGGCTCAAAATCTTATCTAGAAACTGTGACAGAGTTTCTATATATTTTTTTCTTCCTCTCTCAAGCAGCAGAGAGAGTGTTGCTTGATCTCCCCACGTAAAATGGTAGGGACCATCTGTGATTTAGATTCTTCCCTGAATGTTTGATTTAGACCTCTTACACATCTCATAACAGACACACAGTGGTCTCCCTGGCTAAGGGACCCTGCTGTGCTGGCAGGGTGAAGCAGCACACTGTGGTCCTGCCTGCAGCCTCCATTACTCAACAGAGCTGACAGTCCACTGAGTGTTGGCAGCCAGACACAAGATGACCTTTCCTCATGAGGGAAGGCTCCAGGAATCTCTCCTAAAATGATCTTTTAACACGGTATTGGCATAGGGGTTTGATCTTCCTCAGGCTGGAGGTTCTTCTAAAAACTGCTTTCTCTTCTTCATCATACTTGCCTACTGGGAAAATTAGAAGAATCATACTCAGTTAAAAAGAAATTTAAATGCAATGTAGAACTGAATGTAGTTTTCTCTGTTGTCATCTATCCTGGCTTCTGGCCAAAGAGATTTGGTCCCCAAAGAGATGTTATGTCATCTTACTTATGCACCCCCTTGGATGTTGCCCAAGAGCTCTTCTGAGTCTGGACCTGAGAGCCACAAGCCTCCACAATAACATCAGTCTCTGCTCCAGAATGACCCTTTATGGGGAGCTGAGATCATCGGTGGTAATTAGAGCTAAAGTAAGATAGCTTTCCTTAAACAAGCCAGCAAGGATCTGGCTCAGAACACAGTCTTAAAAATGCTTTTGTCTATCACCAAGTAGAAAACCTTCTCCAATTGCTTTCAGAAGCCCACACATGGATTGGCCGTCTGTATCAGTTTCTTAAGCAGCATTTGTCCCACATCACCAGTTTCAGCCACACGCTGCCTACATGCTGCCCACATGCTGCCTATTCCCTCGGTTATTTTTTGGATAGATCTTTTCCCTCGGTTTGCTGCACGGCCACACAAAGAGTTGGGCTCATACAGCACTGGAGACAGCACAGTGCTCCTTAAGCTGGCATCGCCACTTAAGAAACATCAGCCAGCCTTAGTGTAGTGTCCTTTGGATTCTGTTTCTTCCTGAAGCTTCTATATGATTTCTCTTGTCTGTCCTTTCTGGGAGAAGGGGAGAAGGGAAAAAAATCAATTAACATTAATATCTCTGAAAGAAGATTTTTCCTAAGTAGCAGCTTATTCCATATTAGATGGGTCATTCAATTACGAGTTATAAAGTTGGGTACAAATACTTGCAGCCTTCTTGCTTCTCAACAGGAGAAGAGTTTAACTCTTTTCTCAGTCACAGATTATTGAAGCATTGGGGGAACCGGGGCATACCTAGTGAATATAAAAATATTACCAGCTTTTTTCATGTTTTCCACACCCTAGATGTTCACTTTGTGGTGCACATACCATATTGCTTCACAGAAGAGCAGTCTGCAAAACTAGTTACAAGCTTAAAAACAAGGGATCTGAAGGAGCGTATTCCTGCTAAAGCTTTGCTGGTCAGTGATGTCCACAGACCAATTTGTCCTCATGTCTGGATCAATTGACTCATGCCATAATGATCTCATACTTTTCCTGTTAGGTCTCAGAATGCATTTAATGATTGGAAATCTCTGGCTCTGACTATGCTTTATACCTTGTGTCAACTCTTAGACTTCAGGAAACTTCTCAGCTAGAGTTTCTACCTTTCAGTGGAGATAACTAAAGTGTTCTCCAAGCTGTACGAATCTTCATCATCAGCTCCCAGAACAAACCCACTCGGGAAGAACAAGATAAATCAAAAAACATAGGCAAGGACATAATGCAGACAATTCACAATAATAAAGTAGCTGCATTAGTCTCAAAACAGCAATTCAGAGAGCATAGGATTAAGCAAATACTGTATATGCCAGTTCATTTGCACCATCTGCTGAACCAAGTATCAGAAGGGGAAAGGATAGTAGACACGTGGGACTGTGTGTTGAAATACATTTGGAAAAAGAAAAATGTTTCAGAAAGCTATGAAAACAAAAATCTGGGTGCTTACAAGTCTGCAGTCAGGATAGGAAAGGAAGAATGATATCCCTTCATAGACCTCAGAGACTTGATTTTTTCATTTACCACTTTTAGGAGTGGGGAAGGTTTGTGGAGCTTAGTGTTTTCTACTCTGGAGTCTAGTTCAGACCTGGATAGGAATTGCTACTTAACTATGGGAAACACAAGTGTGGAAATTATTATTCAGAGAATAAGTGCAAGTTTTACAAACATGCTTGGATGCTGTGAATGTGTACATACAAAATCTGCACTCAGGCACAGTCACCAGGAACCGGCCACAGACTGACTCTACGTTGGATGCTTTAGATGCTGCAGCTGTTTACTAAGAAAGGGCTGTGTGGCTCAGATTGGCTGAGAGGTGTTTGGATCCTTTCAGCTGATCTTTGGATGAGTAATGTTGCTGAGGATGCTTTCTTGTAAAACATGGCCAGAAGCTGAGAAACTCAGTTGTTCAGATACTGTTGTGAAATACATGTATTAGTCAAAAGATGATACTGGATTTATGCGTTGCCAAACACGGGAAGAGTAATATAGGCAAAAAAGATTCCAGTAGTCTGAGCAGTGCTGGTGCATCTCTCCAAAGTCATATGGCATATTAGCATATACCAACCCATTTCCACCACTGAAAATATGTGTTTGTTTCTCCTCATCAAGACTGCCTAAATATTGGAAGTTACAGTTTTTCTCTTCTCATATAAATTGCTATAAGAAATGTAATTGAATTGTTACTTATTTAATTGATAATAATTACATTTAACAATCTGTGCTGCAAATGATAATGTCTGTGGAAGTCAAAAGGCATTTGCACAGTTTAAGTTAGTGATAAATGGCTTCCTGTGAGACATTCCTGTGACATACAAGAACTGCGAATGCTGTCCCATCTTTAAAGACTTGAAAAATTCTGGTTTAGCTGCAGGGGAAAAAAAAAAAAAAAAGAAAAATAACTTTGTGTGTCCTTTCTTTTGGTGTTCAATAGGACAATGTTCTGGAAAGTGATTGTAAAAATTAGAAGGTTCCCTTAGAAATGCAGTAGTAATTTTTCATATAGTTTGATTTTTCAATTCTTATAGTATCAGAACACCTCAAAATTACTTGTAAAATCATCGTTGACTCATAGATAGTGTTAAAGGGCATAAGGCATCACCAGAGAATCCAGTCAGATTTCATGTATATCATAGGCTGTTATAGTTTACTGTATTACTGCCCAACTGAGCTCAGTGGCTTCCATTTCACTGAGACATAACTGGTATTTGGCAAGAGCAGAAAGTATCCTCCCAGTACCCATTTCAAATTATGGAATTATTAGTTTCCTTATTATATAGATGGGACTTAGAATAGTTCAGGGAACCATTGGAAGGTCTTTCTAGATGCTGCATGCTCTACCAGGAAGCTATTTTCTCAGAAGAAAAAAAAAAAAAAAGAAGGAAAAAAAAAGGAAAACACCACAGGAATCTTAAGGTCTCAGTAACTCCTTCCCCATAAAACTGACTTCTCTGGACACTAGTGGTGATAATGAGAATTTGACGATTGTTCTGTGACTTCTGTGATATTTTCAGTCTTGACTGGACTACATTTAAAAGCTGTTAGAAGACAGAGGATACATTACTGTGATCACACTAGCAGAAAAGTTCAAAATCTATCCTTGCTCTCTAAAAGCACTGAACTGCCTGAAGAAAATCGATGTCTTAACATAGGCAGAATTACCAGACCCATGTGCCAGAAGTAAAATTCACACCACCTTGTTCGTCATATTAAGATAAGGATTGTAAATATTTTTGAATAAATAAAGTATAACAAGCCAAATCGTAATTGTTGTTATGATCCGAGTTGCCAGAGACAGTCTCTTGGGAGCGTTTGGGAACATTGTGACCTCTCTGGAAATAACAGCAGCAGCAGGACCACTGCATACTGCCTGCATGCATCAGTAACGCAGGGACAGTGCTACCCGCAAGGGATCACAGGTTAAATTTTCCTGATGCAGAACTGTGTGTCTGCCTGACTAGTCCAGTTTTTCTTCACCACAGAAAAACAAATGGGACATCCCAGTCACCAGACCTGTAGCTGTCATTAGGTAGACAATGTTCTTGGACCAAATCTCTCGGGATGAATTTCTGCTAGTAAACTAAACAGAGATACAGCACTGAGTTGAGAGCTGGCATATAAGGATCCACCCAAGTGAGCTGTTGGCATGTTTTCTCAAGCAATTTATCCCATGACACCTCGCTCTCTCACAGACCGCCTCTTGGTACCGTGCTTAGGGCAGCCTGGGTGAGGGATGCTTTCCAGCAAGAAGAGGGGTCAGGACTGGCAGCAGACAGAGCTTAGCTGTGTGCACTAAGCTTCCTGAAGGCTGGAGAATGGGCCTCACCCATTTTACATGGAAGTGTAAATGTATCCCTAAGTCTGTGGTTCCGTACCCGTTATTAATGAATCCTTGTGCGCTTGATCACTGAGCCGTGTAAATTTAGCCTGGATCAGATGGGAGCAAAATGACATCTCTGTTATATTAACAGCACATTCATTGTGAAATTTAGACTGTGCTGGGCAACACCTGATCTGATGCTGGAATGGAACTGGCAAATGATTCCTTGTATGGCATGAAGTGTGCTGATACAAAAGTAATAATCCGTCCAATATTTTTTGAAAAAATTCACACCGATCAAAGTAATTTCTACAAGCACAGCTCTGCATCACTGGTACCCAGGAGCTTTAACACCAGAGTTGCTGTGCTGCTGAAGCACAACCTTAGTTGCACAGTTAACGGCACTGCGAGCAGTGCTGCAGTGCTATTGGTAGCACCGATACACGCACAGACCTTTTTCAACATTGCTATTATTGAGAACTTCAAATGAATGGATGCATTTGAAAGACTTCCCAGAAAATACATTTCCTTTTCAGCTGGCAGCTCTGTTATTCATCTAAGTAGTCTGTGGATTAAGTAATTTGACAACCATTGAAAGGTTTCTCTTTGTGAAACAATTGTATGTTATTGCTCTCTCCTTCTTCCAATTCACCTGTACAACTAACCCAGAAGTTCAACACAGATATATCAAGACACACTCCAAGACCAGAAAGCAGCTGCACCAAGTAGTGTGTGATGATGCTGGTGCATCTCAGGAACTACCACAGGATGGGCTTGCAAGAGTCTGGGGAGGCAAAAAAACAGAAGCAGGGAAAAGGTTAAGAAGATTGGTTTCTCCTGTCTGCTTTTTAGCTCACTCCTTTACATACTTGGGGAAAGAGGGAGCAGAGATCTCAGTCACTTCACCTCACAGAAGATTAGTGCAGGGAAGGTCAAGCTGAGGTACAGCATCATGTGTTATAAGGCAGTTGCATGATCCTGTAACTAATTTATTAAGATACCAGCCAGACTGGGCAATCTGTTTTTTCTAAGTCTGTAGCAACTGTCAGTTTGGCTGGTGCTTCTCCACCATTCTGCCCGTGCTGTGCTGCAGTGTGGGGTGAGCGGGAAGAGGCTGGACTATCCCCTCCTGGCCACGGCCGTGTCAGGGCACTTCTCCCTCTTGGGGGGTTATTAGATGTGTTTCCCTGGGGACTACTCCACCACATCAACAGACCGCCCAGCGCTTTTGTGAGCGGGTGGTGTAAGGCAGTGCCATCGCTGTGTGAGGTGCAAGATGCAGCCGTCCTGGAGAGCGGGGGCCGTGTGTGCCAGGGTGTTGTACCTCCGCCTGGCTGTCAGATCCACCGGCCTTAAATCCCATCTCTGTTTTTTGTATAGATCCTGACAGAACAGCCCAAGTACACTGTGTACGGTCGGAGGAAAAGTATTGATTTTGCTGAACCTGAATAGAATTCTTGACAGAAAAACAAACCTAATGTTCATGTTTTGTGGGTTTTTTTATCTTTTGACTTTTGTGCATGGGTTTCTGTACTTGCCATATATTTTCCGATCTACGTGAAGTACAGAGTTAGAGCTTGGTTTCTAAGATGAGCACGACCCAGGCTCTGATATGTGCACATACAACTTCAGAATCAGTAAATGATTTTGCCCATGTTTTATTGCCCATATTTAATTAAAGTGAAATGTAATAATTTCTTTCCTACCTGCAAATCAGATAATGAGAAGGGCAGTTACTACATTTTTCTGGGGCAATTATCAGGAAGCATGCTCTATACATCAACATTTCCAAAAAGATCCTCAATGTACCTTATTTGCAGTTCAGCGGGCCAAGGGACAACTAGCCTGATCCAAAGTGTATCCTTATTTATTTTGAGGATGTTGCTCTGAATTAAGTTCATTAAAGCATTATTTTAATAATAGGTATAGTATGCATTAGTTGTGTGTCGTGGTTTAACCCTGGCTGGCAACTAAGCATCATGCAGCTGCTTGCTCCTTCCTCCCCCCATCGCCAGTGGGCTGGTGAGGAAAATCAGAAAAAAAAAAGAAATAAAACTCATGTGTTGAGATGAGAACAGTTTAATAATAATAAACGAAATAAATAAATAAAACAATAATAATAATAGTAGTAGTAAAAATAGAGATAACAAAGTGAGAGAGAGATAAAACCCAGGAAAGGCGAGTGACGTGCAGCACAGTAGCTCACCACCCAGTGACAGACACCCAGGCAGCGATCAGCTGCTCCCGGCCAACTCCCCCCAGTTCGTATACTGAGCATGACGTCCTGTGGTATGGAATATCCCTCTGGCTGGTTTGGATCAGCTGTCCTAGCCATGCTCCCTCCCAGCTTCTTGTGCCCCTCCTCAATGGCAAAGCCGGGAGACTGAAAAATCCCTGACTTAGGATAAGCACTACTTAGCAGCAACTAGAATATTAGTGTGTTATCAGCATTATTGTCATGCAAAAACCAAAACACAGCACTGTACCAGCTACTAGGAAGAAAATTAACTCTATCCCAGCTGCAGCCAGGACACTGTGTTACTAATTATATTGTTATGAAAACAGTTTAAGCATTATTAAGGCACACACTATCTATACTTAAAAGCATCATTGCCTGATGGTGATAATACAGCTTCACTAGTGGATGATCTATGACTGCAAGCATTAAATACTCCCTACTTGAAAGTCATTAATCCCTACTTTCTTCAAATACATTTAATTAAAAAGTTCTGTTTCCCAGTAATTGCTGTTTTTATATAACCCTGAAATGGAATTTTATTGAGGCACAAGGTCTTTTATATAAACGTCCATCTGTCCACAGCATAACAGGGCTGGGACAAGTTTTGTGGATTGGGCGAGAAGTGGAGAGATTACAGAAGACTGTGTCCCTGTAAGAACTGTGAACTTTTGTCCTCTGTGTGACGGCTTGAAAGGATTTTTGCTTTCATAATTTTGGTACCAAACAAGGGAATTGCAGAGTCAATAGGAGAGAAAATCATGAAACAATGGGTTTAATGTCTAGTGCAGTTGCTTTACTAGTTTATAAAGAAAAGCTCCTTCCTTACTCTGTTTTTCCTATGTCAAGCTCCGCACTGCAAAGCACCATCTCCTTCTTATATTGTTCCCTTCTATTTGAACACAGAATTACGCAAACCTCCACTGCATATATAAAAATACATATGTATCTATGCTTCAGGCTGAGAGATATCACTAATAAAATAGAAAATATGTTCGTATTAATAAGGTTGGCATTCAAAAAGTATGAAATAAATGCATGGAAGTTTGTCAACTTATTAATCATTCCATTATAAGTGGTGTTTTTACTTTCATTGCTCTAACATCTAACCACAGTTCATTGGCTAAAGGCCAAGCTAGCTTTTGCATTGGCACATTACCATGCGGTATAGTTCTGTACTTCTCTTCCATTTATTAATGCTGCAGACTTCCTACAATTCAGGCTAAAAATAGAACTGGTTATGTGAAAAACACTGCATTTGTGCTTGAGCTGCAGTATAGAAACAAGAGGATTTTATATCACGGGGAAAGAGATTCATGACACAGAAGAGCTAGCTGCTTATACTCTGGAAAAAGCTTTCTTTTTGCATGGTTGTAAATAAGATTAGAGTTGCTATGTACACGTTAGTCTGAAGGATGAATCGTAGTTGTGGTACTGCCTCAGTACGTATGAATTTTCATGTGTATCTATTGTATGAAGGAAAGCTGATTTCTTGTGCAAAGAAAACTGAAAATTTTGCGATGTACAAAAGTGAATTTGTAAAATTCAGGGTGAAGGTGATGTTTTGTTTTCCATTATAATGAGTATCTTCATTTGTGGTGCATATTTTTAAGTATCCTCAAAAATTATATACTAAATTAAAATTTCAACCACACCACTAAATTTATAGGCTTGTATTCTTGCCAGGCAAAGCCCCTCCTATTGTTCTGCTTTCAGTATCTTTAAGGCAGCATTTGCTGTCTCCAGACCACTTCACCATGAAAACATTCCTAAACTTATTTTCAAGTTGCAATACAACTCCACGCTAAAAATTGTCAGCATTCAAATGTAGTCCCTACACTCTTGATCTTTTCTATAATGCTGTGATTTGTTTTGGATCAGCAGTAGCTTGAACAAGACAAACAACATCCTGGATTCCATCTGAACCTAAGGGAGCTGCCAGGGACACAGGTGAAGAGTGATAGTGGATGCATTTCATAGTCAAAATGAAAAGTGGCAAAAACTGATAAGGTCTCATTGTTGCACAAATAGAAAAAGCTAACAGTTTGCATATCAGAAATATCAGGTGTTAGGATTTGACTCAGAACTGCTGAATAGTAACTTGTTTGCCTTTGGAGAAATAGAGAGGAAGGAAATGTCATGCAGCAACATCACACGTGATAGTGATGGGAGATGGCAAACAGGGAAATAGACCTTTCCGACACTGTTTCCTAAAGATACTGTTTGGACTGTCTGTGATGGTGGATTATTAAGGAATTCTTATTATTAAATATCTGCACTTGGCAAAGAATAAGAGAGGAACTTACCTCTTTTGAAGTGCACCAGTCTCCGAAGCCACACTTGCTTTGTTCTTAACTCGGTACTATGTAAGAAATAAAACTGGTGCTTGTGTTACAAGCAGAGGCAATAATAAAGAAATGAAGAGAAATTGTAAGCTGTATGATTTTTGAATTATCTAGAGAAAAATGAAATTAAGAAAGCTTTCAAATGTCATGTGCTTTGCACCAGGCCAGTGAAACACAGTGAGATAAAACAACAGCTATTGGGTTTCTGTGTTAATTCATAGCCTATAATTGGATGAATAAAAAGGAAAGATTAGTTCACAGGACAGGGCTCAAGTGAAAACTATTTGGTCCAAAGTGCTTAGTTACTCCTCTTAATTACTACAGACCAGCCTCTATCCCCCATACAATGGTGGAACTACATCCAAATCCAGGATAGGCAAAAATCAATGATTCTGCTCCGATTTACATTAGAATTTAATTTTGTCCTGACAAGCTCTCTGAAATTGATACTCAGTGCAATACCAACTGCAGTATAAAGGATCATATCTTGCAGTCAACATGATGCACTTTGCAATATAATTTAACACTAATGTTAAATTAAATTACAAAGATAAATTTTATGGTCTCTCAAAATCATTCAAGAGCTTAATTCTGATCTGAGATGTGTAAGACACGAGTCTTACCTATTGATCATTGAATACACAGATAGTTGTGAGAGAAGAATCACACAATATGATGGGCTGTATGACACTTTTTGTTATGATACTGGCTTGTGATTTGATGTATTGATCCTTTTCTGCAGTTAGGATCTCTGCTCGAGGAGAAGGCTTGAGCAGGTCAACCTCATTGCAGAAAACACCAAACAATCTATATACTTTGGATGAGGCCAGACGGCACCAGGAGGGCTATAAAGAAGAGTTAGATAGTGAGTTATTCAGATTCTGTGTTTTCATGTCCTTCAGGAGGCCATCAGGAGGAAGATGAGACCTCTCCTGCAAGCCCTTTTGTTTTCATTGGCTGAAAATACATACAGCAACTGGATGCAGTTTGCCTCTGCCATTGGGATTCCAGGGATATCTACTTGTGTTGTTGAAACCAGCTGCCCTTACTTTGCCTTATTTGTCATCATGGGAAAAAGAAAAGAACCAGATAACCTTCACTATTCACTTTGGTGTAAGAAGAGGCATGAGCCCAGCTGGTGCAAACAGCATTAAAAGCTCGTAAGACTTGTATGATGCTGTTGAAGGAAGGGTTTTTCAAAATATCTCCCCATTGTACAGAAGGTGAATAGGAAAAATAGCATTTATTGAAAGGACAATTTTTAATGGCTGGGTAATGAGAGGCAGAGTGAATAGTTTAAAGTTGCAAAGTTCTTGCAAAGAGTCCAAAAAATATAAATCTGTTAAAATACAGTATTAAAACTTCAAAGAGAAAAGCAAAAATACAAACAACAGAGCTCTTTTTTAAACCCATAAACCATAGATCTAACCAGAAAGATTAAGCAAAGTCAAAAGGGAAGTAAAAAGAGCTACTTTTTTCAAAGAGTCTGAGGGGAGAGGGTTATCAAACAGTTACAGCAATTGAGAGAGGCCTAAAATATTTTTTTAATACTTAAATAGTATTGTGAAACAGAATTCATCCCAGCACATGCTGTAATGATGAGCATACTGCCAAAGTGATAACTAAATAAGGCAGATGTCAAACTCATCTCCACAAATGCAACTCCAGCATGAGTGCTTCCCCCCGGATGAGGAAAGGGAGTCACATCTGTCCAGCTCAGCCTTCATTATGTGGCGTTTTGTAGGTGCTTCACATCATTCATTACATATAGACAGAAGACAACACTAAGACTGCTTATGTCCAGTGTAAGAAATGCTTAGTTAGAAAAATACAAATGCTAAGTAGGCTCTCAATAAGGTTCTCCTCACCAGAAAATGTGCACTGCTGTCTGCAAAGCATTTCAGCCGCAGTTCTGCAAGAAAAAGGACATTTACAAGAATGTTTTTCACAGAAGTGTTGAACCCAGAGCCCTTTTGCTAGTATGGACATGCTGTAGGGTGTGAGGAACCTGAATTCCCAGGTACAGGAAAGGAGGGAGAAGCTTTTTTGAATTGTAAAGAGGGTTGGGTTCCTTATTGACCACGTGTACGGTTTTGATGTTGTCACCGATGCCGCCACACCGAAGGGCAAAATTAATGGCCACAAGAGCTAGCAAAGTTTCCATAATCACCTGCATCTCTGCAGAGTCTGTGGAGGAGAGGGCGCTGGTGGAAGCTGTTGGATAGCTGATATGCTGGGGGAAAAAGAAAAGGAAAAAAAGAAAAAAAGAGAAAAATAGAGGGATACAGAGAGGGAAAGAAATTAAATTGAGGTCCAACACTAATGAGGACTAGCTGAAGTGCTGGTGATAGCTGTGCCGTGTCAAGAACTGTTTCTGTTTCCTACCCACTCATTGTATTTGCTGGAAAAATACATTTCTTTCTTTTTTTTTATTTTTTAAGCTTAGCCTTACCTGAAATGAATGCTGCTTCTTTCCATTCTCACTGTTGCTGGGAATTGAAATGGCTGCAGATACAGAGCAGTGTAAAAACATGATGAGCTATGTAGCTTGGGAGCAATTGAGCAGCTGAATACTGCATTATTGAGAAATCATTTGCTACCTCTGGGTGTTAGTGAGAAACTGGAGAGTCCTAGACTGGCATTCAGGGCAGAGCATAGGATGAATAAACATTACGGAGTGCTGAGTATTTACTAGTGAATCCAGCATGGAGCTTCAGTAGTTGTATGTCTTCCCACTGCATCTTGCAGGGTTGAAATACTGAATTCCGGGAGCCTTGTGGCAGAATTGATCTTATATTGTTTTCTAAATAACCAAATTATCGATGAAATGAATGACATTTTCCTTAATATGCAGCAGGTAATCTGCATAGAAAAACAGACATATTTTCAAGTGATAACACATGAGAACCATTTAAATACATATCAGTAGTCCTCAAGGGACTTGTAGATAGCTACACGAAATTGTTGTTTTCATGTGCATACCTTAGTGTTGCCAAATTACTCCTGGCTTAGTATTTTCCCTCTTATCTGGTTGAGATAGGAATCTCTTCAAAATGAGGGGCTCAGTAGTTTGTAAAATATCCCTGTATATCTCTGGCATTGTATAAATAATAAATAAAACACTGTAGATGTTAACGATCATTAATATTGCAAGTGTTAAGCTGGAAATTCTAATTCCTAGCTTCTTAGGTGATTGCAAGTATAAATATTTCTTAACTCGCCATGGTGAGTAGTCGCAAAATGTGGAACGTCCTCCATTGCAAAGTGGTGGCTATTGAGTATATAAACCAGTAAATCTCAGGTTATGGAATTTGTCCCAGAATCTGCTCCTGCTATGGTATTGTGCTGCAAAATGAGTTTCTCCCTTTTTTTAAAGCTAACACAAAATATCCATTCCATATGGTTTGGGAGACATACTTAAAATATGAGCCAAGTTCAAGCTGCTGTGGTGCTGTCTTGCTAAGCCCTGAACCTAGTCTAAAACAGTTCCTTTGAGAGGTGTGATTACATTCATCTCAATGAGATTTTAAGTCAAAGACTAAAGAAAGAAATTTCAGTGACAGTTTTTAAACTTTCTCATTACCATCTCTTCAAAGCAAGTGTATTTAGTTTTAGGAATAAATACAGTAAATGTGCCTATACCATATTTCAAAGCAGTTTATAACCTCCTTCTGGATACCAAAAGCTCCTATTGTTCCTACCTATGCAGCAAACCCAAGGACTTCAATCTGCTTGTACACTGCCAATTTAAAAATCTTTGGCACAGAAGGAATTGGAAATACCGAGAGAACAGTAGTCGCAGTAAACAAGACAAGGATTACTCTATGGTATTGGACTACTTAAGCTATTGGGGTTAAGAACTGCCTTTTCATTCTGTCCCAAAGATCGTCTAAGGTTTCACTAAAATGGATGAGCCTGGATTTTGAATACTCAGGTTGAAGTAACAATTTTTATAATTTAAATCGAAGAGGTTACTGAATTTGCTACTTATCATGCTAAGTACTGCAAAATTTCATAATTGATCATTTATTTATTCCATATGTATCATTATGTGGGATGTACAATGAACATTTCTTACTAATGTTCACATCCCAGCAGAGGAGTGTGCAGTGGCTCTTCAAAAATTGAAAGCGAGTAGCAGACTAGTATGTTTAGTGATGGGAATCTCACAACCGCTTATTTTGGCTTAAAGTTTATCATGCAGGGAAGGAGCATGGATGTAGTTGATCCACTGAAATGCACTGATGGAAGAGACATATTTGACTTGACATGCTGGGCAAGAGCTTAGAACTAAGCAAAAGCAATCCCTTCCAGAAAAACACGTATGTATAAAAAAAAAAACCCACCTAATTTCTTTTGGTTCATAAAAAAACCCAAAATGTTTTTCATTTATGTCTCCATGTTTTTAATGGAAAACAAAGATGGTTTTTAAGATGAAAATGTTCAGTATTCACATGTGATTCTTAAAAAACACAAGCTATTTTCAGCAGTGAGTTGCAAGCCGGCCAGTGAAAGAAGCAGCAATATGTTCGTAGGAAATTTTCATTCCTCCCTCTGTTCTGCAGAGGAATGATACTTACATTAATTCTGAAAAACAAGCACGAGCAGAGAAATTTCAGCTCGGCACTAAGCCTTCCCTGTTTCTAACACCAAAGAATGACCCGTATTGAGGACTGTAGCAAAGCATTACTGTTTCCTTGCCATACTGCTGGGACTGCAGGGCGCTTGCACAGGGTTTTGATGCCAGTCCTGGAAGTCAGACTTCCAGGTACAGCTCCTTCACAGGAGCTGAAAAAACATCCATGGTGTGTCCCCTTCCTCACTGCAGATGTATCGCTAACATCATGGACCTCCAGAAATATGTATCTGTGGATGCCCTTAAAACAGCTTGCAGAGACATTTCAGTTCTTTTCAGAAATCCTGCTCCACTGAGGTCGATGGGATCTCTCCCAGGGAAACGCATTGGGGCCGGGATTTCGCTGGCAGTGTTAACCGGAGCCGTTCTCTCATACAGGACATACAGAGCACATACAGGACATGCAGAGGGAAGACTGGGTTTCAGCAAAGAAGTAAAATGTCATTGTGTACAGATTTATTAGTTAATAACTCAAAATCTTTGTGGAGGATAAAAAATGAGCTCTGAAAGAAAGCACTGAACCCCTTCAAGGCTGCATGGTGTATTCCAGATAGACCTTCACTGTCAACATCCTACCTGAACATTAGACAGTGACTAATACTCCCATTCAAATGGTTTTTGTCACTCTTAGGAAGGGTTGTAAATCTCTGTGAGCTCTAACTATGCAACAGTTCCTATAGTTTTCAGGTGATTAATACAGGCATTCAACCAGGAGAAGTTTCAAGCCATCTAAGTGTTAAAACCAAATTTCAGTAAAACTTCAGGGGACACTCACCACTGGTCAGGTTCCTTGCTCGTTTCATTCAGAAAAAAACCCTGTTGTTACATTATAAAGCAACATTTTTAAGTGTCATCTACATGAAATTTGTAGATAATTTCATTATTTTAATTGTGATTAGTTGAACTTTTGCTTATACAGACTAAACTGGTAACCATGGCAGGATACAGCTCTCAAGTCTTGCTTCTTCGATAGACTTTGGGACTCTTGGCTGCCCAGTGCTTCCTGACCAGATATTTTTCCTGTTTTAAAGAAACTGGCTGGTAGTTATGTCAGTCTGGCCACCTCAGTATTTCAAGTCCCACCGAATTCTCCTTAAAATGCAAAAGGCATTGAAAAGACTGAAAGGCTGCAGTTCTTTTGTGCACGTAAGGAGGGGAAGGCAGTTAGCTGGGCTAGCTCTGCCACCTGCAGCTGAGAGCCGGCAAGACCACAACGGCTGCACCAGCAGCATTACAAACCTCTGCTACTGGAAATGTGAAAATTTTCACGCAGACAAGAGGTTTCATGGAAGAGAGTACTTGCTAATTAAATTAGCAGTAGAATGCATAAGGTTATGGTATGCAAGAGTAAGGTAAAAGAGAGCTCGCATGTCGGTCTTTCTGCTAATCACTGCTGTCAGAATGCCCACCTATTCTCAGAGTAGAGTAGAAACCCAGTGTTAGAACACACATTGCAAGGCTAAAACCATTCTTGGTGTGACTGGCGTGATCTCAGAGCTGAATCTGACCCCTTACCTATGAACGCCAATTCCAGCTCTGCTGATAACTGAAGCATTATGGGAAATTACGTAGGGACCCATATTCTCAGAATCCTCTAACTCCTGTCTGCAGTGCCTCCAGTATCTCCTCATATAACTCCCTACTTAAAACATGCTAGTTTTCAAAACCTGTAAATGCTAGTCTTCTCCTCTAAAAAAAAAGTCATTAAAAAAAATAAATCAAATCCTTCCAGATGTGTTTTACTAACACAAAAAAAAAAAAAAAACCCACCAATCCCAAACCATGTGCTTTATTATGTTGCCTACTTTCACTTCCCTAAGCCCCAAGGGTATAACATTACCATTTTCTCAAGTTGGATCCAAGCCTGGTAGTTGATGAATTGTCCATAGGATCCATATGGAACTCTAGCAAAAATCTCTGACATTCTATACAGCACCAAATTGTGTGCATGTGTCTCAGTGTGTGCTAGGCACCCTCGAATGCAAGAGTTTTCATGCCAATGACTTTCTCACCGTAAAGTGCTGTGTCCATCTCTAGTGCTGGATCCAGTTCACAGGGTATCCACAGTGGAGCAGCAGTGGTTCTGCAGTACTGGTCAGACATCGTTGTGATGAGATCAAATAAGAAAACATGACTGGAAACTAATTCTGAAAACATTGAGTTACAAAGCATCCTGTGGCATTCTTCCAGCGTGTTTTAGTACTGCAAAGGGGAAGTATATAATCTATTATGATACACATTTTTCCAGATATGTTTTAAAAGCTAAAGGAAGCATAATTTTACTTTTAACTGTGAGCTTCATTCAATTGCCCACACACTAACACCACCTTTTAATGTCTGAAACATCCACGTGGAGCCTTGTGTCCTTCTGGAACAGCAAAAGTGATCAGCTGGATCAAATCCAGGGTAATCCAGGGCATCTCAGCTGGCACTAGACACCTACGTGTGGGCAAATAAGTGCCCGCCTTTTATATTGACTAAACGTGGAGCTTGGAAACACCTGTGTCCTGCCAAGCACTGCCATTCAAGGCTCTGGGTCCCTAGAAATGTAGAAATTATTTCTGTGATCATACATCGCCACTGCAACGAAATCTTTAAGTCTTGGGGGTGTTTTCCTGGGTGACTGATTCTGAGCTGTTCAGACAATGCTTGTGGAAGAGATTGGTTTTGTTGGTGTTCCAAATATTATTATTACAGTACTATAGTAAAGACTTGTGCACTTTAATATTATCCAATGCTTGAAAAAAATGTTAAAATAGATATTTTGAAAAAAATATCTCACACAGTGATATTAGGTGATCTGTGGGGAATAGGCGATCTAAGCCCCAAGTTTCTCCTATATGCCAGTGAATCTAGGAGCATGCAAAAAATTTCGTTAGTTTTGTTTTAGGAAGTCACTTTGTAAAATGATGCAGTCAGACCAGTCTAACAGTTACCCTGCTCACTAGCAGGTAAAGACAGCAGGTAATTTTGGCCAACCTAACCCTTAAACGCATCTCATCCCCAGATTTTTTTTCTTTGCAAAAACCAAGCTAGTAATTGTCGCTGGCAGGTTCCTCAGACTTAAGGTAGATGGACTACCATCTTTTCCTCTTTCAGGGGTTTGGTTTTCAGTCACTTTAGGTCTCAAGTAGATCTCAAAGGTCACTGAGACTGTGAGATTTAACATCAGTCATTGTTAACCCAGTTTACATTTGTGCTGAATTCCCATGAGCTAGATGTGTTTGAAATGGACTTGTCACTACTGAGTGCAATGCCCTCCTACAACTCAGGCATCCAACGCTGGCTTTACAATTTGCAGACTGAAGAGGGAAAAAATGGTTGTGAATTCTCCAAAACCAGAAGAGAAATTCACACAAGTCCATGCAGCTCCCAAATATCCAGAAGATGAGACAGTCCCATGTTGCAATGCAGGGGCCCCGGCACTTGTCACCTTGAGTCTGCGCGTGTGAGATCGGTCAGGCATCGCTAGATTTGGGGTCCGTGTCCCATTTTAATCTTGTGCAAGGAGCAAAAGAGATTATAAACAAGATTAGCAGTCAAGATCTCTCCAGGCAGCAGGGACTGCTTAGTTCCCCTCAGTGTGCATTACTGTTAGTGCACAATAGGAAACATCTTTGCCAGATGATAAAGAAGAAACATTCTCTTTGTTGCCAACAATAAATATATACGGAGGAGTAAATGTGTCATGAATAAAGTGTCCCTAAGGAAAACTTGGAAGACCCTACGTGTATATGTATGTACTTTTAGTCCCAGCAGCAGTGGAGCTATGTGAGTGTAGTGTTCTGCCCAGGCTAACTAGTTAGTGAAGAATTAGCACAGCTATCTTTTTCATCCTCGTTACTATCTGCTCATAATGAGATAGTTTAGGCAGCCCTGCCAGAAGGCCAGATTTTTGAAAGCCAAAGCAATGATGTCGATTATGATCACGAATCTCACACACACAAAACCTGAGCAAGTGCCTGCAGGTTTCAGAGTAAATTGAATAAGAACTCAAAATACAACACCTCTTTCACAGCATAAACTGGATCCTGCATGTACTTTAGGACCTGATGCTCTTAATTTTTGGTAGAATATTGAACCAGAGGAAAATCTGAGCCCAAAGTGCACAATCTGATAGCAGCTCTTTGTCTATTAGATTACTCTGCAGATATTTATCTGCAAAAAGATACGTAAAAGGTCTATGTAAGAAAAAAAGTCAATAAGGCAACTGCAGAGTCAATTTCTGCAGTTGGAAAAAATAATTCCTCATACTGAAGCTCTTCATTCTCCCTGCTGCTTTATGTTATTCCTGTTTTAACTGCTGTTAATGAAAGGCTCGTCAAAAGGCAATACCACACACACACAATAATATTTAAATGCTTAATTAATCTCTTAGTCCTCATGGCAGCTCCCTTCCCTGCATACTTGGCATCTCCATTTATATGAATGAGAGTGGGGTGCACATGGGGAGAACGGAGCAAACTGATCAGCTCTGTCTGCAGCCCACAGAGAGGAATTTCTTTTGTGCCTTATATCTTTGCAAAAGCATGGAAGGAAAACATAGCATGGTAAAGTATATCCAAGATGCCCCTTCAGCAGTACTTGCTGAAATTAAGTAAATAACTCAAAACTGCCTTTCTGCAGTTGCTATTCTAACTTCTAATAATTTGACCAATTTGGAGAAGAGGAGGCTGAGGGGTGACCTCATCAATGTTTATAAATATGTCAAGGGGGAGTGTCAGGAGGATGGAGCCAGGCTCTTTTCAGCGGCGTCCACTGACAGGACAAGGGGCAATGGGTGGAAGCTGGAACACAGGAGGTTCCAGAAAAATATGAGGAAAAACTTTTTTACTGTAAGGGTGACTGAGCACTGGAACAGGCTGCCCAGGGAGGTTGTGGAATCTCCTTCTCTTGAGACATTCAAAACCCGCCTGGACGCGTTCCTGTGCGCTCTAGTGTAGGTGGTCCTGCTCTGGCAGGGGGGTTGGACTAGATGATCTTTAAGGTCCCTTCCAACCTTTAACATTCTGTGATTCTGTGATTCTGTGACCAACTTGTTGCCTTACTTCTGTTGGTAAAAAACACCCTACATATTCCCCTGCTTCTAAATGCAGTTCTCTTTTGAAAAGTGACTAAAAGTGACATGCAGCCTCCATGTTTATTCTGTGTCAGCTATTTCCTTATCAAATGTGCTCAGCTAGCAAATAAGGAATATTTTCCTCGTATGTGCCAGCCCTAAATTTCAGGTGGAACTTAGGAGTCAGCCTGGATTTTTGTTCCTCATGTAGGGTGACCAAAAAACAAGGATCATGCAAGGAAGACTAAGCCCTCAATTACTTGTGTGCAATTCTGTAGTCTTCTATGGCTTTGCGTAAGGTTTAACTGACTGGAAATTATTCTGTAGTTATAAACAGGAAGGAACAGAAACCAGCTTTCCTTATGCTAGATCTGCTGTGCTAAGAGAAGCAAAAAGTGATGAATGGTGATTTTAATCACTAAGTGAACAGATACAAAATATATTAGGATATGTAAGGAAGAGTTTTGCTTGAATTTCTGTGTTTTCAGAAATCTTCAGTTTCAACATAATAGAGCATTCAAACTGCCAAGGAAAATAAAATGCTTCTTATTTTTCTTGGACATATCATCTATGTGATGGGAAAAGAATATAGTCCTCATAAAAAGAAAGGAACAAGATTATTTGAATTGCCTTGCATGCAATAGCAAGATAAAATATCATGTTTACAACTCGTATTTATGAGAAGTCTTCATTGTGGAGTGTAGCAGGTCAGAAGATCACTGTGTGTATATTTTGCTATATGGGAATGATAACCCACTTAGGGCATTTTATTATTTATTAATTCATCTTTGCAGCTTTCTCAATCAAGCATGAAAATTTTCTACTCCTCTGAAATCTCTGTTGTCTGGAAGACCAAATTTGAAGTTTATGTGATTTATTTTTTTTATACTTAATATAGCAAATACTGACCAAGAGTTTTCTCAATTTAGAGTTTTCACCCTGCAATACCAGTGCAGATTAAACTGAGCTGTACAAGGAGTACTCTGTTAGCAAGGAGAAAAAACAGCCAAGAATATACTTTACAGCTGTGGAAATACTGATCAACTGAGTCTTTGCTCAAATGAGATGATTCTATTCTGACTTTTTCTTTCAGTTGTGTGTAATACTGGAGCCAATGCAGGAACTGATGTCAAGACATAAAACTTACAATCTAAGTCCTCGAGACTGCTTGAAGACTTGCTTGTTTCAAAAATGGCAGAGAATGGTGGCCCCACCAGGTATGTTTCATTTCCAGTGCTTTACTTATTTCATAGTTAAATTCATATAGAAACAATGGGAAAATTTACTGCAAATTTACTTAAAAAGGAAAGTAATAAGAATTAGTACTGTTCTAAAAGTAAGCCTGAAAATTATTCTGATATTTTATGATTTCAGTCTGACCCCAAGTGATTTATAGATGTGCACATTCAGATGGTTTCACTATGACTAGGATATAATTTAGTACAAAAATATGTGTAGATGGAATACAAAATGCCTACTGGCTCCATTAGAATTCATCGTTTGTGTAATTCAGCTTCCTGCTGTGACTCTGAAATTACAGCTACAATTCATAATTAATTGTCTTTGAGACTAATATAATGTTATTTACAGTCCTGGACTTAATCTCTTTCCCTTTACACCTCAAAATAATAATTCTCTCTTTTTTTCAGTTTATTAAAGATTTGTATATCTACGACTATTCACATGGGTGCCTAGACTGAATTTTGAGAAGTACAATTGCCCCTCTCTCTGTTCTTTGCCATTTCAGCAAAGTTATGTCATTGTCCTGATTCAGTCTGAGTTTGGAAGACTGGCAGAGAACTGGCGTTCGGCATGACTTAACGCGTTCTCTTGGGAGTGGTAGTTTTAAAGATGAAACCCATGTCAGATGCAGGAGGAACTCAAACGGGTGCTGCATTTATGGCAGCAGTAGGGTAGAAAGCTACCTCTAGCTTTAGCTCTGGCTGGGTCAGCTGAGGCTGTTCCCTACATCACTGTAAGACGTGGATTTTGGTTTAACACCGTTACTTGCAGTGTGACCTTCAGCATCACTTTGAGCATCATGATAGCTATCCTCATACTCCCATCGGTAAAATGCTTCCAAATACCTTTATAGATAATGCTGGGTGAATAAGCTTCATTGATCCATCATACAAAACTGAAAGCAGATGCCATTGATTTGGGTCCAAATATTATTCTATGGTTCATATGTTAAAGCTCATACTACTACTACTAGTAGTAAACAAAGAAATTTAAAACTAGATGAAGAAATATTTCAGCACTTCTGCTTATGGATCATTTTAGTGCACACTTTACAGCATCTGCCATTTGCTTTCCTTCTTACCACTTTATTGCAGCAGAACCCACAAGACAACCAACAACCAAACGGAGAAAAAGGAAAAACTCCACCAGTAGCACTTCCAACAGCAGTGCTGGGAACAACGCAAATAGTACCAACAGCAAGAAAAAGTCAGCTGCTGCAAACCTGAGTCTATCAAGTCAGGTACCTGTAAGTCTCACTTTCCTTTTAGGCCTGAATCACTTGTGGTGCTTTAATTCTTTTCTTTACATTGTAAAGAAGGTGCATTCTTGAGCATAAACTATCACAAGCAAATGGCGATCTTGCACAGTGTGCTGTGGAAGCTGGGAATTAGTGGAGAGATGTGAAGAAGCCATTCTGCAGTGCAGCTTTAATGAATGGCCCTCTAGGAGGGGTATCCTGAGGACCAGAGGTGATTTTTTTTACGGCCGTGGCCAGCTCCCCTTCGTGTCAGTGGGAGTCCTTCCACTGGCGGTGGCACTCAGATTTGGCCTCGTGTTTTTAAATAGAGCATGAGTCTTGCAGACTTCCATCTGGCGGGTGCTAGATGAGGATGAGTCCCTGTGGAACAGGACAGCCACACCCAAGCTGGTCTCTCTACATCAGCACCTTATCTCTAATTCGTGCTGGGCTCAGATTCTTCAGTGGAGCAGGATATAATTAACGTACCTACAGAGGTTATCTCTTTTTCCAAACATCCCACTTGCAGAGTAAGACCCCCCAGAATATGGGGCTCGGCTTATTCCCCCTGAGAGCTGTACTTCTTAACATCCCAATTACATAGGGAAACACCAAATCATTTTCAGAATTCTACCAGCACTTCAATAATACCGCATTTATTGCCTTAGTCACAATATAGGGGGTAATCGGACCCCAAATTGCGACAAAGCGTGCCTTAGTCAATAAGGGAGATAACTTATGCATTTTAATGCTAGGGAAATTAATTTGATATTCTAGGAACCACAAAGTGGTATCCTGGGAATAACATGCCGGGATTTTTATTGGATTTCTGATCAGCAGATAAGAAAGGGCTAGGTCTCCTCTGAAGCCTGACAAAGAATACAGGCCTTTTGTTAGCAAAAAGCAGGTACTTCCTAGGAAGCTTGAATAGCCAGACAAAAGAGAGGAATAGACTAACACCAGTGGAATGAAATGGAGATTTTTGTTTAGCAACTGATTCAGCAATCCACTAGCTTACAGAAGCTTTGGGCTTCAGTACATTAAACTCATATTTTCTCCTTGTCATATTAAAATTTTCATGTGGCTTGCATCCCTGCAGTCAGATTCTTTCCCTAATATAGGCATCTCTGGGTTTTTCTGGCAGCACAAAGCAGTCAGAAGGCCAGCTACCCGATCCCCTGGTGTCAGGGACCACTCTGCCTCACTGGCCATGTCTGCCAGAAAACCCCTTGGACCAATAATCAACGGTATTTAAGAAAAAAAAGGCAATTAGGTGCAAAACTGAGCAACTAGCTAGTTCCCTGCTGTCTCCAAGTTTAAAAGACAGTTATATTACTTTATCTCAACTACTCCCTGCCCTGAGTTCAGTTCAGTAGGACCAGAGTCTGACCTCTGCCTCTCTTCAGCCTGCTCCTCCCTGGAGAGATGACTTTTGTTGGCTTCAGAGGTAGCCACGTTTACTTGTGTGTTGGAGTGTAATTGAACCCTCCGATAGTTGCCTGTCACTCCCACTGATGTTCAAGCTGACTTCAGGTACTGAAAGGCTACTCCTGACAGATGAAATAGTCAAGGCTACTCTTCCTGATGGAGATGACAGTCGAGCATCTGAGACATAACGGTGAAGTTTGCCATGGTGTGAGGGAGTCAAGCCTTTGTTGACTTTCAGGATGCTGCATAGTCAATATATTTTTCAACATTATTTGCTTTCTGAACCAGAGTAGCAAGATGGTCCAAACTTTTTTGTATCCGGTTCCATTTTTAGGATGCTTCTTTCCCTCTGCAAAGTGAAAAATGCTTAGCTGTTCGATTTGACATACTAACAGCTCTTCCCATCTTCCCCACAGCAACGATAGCAAACCAGATGGAGTTGATGGTTGGGCCACCCTGTAGAGTAGACAGAACTCAAAATAATTTTAGCAGTAGGATGTTTTGGTGCAAAGCTATTCAACACTTTTCACTTAAATAGAGAGATGTGACCATGTTTCTTCGAAATTATGCATTCTTTGAAGTGGGCCTTATTACAGGCATGCCACTACTTTCTGAAATTCACTGCAGGTAGCAGTAACTTGTTCTCTGTTTCTTTACCTTAAAATTAATCATTCGGTAGTTCATATTTGATTTCCCTTATATGCAGTAGAAGACAAGATATCCTCAAACACAATTTGACAATTTTCGGCTAACTAAAAGCATCATTTGGCCATAGAGCTTTCCGTGAATGGGACTTCCCTGGTCAGTAGGAAAAAACTACTGAAATCAAGCATTTTCATTATTAGACATGAGCAATGAAATCACTGCATCTTCTGTCCAGATGATTCACATAACTAGAGCTAGCTTCAGTTCCATTTTTCCCATCCTCTCTGGAGAACTCCAACAATGAACCCATATCCGTACCAATCCTGGATTAATACGAAGCCATGTACTCCAGCTTCCTTGTTTTCTCCAGTGATTTCTTCCCAGCCAGCAAAAACAGTCTCTCCACCACAATAGAATCCAATTCCTAATTTCCTGTCACATGTATGCTTCTATCTTATTTTCTCTTTGATGGTAAATTAAACCTGGTTAGAGAATGTTTCCTTAGACTCTATTCTAAGTAATGCTACTCGGTTCAGGACATTAATAGTTATTCAGTTTTGCTCTTGCAGTAGTGCTGTGTGCACTCTGGTCAATGTGTGAATTTACCATATACCTCGTCCCTGTTGCTCACTCGCAGTATCAACTTCTGTTTCTTCAGTGAGGTCTTCAAGTCTAGAGAAGCTAAATGTTCCATGTTCAGGACAGTGACTGGAAAGCAGCTGGAGTACCGTCAGCTATGACAAAGCTTGAAACTTCGGAGAGATTTGCACCCAGAATTTGTAGCTCACTCAGCTGCCTTAGTCTTGACAGATGCCAGTCATTTGAACTGTTCTTAGATTTGTTCATGTTCTCAATCACATCTGGTCTTTGGAAGAAATGTTAACCCATTGTGCAGAAACTGGAATTACCAAATTTCTTTCCTCTAAGCAAAGACGGACAAGATTCCTTCAGCAAGATTCATGGAAAATATGCCTTTCTAATGTTAGCCTTCCTATGATTTCAGAGAAATTAGTTATGTAATCACTCGCACAGTACTAATCTCCTCTAATACTTGAGGCTGGCTGCAGTGTTTTCCCAAGTCTTTGCTCCTCTTTACTAGCTGAAATCATATTTCTCTGCATTTTCCGTACCCTTCTGTTTCAAATAAAGTTTTCTTGCAAGCCCAGGCCCTTGTACATAGAACAGTGACTCATACACTGTGATCTGTGGATTGCAGGTATATGCAAGATCATCAGAAGAGGCCCATACAGCCATTATCACTTAAATGCCATTTTATGTTAAGTTTAATACAAACAGTGCACATTGATACATTTTCTATTTGAATCTGGAAATTTGACAACAATGCACAACTCTTACAAATTCTAAGAACCATTGCTCTAGGCTGCTCCCAGTCATAACCATAGAGATTAATAGGTGGATTTTGCTTTCATTTGCTAATGAAGATCCTGTTGAGTGTAATACCATAGCCATGAACCCAGCAAAGTATCATTTGTGTTGGAAAGAATAAAGCATCACTACATGCCACTAAGTAAATCAAATGTTCTTTGTTACATCCAGAGTCTTAATTAGAGCCTCCTTGCACTCTTTAAGCAAGTTACATATTTCAATAATCTCTCTTTCTCTTTGTAGTTCTCTGTAAGCTCCTCAAAAGCCAAATAAACCAGCTAATGTGGAAGGGAGCAATACACTCTCTTGTGGTTTAGAAACAGGGGGTAGGTTTAGGTGGTTTGTAATGGATGTTGTAGTACGAGAGCTACAGTTCCAGGGCCAGAAGATTAGTGTCAGAAATTATCCCGTGTCTCAGAACTGCACAATTCAAAATATAAATTTAGCCATAAGGAAATGAGAGTGAACAAATTGGTTTCCAGTTGTTGCGCTTTAGGAAAAATATTCCAAACAAGACCAGCATTTCAAGTTAACAGAGAGGACTATGATGAGATGTGAAAGATAACAATTTTACTCTAGAAAGTATTTGCTCTGAAACCTAATTAAAATGTCAGTTCTGTCTCTATAGATCATTTCAATACCAATGTCAGTCTGATGTTTTTGTCTTGGAAGCAGTGACCATTATGGGCGTGGGCGGCAATGGGGCTCTTGATCATCAATAATTTTTGTGGCAAGGAGCTAAGAAGTCAATTATTAATATAAACACTTCTAACAGAATTCCGTAAGGTGGAAGGAAAGCAAGAGGCGGTACCCTTCTTATTTTGACTTAGCACTTAGAGGTATGCCGGCTGCTAAAACTAGCGGAACTTTCAATCCTTGCAGTATGAGACTTGGTTGAGCAATATAGTTGATAGTTTCAGCTTTTTAAATTACCTTAGGCTTGTGAAGCACTGTTTGTCTATTTCTGGGAGCTGTGACACCTGAGCTATGAATCAATCACTGTAACACACTGCGCGGGACCATGTATCAACAGCAGCAAAAATGTCAGGCATACAGATGGGAAATTTTACATAGCCACACATTTTTACATCCTGACTCCAGTAAGACATGGTTTAGCCATAGGACAATCTTTAAAATCCCAAGTTAAAAAGTTTAGTTTATGCAGCTGGGCATAGCAGTGCTAAACTTTGAGGCTAGGTATAAAAAAAGATGAAGCCTGAGAAATTTCTGTTCTGTTAAATAGAAGTGCCTGCATTTGAGTTGTGTATTAAGTGATCTCTGTGTATAGTTTATATGCATCAATTTAAGTTTGGATGGCAATTAGGGTTATTTCAGGATGAAAGGTATGATATACGTGAAAGCTGCTTTTGTGGTTATATTATTAAATAATACATTTCTATCACATAATGTAAAACATCCACTGCTTTATTTACAGTGCTTCACTGCAACCATATTTTACTATCATGAGACATTCCTTGACCAAAAATGTTGTTTCTAATCACAGAGTAAATTAATAAGATTGGGTGACTACAGTCTAAATCTTTTTTAAACTAATCTAGTCAAATATGTGCTACCATAACTAGGCCATAGCAGTGTGTGCTGCCGTGCGAGAGACTAGGGTTTAATTCTTGGATTCTGCTTCTCACTCCATGAGCAGGAGCTAGGAGCACTCCAGAGCTGCAGCCTCAACCCTGGGAGGGATGGAGCCTTGTGTCATTCAACAGCAGTGACCCCCACTGGCCAATTTAAGGAGAAGCATTGAGGGGCTCTAAAAGGAGTCACTTCCAGTCCTCCTCAGAGGTTGGTGGTCATTGCACGGGAACTAGTGAGTGGAGGTTCAATGGGGTGCACTCGGTGGGGTCTTCAGCTTTCAGTCTGAGGAGCAGAATCCTCTCCGGGGAGGAATCAGCATGTGTGCTTCCTGAGACACTATATTTGCCTGACATAACTATAAGCGGCAGGATTGTCAAGAATATACCTATTATTTTTTTTTTAAATGTCCTGTAACTAATGCTGTGATATCTATCTTTTAAATAGAGTGAGGGAGAACTCCACTAACCTCAAATGATTGCAGTTTAACTCGCAGAGAGAGAGAGAGAGAGAGGGAGAGAGAGGGAGAGACTCAATAGCATGGAGAGAAATATAAGTGCAAACTGTCCTGTCAGTGGGTGTCATTATGTTAAAGGAATAATATTTGCAAAGAATCTGAGAAATAAAAGATGGAAATACTTACAAGGTCATTGAGGATCTCCTCTCTGATGCACAAATGTTTCCTACCACAGATTGAGATTTGAGCCAGCCCAGTGTTAGGTGACCTGAGCAGCAAAGCTAGCACTGTTCCAGTGGAGTCATTAATCCTCAGTCTGTGGTTCTCAGTAACAGGAATATTGTCTTTGCAGTGGGGGTTACATTTTCGTTTGCTTAATGTCATCTTAGTACCCTAGTTTAAGTCTCATCGGGTTGGCCTAAAGCAATCCTCTTCCTTCCAGCACTTGCAACCGTTAAGCCTATTCAACCCCCCCCCCCAACCATTTAGCAGATGTAATTCATATTTAATTCTTTCATGTGGCCTCCCCAGCCAGCTGTTCTAGCCCCATAGTTATTTCTGATGCAGTTCTCGAAGTCTCATCCAAGTTGCCGACCTCTTGCTGGCATGGCAAGAGGGAGAACTTGAGGTCCATACTCCAGAGTGTTGAAGTAAGAGGAACTGTTGCCACTCGGTCCGTGACTCTGTATTTCAGCCACTGCGGTCCTTTTTGCCTGCCGTATCACACTGCACGCTCCAGCCCAACTTGCTGTCCTCTGCCAGGTCTCTCTTGTCGTTAATGCTCTCGCAATACAGTGGGGTCAGGTCTGGTTCAGCAGCGCACACTATACGTTGTCTGTTGCTCAGGGGAACGAAATAAATTAGGGTAAACTCTTGGTTATCAACACCTTTATCTTTTAAACTTCTGTGTCACCAAGCTGTGTGTGAGTTTTATTTAACCAAATATTTTATGGATACATGGAGGAACAAAATACAGACAAAGAAAAAATCACATAACAGTTTCCATCTACTCACAAATTTTTCACATAGCAGAGGCTGAAAAATGCGATTTAAACACTCTTCTGTAGCATGTCAGCCTTTGCTGAGGAATATCGAGAGACAGTGTAAACACTTACAGGCAATAATTTGTATTGTTTCATCGTGAAGGAAGTACCTACCCGAATAAAAAGAAACCTTAGTGAATGCAAGCATTTGTCTTCTGTTTGCATTTTACAAATGCTTTTACATTCATAAGGAGGAACAGATCCTTTAAACTATGAATCTGTTGTTCGCTAGGATTCTTGGAAGGGCTTGTTAAATCAGCAGGTACAGAGCTAGACATCTGGAATTATTGCGCTTTTACCAGACGCTAGCTGGTGCCCTGCCACCTGAGCTGCATGAAAAGATCCATCCCACTCGTTTCTTTAGCGGTTAGCACAGCAGCCTGATTCTCCGTTGAACAGAGAGAACAAGCGAGCTCTCTGGCTTTGCACCTTTGCTTTCCAATCTCAAGTTTGCACCTTTCTATCCCATGCTGGTTAGGTTTTTTTGCAGCAAATGTGTGATGCACTGGAGTACAGTAGGCGGTTTACTTGTTTTCATGGAAGGACAATTTGTACTTAAAGCAGTGATTAGATGAATTCTTTCTTTCTTGCATGCTTCAGTTTTTGATGACTACTAGCTTCATCAGTGTAATTATAATTAGCACTCTTCATCTTCCTTTTACGGTACCAGCTGGACAGATTGGTCCTCTTACTGCACAGATTGGCGGCAGGGTTGCCTACATGGAGTTAGGTGACAGGCACCATGAAATAACAGATGGTAAATTCAGGGCTTGTTGGCAATCAGCAGGTTTTTGCTAATGACTTAATTAGCTATGCAAATTGTCAAATCAGTGTGAACATTGTTTTTATCGAAAACTTTACCTAAATTAATTACCATAATTAAGTAGCAGAATGTCAAGTATATTGGATGCGTAGAAGGGCTTGGCTGGCTATGGATAAGAGAGTTACCATCTTTATTAGAGTGTTGTGCTCCACATTCAAGAAGTCTGAGGATAAGAAATGCGGTTTCTTTTAAACTACTTCAAAACACGCATATCGCCAAGTTCCAACCGAGATGCACCCTCGTGCCTTTCCGAACAAAATGGCCCGGGAAAGAATTACTGGATAAAGGCTAAATATTTCAAGCAGGATTTTAAGGCAGTCTCACAGTCTGCTTATTTGCTTCAAATCATACACATTTTTCAGTCTACCTGCTTTTCAGTTCTTGGGTTTCTGAGATCCAGAGCCATGAGCATGCGGCTTGAGAGATGTGTTACAGTTTTTCATTTAAAGTAGAAATAAAATGTAAGCCTGTCTCCCGGTTCCTCCTACGCAGGAACTTTTAACTCTGTTGTTGAATTATCGCAAAGTTAAGAGATGCAAAGTCTCTAACATAATTTTTTTAAGTTGATTTTTTCTCTCTCAAGGTTTCCATATAACAAATATTGGGTGCTGTTCACAGGATGTGATGGTGGTAGGAGAACCAACTCTGATGGGAGGCGAATTTGGGGATGAAGACGAAAGGCTTATCACTAGATTAGAGAATACACAGTATGATGCAGCAAATGGCATGGATGATGAAGAAGATTTCAACAATTCACCTGCACTGGGAAATAACAGCCCGTGGAATAGCAAACCTCCTGCTAACCAGGAGACTAAATCTGAAAACCCCACACCACAAGCTTCCCAATAGGTTATTCCGCAACGGAACCCACTGCAATATATGTCAGTGGGCTACTAATTACTGTCTCACAGCATTCTTAAAAAAAAAAAAACAAAAAAAACACCTTTCAATGGATACAATACCTATTTCTAAACTAAAGCTATCTGATTTTTTTTTTTAATTAGGGAAAACTCTTGTATAAGCTTCCATATACATCCCTTGGAGGCATTCACATACAACATGATACTGGCACTGACCTCAATTAAAATAATTGAAAATTAAATAGCAACTCATGGCAAATACCTGACAATGCATTTTATTGGAAGGGGTTGGTTTTTTTCCTCATCAAACAATGGCCATATTTTAACAAGTCATCAGTGCTCAGGATCTCGTTAACGTAACTATGTAAAACTTTTTACAATTGTAATATATTTTCTGCTTTTCAACTTGCACCTGAAATTTCTTGTTTCAGAAAAAAATCAGCTTTTAAGGAAAGGGAATTTAAGGTAACTTTTGTTCTTTCTTTAACTTTTCTTTCATCAGTTAATCATTTAAAGGATCCAGCATTTTTATTTTACATTTAGCTGATGCCAGTAGATACTCGTTCCATCATTTAATAAAAATGCTGAAACAAGAAATGTCTTTTTTTCATCAAAGACATGAGAAATATTTTTATGTGGGAAAAGACACCCAGTCCTATGAGAGTTTATGCTTTGTAAAATTGCTGTCGATCCGGATATTTTAAAGCCATGTAATCCATTAACTTTGTGGGCAGCTTAATAAATCTAAAATTTTTTTGTGTTTTTATTATTGTATCTGAGTTGGCTTTGTTGTTATTTCTTTTCATAGTATATTTCTTGTATAATATTTTTGTAAAGCCCTCAAACCAGGTTTTTTTGTTTACTTTTTTTTTGATTCCAGTGTATTTATGTGAAACTTTATAAAAGAAACTAATTTTTTCATTTACATATTAATATGTTCAACTCATCATGTAAAGACACAGTGAGTCAGTGTGTTATATAATACAATTGTATTTTATGTATGCTTTGCCAATAAGTGTGCCAATAAACTGTGTTAACAAACGTGCTCTGATATAGTGCATTTACAGTTTTTTGCATGCAGAAGACACACCCATGTGCAGGATCACACACCAGGAATTTTCGGAAGAATTTTTGGAATTACAATTTTTTTTTCCAGCAAAAAGGGAAGCCTGTAGTTTAGGTGCAAATCTCTTACAGCTCAATTTGGTTAGATGCTCTTTTTTTAACGTTAATGATGTGTAACACCACAGGTCAGTAACAGCGGCGAGAGCCAAGCACGGGGGAGTGCAGGGCACCCGGTGAGCGCGCCTCCGTCCTGAACTTTGCATCCCTCGCCTCCCAGGGCTGGGGCTTATCAGAGCAGGGATTTCCACTCTGCTGAGTTCTGTCTGATAGTTTTACAGTGAGTCCCTCAACTGGGGCTGAGAGGATTAAAAAAATTCTCCTCCTTTCTTCCCTTTGCTATCAAATCAATTGTTCACGGGAGCAAGCAAAACCCCTGGCCGGGTGCAGCCGCTCCGAGTAGAGGCGGGCGTGCGGAGCCCCTCGGCTGACCTGGGGGGTGTTGGGGCACACGCCTGCGTCCCGAGCTGGCTGAGAAGCCCTACAAGGTGCACCCTGTGGGTGACAAACACTTACGGGGAGAATTACCAACACAGAGATAACGAATCTTACATGATCCTGCCTTTTTGTGCGGGGAGAGAGGTGTTTTGCTCTTGACTGAAACTTATAAAAGCATCTGAAGATGCTTTTTTTTCCTAAATATACCCAGAAGCCACTCTAGGGAAATGTGTCTCCCAAGTGTACACACATATTTTTATACTTTTTTTTTTTTTTTTTTTTTGCTGGATGTGGCTCTGCCAAATGGTTTTGAAACCACCATTGCAGGAGAAATATGGGGCAAAGCACCCTGTGAAGAACCACTTGGTTCTTCAGCGGGAGACAGCTCCCGCCCGGCTTCAAGAACAAACCTCATCCTCCAACGTGGGCACCACTCTCCTGCAAGCAAATTTGTCATTTGATGAATTTTGGCAGGCCTCACAGGAAGACAGCCTAAAAGACACTCCAGATTTCTCTAGGATCTTGAGGACAAAGGATATCAAATGTAGGGTAGAATTTAAAATTAACTAAATAACCAGCGTGAACTGAGTGTATCTGCATAGATAGCAACGCTGCTCCTTCATAACACTTGCAGAACGTAGGAAACGGTAGGTCTATCATTTAGTGACTATACCAGTCCTGATTTTTCCATGTAAATAATTAAATTCACAATGTATTCCATTAAGGGATCACTGTCTCCTATATAGCTGCTATAACATTACAATTATACAGTGTAATTCTAATGTTCAAAAACACTAATCATTCATATTACATTTCCATGAGCACACTCTAAAAGGCGTTCCTTATTATTAATCTTTCAAGCCTGGCACTACTATTTCAATTTTTAAAAGATTTATGATGTCATATTACTCCTGTTGTTTCCATAAATAAACATAGGAATGCTTGAAAAATGGGTAACATTCCCCTTAGAGTGCTGTCCTTGAATTAATCTGGAAGGACACTTTCTCCATATCTCCTCAAAAAACCCCGTCTACAAGCTATCAATCCACCCTATTGTGATTAGGGTGGATAACAGACGGAGCTAGCTGATTTTATTTATTCACTTATTTATTCATAAAAGAAAATGTCCAAACTGGCCAGCTCAGTGAAGCGCTTTGAGACGCGCAGCAGCTGACCACGCAGTCTCTCTCGTCAGTGCTACTTCCCTCAGCCCCGTGCCCTGGGCTGCTGCCTGGGATTTTCTTACCCTCTTTCAAATGAGATGTTAAACTCATCAGGACAGAGCCTGTGATCCTGTGTCTTCCCATGTGCCTGTGCCCTGGGAACACTCCCAACAGTAGAGAATTAAGGCACTGCGACAATATTAACAACTGGATTTTATGCCATTTGGTTGTGAGTTGCAGGTAAATGACGTGGCAGCTTTTGCTTCTTCTGTGACCGTCTCATGCAGAGATGTGGGGAAGGTGAATAAAGATCACAGGTGAGTTGAAGTAACACTTTCAAGAGAGCTAAGGCTGCTGCCTCCAGAAGAAAGCCTGAAGCCAACAATTAATTTTACTGTAATCTAATCTTGCCACCTAGAAGAACATTGTATCTCTCAGAATTTGGAAGGAACTAATATTGTTGACACTTTCCTCTGGGGAGCCCTGCAATTATTAAAAAAGAGGAAGGAAACTTATCTCATGATTCTGAAATACTTTCAAAGAGAAAGGTCCTGTTTGTTTTAGCTAAATGGAGGGAAATGCTGGCCCTGAAAAGTGCCCTAGCAAATCAGAGGGAGGAAATTCCATGAGTTTACTTAGAAAAGCAGAATCATATAATTAGTAAGTGACTGAGTAAGAACACTGATAACTAAACTGGTTGCTGTTACAAAAGGATTATTCTTTGAATTGCTTTGTTTGCAGAGGGTTTTTTGGGGGTTTTTTTTTTGGTGATGGGTCAGCAAAGTCCACTTCTGAGGGAGCTTCCAACTCACATCAGTCACCATCTGGTCTCACCAACTGCCCCTTGTGAGAACATTTCAGTTCTTAAAGCTCCTTCTTTCTCTCTTTTCACAACAAGCAAAAAAATAAGCAATATCTGCAGCTTTGTAGTCTATTCAGAAAGAAAGTGTCTTCAGGTTTCATCAGCTATGCAACAGTGTGTATGAGTGTAATAACATTGTAGGATAATTCAATTTGGACGGGACCTTGGGAGCTGTAGCTCAGTATTTGTATGCTTGCAGCATCATCGGGCTCTCTGAAAGTCATAAGAGACTAATTTTTAACCTTGGTCCTGGAGAAGGTTCTGCTCTGGCATGTTTGTGAAACATAAGCAACTTGTGTCCCTCAGGGAGAGAGCAAAAAGACCCGGTACCAGAAAGCTGCCAAGGAGACTCCGTCTTGAAGTGGGCAGAAGGAGATGGGGTAGTGGGAAAGGTAACCACTGAATGGGAAGGAAAAATACTGAGCATTACTGGGTGTTTTCTATCACCAGGGTGAGGAGAGATTCCTTACGCAGCCTTTGCTGCAGAACAGCATTAACAGAGCCTAAATGATAGAACAGCCATAAGAATAGACCAGATTTTGCAATTTCATGGCCTCCATGAAAATCCTATTTTAGCAAAGACGGGAGGAAAGAGAAAACATGAATGATTGATATTGAAGGAAACCCAGCTTGTGCCTAATATATCCTGGAGAAACTGCTAATGGAAATTGAATAGTCCTGAAAATATTTCCTGAGACTGCAACTCTGATCAAGCCCTATGGTGATATATTGCATGTCCAAATTAAAGCTGCCCTAGGGCACAAGTAACCCCAGCAGCTGCTTTTACTGTGTAGGACTGGATGATTTGTATGTTTTTTCTAGCTTTTTGACAGCGTATTTTTATGCAAGGCTAAGGCCTGGATCTTCTATGTAAGAGGATCTACTGAATATTTAACATCCCATAGAACTGATGTTACTCTAGGATATCATTATGCTTCTATTAGGAAGTCTGGTGGTACCCCAGCATTGCAGAATGGCAGATGGTACCTTTAGATAAAGAGTCACTTATGGAAGTCTCTAAATTTATGGACCATGCTGCTACATTTCACGAGAAAATGTGAATTTCCACTGAATGTTCACAGTATTAAAATCTGTTCTAATTTAGCATGTTATTTTGACAGTGACTAGTACCAGCTCTTCCAAAGAGAGAGGCTTTATTAGGAACAGTGATGGAGCAATCTAGCTCTAGAAGCATTTCTTCCATGATCCTGTGAATCACTTCTGAAATAAAAGAACTATATCCCCTACATCAAGAAATAATGTTAATGGGTCTATGAGCAGCCTTAATCTGTAAACACATGTTAGAACACCATTACGCGCTAAAGATGACATCAGAGAATAAAACACTTGTGCATACAGAACCAAAAATTTTTATAGCAAGCATCCAGCCACAACAGAGCACAAACATTCCAGCTCCCCAAGAAACTCCTGATCGTGCTTTCATCAGCTTTACAGTGAGCAGGAACGAGACTGATAAGTTTCAGTTTGCCTGAGTTACTAAATGCATCCCTGATAACTCAGGTGCTGGGTGCTATTAGTGCACATGAGCAGGGAACGTGCTCCAGCTGAACCCAGACAAACACCCACCCCACGTCCCTCTGTGCCTGTTGGACATCCACATTTAGGATCCTTCAGGCCCGTGCCCATAGCTGGAGTCCAAAATTCTTCAGGTTGTTTTTCTTTTCTTTCTGTGTGTGGTGGTGGAGGTTTTATGAGGGAGGGTGTCCTGGTTTGTGAGCACCGGGACAGGATTTCTCTGGGGCTCGTGGCCCCGGGGGCAATCCCAGTGGGGGAGGGGGCAGCTGTGCCTATGGGGAGCAGAGGATGGGTCAGGTGACCCAAATGGACCAATCACAGTGTTCCTTCCCATGTGCTCAGTATATAAAGGCCCCGAAAAAAGACAACTGGAGGCTTTGGTGCTGCTGTGCTTGGAGGGTTGATGTGGCTTTGTCCTCTCTTCCTATGCTGCTGGTGTTCCTGTCTCTTGTTTTCGTGACGCAGAGGAGCGCTGTTCATCAGGACAGGTTGTCTTGCCCTGTCTCCCCACTCTTGGCGGGAGAGGCACAGTTCCTTTTCTGCTTAATTTCTTTTTTTTTGAGAGGGGAGACTTTCATCAGATCTCTGTGCTCCGCTGCTCCCACCTGCTGCTGAGTCCAGTCTGAGACTTTTTTTCTTCTCAGGACCTTGTTGTCATCTGGAATATGTGGGTCACATATTAACAGAGTCCCTTGTCTCTTTGAGCATATTTGTATACTTGTATATATCTGTGTGTAGTTTGACATCTTCATTGTTACTGTTAGTATTGTTCATTTTGGTTTTTTTTATTAAGGGACTTGAACATCTCTGCTATGAAGAAAGACTGAGAGAACTGGGGCTGTTTAGTCTTGAAAGGAGGTGGCTGAGAGGGGATCTTATTAACATATATAAATATCTGAGGTGTGGGTGTTGAGAGGAAGGTGCCAGTCTCTTCTCAGTGGTGCCCAGTAATAGGACAAGAAATAATGGGTTTAAGATGGAACACAGGAAGCTTCACCTCAACATGAGGAGAATCTTCTTTACCGTGAGGGTGACGGAGCACTGGCACAGGCTGCCCAGAGAGGTTGTGGAGTCTCCTTCTCTGGAGACTTTCAAAACCCACCTGGACACGTTCCTGTGTGACCTACTCTAGGTGATCCTGCTCTGGCAGGGGGGTTGGACTAGATGGTCTCTAGAGGTCCCTTCCAACCCCTGACATTCTGTGATTCTACGACTAAATCGGCTCAATTTTGTTTTTCAAATCTTGAAGTCTCTCTCCCTGTTTCCTCTGTTATCCACCCTGGGAAGGCAGTGGGGGTATCACAAAGTGCATCTCTCAAAGTTCAGTGGCTGGCCAAGCCTTAAACTTCGACAGTGTTTTTTTTGTCGTTTTGGATTTTTTGTCTTTTTAATTTGTACAGTGCTCTATGATATAAATACTTCTCAGGTGTCCAGTATGATACCAGTTGGAAAGTGGCATGCAGAACAGTTGTTAGAGTGTGTGTGGGAGCAATATTTTGCATTATGCTGAAAGGAATTCTGTCTGATTCTCTGGAGATTCTCAAGCTGTGTATCATCACAGTTTAATTAATAGCTCTGTCTCAACAACTTTGAATTCATCTGAGATACGACATACTATTTTGTATTGAACAGTTATAATGTATAAGGCTAGTGTTTCCTCTGTAAGTGCATTAGGAGATGTTTTAGCAAATGCTAAATGAAGGCATTTAACACTTCTTATCACATTTGACTGCGACTCTCATTTCATCACAAAGTTTCATCCTCCCTGAGTGATCTCTTGGGGGGGTCTGAGTACTGGAAAAGCTTTTAAGAACTGTGTTTGGTACTTTCAGACGCTGAGTTGGGGCTGGGTTTTTTTCCAGTCAATTTTCTTTCTTCACTCTTTGATAGCTTATGAAAACTTGTTTCCTGTTTTACCCAAAGTTTTTAACTTTCTATCTTCTTCTGGTTATGTGTAAAACAGGACTCCACACAGACAAACCCATCAAAACCAAGGTGGGTTGCTCCTGGATTGCCAAGAGAGATCAAATTCAGCAGACAGAAGGTGTGAAACTTGGGAACCGTGATGGATGGTGGGGTTTGTGACTGTCTTTGACTGCAGATTCCATTCTGAAAGGGGATTTTCAGCTGTTTCCTTTAAAATCTCCCCTCCAGGTTAAACTCATGTTCCAAAAGGTGGGAAATGGAGACAACTCTTTTCATACAGGTTTTTCAGCAGCCCAGGGACTCACTCTGTCCTTAAATCACCAGCTCCTCTGATGTGAAGTGTTACAGCAGCTCAGTTTACAGGAGCTGGGGCTCATAGCTAAGGTGTCCCTGGACAGTGGTTGAGAGCCTTTATTGTGGTTCCTGAGCTTTGCCGGAGCCACGCAATTTCATCATGGTATGTCACAGCAGAGATCCTTTGCCTGCCTTTGTATCAACAGGGACAGGGTGTTTCAAGTTGGTTTTGTTTAGCAGACTTCCAAGTTTGGCTGTTATTTCAGCTTAAGGGCTTGAAAAATGTAAGTTAAATCAGCTTTCTTTCTCCCAGAAAATGTATTATTTTTAAATATCCCTTTCCTTCCCACCTCCATTTTTTTTTTTTTAAGTCAGGAGGACCTAACTCACAAATTTCACACAGCAGGATTTGGCTTTACTGTAGATGCCAGTTGCCTTCCTATGAAAGGGGGAAAAATGATACTAATGGCCAGTTTATAATGAGTGATTGAACAGTGGCGCTCCACAGGAAGGCAACATTTTTAAGCTCAAGACCACAGAATAGTGGGATGCGGACTTTTAAAATGGCAACAGAGGTGTCAAGTCCTATGGTTTTTATCGTGAGGCCTGTGGCACAGACAGTTCTCAAGCAGGGAGGGGAACTGTTGGGGAAGGAAGGAGTGGTCTGTATAGTAATTGCCTTTGAACAGTCTGACACTTCAGAAAGTGGCAATTTGCAAGGTAGTTTCCAGCAAAAGCCCATCTATCAGGGAAGAAAATTGCAATCAGTAATGAAGGAAAGCTCCCAGAGATGGGTCTCATGCAGGCACAGCCAGGTACCAAGGTAGGCATGTAGCTGCAATGTCAAGACTCAAAAGGAAAATGGAAAATTAGTTTTATTTTTTATTAATAATATAATTTTTAATCATCTCTAATAATGCAAGTCAGCATCAAAAGTGTTCTGGTTTCTTAACTGCAACAATCTCCTTTAACTGGTTAACAGACGGATAAATCTGAAATAACCTTTGATGTAAAAGAAACAAAACACATGCACTGTCTTACCTTGAAATCAGTTGAGTCGTTTTGTCACATCAAAGGCCTGCCTGCAGTCACAACTTTTCCAGGACTGTTACACCTGTCCACCTACACTGTGCTCTCCACCCAAGTACCTTGCAATCTCCTCCAGGCCAGTGCTTCCCTGGTGAGAAGGTTTGTGGCGGTTTAGCTTTCACTGCAGAACACCTGCTTATGTGACTGCAGGCTGCTGTGAAACACCTAGAGTAGACATACAGAAATAATGATGCTTAAAAGACTTTATTTTATTAAATTGGAATATTTCTGTTCTTTCCAGGTATTGAATTTTTAACTTATCCTGTGATTTTTTTTTTGTTCTGGATTTGGTATTTAGACAGCTACAAGCACTACAAATTTGGCTTTGGCTTAAAACAAGTAGTTAAAAAATGCTGGAGTTAAAACTCAAATATCAAAGACAAGCACCTCTGATCTAGCCAGAGGTGGGCAGATAAGTTTCCCTTCTCAAGGCTCCTGACTAATCCACGACACGGCAGAGTGAATTACACAGATTGTGTCCTGCCCAGCTCTCTATAGAAATATGCTTGTAAATGTTGCAGAGAGGTAGCTTGAAGGACATACAAATAATATAGATCACGCAAAGCATCAGTTATTCCATCTTCCTCCTCTCCTCCCTTCCCCAATTCCCTTGAATATTTGAAAATAAACTAATCCAGGAGAGCTGCAATAAAAAAAAAAAAAAAAACCATAAGAAGTTGACAACCCTGGCTTTCCAGTTAAAGTGTGTATGTGAGGATGTTCTTCTGGCAGCTGGTGCTTTAGATGTGACCAGAAGTGAACAACTCTGACTGTACCATGGCCGTTGTGTACTTGGGTATCTTCAGAGGGTGTTCTGTGTATACAGAGTCCTTCTCCCTTCTTGTTGCTGAAAAAAACATTCCAGTTTCCTAAAATTCCCACAAAATAACTATGCTGAGCACTCCACTGTCTGTACAAAGCTAAAAGGCTTCAGAGCTCAGCTGGCCTTGTGATGTGTCTGTGATTCCTCAGCACAGGCCACCTCTCTCATTATCTGCCCCGTCCCATCCCTCATCGGCTGGTACCAACTCTCTGCCTGAGCGAGCATCCACACGTTCCAGCTGAAGCCACTCAGCCTTTTACATGACCCAAGACACTTGTATGTCTTAACATTAGTGAGTCTTGAGTGGAGCTGTGCCACTTTGGATCCCTTTATTAGCAGTATTAAATTCCATTGTGCAGGTATTGCCACAGCTGCGAGTTATTCAACATAAACTCCTACTGAAGTAGAGAATAGGCTGCAAATAACCCACCAGGGAACAATTTCTTAAGTGCTAGTCATCCAGCAAATTCCTTTATTCTCAGTTTTTATAGCAGGATTATTCGATGTAGAGGATATATCCAGGTTATAATGCATTTGATTATTTATAGCAGATATCTTGTGGCATGAGGTCCATTTTAAAATGGACAAGGATTATTGGAACTAGACAGATGTGATGTTAATTTCCAAAACTAACCTCATTTTCTGTGGAGCCTGTGCTATTACTTGCACTCTTGAGAATATCACTTTTCTGGTAATTTTTCAACCCCCCCAGTTGTTTTCCTACTAAGCCTACTTCAGCCTCTGATTTCTCCATTTCCCATATCTTTGCTTGATGATTATTCCCATTTTCTGGTGAAATATTTCTCTCCCCATTGAATGGATCCACCCATACAGAAACAAGCAGCTCTTTTTCTGTTTCACTCTTCTTCATCCCCCAAGATACACTTTTGCTCATAGGTAAGCCCCAAGAGTAGGTGTCACCTGATTTAAAACACCTTGTACCCCACTGAATGGAAACACCCCTTCTGCCCGGCCACCAGCCTGCCCTTTCTGCTGGGAAATGCATTTAGAGGAAATGCACCCTTTTTATAATGTTACTGCATTAGCCTAATTACAGGTAGACCCTTAGAAAATTCTTCTTGTCGCTGTCGCCAAATCATTGGTACGGCATAGTTCAATCCCTTTCTGAAGCCGTTGTTACTCTCTGCTTCCTCACCCCTTTTGCTACTTTGAACCCATCCCATAGCTTTGTCAAGGGGCCCTACGTCTTGTACTGAGGGGCTTGTTGAATCACAGCTCCACATTTGGCTTCTCTGCCACTTTCCCGCTTCCTTAGAATTGATCCTCTTACCTGACCTTTCTGCCTGCAGATCTTGGAGGAGCACGTCAGCGTGAGGCTGGCTGGGTGCTCAGGGGGCCAGTAGCTGTGCCCAAGCAGTAGCCAGGCAGTGAAGTTTTAGCTTAAGCTGTACCTCTGTATCTGCGGCTCTGTTTGCCCCTTTCCTGCACGTGATGGGGAGACCAGCTCTGGAATACATGTATATTCATGAGGTTATTCCATACTGAGCTGAGTCACTAGAAAGCGTTGCCTACAACTAAGGCCCTTTTATTTTTTTCATTTATTAATCCCATGCATTTATGGAGGCACACTGGTGAGGTTTCAAAGTGCTGTGTGTTTCTTTTTTTATTTGTGTGACTTCCATTGAATTTTTATTTTTTTTTAAACACAAACTGTGTAGCAAAATCCTCCAAGTGCTGCTAAGAGTGTTAAGATTTTGTTCCTACTATCCCTCTCCTTTTTTTTTTTTTTTTTGCAAACTATTCAGCCAGCAATATTCAGGGCTTTTCTTAATGCCTTCCATCTTCTCTGCAATGCTGGGAAGGGGCCAGCCATCAGCCAAACAGCAAGTAAATAGACTGCATGCATTTACTGTAGTGACGGGCACATATGTTTTTAGTGAAGACTTTATTGGCGAGAAGAAAACTAGTTTGAGAATTCAGTTCAACTTTTGGTGAATCACTTTGAACTAATAAATATAAGAGGTGAGGACAGAAAGATTTGAGGAGTGCAGAAAAAGTTTGTATCAATTTCTCTGAAACACATCAGCTCTGTTGAGTTGGGCTAGGCTACTCCTATTTGCAGCAGCAAAAGGAAAAAAAAAAAAAAGATAAAAGGGAGGGAAGAGGAGAAAGGGCAGGAGATTTTCTTGCCCTAAACCCAGCATCTAAGAGGTGTTTAATAAATCTGTTTCCTTTGGTGCCCATAGCTCTCCTTCCTCAGCCTTTGCCCCAGTTTCCTTCTCTCCTGTGCCAAAGCTTCTATTTCCAGACCCATCCACTACAATCTTGGTCCTTCTCATGAACATGCCTGGGTCTCAGCTGGAGAACCCCCAGCCTCTGCCATCTCACACCACTCATTCTAAAGACCCAATACTCTCCTTCTCCAAACACACCCCAGCACCTCCATAAAACTTCCAGAAACCCCCGCTCTGGCTTCAGACATCCATGTCAGCTCACTGTCCCCATCTTCACCTCCTGAAAAAAACCCTGACTGTGCTCCAGCAGGGAGGGAAAGATCCCAGAGGGATGTTGCACTCACCACTAGTACAGAGTCCTGTCCTTACAGGTCTCCAAGGGCAGGAAAGGAGAATTATGACAGGGGAAAATCTGACGTACGGAACCTCTTTGTTTTTCAGGTTGCATTCACAAGGTACTGAAATGTCATATCTTGGCAAAAATGTTGCCCTTAACACTCAAGATGCAGAAGAGCTGAATTCAGTCCTTAGCCTTACGATGGAAGGAGAGTCGTCTCATCTCCTGTTGAAGGGCAGGGTGATCTCACTAGTACCTGGCCCAGAGGACAGCAAACAGCTCCAGAGGATGCCGACGTTCTCCACAGAAACTCGGCACATGTCTTTTCTCCAAACCAGTCACATGGGGGAACTGAGCTTGAGTTTTGCACCACAGAGAAAACACTGTCCTGTTGGCTATGCCTGTGCCACTGGGGTCACGCTCTGTTCCATCTACTGTTCCCTGTCAATCTCAAGTTTGGTTTTTGTAAGAGTGATTAAAGAATCATTCTCAGTGAACTGAGCTTGATTCTTTGAAGCCCTTTAAAGAAATTTTGGTTGAAAGCTGGCTCAAAAACATATTGCTTAATTTAACTTACGTTTTATTCAGTATATGAGGAAGTGTCACTACTGAGAGAGCTCCAGCCATGTGTCCCTCCCATGTAAGGTCAAGGTCATTTTGGTTCCAGGGGGACTGCCCTGGCCACGCAGAAAGAAGAGAGTCCAAGGTACCCTGTAATGAGGCAGCAGTTTCCCACTGAGGTAGGTAATTCCACTGATTTTGGTAAAATGAAAATCTGTGATGCTCAAAGATCCTAATGCTAACCTACTACCACCACACTAAACCCCTGCTGTGGCTTTTAAAGAGCAGTGAGTTCACCCCATGCAGCTCCTGGCAGCAACCGCCAGTGAGATATTGCAGCGCACGGCAAGCAGAGCTCTGAGGAGACTTATGGATGAACATATTGACTAGCATTGCACATCTGAGGATGACAGAGACAAATATTGATGTAACGGACCACAGCCTGACCTTACAGCATCAGTTAGGATACCTCTTTCCCCAGAGGCATGGCCTACATCTGCCCTGGCTCCCACCCAACTTTGAGCTTTCCAGGCCAGCTACAAAGGTCCAGTCCTTGCCCATGCTGGGCTAGGGATTCCCAACCTGAGCGTTCAGATCTCTTCTCTGACTCACGAAATGAACATACCTGTAGTCTAACTGCCTGTCATTTAGCAAACGACCTCATTTAGAAACCAACCCCCTCAGTCCAATTATCCCTCTTCTTCAGCCACATGTCCTTATGTAGCAGCATTGCTCATTTATATGCTAATTTTCCTAAGTCTACTTCAAAGGGGAGAATTGTTTGTTAAAAATCTTACACTCCAGCCTCAGTTCAGACCATCTCATTATTTACCTGCAAATTTAGGGAGATATGGGTAAAAGCTCTGTTCTTTTATGATCTATTGTCTAGGTGATCAAAGGAAACCATTCAATATGAAGATCAAAAAGAGACTAGCTCCCAGCAGCCCAGCAGCTGGCTCTGCCAACTCCCGAAGTCCACAACCTCTGTTATAAGTAAAGACTGATTTTACTATTAAATAACTTTTGATTACAAATTGGAGGGAAAAAATACCCGTCACATCTTTACTAAGGTGTTAATGAAACTAGGCTTCATATCGATATTATCTCAATTATTAGTCAAGGAATAATCACTATGTATATAGTGACGTTATTAATAATCCTCAGATAATGAAAAATATCCCACAGACATAACTAATACTGCTTGATAAATTGCTGGTGGCCCACAGCTAACCCAGTTTTTCTTTTTTATATAGATATACTGCTCAAAGGATTTTTTTTAAAAACAGGAACTCAGACACAGAAGTGTTTACTATTTAGAGAAGGCGAAAGCAGTGACTGTATGTTGAAGTACCAAACTGGGACACCTCATGTCCCAGTCTGTTAGGGAATTATGTCAACAGAGTAACACGATGTGAATAATGAACCCATGCTTTTCAGGGCTGACATAATTCCTCAGCCTAAGGAATTTCAAGAACTGTGATTTGTAGAAATCCTACTCTTCTAGAAGAGATAACCCGCAGAATTTTTCATCTTCACCACAAATAAACATTAAATATTATACAGCTTTCTTTAGAAAAATGATGTGAGAAGTGAAAAAGTATAGACTTTCAGGCTTTAATCTTCCCTTTAAAGTTAACACACTGTTATTCCCTATAGTGTGTCTCTTTTCCACACTACAAATGCCAATAAACAAGAGGCTGAGCACTGAAGTGTATTTGGGGGCTCTGCAAGGGAAGCACGAGGATATTCAACTTTTGAGATAGCAAAATGTGTTGGGTTCTTTACCCAGTCACTTGATGCATTTCTGAAAATACAGCGAATTTTCCTGAAAATATTAAGCTACTTCCAGAGGAAAAAAGCCTCAAGTGCTGCTAGGAAAGGTATTTTTCTTGTTGTGCTGTAGCTGGCTTGTGTGATTCAGTGTGCTGTACACCTTCCTGTCAGTCAGGAGTAAATGAATACCTCAGCAGGTCTTAGATGACTTTTAGTGCTGTTCTTGTTTAGAACAGATCTGAAGCTGATGTTTTGACCAGTTGTTAATATTAAAGGTCTGACGGCACTCTACAGGAGGGCTGGGGTGTAAGTTTTGGTGTCCTGGCCAAATTCCAACACGGGTAATTAAATTCTGTCCATCTAAACTTCCCCCTGTGGCTTTAGTTGGCTCAGGTATTCTTAATTTCCTGTGGTAAAATGTTCCATAGTGTTGCAGCAGTGCTGTTAAACAGTTGCCAGGTTTCACCTCGGCAATGTGTGAGATGATTCATACCTTACAGATCTGCAGATAGGTGCACGTCAGCACAGCCTGGGAGAGCTGGAGGAAAGGCAGAGTAGAAATGACGAGATGTCGTAATGACGGTTTCCTCCGTTCATTTTCTAATTTTGTGACTCTTCAGAAAAGAACGTTAAATCTCTTCATTTATCAATGAGACAAATTCATCTACCCCTTAACCCTTCCATTTCTTGCATGCCCAGGAGGGATTAGAGCAGCTGAACAGATGTGTGAGGGGATAAATGAAAACCCAGATCCCTGACCATGCCAGGACATGAAGAAAACCAAGGTCTACCTTCAGACTGCTCTCCTTCCTCAGCTCCACAACAGGCAGAAGCATATTTTTCACTTCACATTCTCTGAAGCTTTGGGAAATTTCACTTCCAAATCTGAATTTTATGCCCTTACAGTAGTTTTTCTTCCTAAAATTTAGCAACAAAGCACCAAAACAATGCCGAAGGTGAGATGAGCCCAAGTGAATGTGTACTTTAAGTTGCTCCCTGTTTTGTCCTTTCACTGGCAGTTAAAAGCTAAACAAAGTCTAAATTAAACACACACCCCATAAAAATAAAATATAGCCTCCAGAAAGTCCTTGTTTGGTATGGTATATGCAAGTCTGTTATTTGACAGTCCTTCATCGTTATCTGTCCTGTTTCCTCCCTTAGTTTGCTTCAGCACTGCAAAACTTCTGACTCCAGTCTGGATGTGGGGGGAAGAGCTTAAAGTACCCAGTCTCTCACCAGAAATGTTAGGAAGAGAAACTGTTGTCATTAGGGAAGAGACAGATGCTTTTCTATTAGCTGATTCTGCCCACCCAAAAATCTACGGAGGACCCCAGACATGTCTACCTAAATCCATTGCTCAGATAAGAAGTGGAAAACTAGTCTTTTAAACTTAAGCACCTCAGTTTGTTGCCCATGGTAGGAGGAATATTCCTGCCATTTAAACACAAACAGCCTGTGCTGTGTCTGCCTGTGGTACAACTCATGCATTTATTATGATACAGAAACAGCATAATAATAATAAATTTGTGGGATTTCACTCTCATAGAAATTTCTGAAAACTCAGTAGCTATAAAAGTCACTAGGAGCCCAGCAAACACCCACGACTATCTTCTGCAGCATCCAGGATAAGAACAATCTCCTTTGCAAGATCAGAGGAAGAAGCTGAAATGCGTAGCTGCTCAATACTTCTGTTTTTATGGCTTTCTGCCTCAAGCCTTGCTTCAGAAATGGATACCAGCGCAGCTCACAGTGAGAGCTTTGTCTGACTTGTCTGCTCAGGAGCTCAGTGAGTTACTGGCTGGATTACAATTGCTCGGCTTCCTGGTCTGCGATTCCCTGTTAGTGAGGGGTAATGGGCAGACTTTTAAACCTTTTTGAATGAGTGGAAAAAAAAGTTACGCCAGGTTTTGTTAATGACAAACACAGAGCAGGGAGAAAAAGGGGGGGGAAACATTAATGTTGTTTTGGGGTAAAAGTGCCTTGGAGAGGTACATCTTTAGCTGATCAGGAAGGTCTGGAGAGTGGGCTTAATCTTTTTGGTCTAAGCAACAAAAATCTATGCATCTCATTTTCTGGCAGAAAGCCATTTCTTCTAGTCACAAGATTTCCTGAAATGAGATCAATTAGGGCCTGATTCTGGAAACCTGGAAGGGGTTGAGTTCCCAGGAACAACTTTGTATTATGCTATTAAAAAAAAAAAAAAAAAGATATTTTCTCCCACCCTGAACGAAAACAAAGTCAAGCACTTTTTTAATTAGGATAATCATTGGTATTTAAAGCCAAAAAAAGTGATGAAAAACATGGTGTAGGAAGTCCGAGTAAGCAAAGCTGTGTTTGAAAGTCAAGAGTTGTCACTTTGTCCTCTGTGCATGCAGGCAGGGATCATTTTCTTGAACTGCTCTGATCCTGCTGCCCTTAAACATATAAACCTCCCACTTCAATCAAGGGGAGCTGTGCATACTTAAGAGCTACCGGGTCAGACTCATCAATGTCTGTCACTGATTGCACGACACATCGGCACTCTTACGGCTGATTAAAGGAACCGACATGTCAACAGCAGATGAGACCTTTGCACGAATAAGATAACACCACTGTGTCAATATTTTCCTAATGTGTGAATGAGTGCTGTGAGGGACAGGGCACACAAAATTCAAGAAGCTGAAGTGTGGGAGATGATTGAGGAAGCTTGCTGAATTCTTATCTAAACACAAAAAGGAAATATTAAATCAAATTATTAATATTAGAATACAATATGTTAACATGACACTTCACCTTCTCTAAAGAAGACCGTTACTGCTTGCCTTTGCTATGTAACCATGTGCTAAACAAATGATTTTCTGTTACTGCTTTTCAGTATGTAACAAGAGGGTCGAAAAGCTTTCTTTTTGTCCGAGGGAGAGAAATTTCCAGACAAGACTGCATGACGTGGTTACTGGAGGTGGCAGTGGCAAGGGTATGTATGGAGAGCTTGGCCTTTGAAGCATGTGGGCACAGAGGTTTGCAATGGTCTTTCGCCTCTCTGAAGCCCTCCAGTCCTTGGGCTCTCCAGCTCCAGGACAAGTCCCGTGCAAGAAGCAAAGCAGTGCTATTTTTCTTGTCTTATGTCTTGTTAAATACAGCTCAGAAACAGCTATGTAAGTAAAATCCTGCATTTTTAAGATCAAAAATTGACCTAAGTCTAATTGATTTAGTATATTTATATACTTACTTCAAGCTTAAACACAAACACCATCATTTAGGTGTATGAATGCTTCTAAAGTGATTGGTCTGGTGTCTGGGAACACCTGGGGATCCTACAAATATTTTATCCTTGTCCTTCCAGTTCCAAAATCAGTGTTGGAGTTTATATGAGCAATTCAGAGGAGACAGAAGAAGGGAGACAGTGATCTTATTGTAGAACCTCACAGGGCATGACATCTTTCCTGCTTTCTCACTAATAAAACTGTTCCATGTTTATTAACTTGTCCTACCATTGACATTTTTATTGTGGGGTAGGTTTCTATTTTTCTCCAGTCCAACACAGGGAGAGTGGCCCTTGCTTACCTCATTTTTCCCCTTTGCTTGAAACAGATACGCAGTGTAGGAATATGAATTCATCACCAACTCGGTGTCGCCATTTGTCTTTCCTCCACCCCAGCCCTGAGTCTTCACAGTCTTTTTTTCTGACAACTCTTCTATAAGCCAGAACACATAGGCTTTTTAAAGACCTAAGTGCATAGCAGAGCCAGTTACCTGCTCTCTTGCTATAACCATGGGAGACGCTAGTCCACTTCTTTGGACAAGTCTTCAATGAGTCTTTTTATAAACACTATTAACAACCAAAAAATGAAAGTAGACAAAGTGGCCACATCCATTATTTAAGCCAAACTCCCAGGGAAAATAGACTTACGGTTGGACCCACTCTAATCAGGGCCTGGCCCAGAGGACCTTCAGAGGTGTCTTCCAACCTGCCAGAGTCTGAGTATGGAAGGAGGGATGGAGTGACAATGCATCGACATGCTTTTGCAAAGGACAGGCCCAACTCGTATCCTGGCTAGTCATGAGGAAAAGGAAAGAGAGGCTTCATGATTCGGAAGCAGACCTCAGACCTCACGGAAAATCAGGTACCGCTTGGCAGGCTTCAATGATCTGTATTAGTTTCAGGACATAAGCATGTAAGATCAATCATTAAGTGAAAATGCAGGAGGCCTTCCAAATGCTTGGAGTGAGCACTGACATCTTAAACTCAGGGCCAAGAAGCTCTGAGGGATTTGGAAGTTCCCAGCAACCGCACAGGGAGAGCTCAGTCATTCATATGCCAAACTAGTGATAACTTCTGGTGATTTCTGGGTCCTACAAGAAAACTGGTCCCTTTTCCACAGTGTCTATAACAACAGGACTTACACATCTGTGTTTTTACAGTAGAATTTGTAATTCTGTAAAATACCTCAGTGATTGTGAAACCCATTGCATGAATTAATAAATAGTTATAGCTTGGAAACTGCAAGACATTCTGCTTCAAATCTAAGAGGATGAAATCCTTTCATGCTATGAGGACATCGTCTCAATATTCCCTTTCTTGGGATGTCAAAGATATATTTTTCCAAAGCATTTGAACAATTTGCCTGGGACCCAAGGGGAAATTCTGGATGCTTTGTGGTGGAGTAATGAGTCAGAAAGTTTTCTTGCCAGGGATTGAGAAATGTCTGACCTCATTTCTGAGAACACTGCATGCAAGGGGAAGATTTTGCCCTTAGTGGAATTCTGAATGTTTAGTGTAGACCTCTGAGCACAAGTCAATGGCATCCCTGCTCAAAAAAAAAAAAAAAAAAAAAAAAAAGAATTGTGATTATCTTTGTATTTACTTATGCAGAAATACATGTTTTAGGTGAAATTTAAAACCTGATCAGTACAATTAAAATCTTTGTTTTGGACTAATTTTAGGTGTCAAAAGAATATAGTAATGAAGAATTGCTGTTTATGGTTCATTGAATACATAGCTTTGACCTGAGCTGTAGCTTTGTATCCATAGCTTTGTTTTTCAAATCATAAGTCTGGGAAAGCTGGTGGGGGTCCATCCATTTGCACCAAGGCAGGATTGGTCATATCTATTGCACTTCTGACAAATGCTTATCTAATTCTTTCTTACAGCCCTCCAACATCGAAGATGCCCCAGGCAATCAATTCCAAATGTCTAATCTGAGTTGTCCTTGTTCCAAATGTAAACCCAGTGTCTCTCAGCTGCTGTGTAGAGAACAACAAGTACATATTAGCCCCGTGGCTGTATGGAACAAGTTTTACTGAACTGCTGGCAATTAAAATTTGGGACACTTTTGTCTTGTTCTTACAGTCCTTGCATCTGTAATCAACATACATGTTCCATAAGAAGAATTACTACTGGACCTAAGTAAAAATATATATGTAATTGCCAATTTTGTATCATTTCCTTCTGCAAAGGATGCCTAATTCTTTAGGTACACAGCGAAGCCTCTGTGGATTGCAGCTATTCTTTGAGTGGCAGGCTGGATGAAATCCCCAGTGCTTTTTTTGTTTTGCTTTGCTCTAAGTTTTACCTCAGTAAGTCCATAAACAATATTATTTTCTCTGAATTCCATTTATTTGCCACAAAACTGTTTGAACTGAGTACATCAGAGTTTGACTGCCACCTTAGGTTGGTATGTGACCATCAAACAAATACATAAAAGTGTGTAGAAAAATGTATGGAAAAGTTACCAAATCTGATTGGTAGCTTAGGAAGGTTTGGGGGGTTTTATGGTAATTGTTCCAACTTATTATAGTCTTCAAAGCAAGTTCCTAAATCCACAAAACCTTGGCATTTCTTGGGGGGGGAGGGTGTGTGTGTGTGTTTATTTATTTATTTATTTATTTATTTATTTATTTATTTATTTATTTTCAGGAGGTGCGTTTCACTGCCTTTAATGAAAATCAGTCTTTTAATCCCGGAGCTTAATACAACTCCTGGCCCTGGAGTTTGAATCCTATCTCCCTAGACTGCCAAAGCATTCTCATTTTTCATCCCCGCTGTGAACATAGCTACAGCACATTTCCTAATTTCTATCATATGTTAGTGTGTTTCATAAAGTGAAATTCCCCTTTTTTAAAAATAAAAATAATCAAATAAACTACACTGCAATGAATAGATGTTTTCCACTTTTTTACCTTACTTGATCAACTCATTTGAGAAGCCAGTAGTTATTTTCACTAGAGCTAGAATTTGTAAGACTTCAGTCAAAAATGTGAATTTTTTATATCTTATTAAATTTCATGTGGGTTATGCAGAAAATAAATTACATGCAACTGTACTACATAAGTACCATTGCTGTATTTTTTTTTTCACTGAGCAATTTCTGAAAGCAGTATAAATCACAGGCTAAATTCTGCTGCCCTTCATCCAACCTCACTGAGCCAAAATCCCATTAAAGTTAACTTTGCGATTTGGCCCCATGACTACATGAGTATGGGAAAGCCTGTAATTTATAAGGCCATATCCAGCCCATTATACTTCTGGAAAATGTGCAGAAATATATTTTTAAGAGACTTTTCTCTCCAAGTTCCTAAAAAAGCCTGAGTAATTTCAGGAAGGCAATCTGATAGACAGATTTGTATGAATATTTATATAACTAATAACAGAGCCAATACTTCTAAATATTTTCTAAGAATATTCAGTCAAGTAAAACAGTGAATGTGTCTTGGCTGTTTGTCTTCTTTCTATTTACTTTCCTTGAATGTTTCCGCAGATGAGTTCACAGGCGGGAATGTTGAAGAATAATGACACTACTCACAAAGTGGATTTAAACTTATAGCTGGGAGCAGTTTCATCAGAAATCTCTCCTAATTTGCGAATAGAAATAATGATACATGACAAGTGATCTTCAGAAAGATCCTACTTTTTAATTTGGAATAAGGAGTCTTTCAAACGTAAACAATCTACAGGTGATCTTTAGAGAACCTATTGAAAGAGTAATTTCAACTAATCCAAGAAAATTGTTATGTATCTTCAGAAAATATGCAAACAGAGAAAGGTTAAATCAATTAAGTAGGTTATTTTCTACAAAATATTCATTCAGCCATGAAAACTAACCCCAAACAGATGTACACTGCTCTGATGTACGCTTGTGGTGTATTTGAAGATAAATTAAAATGCTTCTCTTAATATCAAATAAATACTCTTCAAAATGCTTCTTCAGATCTTCAGTCATTACCATGAACATGTGCAGCGCAGAATTAAACACTGCAAATATATGCATCTTAAAGGTCAGGACCTGAATTGAGATGTCTGTATTTCTACCATAGGAATTAATAAATTCTCAGATATCCTATATGCCTGAGCCCAAGTTTTTCATTAAATAGCTTGAATTTTGATGACTGGGATGAAAATAGCCCAATACAAACTTGAGAATTGCCCTGGAAGCTATTTCAGTTGTAGACAGGGTCCCTGGTCTGAAGTCCTGCCAGGCTCTTCTCCAGAAGGGTATCTTACAGCCGGCTGAGTCCCCACTGCTGGGTAGACTCTAAACAGGTGAGGGGCTCCAGTTTACCTCCTCCTTACTGTTTTGAGTCAGTAAAGAAAGAAAACCTGGGAAAAGGTAGCCGTTAGGTCCATTTCTCTCCCTACTTACTGCCCGCCGGCAAGGGAGAAGAGACTGAAGCTTTTCTGTCCGAACAGGCAGTGGGGACACACCTGTAGAACACGCAGAAAAGCTGGCACTGATTGTGAGGGTCTCTTGGATCCACTAACGGTAAAGCACAGCACAGATTTTTGAAATCTGTGGCTGTTCAACTACAAGGCTACCTAATTGATTCATGGAAGTTTCACATTCTTAGGTGTTTAAACTGTTTGACGCATATGTATAAACTGCACATTTACATGTGCAATTGTTTCAATACCTACTACTTGTCAGGCATAGGTGATTATTATATTTCACAAGCACTAGTATGTTTGATTGATGTTGATATCTTCTGATCAAATTTACTGCTGATTAGTTGATTGTCATTTTGAACAACAAGAAATTATATTTCACTGTTTTTATTACACTGATTGCTATTCAGTTGAACTACGATGGCACCAGTGGGAATTACCAGAGCTACCTGATTTCTAATGAAGATATATTAATTGCATAGATGTAAGGAAATTCAATCATTTTTAGTCAGCTTTATTTTAAGACAAGCAAACATGAAGCTATGAAAAGGAAACATCCAGATCCTACAGTAATCCTTAAATTTTCCACAAGTACCTTGATTGATACCTTAGATTGATCTGTCTGTATAATGGATCTTTATTTCTGAGGGCTTTTCCTCTGATTCTGACTGAAGATTTGAAGAACTGTGTCTTTTTTTCTTTTAACATACTGCTTTTTTTCATCAAAAAAAAAATTCTTAATGTGAGAAATAATTGTCTTGGTTTTATGTTGTACAGCTTCATATCTTCTGGGGTAAGAAAAAATTATTTTAAATAACAATGTTATTAGTTTTAAATAGATGAGTAAAAAGGAATCAAGAACATAAAAGTAAAAAAAAAAAAATTAAAGCAATTAAAAACCTCTTCAGAGTTCGTACTTAAAATCTCATATATCTGCCTTCTCCTGCCTGCGGGTGCCAAGATGAAAAGTTCAACTAATTTTGCCGCTTTTAATACTAGCTTACTGGGTTTTGGTTCATGATTCTGTTACAGCCCTGCTATCTGGTTCTCACATACTGATATCATCAGTGCCCTTGGCCCTAATTCAACAAAGCACTTACGTATGTGTGTAAATCCCACTGACATCCACAGAGGGCTGCACTCGGTTGATTTGGGGGCTGCTGTCATCACAAAATTAAGCATGGTAAAACACCTACAGTCAAGACTTTCATATGTAGCCCAAAAACTCTGCACATAGACTTCTGCTTGCATTTTCCACCATGCTCTCCCAGCTGGCCTGTAGGTCTTTGCCACCCACTTCAGCTGATCTGAAGTGTGGGGATGCAGCATCCTCGCACCAATGAACCTTCCCACCTTTGCTTCACGTTCATTCTCTCTTTGTCAGAGGAATTTGGTGTGTTGCAAGCTGCAGTCTCAGTCCTGCTTTAATGCTTTCTGAAAGCTGCTCATTGCAGGCTCAGGACCATACCTAACTTGCGTGCCAGTATCTTCTTCAACACTCTCGCTCACCTTCAGGCCCGCTAATGAAGGCTGAAGTGTATCTACTTAATACACTCTGAAGGATCTTTTTGAATGCACTCTTGCTGGAGAGTAAGATGAGGGTTTCTTATGAGCACGTGCTCCGAGAAGAAAGCACATACACTCCATCTTTAGGGAATTGCTGGCTGTCCTAACGCCTCTCCAACATGATTCATGCTACAGCACTTAGGAAGATCAGTCTGTCCATGTGTTGTTCACCAACTTCCCCAGCCTGTGTGGGAGCAGCAGGAGTGGCCTATTGGTATGAATAATTTATGGCTGGGGGTAAAGCATTTTTAGGTCTTCGTATGTTCACCCATTAAGTGCAATTCGAAACCCACAGGAATGCACAGAATGTGAGGACTTCACCGGGGTCCAAGAGCCTTAAAGGAAAAGAAACTTATCCTCCTGTGCCAATGCTGCAAGTAAAAATACCTTAGGAAAACTGTTTCTAATGCAGCATTTCAAATGGAGGATCTTAAGACACTTAATATTTCTTAATTATTTTAGTGCCATAGGGCTGACCATAAGATAAATGCCAAACTGAAAGTACAGTTATTACCTGAATGCTAAAGTTCAAGCTTATACAAATGGATGTGCTTGCAGCATGCATTCATTAAAGCATATACTTCCAAACATATTTATTTCATATTCTCCTCTTTATAGTATTACCAAAGTCTTTAGGAATAAAATTAGTTTATTACACATTGATAAGATGCTTATAAGGCACAAAGTAATGTTTATTTTTATGAATCCTTACCTAAACTCATAAAAGGTTTGTATATCTTTTCAGTAAAATGAGAACCTGATTGTCCTATTTTCAAATGTATGCAGTTTGTTAAACCACTCAAATTCTGTATTTAAATATGCTTCTGCTTTTTTAAGCTTGAAATTAAAGTAATGGTATTTAGCCATCAGTAAATACTACAGAAGTGATGGGAAAAGGTAAAAATACTCTCCCTGAATGCTGATGGGGCATGTGACATGTTTCCAGAGGGACTGTGTTGTTTCATGTTATGGAGGAGGGTAAATACTCATATACGTAGTTTGGATACTTTTAAATGACCAGCCACAGCTTAAGCATTAGGTAAACAAACCCAAAACTAACCATAAACTCAAAAGGAAGTTTCAGAGCTGGCAGTTCTCCTCAAACTACTGAAACATGCACAACTGCTATAAACCAAGAGATCCCTCAGAAGTGTCATGTTGCCGGTATCAAGAGTGCTGGTGTTCTCAGTGGGCAAATGCTTTCAAAAGAGCTGCAGTGTTGCTGGAAACTCTGAGCAGCCTGTAGTGAATATATTTTGGCTATCATGCTGGGGGATGGCTCAGGCACAGAACAGTCTACCTGGCAGACAAGAACTGTAAGAAGATAGAGCCTACTCAATATAGATGAAATCTTCCAACAACTACAAAACTCTGATATGTCTCAACAGGGCATGAAAAAAACACTGATGAATTTTCATGAGCTTGAAAAAAAAGCATATCTTTGACACCAAACCAACCCCCTTGGCCAGATTTCAAATTATGCCATCAATATGAGCATGATACTTTTTAAAAATAGTATTTTAACTCTAGAAAAAGACAATTTCTTTCTGAGCCTTAACTCTGAAAAAGTCATCTGAAATATTAATTCCTAAACTCTCCAAAAAATATCACCCTGGGCATAAATGAAGCACAGAAAAAAATCAGCCTAACTGCTTTACATTTGGCAAAGTCATAAGATCTCGTAACGGGAGTGGCCAAATCACTAAAGATGAGGGAGACAGGTCTAAAGAAGTCAGAGCTACAAAGCCAAGCACTGAGCAACCAGAACCTCTGAAATTAATGTTAGATGATGAACTCCAACTCGCCATATGTGGTCTTCAGCCACATGATGACACATTTCTCTTACTCCCTCCTGTTGAACTACCATCACATCGAGTGGCCAGAACGAGCAGGGTTCAACTGATGAGCAGATCTTTTCAGGAGAAATGCGATGGGAGACCAATGTGTGACAGGCAAGTTATCCCCTTGCCTTATCCTTTGAAATGGCTCGCTTGTGTTCTCCAGCATAAAAAAGACGTTTCTAAAATGTTCTTCTGAGCCAGACATCAATGATATCAAACTGGTAAGGTACAGCAATCTTAAAGGCATCACGAAGAGGGTATTAAACCAGGAAAGTCTGAGGAACTAGAAGAGCAGTGATGTTAGTTAGTTTTAAAAAAGAAAAAGCTTTTTAAAATCATCTGAAAAACAGTACACAGGCACTTTCTGACTTACAGGTTTGGTGGTGGTAAAGAAAGCTTTCCTTACTGTTTTAATAGTCACACAAGATATGTGTGTAGCTAAAATTAACATTTTATGAACGTTTTCTATTTTCAAAAAGTAAAAAAAGATTTTTCATATAACAAAACATCTTTGACAATGCCAGCAATTTTTCAGACAGTGTTTTGGTTTTAAAAAGAAACAAAATTGGTTGAGAATTTTTCAGCAAATTCTTGAAACTGTTTAGCCTTGACTGCCATTCTTAAAGGGAATGTAAAAGAAAATTCTTTTATTTAGAGAGGTATGGATCAGTAGTTAAATCTGGTACTTTGTTGGGTTAATGACTGTACACAGAATGACAATAGAAACTATGCTACTATGTTACTTTCTGACTTTATTAAAAGAAATTCACCAGAGAATGCATGTGAAGGTAGGCAGCCCTTACTACTGAAAGGGGAATATACATCTTGGAAGATAGGCTTTGCATCAAAACAGCTTTATGAACAAAAGCTGTTTCCTTGCAGAGGTATTTCTGATTCTGGATCTTTTATTGTGAAGGGCTTTGTTCCTTTATTGTGACACTGAAATGGTTAACAGCAAACTTTTGAAATCAGATTTGAAAAGCTTGATGAAAGAGCCTGATGTTTTGCCTGATTTTTCTTTTCTTTTCCTCTGCGGACAAAGGCCTTGAATGCTGAAGGTTGAAAAGCCTATTATCACCAGAAAGAAATGTAAGTAAACAAGGCATTACAATAATGAATTCTACAGTACATGACACGAAGGCAAGAACCAGCTCTGTGCAGCAAGCAGTGAAAGATTTGGCTGTATCTTGGCAATTTTTCAAAAATGATAACAATAAGAGGTTTTGTTGCTTCAGACATGTAAATCAAAAGGATATTTCAGCACTAAAAATGATACTGAGAGTTTCTAACCATTGACCCCAAACCAGCATTCAAAAATAGACATTAAAACTAAGAAGCTATAATCCTACAAGCCATGCACAATCAAACCTAAGGAGCTAAAAAGATTGAATTTTTAAAGTTCATTTGAAATTAGGTTGGCAATAACTACCTTTATCCACAGAAGAATTTCTGATATTCAAAGTTAAGACGTGATAAAAAAGAATAATCCAAAAATTATATCAAGAATATACTTCAAAACCAGCATTTGAAATGGTTTGAAATTCTCCAATCTTCTTCACAAATAAATAGCAAATACAGAGGCCATACGGACAGGTAGTTTGGACTATAAGGATGCTGAGAATTTTTTTTGTAGGAAGTGAAAGTGTGAATAAGTGAAACATGAAGATAGTGAAATTTGATATTTAGGGCTTTTATAGTGCATCAACAAACTGTGCAAATGTGCCTAAAAGCAAATAAACCCAACAGCTTGGCCAAACTGGTGCAGTAGAGGTTTGGCAGAGCAGAAGGGATCTGTTCAAAACTTTATCTGCGGATAGAAATTAAAGCTGCTTAAAAGTCTCAAAGCAGGAGAGTGTCCAGATTCTAAACGAATACAGAAATGAAGGCATAGTGTAGCAACCTGTTAATGGCGAATTGATTCTTTTGCACTGTCTGCATCATCTGTGAGGAAGGACAAGAGTGCTTGCTGCCTCGGCAAGGTGCAGCACTGAACGCCACTGAGCAGAGTATTGCTGACTTATCTGGGGCATCCTATGGGAATGAGCAGTGTCGCTTCCAGAGACATATCCAATTAGAAGGCAGGATTGGACTAGGCACTTGTTCCTTTCCTTACCTAAGCCCTAACTACACACTCATACACAAAAAAAAAACAAACAACAAAGGAGCAAGAGAGGGCCTTAAACAAAACCCACACTCAGGTGAAGTGAAATTCCACCGCAGGGGCGGTGCAGGTTGGATTCACGCAGGTCAGCCCCATGCCTGGCAATACCCAGTGCTGAAACACTACAGGCCCTTTTCCCTCACGTTAAACTGAACAAGTGTGACAGATTCTCAGCCACTGAACAACCTTCCCTTCAGGATTTGCCTCTCGAAAGATCTATCAGAGCCGGGCTCGTGGAGTGGGAGTACAGGAAGTTCAGGCAGCAAAACCACCACAAATCTTTGGTTCCTGACTTTGTGTTCTGCATCAAACTTCCCCATAAAGACAAGCCCAAAATACTCCTCTTGAGAAGATCAATGCCTGAAACGGCAGCATGGAAAAAAACAGAACTGGCTCTGAGGTGATTTTTAAGGTATGGCCTAGACTGGGAAGAGCAGCTAAGATGATTTGACTCAGGTGAAGAGGACCCTTGGGGTATAGTGCAATACAGGGTGCAATAGGAGTGAGTAACACTTTTCTAATGAGGATTAGAAAGCAATACCACTCCATGAGGAGGCAAGAAAAACATCCTTCTTAACTAGACTGTCATCAAAGTGTCAGCATCCAGGTTGTGACGTGAAGTAGGCAATGTAGGATTTGGGACATGGGAAAAACTTTCTCTCTCAGCAGAGTCAGACCAGGCCTTGATCCACGTTTGGATCAATTTCAGGCTACAGGTATTTCTGCACAGCTCAGCCAAGTTCAGTGCAAATAACCCCCAAAGCGCTGACAGTCTGAGCCTGCTCCAGGACCAAGAGTGGTAATAACACCTCACAAACACAGTAATAAGTCCCACCACAAGTTCAGAAATTCCGGCATGGACTTATCATGGCATGCTCTTGTACTGATATGTGTAATTTTGAGTAGAGCAGAACAGTCTGAACATGTTCTGGATTAGTACTTATTGTTATTAAAAAAAAACCCACTCAAACTTCCCTTCACCTCTTTAAGATCCACAGTAATCACGTAAATTTATAGGAGCTGTGATGTTAGTAAACTGTGACACCTTTGTTAAGGCTTCTACAAATGGACTAGACTGGAGCTGAAACCTGGACTCTCCAGGGAAATCTCCACTTTTCTGAAGGTCTGCCCTGGCTTCAGTGTGTAGAGCTGAACAACTGAAAAACCAGCTCTTAGTTTCAGCTAACACCAAAATTGGAATCAAGATCAAAGGTTTGGTTCATGATCTATCCCTGCTCACCCAGCTCTGCTGAAGGCAAGAGAAGTTAAAGCTCTGGCTCAGAGTATATAAATGAACTAAATAAAATAGCAGAAACTATGATCTTTTCCAGTGATAAATAGTCCACTTTGGGGTTTTTTACCAATTCCATTTTATAAATCATTTTAATGTGCATGTGAGGTAATATTTTCATGCCAATTTGAGTTCCTTGGTGCTGACTATTCAAACATATATATGTATATGCAAAAATGAGGAAGAACTATGAAAACAAATCAAATGGTGTAAACTATTGCACTGTGAAACAAAGCATGATTATTTGCTGAAATATCTAATTAGGTATTACTTCATCATGTGTAAACTTTTATCTGAAAATCAACAAATAATAGTTCTATTATTATCATAGAGACCTAAACAGATACCTCTCTCACGAGCAAAAATTACAGCAATGAATGTGAACACTCTTTAAATAATGTTGTCCTGGTTTGTGAGCGCCAGGATAAAAGTTCTCTGGGGCTCATGGCCCAGGGGGCAATCCTAGTGGAGGAGGGGGCAGCTGTGCCTATGGGGAGCAGAGGATGGGTCAGGTGACCCAAATGGACCAATCACAGTGTTCCTTCCCTTGGTGCTCAGTATATAAGGGCCCCTAAAAAGAGCTCTAGGGCTTTCAGTGCTGCTGTGCTGGGAGGGTTGTTGTGGCTTCTTTGTCCTCTCCCTTTGATGCTGGTGTTCTTGCCTTCTGTTTCCACACTGCAGAGGAGCACCGTTCATTGAGATGGGTTTTCTTGCCCTGTCTCCCCACATGGGAACGGTACCACTGCTCTAAGGTTTCCTTTTCTGTTCTTTTTTTTAACTATTCTTGGGACTCTGGGCTCAGGTGTTCCTATCTGCTGCTGAGTCCAATCTGGGAATTTTCTGGCTTGGGACCTAGTTGGCATCTGGAAGGTGTGGGTTCTGTATTAACATATTCTTCTGAGTATTTTTGCATATGTAGTTCAACATCTTCATTGTTATTGTTAGTATCATTTTCCTTTTTGTTAAACCAGTTCAAGATTTTTTTTCAACCTCAAAGTCTCTCCCCCTGGTTCCCCTGTTATCCCTTTCTGGGAGGGTGGGGAGGGCATCACAATGAGCGTCTCTCAGAGTTTAGTGGCTGGCCTAGCCTTAAATTTTGACAAATGTGCCAGGGAAAAAAGCTACATAATTTTCTATGTGGACATGTTAATTCAGAAGTATTCTGTACCCAGTCCACTTACTGGAGGCAGTGGGATTACAGGGGATCATGCAACTTTCATCAGTATCAGTTATAAAACCTTCTGTTTTATTAGCATATCTCATGCATGCAGAAGATTCATTGCTATTGTATTATGAAAGTTGTTGCATTAGCTATTGGACTGGTGTATTTTTTTCTCAACATCAAACAATTTCTCTAGAGTTTGTTACTTTCCACATACCTAATTAATTGATGGATTTAAGTGATTTTAGTAACGCGTTCATAACACTGAAGTACTTTATGCGTCTAGAAGTTGAACCCAATATTTTTATTAAATTACTTCATTTGGATTAAAATATAAGTAGTGAACTACAGCTCCCAGACACATTCCATAATGTTCACACTTAGTAGGTCACAAAACCATTAAAGTGTTATTGTAAAACTTAGGAAGGCTGAGGGCGGGGGGAGCGGGACAAACCAGAGTGAGAAGGAGACCAACCTAGACAAATTGCCCTGAATTACATAAACTTTACAGACTGACTGCATGTTATTTGCCCAGAGAGGACAATGTTATTCACGAATGAGGAATAACATAGTAAGATATGAAGAGGAATAGCAAGACCAGTTAATTTATTCCTGGTGAAAGAGAAGGAAGCTGAAAACATTCTAATAGATCCCTTCCAATCCCTAACATTCTGTGATTTTGTGTGATGTAGGTTTTAGGCTCAGTATTACATATGCCGTGTTGTTTCCCCGTGGAAGTTATTGAGTAGATTGCAGAGAGGAAAGCATGAAATACCTGTGAATTTTGTGTTTTGGTGGTTGTACTTGTACCCTTTTATTTCCAACCTGCAACAGATACGTAAAACATGGGAGTTTCATTGAGCATTATGCCCAAATTAACAAATCACAGTTATTTTTTCACTATAAATCTGTTTCTAGAAATATTTTCCTATTGTAGGAAGCTCATTTGGCTCACACTAAACACTCACCTTCTGACAGAAGCTTCATCTGGTGCCTTTTTAGGTACCACCCAGAGCTCTAAGCTTCTTGGCACTGTCAAGATACGTTTCATACACACCATGAACACATCTGATGGGCACCTTCCCTGTTGACCACATGTCCAGTGCCTGGTGTAATAGTTAATTCTGTCTATTTCAGGTGGTAGCAGCAGTTTTTCTACTTTTGCTCAGCTTCCTTTTCTCATTGGCCAGGGCCTTAAATTACACTTTTCTACTTCATATATTCTGCTGGGTTACTGCTTGATACAGCTGCATTTGAGAAGCTAAAGCCCTACTAGACTAGGTGCTCTGCAAACATCTGTTTGGAAAGAAATAAAAATGATCCTGACATAAAGAATCATTGAACATTTTTGTCTGGAAGAGACCTACAAGGTCATTGAGTCCAACCTTTTCCTAATCCTATCAACACCACTAAACCATGTCCCTCAACACAACATCTACCCGTAATAAGAATAAGGCAGAAATGGAGAAAGAGTATGCCTGAGACGTAGTAATGCTAATAGATGTTTGTACATCTTATAAGACTTGCTCATAGACTTTTAGAAAGTTTGTTTGCCAAAGGCCAGAAGAGATGACAAGAAAAGAAAAATCAAGATGAATAAGAGGAATCAAATGGTGCAGATATGACCGACCACAGTTTGAGATCAGGCTGGTTTAGAATATGCACGAAGACACCTAGATCTAGTCTGCCTGGAAATACATCCACTCGCCTTATTTGTAACAATACAGCCTGTATTAATGTTTGACTAATAAGGTATTTATTAATGGTTAGGTAAAGATCTACACGCCCTACAGCAGCAGTCCTCTGCAGTTGAATATCTGTGATTGTCGAGGTCCTCACTTTCTCATACCACTCTCATACTTTTTTGCTTAACGGCAAAAGCTTGGATAAGACTTAGTGCCAATAGGCTACCCATCTATTAATGAGGTTTACATCCCTTAAGAAGAATTTAGGTGTTAGGTTTCTTTCTGTTGCACTGCTTATGTTTATGCTTCTGTTTATGCTGCTCTTTTTTCTCTCTTATTCACGGTAGGGAGGCTGGAACAAGATGATAATCTTTAAGGTCCCTTCCAACCCAAACCACTCTATGATTCTGATTTTTGTTGTATAAATTGATTTACAGCAGCCCACTATTAATATTTTCACTTAATTTCTTCTGGAGTCAGTGCATTGCCATGCTTTATTTTTTCAGGCACTGGTTCCTAGAACACCACCAGTGATTCTCAGCTCAAGTCTGGAAGTCTTCTGGCCCTTCTGGGAACACTTCTAGTGTCTGACTCTTCCAGTTCATAATCTCGTACCTCGGGTCTCTGAGGTGGCAGGGTTAGGTGCTGCAACCGTCTGCACTACAGTATTGAAGGTCTTGCTGTGTAAACACTGACTAACCACAGCAAGGGTCCTTAAACAAACCCTACTACCCAGGCAAGCCAGGATAGCTAAGCTTCTCCCAAGGAAATGGATGCTGCCACTTTCTAAATGTCAAATAATTCAAACATCAAGGGACCTTCAGTTCTGTACCCAAAGACTGTAACAAATACATCTTTTTTTTCCCCTTCTCCTATTCCTTAAGCTTACCCAGAAATTCTCTGCAGACATTTTTACTTACATAATTTATGGCTTAAACTTAACAAGGAATAAACAATAGGTATTGTATCAACAAGTCACTAGTGCAGTGAATGACATTTATTAAAATTTGAAACTTGTTGAATAAGGCCTTGATGATAATTGCTAAAGTTGAGTATTTATGGTAAAGTAGCACAGACTTAGTAATTAGAAAAGCAAAATTCAGCATTTTCAAAGTGTTGGTTCTCACTGACTATTGAAATTCAATATGTTATCACTGGAATTTATTTATCTATTTAACAGTTTTACAGGCCATCACCATACAGTTGTTAACATTTGAAAAGCAAAACCAAAACGGTTATCTTTTATATTCAGTCCATCTTGTGCTATGACACGTTTCCTGGATGAACTACAAGCAATAAATTCCATGTTTGCTACATGTTGTTGCAAAACTATAAAATCTATGGAGGCATCAAAAATAAAATTTAATAACACAGATGATGCCCAGACATTCCTTTCCCATCGGAACTCAGAAAGGCCGACTTGCAGAGGCATCTAGATATGCATTTCCCACTGATTTCAGTAAAAGCTATGAATAAATCCTCAAAGTAACTTAGTCACTGAAATATCTTACTCATAGATGATTGCCATTTAATGCTGTCTCTGTTCCTGATTTAGGAGCCTGTGGGAGCAAAGAGCTCTCCTGGAAGCAGAGCTGTTTGACCAGATACAGTTGCAGTTCAGAGGAGGGAACAAGCCCCAGGAGGCAAAGGAGCTTATCTGCCTGGATTTGGGCATCCAACTCTTCAGGTATGTCCCTCCAGCAGGCTCCTGAGGAGTGAGACACAACCTGAAACCATGCTACACTTTTGTCCACAGCAAGAAATTTAACCGTTTTCCATCCCTTTGGTCAGTTCAGGATTAAACTTTCCATCTGTCCCACTTGTGCTGTTTCACTTCATATAGTTGCCACAGGAACAAAAAGAGGCAGAACATACAGAATACTGGTTAATGAACATGAACAGAATATCCCTGCTTCAAGGGACATCTTTTATTTATTCATAACAGAATATCTTTAAGAAGAGACATTTGGAAGGGATAAAGCAACCAAATAACTTGGCTATTGGGGATCTGGTGGAGTTTAGTTTAAGCAAATTTCTAGGATCACCCAGAAGAAGAAATGAGTCTTGGTCCTTTATGTCCCTAACGGATGCTTGAAGTACTTAACTCCTTTGGACATATGCACGCGGTCTCTCCCCCACTCACTCCCTCTCCCTCCTTCTGTTTCATGCTTCAAGCCCACCCACTGACTGTCCTCATGTTTCTTTGCACAGATTGAGATGTTGCCTTTGGCTCTGGGCAGCAGAGATAGCAAACCATATGTAAGTGTCTATAAGCTAAATCATGGAAACATTTTATTCTTAGTGTACCTGGTGCAAGAAAGAATGAAATCAGTGTGACTGAATATAGCTCTACAATACAATTTGTACCCAAAGCCTGCTAATAGTTGAGTCTTGTCCTAAAAAGTAGCAATTTCATCATACACAATTCTGTTATTTCGAAATAGCTAGTTTTTTCCATAATATTTTTTTGCAAATCTTAGTAGAAACATTAAAAAAAAAAACAACAATGAAGTTTTACAATCTAGGACCTAAATTCAGCTAAGACATATTTGGACTGGGACACACTTTGACTTTAAAAAAGCTCTTGAAGACAAAAGCTAGGATAAGTATGAAAGATAAGCTTTATATTTAGAACTATACATTTTGGAACAAAAGAACATAGTTTTATTTGCCTAGTTTTTCACACTTACTCAACCAGGTATTTTATCAAAGGTCTGACACAATGTAAAAGTAATTGTTCATTTTAAGTATCTATATATGTATCTCTATTGTAATATTAAATAACCAAATTAGGAAAATTAAATGAGCTTGTATTCAAAAAACATACTTTTGGCCATGTTTGCTAATGACAGATAACACACTGTCAGTATTAGACTTGCTCGGAATTGAAGAACAAGATCTTCAGACGTGTATAAAAGAGACTAAGTATTTCACCTTCAAACCTGGTACTAAAAGTTACAGAGAAATTCTTGCAGGAGAAAATGAGAGATGAGTCACTGTTAGCCACATTGGTGGGTTTTCACCATCATCTACTTTTCCTCAGTCCTGGTGCTCAGCAAGAACCAGGAAAGCAAGACTGGTGGCACTTAAATTCGCTCATGGCACTTTACATGGGGACTGTGCTTAGGAGCAGGACCAGGCAGAATGATCAGCTAGGCTGTGTCCAAAGAACCTTATCCTGAAATCTGGTGCAGGAACAGCCACGGACACGTCGAGCTGTCCTCTAAACCTGCAAGCACACGACCATTTGTAACAGGCTTCAGGGAAACACAGATGTAAGCAGCTGTATGACCCTTCTACCTGTAACACTGGAGAATCTTTTTGGTAACCTTGTAAGCGTGCCGACATCTCACTGTTCTACTTGTACGTCTTGCTGCAAACTGACCAGAATTCAGTACTCACTATTTTAAGGTATCACAGTTAATGGCAAATCTTTTCCAATAACAAGTTAAAAAAAAAAAAAAATCACCCTCCAGCCAATAAGTATTTTCAAGCACTGCAAAAGCTAAACAAGTGAGCTCTAAAGATTTGAAAATATTAAGCCCTGATCGATTAATCATTTATAATGAAGGAAGCAATTGTTTCATTCGTGCCTCATTCTTGAAGGATTTCATGAGGTATTTGAGAGTTGCAGGTTTTAAAGGGAAATATGACATTTTAAACGTAAAATTCAACATAGTAGTTGCAGCTAAGAAGTCTGAATTAGCCAAATAGGTATTCTCTCTTTCTGTCACTTCATTTGTAAAGCTATATTCCCTTTGGTGGGTCATGTTTTCTGTTAATGCATTTGAATGCTGTGGCACATCACAAGTATTGTAAGACCGGGCTTAACTACAAGAATGGAAGTGTTGATTTTATGCCATGCCTTGCGATAGATGTGCCTTTGTGTAAAGCAGTAAAAATTGGTAGAGGTGGGATACAAGTAGCAGTAAAAAGAAAAATGTTGAGACTCTCTCTTTTAAAATACATCCTGCAGTTTAGCTATAAAGCTCCTTATTTTTAGAAAACCAGTAGAATTGTTCAGGCTCTGCCCCTGCAGTTTCAATAGCAGTCTAGTGCTTTAAAACCCTGACCTTGAAAAGAAAGCGTTTACATTGTAAATGTACTGGCAGTATGTAGACTATTCTATGACTGAGTATCCAACTGTGGCAAAAAGTTCAGAAGCAGGTTTCCTTTATTCTGAAAGGCCTAATCCATGGGGCTTTTTTAGTAGTAAAAGCACTTGGCACTAATTGTGACTTAGTTCTAGCAGTGAACCTGTATAATTCTCAAATTTCACACAGCCAATTAATTCCCATGAATACCAGGAATCGTGGACTCTGATAGGTGTTGATATGCAGTGGTTTTTAGATTCTTAGATTTTTTGCAAACACAGGGGACGTCTCAAAGCTGGTCCTCATATCCAAAATGTGGTATGGATTCATAGCTTGGGATCGTACATGAGTTTATGATGGCCAGAGTACTTAAAGGATAAGCAGAAAACAATCTGGGGGGTCACACTAGAAGTGTGGCACTAGAAGGATGTGAAGCTCCTCCTGCTCTTGGGGCAGCCTGTTGGAGGAGGTGCGATGGAGAAAAGGCAAAGCGTAACTGCAGGGACACCCTGCATTGGGTCCAACTCACAGCAATTGTTTTGTAAGAAGTCCCACCTTCAAGAATCTCTTTGGAGAAGGCTCACTTCTCCCACCTCACCACAAAGTTAGCAGGTTCTCTGTTCTGGTGCAGAGGCCCCAGTTACAATCCTACAGCTTTGGGAGACTCCTCTCTTGCTTCTGTAGCTGAGATTCACCCTTTTTATTAAGTACAAAAATTAGCACACCGTCTCCAAACTTACAGTTTTCATCCTTTATAAATAGGATGAGCTTTCTGAACATTAATAAACAAATCTGTCAATTTGTGCTAAAATTAAACTGGTCACTTAAAAAAATTTAGCATCTGTTCTTTGTCCTGAATAACCGTAAAACAACAGATTCTCTCAACTCTCCATGTAGTTAAAATTAATTGAACCCTTGTGCATAAGCTGTCTTTATAAAACTAAGTTGTAATCAAGATAAGTTGCTAATTATTATTTTATCTAATGGTTGTAGTGATACAGGATGAAAAGAGAGTCGAGTCAGTAGTTCAGTTAACTCTGAAGTGGAGCTGCATCAGAGATGCTGCTGGTCATCATCCTCCTCTACAGATGGTCTTCACTGAACAAGTCTGCTAGATATGACAGTGATTCAGTGGTAGGAGGTGGACTGGGCATGTCAAGTCCCCAGTATTAGTATATTTTTTGGGACAAGTACCACTGACTGAAGCTGGCGTAAATGACTGAAAGGTCTCCTCATGTAATTGTTGACTCAACTCAAAGGCATATTGAAAAAGCCCTATCAGGGAAACTGAGGCACCAGCAGAGGGAGATCCCTTCAGTTGCAGTGGCACCATAACAGTGTTATAAAAAGTCTAATGATGGCCACTGGTGGGCAAGATCTAGAAATTTCATTAGCTGGTCATACCCTCCTACATTGAATGACGTAGCTGATGAAAACCTCTCCAGTTGTGGGCATGATCCATTAATTTGCACTAACGCTGATATAAGCATGACCTTTTAGAGCAGTGTTTTGAAAATATGAGACTGGGACACCTTCAGAAAGGTTACTGAGGCAGAAGTTACCACTGTATGGGCTCTCATGTCTTTCAAATACCCTCAGCACTGTGTACTGTGCTTCTTAAGTAAATAGTTGCTGCAGTCTCCACATCACAGCCGGGCAGTTTAATACAGAGCTGGTTATACCCCAGTGTCAATGGCAGCTTGACAGTTATGTCCAGGGACTCCATCTGACAGGATAAATAATCAGATCACTCTACACTGTTTGTTACACATTTGATTGAATCTCACCTGCAAGAATTCATCAAATGGAACCAACAGGACAATGACTTTCTAGCATCTGATATCCTGAAGCTGAGTGTCAGCTTAAAGGTCCTGGTTCTTCTTCAGCATATCCAGCAAACAGACAATGAAGACCTCAAACAAATCGTCACAGCCATACCAAATATAACCACCCAGCTAACAGGGAAAGCACAAAACAGCTATACATTTTTAGTGTTTTGTAAATAAACTGGGGTAGTCAGCTTGGGAGTTATTTTTAAGGGAATAACAGTAGTTCTCTGTTCCTCCAATTAGGCAATCATAGTAAAATTGATGATTCTTTATATTTTTCAAGCTGTTAAAACTATGGAAGTCTCTGTCCTACACTTCAAGATCATGTTGTAGAATTAATAACCATTAAACTCTCCCCTCTTAAATATCTTTCTTTCCAGAAGTTCTTCTGCAGAAAATCTCATGGAGAGTGTAGGAAGCATGTCTGTCAAAATGGTTGCATTCTCCTACGTGGAAATGAAATCCCAAAACTATGCTGCATCTATACTCTGCTTGACTAAGTCATATGAGCAGAGTATAGTCCACCATACTGTCTGATCTGGCTTTCTGAGGGCATATTTATGGAGACAGCTGAGCTCCCAGTGTTCGCAGTATGCAAAACTCAGGCTGCTCATCAGTCCCAGCTACCTTTGTAGCATATGGTATGAGATATGGGATGGGTGCCCTTCTAGGAAAGATGCCAAGAAATCTGGACTACAGGCTGTCAGCCAGACCGTGGCACCAGCGTGGCAAAAGCAACTCAGAACAGCAGCCTCATCGTCATCCTGCAGCTCAACCTGTGGGCATCTCCAGCCCGTACTCACACTCCTGATTGAGGTACCCAGAAATCCAGCCTGACCCCGCTCTTCCCCGGCTGCTTTGAGGCTTGTGGCACTGCTGTGAAGAGAGTTTATGATGAAACAGCAGAGCAGAAGAAGCCTATATCCACAGGGGCATTTTGAGAAGAACAGCGTGTTTCCATTGTTCTTCCTGCAGCTGAGATCACAGGCTTCTCTTAACGAAAAGTAGCTGCTGGCTATATTCTTAATGGGAACACTATGATGACACAGAGGGGGGGGGGGGACAAAAAAAGAGAACATTTCTATTTTCGGGCCAACATTTGAATCTGGAAGTAGAAACACAAAAATGCCCCTCACTGGAATAATTTTATTTGGTAATGTTATACAGCAGAGCTGATGTTGCTTGAATGCTGTTTCTGAGCATTTCTCATGCTATCTTCTATGTATTTTCTTAAAATTTCATCTTCCTATGGAATTCTAGACAGTATTTATGTTTGATTTTGGATAATTACATCATTCCTATAAATTTCTTGGGTTTCTGCAGGTTAAGTTGAACTTTATTTCAGCACGTTTGTCTTTTTCTTTGTTTTGACACAAAATATTTTCTGCATTTAAGCACCTACAGCTAGTCTCACACAAATCCTAGAAAACAGAGTAAATAGGTCATCTTGTCTATTTCTCTGCCTCAAGGAAGAATCAACTATACCTATGTCATTCTTGACAGATATTTGTCCAACTTGTTCTAAACAGTTCTAATGATCAAATTTCAGTGTTCTCCTTATCTGTCCCAATGCTTAAATTATCTTCTCAAGACTGAAATCGTTACAAGATGATTAAGAATGAAACTATGTCGCCACATTTTGCAGTGGAGTCCTTTAAATTAATGTGAAATGACATCTTAATGTAAAAATGAACAACTGTGTCTAGCGGTTTGTTCGAGATGGGTGCCCTCCCACTCACACAATAAGAGATAAAGAATGATCACTAACCTTCCAGCTCTACAAGCAATTGCAAATCTCTTAATTTCAGTTTTCCTAATTCTAGGAGCAGGCATTGCATATCTGAACTACCTGCACGTCTTCTGAGATATCTCAGAAGGCCTTTACTGGAGAGACGTTGGGTGTTTACACTGGATTCAATCTGGTGCTATGATTATAATTACACTATAAGCATCTAGATGGCGTATCGTGAAGACAGAGCTTCCAATTTTTTACTCGGTGTTCCAATCATGTTCTCTAACTGATCTAAATCTGAGATTTGAGACTTGAGCAATAATCTTTAGTATCTGAGACCCTCTCTGGTGTTGCCTTCAGCACATAGCCTGTAAAAGAGGGACAGCTTTCCATAGACTGACTTTGCCTGCTTTTGCCATCTCCCAGTTTCTCACCCCATCCTGCTTTCCTGTATGGCCATACTCTGGCTTTTCTCTTTCCTAGAGAAAAAGTCTCCTCTTGCCATGCACTGGTACGCATTGTTGAGCAAAGCCTTGATCCTTTCACAGTACCAGTAATAAAAACTAACAAAGCATAGCTAAATTCAAAATAATGACAGTATATCATCAAAAGCTGTTTCAGTGGTAATAGTAACAAACAGTTGTGGGTATTTCATGCAAATAGGCAGTCTCTTAAATTAAACTGCTCTTCAGAAAACATATTGCATTTCTTTAGAGATTCACAAAATGATGTTTCCATTTAAGAAAGCTCTGGTCCATAATATAGAGGTTTCTGAGGAAATTTCAAAAGTAGACATAGTGGAGTTTCACTGTTGGTTTTTTTCCACAACAGGGGCAAGAGCTGGCATGATCCCTTCACTCTTCCTCCTGCCAGCTGCTTTATTAGCAAGTTTAACTGTCGCAGCACAGGACAAACAGGCCACCAGAGAGACTGGTTGAAAGGTAATTTAAGTAGCTGAATGAAAAGGGGGCTAGAGGAACAGGGGAACATAAAGCAAATACCAAAAAAAAAAACCAAACAAATTAAATATTTTGCTCTGCTTTTCTTTAAAATAAAAAGCGCTATGGGAACTTGTTCCTTTTCCTCAAGTACAGAACTCCGATTTTCTGAAAGGCTGGAGGCTGATGAAATCACTTGCACTTGTAGCCTCAGCAAAGACTGCTCCTGTCCTAGGAATATTTCTCTCTACAAGTTCTAACAACCAAAGAATGTATAGGCTTGTTATTACTGTGCAGGCATGAAACAACTGAAAGGAGGAGGAAAAATCTCTTTCTCTGCTTCCATTACCGCTGGCTGCTGGGCCATCTTCTCCAGCTCCCTGCAACACGGGGGCGGGTTTGCAGCACTCCCCTTGCTCCAGGCAGGGTGGTCTGGGCTCCTGCATCGGGCTTCCCTCCGGCACAGCTAAAATCCTTGCAGTCTGTACCCGAAGAGCACAGTGGGAAGTCCACAGGGACTTTTGCTGCAGCATAAAAAGGGGTGCATTCTTTATGGGGTGCATCAAACCAAGTGTCCCAACTGCTTGGTTTATAAACTGTTTTATAAAGTGAGGCTTTAGAAAAGCAGGTTTAGCTCTCCACAGGATGAGTCCTGTCATTCTCCTCCCGAATCTCCAAGGCAGGAAGGCACCTCCTCATCCCGGCAAAGCAGCTCAGAGGCAGATTACTCTGCTGCTGCACTCATACAGCCGAGCACGGCTCCAACATATGTTCTTTGCTTTTTTGGCTGAAGTTATGGTTGTCTTTCCTTTCCTCTCTTTCCCTCCCGCCGCCTCCCTCACTCTGACTCTCACAGGAGCAATAAATGCCAGCAGTAAATATTCTCAGCCTTACAAGGATTTCAGTAAATTAAGGTTCACATCCAAGCTTTGGGCAACTTCCTGTGTTCTAAATGGGATCCAAATGAAGGTTTTTCCAAAGTCTATACAGTATAATAATAATAAAAAACATATCTAAATCATTAAAATGAGTGACAGCATTCCCTATACCAGTTCTGGGCTCCATAAATAATGTATAAAACCAATCTGCATTACATTAGCAAAAGATAAAAATTAGAAAAGGGTGAGTCTAAAAACGTTTCATTTTTCTGTAACACAAAGGAAATCCTCCTCGCTCCTGAGCTGAGAGCTCCATCTTGTGGGGGATGGTAGATGCGAAGTCCTTTGCTGCTTATTGCAATATTACTATTTTTTTAAATTTTTCACTCACTTAAAAAAACCCAACATTATGAGAGTACAAGTTCTTTATTGAAAAATAACAGCACACCAAAAGAGGTAAAGCAAAGCAGCAGCACCACCTGACTTTGCTCCGCTTCATCTCCCGTTTTCCCCCAAACTCTCTCTCATTAGAAATGGGCCAGTAATTTGTTCTCATCATTTATAGTGGTTGTAGCCTACAGAATTAACGTACGCTGGCACCCACAATCTGCTTTGTGTCCCTTCTGCAAGCCAAGTGTTGCCCACTGTGCCTGCCAGGGGCAGCGCCTGGTGCCCTCCCTCCCTCGCCCTCTCCGTCACTGGCGAGACGCCCCGGAAGGCGCAACACGTTCCCAGGGAGCAACCTGGGCCCTGGGCCAAGTGCTCATGGAGACATCTGGACCAAGTGGTTCATGGAGATATCTGGCCCAAACCCTATTCCCGGTCCTGCCCTAGAGGATTTTTTCACCAGTGTGACGTGGAGCCTCTTGGGTTCAGCTCAGCTTTACAGGGGTCAGGGCTTCCAGCAGGTTCTTTGGTGAGTGACTCTCCCATGGCACGCAGCCTGACCTGCTTCGGGGTGGCAGAGGGCAGTGTGGGAGCCAGTGCTCTGCTGGCTGGGGCAAGGCTGCTGCTCAAGGTGCCCTTCCTCCTTCCCTCCACACCCAGCCAGCCCATACCTGCCAGATCTCACTGGTAGGAATCCTCCCTCAAAAATGTTTGCAGTCATATTGCATTTGTGAATATTTGGAACACGCTTCCAGGATGAAAGACTATTTATCTGGTTAGCTTTATTGCCTAATTTCATCCCATTATGCCTTGTTATACACTCTTTGATGCCAGGAACTCCTGTAGGGCAGCACTACCTCTTCAAGCCATCCTTCAAATATTTGTAAATACATCACTCATTCTCTTACTAAGAAAGGTGAGATAAAGCATTAAAAACCTCCGCTTCTCTAGCCATTGGCGTTTTCTTTTTTCTTCCGAACACACTCTTCAGAATCTGGGATGCTTTAAATTTAACCATTATTTTCCAGACACCATTAACCAACAAAGAACGCTTTGTTACATGCAATGGTGAATAGCAGCACAGTTTACAAAGCAATATCCTCCTAAACATGCCCGAATGCAGCAATCTGCTGCGCTGTCATAGGCTTGTGATTAATAGAAATTCAGATGTAGCCTTGGCTTTTAAAAGTTGCAGATTGGAGCACAGAGTGGGGCTAAGGAATGAGACAACACTGAGAAAGGGAGGACACAGATATTTCATCCAAAATTGGCAGAATTCCCCCAGAGAACAGACCACAACAGAAAATCCACACAGAGTGAGTGCATTCCTGAAGCATGTGGGTTTCCACAGCTGCTGCGTCACTGCAGGTACATACCAGTAAGGAGCCACTTCCCTTCACGCTCTGGTGAGACTGGAAACAAGGCAGGATCTGAGGAAGGGCATCTCTTTGACATTCCCCTTCTACACTACTCTTTCTAAATGGTAGCTCAAGCTGAGTATTCCACCTCCTACACATCTGCAAAAGAACAAAACGCAAATCTAGTCCCCTTCATTTTCCATCCAAAGCAACTATGTGAAGTAGGGTTTGGTCATCCTGGGGATTCGTGCCCAAAAGGATCTGCACCAGATCTTGAAACTCCAAATTTCACATGGAACTCCAGGGAAAAGAGGAAACGTACTGAGAGCTGACGGAAATCAGGCTGGGGGACCATTCCTTGCTCAGCTGGAACAGGAGCTCATCTTGATAGTGCAGGAAGATCCTGTTCTGGAGCACAGCAAAGCCCAGACTTTTAAGCAAGGTGGTGAGCTGGAGGTCTGAGATCAGCAATGCATTTTGTGATGGCAAGGGAAAGAGCAACGTATGAAAACCAAACTAAAGAGAGGCAAAAATGAAGGAGCTCACAAAATTAACCTTGTATGTGTTAGAAGGAATATAATGTCGGTGTTCCATAACATTTATACTCAAAGCAGAAGGGAGTACAAAATACTGTTTGGTGGATTGCTGCAGTTCAATGGCCATCAGCTGTTCATAAATCATATACACAGACAGACTGCAAACTGCCTTGCTGCCATGACAAAGACACAGTGATTAATGCTTCCGTTATGGATTAGGGAGGCACTGAGGAACTATTACATGTAACTCTAAGATGTTACCTTTTTTTACTTCTCAGCTGAAGGCCAAGCAAATTTTAGTCAGTATTACTCAGAATTAAACTGCTCAGAGAGTGTCATATGTCTTATTTTATAACATATACACATGTGCGTCCTTGCAAGCGGCTTTTAAATTTTTTTTTTTGTAAATTCAATAACTATTATGCAGTAACTTTACCCATATTTTCTTACACATATTTCCCTCTTTTGTGCTATGTAATTTTCTGTACAGGCTGTATTTTAGCATAGATGTATATGTGATTCTCTTTCCTTTGCTGAGGTGTTTCTTCAGTTTCTGCAGCATAGCATCAATCCAGTATCTACAAATCAACAAGTCTCCTCAGCCTGAAGAAGAAAGGAATCACTAGAAATTCCCCAAATTCCTCAGGGAGAAAAAAGAAAAAGAGAGTTCAAAGACTCTTAGCAGGAAGAATCGTGGTGCTTCGATCTGCACCGAGCCAGATCCTCCACTGTCAGGAGGATCAGGAGGGATCTGGGTATTGCACACTCGGCTCTCCCGCATCGCCTGTCCTATCCACACCATAAGCCTGTCCCCCTTCTTACTTCTCTTGTATACAAACTCCTGCTAGTAAACTCAGATTAGCTCGACTCTTGGACAGGGAGTACATGGGTGTAGTTGGCTTGTTTTTTTCCGTGAGAGATATGTTCTGAAAAATTTCAAGGAACTGTAAGATCTGTAAAAATCCTCCTCTCCAACGCCTTTCTATGTTCCCTGCTGTTTTCACTGCTAATGTGCAAAGACTCGGAGGATTCATTAATGGGATTTCTTAATATCATTAATTGACCAAGTGTGGGCAGAAAAAAGTCACAGACCCTGATAAAGCTAATATGTCACTCTGGATTCCCACATTTGAAATCAGACCCATGTTTTTGCTTTTCACATACAGCTGATCTGCAGCACTGGCTAGTCTGTTGCTACCCATAGCATTTGTCTAACACACTCGTGTGATTGCAGGGTTTTTAGCTGAACGCACTGTCTGACGGATGGCAGTATTCTAACCTAAATTGAAACATATTTGTTGGGATCACTGTTAGGAAAAAATCTAACTCCAAATTAAAACATATACTCCTCTATGCTTTCATTCGCCGATGAAAGAAAAAGTGAAATTAAATGATCCAAAATGCAAAACACATCAATCATCAATTAGGTTTTTAAATGTATGAAAGTCTTCTTCATGTTCCTCTATTATCCATTTCTCCCTTATACAACTGACTAGTCTTTTTGTTTAACCTTCCAAGGCAAAAATCAAGACTGTTCATAGTATTACAGAGGCTCAAAATTAAAAATAACATTAGCAATTCTGGGTTTTCCCCCAGTAAAATATTAAAAGACATATTTTATTCACATTGATCTTCCTTTGCATACATTTTCTGGTTCAGTAGGTTTCAACTATTTTCCTTTTGACTCTAAATAATTCTCCTTAGTACAAATATTTCTTTCAGACTATTCAAATCTTTTAGCATCATAAACAGGCATTGAAATTTGACTGAATCTCTGTACAGGTAAACAGTTCTTTATTCCACAAAAATTACCGAAAGTGTTGTGACAAGTATTTTTATTCTTCATATACAGTTCTAGTTCTTTCAGACACTCAGCAAAAGTATCTACACTAAATGCCTTGCAGTTAAGTCATAGTCAAGGCTTTTTATTAGTCTCATTTCAGAATGTCTCTCATTTGGGAATAAGTCTATCATCTTACATTAGTTAAGGGTCTGATTTTAGATAGGTCTGATTTTAAGTAACTTCAGAGCCTGAGAAGACAAAACATTCAGGTTTTACGCTGACTGTGGATATGTGAAAATCTGTCTCAGTATTCTCATATGACCTTGAAATACATGTTCATGGCCTGCAGGAGTGTATGGAGGTGCAGGGTTTGGGAGCAAGCCTTAAAACCTGTTTTTCTTGGTCTTAGCACTGTGCTAGGGGTCCTTAAGCTCTAGCTCCTACCTTGGAAATCTTGATACTTAATAGCTCTGTTTTGTTCTCAATACAGAGAAAGTGTCAGTATGTATTTGCAGTGTGGGTATGGCTCCCTGTTTCACGCCAGCTGATCGCTGCAGAGCTCAGAGGTCTGGCTTTGTTTTAAAAGGACAGTTGGCTTTCCAAGGGTATGGGACTCCCTGCTTACATGGTAACAGTCAGTCAGTTCATCAAACTAGGCACAGCAAGCACTAAAGAGGGCTAGAAAAGATGCTGAGGTGTTTTTGTTGTTCTTCTCATCAACCAGTTTATTAATGGTTTATTGCAGTCAATAATGGCGGTTCCTAAGAAAGTGATGAAGCAGTGACTGCAGAAAAAGAAAAAAGAACAATAACATATCTCAGCTGGCTTTTCGCAGGGGAAGAGTAGCTTCCCCTTGGAAGTTTCTTTTCCTGAAATAAAGAAAGATGTGCCCTTGGCTCTATGGGCAGTAATGTGAGGGGTGTGAACTACAGATCATCTCCCTTCTTCAAGACGAGGAACTTCTGATGTGGTGTAAAAGAGCAAGAGTGAAAATCTGATGAGCAAATTTTAGTACCTACATGTTTTGATTATTGTGACTCAAAGTCTGGTGATATCCTACATCAAAGAACAAAGACATTTTCGAAGACCCAGGTTTTTATGGTAATTATCAATGAATGATCAATAAATACAGAAAACAGTTGATGTGAAGCAATGGATGGTTCAGGGAAATTAAACTACAGCTTTCCTCATTAGAGCTCTTAGTAAGGTGTGCCCTGTGATTAATGACAGATCATTTATACAGCATTACCAGCAGGCAAATAATTCTAATTACCAATAACATAAATCATAATCACTATGCAAATAATTTACATAATGTAATGGAATATCTGGTCATTACAGGGCAAACAATCCACAATGTTAACGGCGGTTACTCAGTTATCACAGAGTAAATAAAATTAGAAATTAAACAAAGCCAAGCTAATATCAGGTTTTATCCAGTTAATAACCAGTTAGCATATCTCTAGCAAAACACATTAGACCATGTATAGATGTCAAGTAATAACTTTGGTGTCTGATACAAAACTGGAGATAACGTGTAAAATATCCTATCAAGCAGGATGTTACTGGCTTACCCAGAGGTGTGTGAATGAGTGGTAGGAGGGATTCATGGTGAAGCTTACTGATTTTTATTGCTTCATAGGTGATATTTTCCTGCCTTTGAAGGGTTACGTCTTCACATGCTGGCCAAAGGACTCCACTTATGATGTGGAGGGTAAAGCACTGTGGCAGTCAAAACCAGCCCAGATGAAGCCAGTCTGTGTTCACACACTTGAAAGATAGCTGTAGAAGTAGCATTATACTAAATCTGGCATTAATCTTAATCTATTAACAGAGTTATTTACAACAATGAAACCAGATAATGTCCTCCTCCAGCACATGGGGCATGAAATGCGCCAGAAACATGGTGGGGAGGAAGAGAGCATAATATATGGGAGGTAATAATATATCCTGGAAAAACTCAAAGGCAGCCCAGAAAATGCTGGATTACCACAACTGTGAAAATATGGATGTGAGGGCTGGGTTATATACTTGACTAAGGAGGTGAAAATACTAGATGTAGATGTTGGGGAGAGGTAAAAGGAACAGTTGTTCTTTCAGCTTTTCATTTTCCCACTGAGACGAAAGAATAAGAGGCCAAGATTGTTGCTGCGAATAACGCCTGAAAGCTAACAGAGGTATTGTGAGCTTTAATACAGATGAATTTTTTTTACTGAATAGAAGTTACACTGTATCTGCTTGTTCTCATTTTCTTTTGTCTTCCGAAATCATGAAGCAGAAGAGGGTACATGGGTACTTGGACACTCAGGTATCATCAGTAACGTCAGGGGCATTAGAGACTTTTTCACAAGGTACTAGTCTTGTGATGCTAAAGGGCATTTGGACATCAGCAGTGAATTCTACTCGAAACTTCCATCCATGGTAAACAAACCATAGACAAACCCTTGATTTGGACTCTATCTTTATTTGGTGTTGCTCTGTGACTCATTTTTGTTTTCCCAGAGTCTCAAATAACTCCACATTAGGCCATGGACAGACGTCCTCCTCAAGATCTCAAGTGCCTGCTCAACCATTCTACCCCCAGCTGTTTGCACAGTCAGCAGCTGGAAGCTGACCCCATGGCTCTGCTCCTGGAAGGGATCTTGAGTGGGTTTGCTAAAATGCTTTGGGCAAACTTAGACCTGCTAGTACAAACCACTTTCATCAGCTGTTAGAATTAACTCAGTTGGGGTTGTCTGAAGCAGACTAGCAAATGCTGACAAGATTTTCCTGAGGACAGCAATGTCTAGCATAAGTAAGTAGAATAAAGTTGGGGGAGAGGGAGTATTTCCAACAGGAATGGATTGAAGCTAGAGATGGATCAGTTCATATTGGACGTTAGGAAGAAGTTCTTCACCAGGAGGTTGCCCAGAAAGGTGGTGGAAGCCCCATCCCTGGAAGTTTTTAAGACCAGGCTGGATGGGGCTCTGAGCAGCCTGATCTAGTGGGGGATGTTCCTGCCCATAGTGGGGGGGTTGGAACAAGATGATCTTTAAGGTCCCTTCCAACCCTGACAATTCTATGATTCTATTACTATAGTTACACCTAGGATGTAACATGCTGCTGTATGCAACCACATATTTCTTCATCTTTAGACTGTGTTCCAGTATCTTCAAGATAAGATACAGTTCCCTTTAAACTGCGTGCACAGTGCTTCAGTCTCCACCTGCCTGTATCTTTGACACAAAGTAAGTTCATTCCTGTCCTGGTTTGAGAGCACCAGAACAGGATTTCTCGGGGGCGCCTGGCCCAGGGGGCAATTCCAGTGGAGGAGGGGGCAGCTGTGCCTATGGGGTGCAGAGGATGGGTCAAGTGACCCAAATGGACCAATCACAGTGTTCCTTCCCATGTGCTCAGTATATAAGGGCCCCTCAGCAGAGTCTGTGGGTCTTTGGTGCTGCTGCGCTGGGAGAGTTGCTGTCGGTCAGTTGGTCGGTGTCTCTCCCTAGGCTGCTGGTGTTCCTGCCTCTTGTTTTCACACTATGGAGGAGCGCCATTCAATGGAATGGCTTGTCTTGCCCTGTCTCCCCAGGCAGGAGCAGAACAGCAACTTTTCTGGGTTTTTTTGCACTGTCACTGGAACTCTGCCCTTGGGTGCTGCTGTCTCTGGCCAAGTCCTGCCTGGAGCACTTTTCTACTTGGGACCTAGCTGTTGTCTGGAAGGTGCAGGTTTGTTTTGACACATTCTCTTGTATCTTTTAATATATTTACATGCTTGTGTAATATCTGTATATAGTTCAACATCTTCACTGTTATTAGAAGTGTTATTTTCTATTTTCTTACTCTGGTTCAAGCTTTTTTTCAACCTTAAAGTCTCTCTCCCTGGTTCCCCTGTTATCTCACCCAGGGAAGGAGATGGGGGATCGCAGAGCATCTGTCAGTTTAGTGGCTGGCCCAGCCTTAAACCTTGACAATTCCCCCCCCTTTTTTTTTTTCTCTAACTGAAAAAAATAGATTCTTGATAAGTTGCATTTCAGGGACTTAGTCAATAGTGATGGATGCTCAACTTTCCCATCTTTTCAGAGAAGACATAGTCAGGTTCACTTCTCTACCTGTCACTGGAACTTGACTTCTGTTTAGGTGTGCTTGCTGATAGGTTCTATGCTGGCAATTCCATGGGTATTTTCCTTCTTTTCCACTTTTTGATCCTGGAAATCTGCTTTTCTCCTGGATGTTGTGAGTGGCACTCAAAAGCTCCCCTTGTCTGTTCATGTTTCTTTATATAATTTCTACTGGCAAAAGAAAGTCTCTTTGTGGTGGCCCCAAGGAAAGATTACTTAGAGTGGGTGATGCAAAACTTTGTAATATGTTTGTCTTTCTTTCTTACACACACAGCAGGATAGCAAATACCTCTTAGAAATGAATTATGGAAACATTGCTGAATTCAGGCAACATAATCTGAAATGGGGAAGAACACTAATTCTGCATGGATAAAAATATGTTCATATATGTACCAACACACTTACTACATGAGTACACCTAGTTGGTCAATTTTTCATCAGAGAAGAGTCCCTGGACTTCATTCATATTCTTCCTCTTAACCCTAATGTTGAGGGCATTACCTCTTTTCTTTTAATGAAAGTTGAGCAGAAGATGGAAATCTCACAAAAACTATTTGCTGACCTCCCTGAGTCTGAGCAGAAGAGATAGTGTGTGATGGATTGTATGGAGTAGAAGAAAAAGCATTATTTGCCTCTTGCAAACTGATATGGCAAAGAGAGCATAAATGAAGCAGGATTAAGGTAGCAAAGGAGAAAGGAAAAGTTGTAACTGACTTTAAAAGACGACTTTGGAATGAATAAGAAATATATAGACTGGCTATATACAAAGTGGAGGAAAACTGAGCTATGCAGGAGGGAGATGGTGTAAGCGGTAACAGAAGACTGTAGGAAAACTTCAAGTTATGGAGATAAGCTTTATGGAAAGGCAAACGCAAGCAGAAGTGGAAGCTCTTGACAGGTTTTTAACTTGAGACAGGTATAAAAAGCAGAGCAGCCTCCTCTGTTAAATGAGGCTCTGGCCAGTATTGCAAACACTGCAAACTTTCAGAAAACTTGAGAGAGAAGATAATTTTAACAAATTACATTCATTTTGCAAAGTCAAGAGAATGGAAACAGTGGGACAGAAAAGACTGTATTACCCAGACAAATCAAGGTGTTCACCAGAAAACTGTAACTAGGAGCATTTAACTAGCTATTAAGCAATGTCATCAATGTCTGTGGTCTTTGGAAACTGGAACAAACTTCACCACTCCATGTTAAACAGTAGATTATGATGTATTAGAAAGCTCTCAATTTAATTATTGGCAATCTCATGCTGATAAAAGGCTTATTATTTTGCCAAGTTTTGGTGACTCAGTCACAAAGTCCCACAGCCAAAACTCAGCCCCATATGATTTTATTTTTTTTACTTTTTTAAAGCCAACAGCTTTTCTACTGCAGGTTCAAGCTGTTACAGGATCTGTAGAGGTAGAAGCTTTCCAGTTCTTCCAAGGTGTAGCACATCCAACAACAGGACAGCCTTGTTTAGCCAAAGATGAGAACTCTGGGGCAGATGTAGAAAAGTTGATATTTTGGGGATGCCTGTAACTTTTAAGTCACATTTCAGGGCAATTGGACTCTTGAAGTGAGGTGCAGAACAAAGATGCACAGAGCTCCCTGGGCAATGGTGCAGGGTGAAGGAAAGGTTTTAGGACTGCGAGGCCTCATTAAATGGCACACAACCTAGTTTTGTTACCACATGGTTTTGCCTTCTAACCACACAGGAGGTTTAGAAAATCATGTAGGCATAAATGGCACAAAGGCCATATATTTCACCACTAGCTCACTGTTGTTCAGAGAAAGCAAGTTCTGCTGGCAGCATGTGTCAAACATTGGGAAAGTAGGAGCACCATGGCACATGCAAGTTCAAGAGATTAATTTCCTGACACCCCTCTTCAATCTCCACCCTGCCATTTTCATTCTAAGCACCTTTAAATGGCAGTGTATTTATTTTGACTTTGCATGTCCAGTGGAATATTCTAAAGATCTGCTAAATGCCACACCTCTCTTACATTACTCTTACATATCCCTGTGCTACCACTCAATTTCAAAATATATTATCGCAACATCTTGGCTCCTTTTAAGACTTTCTTCACTAGTCAATTTTCAATGCAGTCTACGCCTCTGCCATTCACTTAACTAGTTGCCACTGCCATCTTCAAGCTGTCTGAAAATACCTTCTAACACAAAAAGAACTGCCGTTCTGCAAATGTACACTATGGGCAAAGTACATCAGCTCTCAGATCCATCATAAAATGTATCATTGCATTCGCTGAAGTTCAGCAAATGTATGCAGCATGAAATATGGGTAATATGCATCATCTGTGTATGTAAAACACGCACTTTATTCTGCATGCAGAGTGCAAAATCAGACCTGCTGCATATACTAAACAAATAGCTCCACCTAGTTTCTAAATAATGTTATTTCTTAATTCACGGTTAATCAAGAGCTATTTGAACAAAACTCAAGGTGAACAACAAAATACAGTAGAAAATACTTAATGCAATTCAGCAATGTGTGGTTATGGACCTTTCAACCCTTCTCCATGCAGACTTCCAAACTGGAGCTACACACCACGAGTTCTTTTGACCAGGAGTTTCTCCTCCCCACTACAGGTGCACTTTCCTGGAAAAGAGTCAATCTGCCAGGCTTCATCAGTGTTAGTGATAAATTTAGGCACACTTGGGTACAATGGTTTGGAACTAACCTTTAAATCTGCCAGTTTCAATTCAGCATGGGTAAAATAGAGGTCTCTGTTCAGATTTTCCATTTCCTTTTGGATTCCTCAAGTAGTTGTTTGGATTTGTTTGGCTTTCTTGTTTGCTTGGGGTTTTTTTTTAACATCATTTTGTTAAGACACAGAATTTTCTGCTTGTTTGTGTAACTACAATTTTTATGTGAGCTTTCATAATAAAAGTTGGTGTCTCATTAACTGCAGCAACTACTGGACTTCAGGCAATCTCCTAAATTCTGGCCAGCAAGTTTTCAGCCACTTCAACAAGATTCATCCTATTACTGGCCAGCTTTCCTCTGCTTTCCTAGATGGCTGTTTCAGAACCTCACTGACTGAGAGGTTAGAAACTTTTCTCTAAACTCTAGGCTAAATTAATTTTCAGACAACTTACACCCTGTAATCTATTGGATATTGCATAAAAAAAGTAGTTTCACCCTCAGATCATTTGGAGTTATTTTCAATATGTCCTCCAGCTTTGAAAGTTTGTTTCTACTGTATGGTGTGTGGGAGGTGTTAATTCCTACTCCACCATCTACCCATTATTGTAAAGCTGGTGTGCCTTCAGGTACAAAACTTCATCCCAAGTAGCATCATGAAACCCAGAGGCTTTCTGGGCTGGATTTGCTTTGTGCTACAGTGCATGGTACTGCCTATTGTTACTGCATGTTTAGCAGCTAAGAGGCCACCTTCTTTACTGGTGCTCGTTCACACAATCTTTAATGGGCTCCTCACAGCCAAACTGCAGGAACAGCAGGATATAATGTTCTATAATGTCGTCTTACTCAACCTTGAATTTCATCCCAAGCTAAATGTCTGTTCCTTTATGTTACAGAGAGGAGAGGGAACTCACAGGTTGGCTGTTAGACTGCTTTCCCATAGGTCATAGAAGTACATAGGGACTTTTGAAGAAGGGTGCTTGTGGGATGCATTTACCCACAGACAGTAACTGATTTAATGGCTGCTTAAAAGTTTCCTTCTCAGAAATGTTCACAGTCAATGACTTCACTGTTGTAACCATTCTATTCACAACGGCCAAGCTTGGGACACCTCACTGATGACTGCATTAGCAGATATATTGCCAAAATATTCTCTCTGTTCTTTCCCTGCTATTGGTTCAGTATGGACTGAGTATGTGAGAACAGAAAGAGCATTTCAATAAAATGGCCTAAAAAGGTAATATTTAAAGGACTGGGGTTTCTATTATATACCAGCAGCTCGCATTTACAGTCACAAGATGGCAGCAGAGAATAAAAGATTACTGATATGTTGTGCTTGTTGCTTTCTTGCATTGGCTGAAATTCAGTTTGATTCTATACTCTAAATGTTGAACTTAGCAGTGCTAAAAATATTTTACCTTTTGTGCTAAATTTATTAAATATTTTACAGAAGTGTACTCACCTTTTTACATCTTTCTACAGAATTCCAGGCCTTTCTTTAAAAATCTGCTTATCTTTGGATTTTCTTCCTAGTGAGCCTTTCAAAAAAGAATTGTACATACAAGCAGACAAGCACAAACAGTTTATATCCATGTCAGAAATTTAGCACAGAGTGTGATAATTCAACGGCTGGCAAGAACTCTTCACTGGCAACTATACAGATCTGAAAGAAATCCACATTAAAAATAAAAATTACAATGAAGTGAAAGATGCATTTTTGAAAATCACAGGATTGCTCATAAATAAAAGGCTGATTGCATCAGTAAGAGTCGTGATCAAAGTCCTGAATCTGAAGGTCCCTGAGGTCAAGAGAAAGCTAAGAAATGACATCATTAAAAAGATTATATACGCTATCACGGGTGTGCTCAGCCTGTGGAGTACGCCGGCCTACTCTCAATGTCTCTCATAACTTGTCCTGCTTGTTGACTCCCAGAACTTGGAGGAGCCAAGCCACAGACTCCCCTGAGCACATTTTTCTCCTACTCCAAATAATCACCCAAGAACACTTCAAGATGTTTCCTGGTGGCCTCTGCAAGCGGTGGGCAGACTCACTCTGTCAATACGACCAGCTGCACCCAGGTATTTTGGGGAGCCTTTCTGTATGCCTTGCAGTTGTTCTTTCTTAATCTTGCTGGGGCAAGTCTCTAGAACACAAAACATATTTAATTGTTGCTTGTTTTCACAGTTTACAATGCATCCTTATTACTAAAGATGTTAATCATTTACTGCCAGTTTGTTATTATTACAGGTATACAGATTCAATAGGCTATGTCACTAATGTGGCTGAAATACTGATATAAAGAACATAGACTTACATGGAATCCCTTCATTACAGTAATGATCAGCCTCTGCATTTTTTTTTCTCCTTCAAAAAGGCACAAATTCAGAAGTTGCAAATTTGGAACAGCTGGGAGACCCAGAAGCAATCTTATTGTTCTGACTGCTGATGCAAAAAAAAAAAAAAAAAGGACCAGGTGGGAGCAGAAGCCCAGGAGAAGTCAGACACCCTGGTGTTCTGCCTCCAGTTTGGTCTGGATTACAACAGCAACGTGAGGTAGGGACCACTGTCTGCTGATGAGCGATGAGTGATCTATGCTGGCTTGAAATCCTTTTGTGCCAATTTTGTCAAAAAAGCAATAAGGAGTGAAAGCAGAATATGTAAGAGGGCTGAGGTGTGCCAGAGCTAGTCCTCTACTTGACCTAGAGTTCATTCACTGGAATGCAAACATGGAATGGCATCATGCAGCCACTTTGGGGCCCCTTTTGTCTTCAAGAGGAGAATTCTTCTCGTTATCGGTAATTGCTCATTGTGTGGTCTTTAAAAGACCTATCATATTGGAATTCATAAAACATATGCATGCTTTGGATAAACAGATAAGCATGACCACAGCTGATGAGACCTCTGCTTACTATGATGGGCAGTATCCAGTCTCCAGCATCCTGTCTTCAACCCCAATTGATTTCTTTGGAGGAAAGAGCAAGAAATCCAGAAGCATGTCAAACTAGAATAAAAACTGTTCTTATAGGCAGATTTTTCTAACTTCCATCAGTTAAAATTCAGTTCATGTCCAAAAGAATGAAGATTAAACCTACCACGAACTGAGTCTTTAGCACTGCCATTCTGAATATTATACCTTCATTTTCTATTTGCAGCTGGTTTGTAGCACAGCTATATGCTGTGAAAAGAGCTCTTCTTCATTCCCGTTTTGATGCAATTTCAGTTTTGGAGATAGTCCCTATGCTTTTCAGCGGATTTTTTAATACAGTTATTTATGGCAGGCATGATTACACAATCTCTAGAGGACAAAGTGAACCTTTACCAGCTTCTTTCTAAGTGTTTATCCAACATTGGTAATATCTAAGATCTTTCATATCATTATGATTAATTAGAGTAGGAATTAATGGTTCTGGACAACTTCTTGTAGCTATTTATATGATTCCAGGAAAACCACAAAAATCTTCATGTGGGGCCTATATATTTTAATTCCAAGCTTGCATTGATAAAATTATTAGAGCCCACTATAATTTTCAAAAGTGAAAGTCATTGTGCTTTGGGTAATTTAAATAATTCTCTATTTATCTGTTACATCAGCAACTTTCACATTGATCTTGTACTGAGAAAGAAAACCTCCTTGCTTGTAAAAAGCACCTTGTCTCTTCCCTCGGTTGCTTTGATGAGCTAACAAAATATGTATATAATAGTAACTTTTGTTACCTCTCACAGCTATGCTCTTCATTCCCTTGTAGCTCACTTATTTTTTCATTGTTGCCTCTTGATTTGTTGTTATTATAATCTCCAGTTTAGACAGGAAAATTTTTGGAACAAAATCTTATCGTGCTTCATTTGTGGGGGAGATGTTATGAATTTCTATAGACAGCACATAACTGCAACAACCAAGCAAAAGAAATCCAGATGTAAATTGAGGTTATGGTATTTGCCTTCCTGCTGTATTTCCTGTTTGATTTCAGAGATATTGACAGATGTTGCTGAATCAAGCATCACCGTTCTCTGGAAAGGTGGCATATGTAATAGTATCCTCATTTTATATACAAGAAAAATAGTGCTATAGAAATAATGGCTCTACTTCTGGAATAACAAAAGAAATGTTAATTCCTCACACTTTAATCATGGGGAATCCATTCTCCTCATGTTCTAAATGGTCATTTGTACATCTTCTACTGCAGAGCAATCCCTCTGGCTGAGAAGCAGGCATGCTTTTCATTTCTTCCAAACTGATGAGATGGCTTTTTACTAAAATACTCTACTTTTTGTTCTGTGCATTTCATTTCTAGTTGGATTCAAATATCAACAAATTGATCCTTGGCAAACCAAGCTTTCCACTATGGAATATCATTTTCTCATTGAACTAATTACTTCACTGTATCAGTTGAAATATTGCTTTTAAAGTAATTGGGGGCTTACATATCCATGTTCTTTATGCAAATTAAAATGAATAGCTATACTTAGTAAATGGGAAAACTGCCTAAGTGTTAGAGCGGTTCCCAACCTGGAAATCCATTTCCCGCAAGAGAAATTAAGTTGTTAACTCACTCCTGAATTTAAGTTAACCCTGTGTGTCTAAAATGACACGCCTCAGCCCAGATATAAAATTGTAATATGTGACTCCTTTGCAAAATTGCTTGTCACCTCTGACTGCCTCTAACCCAGTAACACACAGTGCTCACACTTTCTCAGTGCTGAATTATCTGCTCAACTACTTCCTTGAAAGCCCACAGAAATCAGGCTTTGTTGCACAAAAATGGCTGGCTCAGCATCAGTTTATTCCTTAACTTCCTACAACAGGCGGCTTCCAGCATCACGGTGTGAGAGTGGTCATTGCAAGCGAAGGGAAGGGTGCTTCTCTCTCCTAGGACACTGGTTATTTTCCAGCATGAAACATTCACCTCCCAGCTGTGCCTTCACAACCCTGTGATGCTGATCATGAGTCTGATTGAGCCAGGAATTACACCGCTCACTGAAGTTGGGCTAAAAGGTCAACAATAACGTTCAGGTGAAGTTTTATAAATTTGGCTACTAAGGACATGAGCCAAACACAGCTAAGGAGGCGAGAACAAGATCTGCTGTGGAGGCACACTGTAGAAAAAAAGGGCGAATTGGCACCATGAGCAATCTTAACTCACAGCATCAGAAGCCAGGAACATGCTGTGAGTAGGAAAAAGTAAATCAGAAGACACGGTAGTTTTATGAACATTATTAGCTTTTTCCTGTTATTTCCTGGGTTTGCTTTATTAGTCTTGCTTGTCCATTTTATGGACACCAATTTAAAAGTATGCTTGTGCTCTCCACGC